>JAIVEN010000008.1:41262887-42513274 GCA_026686845.1 Adenanthera pavonina
ACTTAACTTTTCCTGCCTCCACCATTTTGATTGAGCTACTTTCAGCAATGGAACCTGATACTATATTACATAAACTTATAGTCATTTCAAGCCATGGTATGCGAATTGAAGAAGGGGCTACGATTTGCATAGAACTTTTTGGGGATAACCATTTGCAGATACTTGGGTTGCAAGGTGTACCGATTCTTGAGTGTGCTTCTTTTATTAATGCGTTGAAGATTCAAACAGTTGTTAACACCACATTGCATTTGAGGCTTCCTCATTCAAGCATCGTAGTCCTTGTGTGGTTTAGCCAATATATGTATCAAGCTTGGGCATGGGCATTTCATTTAAATTTATATGAACTTGCCATACTTTTCCACAAGTATGCCTCTTTAACGATATTACAATTTCCTACATTGAAAAGAATTTCCAAGCTCTTTGCTCTTGCTTGCCCATGTTTGGTTAATTCCATGAATTCTATAGTTCCAAGCTTTGGAAAGTTGAAAGGAATAGTTACAGTAATTGAAGAAGTCTACGCCTTGGCATATTTTTGTCGTCTACTTGGTGCAAGTCAAATTTTTCAGCCACTAGCTGCTAGTGATACACATGAGAGGCTTCTTGAATCAAACACTACTATTGATGGGATGAGTTATAGATCATGGTGTAGTATATCAATTGCTTATGTAACGATTTCAAATCCCAACTCCTCAAGCATTTTTATATTGGGATTGATCATACGGGTTACTTATACTCTTGACCTTGAGGACAAGGTCAATTTTAAAGGGGAGGGAAATGTTATGGGCCAAACCAATGGAGCCCAGTCCAATATGTAGCCATTTGAGAAAATTGGGGAAGGACAAGTGGCGTGTGATCCGCAAAGGAAGGGATTCATGCAAATGAACGTCTGAAACACTAACCGAATTTTGCAAGCCATTATTGAGATATTTGAGGGGGAGTGAGGTGAGGGCGGGGGTATGATGAATGTGGAAGAATCCTCTCTCTCTGAATGTTCATTCTCTTTCTCCTGTGTTCTTCTTCTCTTTCCTTCTGTGACTTTTGCTGTCATCTTCCTCTCCTACTGTATTTCTCTATTTGCTAAACAACGGTGCTTGTATCAGCTGGACTTTATAGCCGTTTGTGGCTTGATTATTGATAATATACATTTGTGTCTTTCTTTTATTGTTAGTTGCTTACAGGTTCATTACACAGCATCTGTCCAGAAAACTGATGAGGACCATGTCGTTACCAGCCCTTCTGCATAATTGATGTTTGTTGATAGAAACTTCAGAAAATCAGTATCACAAAATCAAAGAGCATGCAGACACTTATCCTTATGTATGGGCTTCCTATATTGTTTTATATGGTCGCTTTGGTCTCTGGACTGCCTATTGATGGAGAAAGCTTTGCAAAACCGAGGATAGAGTTCAAGGCCTTCAGGCAAGGCTACGGAAGCTTGTTGAAGCTGAAGAATCTGCTGTTTCTTCTACCATGGCTTAGAAGGCTCTGGCATCCTCTGAAAAGCCTGCTCAATAGCCTCCAATATCATGCTTAGCTCTTTGCTTGGTAGTTTACTTAACTGCCAACCACGTTATATTTCCTTGTTCATTGTGGATGCCTCAGTATGAAAGAATTTTTGTTTAGGGCCAATTCCATCAGCTGATTCTTTGAAGGAGGTATGAACTACACTGGAAGATCTGAAGAAATTGTTTAAAATGATATCTCTTAAGTTGCTATTCAACCTTCTGCGGCAATTTTGGCACAATTATTGTAGCATTTTTTACAAGTCAGTAGTTTCAATGTTGTTAAAGATGATGTATTCTCTTTTGTTCAAGAGAATTTTGGAGGGCAACTTTTTGTTTGTTGTGATAGCATATTCCTACTGTGAATTTGTATATTCCGTGAGTTCTGCTATATAACGGAAGTTTAGTTAATTGAGAATATGATAATTTCAAATTTAGTTGTGTTGGTCAGTTACCCTTTTGGGCTCTATACATTGTACGGAGTTTGAGGTAAGATGCATTATTTATAGTTAATAAATATTGTGATTTATATATTTTATTATACTATTTTCATTTCTTTTTATATGTCGTTTAAGTTTTTAGTATCCAGATTAGGAAATTCAATTAATGTATTAAAATTTATTTTAAATTTTCTAACATATCTTTCAATAAATAGATGAATAAAAAAAAATAATTAATATTATCTTTGACTTTTAAAATGATAGATAAGAATATAATTAGAAAAATAATAATTAATGTTGTTTTGAAATTTGAAAATAACAAATAAATAGAAAAAAAAATTTTAAAAAAAGTGACAGAAAAAGAAATTGAGGTAATATATTTATATTGATATGGTGATGATTATCAATCATTTTTTAAATGATTTTATAAAGAATAATGATACTTGTTTATATGAGGTTGGTGCCTTGAATCCTATAATATTAACAATCACTGTTTGGTCTGTTTAGTTTTCACGTTTTGGGGAAGCATCTAGAGAGTTGCTTTTCCCAAAACATGGTTTCTAATGAAAAATTAAATGGGCACATTGTCTTTAGATTGTTTAACTTTTGCATATAGTAGTTCTGAAAAAGCGAAGCCTTTGTGACCAGAGAAAATCCTGAAATTTTCATGTTGGAATGAAGCTGTTTATCCATGTCCAAATAAAACTTTGTGATCTGAATCTTTGGAATATTTTTTTTTTAAGAAAGTGGAATTAATTTCATGTAAAATTCAGATATTGAACTCATTGTTTATTTGGATGTTTTAATGTTAAATTGAAAAATATATGCCAAGCGTCATACTGGCATGTTAAAAGAAATTGATGGGGAATTTTTTTTTTCTCCTCACATGATATTTTGAGGTTAAATAAAATTGAGGTTCGATCTATTACTAGTGTTTGAAAAATTTTTGACTCACATATAGTATATATGCTATTATCTCATTAAATAATTAATGACATAGTATCAGAAATTTTATTTTACTGAGCACTAAAAGTATCTCTCAACTATTAAGATTAATCCCTTCAAGGACCCATCCATCTAAAAAAAGCTTGGTGGTGTATCAAAAAATATTTAATATGCTTAAACTTTAGGTTACTCAGATATAAACTTCTAAATCACATGGCCAAAAGCTCAAAATACAGGTACTGAATTTTACTTTATTTTATTTATTTTTTAAGTGATAAAGAAGTTATATGCCACTTCTAGGACAAAAGTGGAGTTAACTGACTACATGGTAACCTCATTCTCACATAATATGATGTTTATTTATTTTATATGGTACAAAGAGCCAAGACTTTCTTCATTTCTCGTAACAAAGCTTGTTCAATCACAATTCAAAGACGAGTAACATACTTTGTTTTGTTGTTCTTCACAAATCACAACAATGACACTAGCTGGAGTCTGGATCCAACAAGTCATTTGGGTATTCCGTCATGACTGATGATCCTCATCATCTAGTGCCTCCCAAAATTCAATCTTCTTTGTTTTTATCTTCTATTGAAAAAAAAATTCCATCCATCGAGATTAAGATAACTCTGATAGCTTCATCCTTACACGCAATTTTCTATGTTTGGCACGTGGTTAAAGTTGGTATGTTTATCCCTTTTCCTAGAATCCCTTAAAAAAGGGTCGAATTTTGTTAATTGGGTTTGTTTGTTTGCAATTTGTTCTTTGTACACGTTAACACAGGCTATTCCAGTAAAGGGGATAAACACGGAGATGTCCTTCGCGCCACATAAGAATTGCATGAAAAATAACTGTTGCTTTTCGAGTGAGTCGATGGTGACAGGGCAACCTACGTGTATATTTGTCCACTCCTAGGAAGTCGCAACTCTGAAGCTCAAAGCTTTCCGAATTTCAGGTTCCTTCTCGTTCCCCTTTCCTCATGACTTGTCTGGCTGCCAAGAAAATTCTGATGGGGGGTAAACAAAGAAAAGTTATTAATTTGATTCTTTTACTGCACTCTCAAGCTATGGCTAACTGATACAATCTGCTCAATCAATAAATTGGAGGATCTGTTAGCTATCTTTCTTTCACTCAGAATTTATCGGCCAGCAAGCAGCTTTTCTTTGTCCTTTTGGAATAGTAAACAATTTCTTGCACGCATTGCTATGTGTATTTAGTTCTGGTCCTCTGAATATGCAATGAGCTCGTGAAGTTAAATGAGTCAAATAACTATTCATGAGCTTATTTGACTGAGTGTGAAATATTCTTCGGTTTATAGTTTGAAGCTGAGAACTAATGGGGAGTGCATCATCAATGCTTACTCAATATGACATTGAGGAGGTCCAGAAGTACTGCAATGCTTTGCGTAGGTCATTCTTATATTGGTTTGCCTTTACCCAATGTTTGGTTCAGGAGATTTAGTGGGGAGAGGAGGAGGGGGGAAATCATATTTTTTTCCCAAACGAAATAAAGGGAGCCATCCTCTCCTCTCTCTATTATCTAAGGATAGGAGGAAAGCACTGCCTTCCCTTGTTTGATTAAAGAGAAAAATAGAGTTGAAAATTTTCCCTCTCCTTCCCTTCCCTCCAAATCTTTCGAACCAAAACGAGAATTAGTGTCATTTTTGCTGTTTTCTTAGTTATATATATATATATATATATATATACACACACATGAATCCGGTGTGAAATTCAGTTTCCCAGCAGGAGATAGTGTCACTGTACGAAAGGTTCTGTCAACTTGATCGAAATGCCAAAGGGTTTATTTCAGCAGATGAGTTCTTATCTGTCCCTGAGTTTGCATTGAATCCACTTTCTCAGGTAGAAACTTGATTCATTTGAGTGCTTTGAAACTTATGTATTTTCTTGTGCACCATTGTATGAGTTTGGGTGATGTGTTTGATGCTTTATGCGGTCATTTGCAGAGACTACTCAAGATGGTAGATGGGTTGAATTTTAAGGACTTTGTGGCCTTCTTGTCTGCATTCAGTGCCAAAGCTAGTGCCCAGCAAAAAATAGAACGTATGTATCAATTACATAGATCATAATATATGTTTACAAGGAAAACTCAAAAAGCCATGAGGAATTTGCTCACAGTGTATCAGTGTTCACACTAGCTATCACAATCTGTAAGAAGGGTAATTAAACAGTTGAAAATTGCATATTCAAACATGATTGTGTTCTTTTCTTCTTTTTCTTTCATTATGGTATACTACTATCTTCTACTAGTGACCAGTCCTATATCTAAAGTTTCAGCGATCACAATAACTGTATATGGATTGAGATTGTTTGATTGCTTTAAAGTGCTTATGGTTACGATTGTTATTCTTTCTGTTTCAGTAATTTTCAAGGTGTACGATTCAGATCGTAATGGGAAGTTGTCTTTTAAAGATATGGTGGAAGTACTAAAGGATTTGTCAATTCAATTCATATCTGATGAACAGAGAGAGGTATGACCAAATATCTAAACACTTGCCTGTATGCTTGATTGATGCAAAAGAGGTTTTCAACTTTTCTGATGTTCAACATATTTACGGTCTTGAAATCTTTTCTGAAAGCAAGTTTGTTTCACTCAACTCTGATTTCTGAGAAATTGAGGATGATCTTTTCATCTCGCTTCCGTAAGATATGTTTCTGTTATATGTTAGCAATTACTTTTCTATCATGAAGAGAATTGAAATGCCAATAATTATATCCAACAGAATTTCAATTGCAATAATGTATTTTGTTTGTTGTTACTATTTGTATTACTTGCCATGAAGTATTAGTGATGGATCTGCACATCTTTAGAGATGTGTGGAGTATACATCTGATCTGGATCATTCAGATAAGATTTTGACTGTCCTAATTTTATTCATTTTGATTTTATTTTTTATGTTAAAAAATCTAGATAATTCAGATCTGGTTTAGATGATTAAAGATGTGCACCCCCACACAACCTTTAAAGATATATAAGGGATTTGGGTTCGTGGAGTATCAACAATGAAAGTCAAAATAAAGAAGGAAATTACTTTTCGGCCTTAGAAGAATATACTCATAAGTCATTTGACCCTTGATTTTTAGAAATACACGATTCAATCCTTGAAAGCTTTTGATTCGCTACTTCATAGTCCCTTGAAAATGAAAAGGCAGGAAAAACACAAAGTAAATATAAATGCTTCGGGGACTAATGGGTGATGAGTAAAAAACTTTCGGGAGCTAGATCGCATATTTCTAAAATTCACGGACTATGTAGTTGAGGCATATATATATCCCCCCAAAAATTTACAATTCCTCAATAAAAATTCATTCCTTACAGGTTTTCTTCTGAGCTATTATTATTTACTATAGATAGTCTCATGGGAATGCATGGGTTTATGATTTTCAGGAGAAGCTTTGATTAATCTTGTTTTGTATTCTTTAATTTCCAGCAAGTAATGAGTCAACTTCTCAAAGAAGCAGGATACACAAAAGACTCCTACTTGACATTGGACGATTTCGTTAAGGTATGTACATCTTGTTGCAAATCCTTAATGCATATAATCAGAGGAAGATCGATTTCAATGATTAAGTATCAGAAACCGAGAATTATTATGATTATTGGGTAGTTCAATTGGTTGGTTATTGTGGTCATGTGTGAATTCTAATTTCTATTTAGAACATCAAAGTTGACAAATTCTACAAGATTAATACTTCAAATGTATTTTAAACACCAAGCTCGTGAGTTATAAAAATTAAGAGTAGTAAAAAGAAAGACTTGTAATTTAGGTATACTCACATACTAATAAACATCAAAATCAAGGCCTCCCTATTTTAAAGTCTAAAATTATGAGCGACACCTTGCTTTCTCCCTCCTCCACCTTATAATATCAATCAGTTTTCAAAAGTTATATTGGGCTTTACCTAATTTAGATCAAGTTAGATTAGATTATATGGGTATAAAACTTTTCAGTTTTTTACTCATTTTTTAAAAGACAAGAGAAATTGGATTGGAGTCACTTGTTACCCTTCTTTTTGCTGATATGTTGAAATGATACGCTATTTTTACCCCTAAATGCTGACAGGTTCTTGGCCTATCTAACCTGAAAATGTATGTTGAAGTTCCTGTTGATTAGAAGAGCCTGCAATTTACTTTGTTGAGAGATAATAAGTGTGATATCTAGTTCATCTTCTCCTTGTAATATTGGTCTCAATCAACGTAATCACCTAGAAGAAGTAGTGAGACAGGTGTTTGATTCTGGTTCGCTTAAAGATGAAAATAACTCACGATATATATATATATATATATATTTTATCCAAATAACTCACGATATTATTACGAGGTTTCTGTTAACTTGCAGGCCGTTGTCAGGACGATAATTCAGAAATTAATTCATAATAATTACCTTTTCGATCTGATTTGTTTGATGGATTGAGTGTATGGCATCAACTAGGTTATTAACTCCTGTTTGACGGAGATTGCTATTGATTTTTTATCTAGACGCATCTCTTGAAACTTAAAACCAGAACTTGTATATTATACGGAGTTTAGCAAATGTATTTCATTATCCATTATTTGTAAATAGTTGGTTTTGTTATAAATTTTATTATATATATATTGATTGATGGTGATCTATTTTAGGTTAAATTAATATTACTGTTCCTTTATAATTGTATTTTAGCTCTCATATTAATAAATAGGCCCTCACTATCAAAATAAGTACATAAAACTTAAATAAAACTATCATCTGTGGCACAATTTGTTCTAGTTCAAATTCAAATGGACCATATAATATTTTACTGTCAAAAAGTTGGTAAATCCACAATGGCAATACGCCAAATTCGTTTCAAGTTCTTTCTCCGCCGATTTCTTTTAAATAATATCCTCTGAAATACTGCTCTTGGAAAAGAATGCCACATGCATGGTCTTCTTCTTGCCACAACTTCTACTCCCAAGCAAATTACAAAAGAACACCTACCAACAATGTTGAAATATGATTGAAATGTTATATCATGAACATTACCTGGGTCTTGTCAATTAATGGGCATATTAAACAATATCAATATATTTAATTAAATCTTATAAAAAAAATTAAGTTAATCGGTTTTCCGTTCTCAGGATATTGTGCCGAAGTGTCGTTTTATCAGATATAACAAGATTTTTAGAAGACCAACGTTACCGGGGTAATTGGCCAAAAACAAGTGTTACTTGTGCAAGTATCCCAGCATTTTATAATTGTTGATGTAATTGCTGACAAATTATTGTGATTATCATGTATTAAATAAAAGTTCAATTAGACTCTTGCCAATTCACTGATGACTCACAACATCACATAACCTTCAAAATCACCCTGCATAGAGACATTTTACTAATTGGAATTATTGTTTGATCACACTTCATAAATAACAAATTGATTCATAATTAATTAAACAAAGGTTAGGCAGGACTCCTTAAAACTGTTTAATTATCCTTACATGAGAATTACTATAATAAAATCAAACTTTTATTTGTGCCAATAATTATTTTTTACAAAAATAAATTAAAAAAATAAATTTATCAAAATATTACTAAAATATTAACATAAAAACTTAAAACTAAATGTATGCCGGTTCAAATCCTCAAAAAAAAAAAACTTTTAAGAAAATGAAAACAATTTATGCTTAAACAAATATAGAAACCTTTGCGTGAAAAATCTTCCAAAGGCATCCCGTGGGACCCGCACTACATCAGAGTGGATAAAGTCAAGAACCTCATAATTGCCTTATTGGAATCCTCACTCTTCTCTTCGATTCTTTTCCTCCTGATCTTACTCTCACGCGCACCTAATTCCAAGCCTTTTACCGCCACGTGTCAACCATCAGTTGGTTCGGCTTTCGGCTCCGTGATGGCCATGTTGCAGTTTATTGAACCCGCCCACCAGTCTTTTCTCGCACTATCTTCATCCTTATTTCACCGTTTTGGTTTGTCATCTCTGAACCTCAAAACGGATTCCTCCATGATCGTTTCCCCCTAAGAGAAGTAAAATTCACACCAATTTTACATCATGTGAGGGTGCAGTTACTGTCTCAGTTTTTTCTCCCCCTCTCATCCTCGATTATGGTCTTTTGTTTCTGTGGAAAGTGTGCCTGCGATTTTCTCTCGTTTTTTCTGGTCATCACTTTGTTTTTCTTATGTTATTTGTCCTGATGTGAGTAGCTAATAGTCTTGTAGATACCGGTGATTTGAATATTATCTTTTGTTTGTTAATTTACTATGAAAATATTGATGGTTGTTGTTCGAAGAAAATCAGTGGAGTTTGGATCCTCCACGGTTCGATCATGGCTTGTAGTAGTTTATTTCAACGTTGTTTGATTATGATGATGGCGCGAACCATTTATTTAACCGTAATTTTCGGCGATGATAGTGTATGCCGAGGCATGTAAACGATATATATATATATACATATGTATATTGCTGGTTTCAATGAAAGTCATATGTAGCTGATATGTTTGGGCAAAGGATGCTTGATTTCTGGTGTCTGAAGTCGACAAAAATGTCAGAATTAGAAATTTTTACTAGGGTTGGTGTTGATAATTAGTTGATATTTTAAGGAAAAATGCGCAATAGTTGTTTCTGTACGTTGAAATTTTACTGAATTTTGCTTACAAGTTTAGTTGGATGGTGTGGATATAACATTGCATATAGATGTTTGGTTTAAGATGCACAGCTCTAAATGCTCTCATGAACACTATATGTCCTCCACTTGTTTGTTGGTTATATTTTACTATGAATATGCTTTGGAAAGCTTGCTTAAGACTAAGATGTTAAGTGCTGATTTCCTGCACTGTTACTCATTTTCAAACTGATTCAACAGTTTTATTCTCTGGGCTTTAGTAAATGGCGTTGATGCTGTAAACAGAACTGTATGGATGGTTCATAATTTTCAGTCGAGAATTGTTTCCAAGATGCCAATTCCTGATGATCAAGTCTGCTGAAAACTTATTCAGCTGCACGCTGCCCTTTTTTATTTTTACAGGGTGATGTAGAGTGCGTATATTCATTTTTGGCTGTTGAATGGATTACACTAGTGTTCTCCTGCAATTTTTATGACATGTATTGATCACAAGATATTTCCTCGATGGGGGGAGCTTGTTCTAGGAAGCAAGATCAAGACAGTGAAGATGGTTCTCATAGAAGACTTTCACGAAGATATTGTAAAAGTGGGAGTTTGAAATGGTTGAATTCATCGTTTTCTTATCCTTCTATAGATATTCATTTACGAAAAGGAGAATGTCCATCATTGTTGGACTTGTGTGTTCGGAAAATATGCGAGGTACTTTTTAAACAAAATATCATGCTTGGTCCTTTTTTTTTTTTTTGAAGAAAAGAAATGATCTGAAAATCTTTCTTCAACAGGAGGTTCATAAATATAGCACGTTTTCTTTGGTCCCACGGGATATAAGTCAGCAAATTCTTAATGAATTGGTGTACTCCCAACGTCTAACTGGTGCTTCCTTCAAAGCTTTTCAAGATTGTGCTCTCCAGGTAAATTATTTTAAATTACATAGCGTATTGGAATAAATTCTTTGCCAAATTTTCATCTCATGTCAATTATTTGTTCTTGATCTAAGCAGCTGGCTGTGTTACTTCTTGTTCAACAGGATTTCTACTTGGGAGAATATCCTGGTGTGAATGATAGTTGGATGCATGTTATTTCATCACAAGGGTCATCATTACTATCAGTGGATCTTTCTGGGTCTGATGTCTCTGATTATGGGCTGACTTATCTCAAAGATTGCACTAATCTTTTATCCTTGAATCTGAATCACTGTGACCAAATTTCAGACCATGGTCTGGAGCATATCAATGGTAGTCTTTCTTTTTCTGCTTTTCTCTAGATATCTCTCATGGGTTCACAATTTTGCATCAGCCATCCTTTATAAATATCCAATGTTTGTCACTAAAGTTTTGGTCTCTGGGCATCTTTCTTATGGAATTTATGTATCAGAAGAATGGAACAAAAGATCTCATAGATTTATACCATGAATGACATCACTGTCTGTATTCCTTAATGCTGCGAATTTATGGAAGTACTTCTTATCCTTACTTATGTAGCTGCCACACAATATTTTTTAAATGCACTATTGTCACAACATTTTAGATAATTTTTATTGTCCTCATTGACATAATGAATTTTGCATGTTGGAGATTTGTTATCAAAATTGAAAGTTATATGCATATCACTTGTAAAATGTCATATTGGTGGCATCACTATTTCTGTTTACCTCTCTGCCATTGTGCCATTGTCCTTGGGCATTTTTTCATGCATAACATTTTCCAGATTTTTGTGTTTCCATATAATGCAGATAATTATGTATAGTTACTTGTGGCTGAAAACTTTGTCTATAAGTTGCTAATTTACTGAAGATTTACCACAATTGTGATTGAACCTTCTAGGCCTGTCAAACTTGACAAGTTTGAGTTTTAGAAGAAACGATGCCATTTCTGCTCAAGGATTAAGAAACTTTTCTGCTCTTGCTAACTTGGTTAAGTTGGATTTGGAGAGATGTCCTGGGATTCATGGAGGCCTTGTTCATCTTCAAGGTTGGTTCTTATCTCTAATGTTCTGCAAAAACAAGCGTACACTGTTCTAGGTCTAGTGTGTTTCATTAATCCCATTGAGAAATTTATCCACATGAATTTGATGATATGGTTTATATTTCAGGCTTAACCAAGCTGGAATCTCTCAATATGAAGTGGTGTAATTGCATAACAGATGCCGACATGAAGCCTTTATCAGGTTAATTTCATCTTGCTTTCCTCTCATAGCAATAGCTGTAAATTTTGCTAGTTGGAAGTTTAACAGAAAAAAGTTCTGTCTGGGATTTGCTTTCTCATACTTCACGTATTTTCATACTTTATGTATTTTCCACTGTTTTAGCTCTTGTTGAGACTTCATATCACCAACAATAAGTCCATCTATTTTATTGCAGTTTTTTTTTTCTTGCTCAAGTGAAATGAGATGCACTTTTGGTTAAATATTGTCATCTTGTTTTTGGTTCAAGGGAGACTCCCCGGGGAGTCCAATTAGGGAGGGACAGGGGCAAGTGTCATTAACTCATTGCATTATGACAAATATGTTGGTTTTGTGAAGGATGCCTTATGTTGTGCAATTGTTTGATTGCATAAACATTCTTGCTATGTCTGTTGCTATGCTGCTTTCAAAATTTTTTCTTCACTTGAGGCTGGAGCGGAAATACAATAAGACAATTGACAAACACAGATTCTGTGTTTGACAATAGTATAATTTTCAGGAGGCAATTGTGTTTATCGAAGTATAATTATTGACCTCTTAGTGTTACTATCACTGAAAAGAATACTTGATTCAGTAACTAACAGTACAATTTAATTCACTTCCAGAGCTTACAAACTTGAAGAGTCTTGAGATTTCTTGCAGTAAAGTTACAGACTTTGGGATCACTTTCTTAAAAGGTATTTTGGCTGACCTTAAGTTCTCGATTTCTGTGTTTGACAAAGGTTTATTTTCATGTTATAATTATTGTTTCTGATTTTTTTTTTCCTCCACGAAAGTAAAGTTTGAAATTGATAGGTCTAACTTAGTGTTGTCATTTCCCATCTCTTTCTCCAATTTCAATTATATCTTGGTTCATTTCAGGATTACAAAAGCTTGCTCTGTTGAACTTGGAAGGCTGCTTTGTTACAGCTGCGTGCTTGGAATCTCTAGCAGGTTGCATTTTTTAATTTTTTCATAGATTCTGACGCTTATATTAGTAGTCTCATGATGTTTTACTTGCACTAAATATTCTTTAGAGCTAAAGTCTTGGTTATTGACCCATGAATGATTTAAGCTTGAATCTGAGACACATTGAAGCTTATTGGGATGCCTTTAGTAAATAACTTTCAGCAAAATGATTTCAGAAAGGAAGAGTTTATTAACTTTGAAAATTAAAAAGAAAATAGTGGTGGGTGGGGTGGGGTGAGGTGAGATGAGGGCACATGATTTTAGGGTTATATTTGAAGATATATATTATTTATTTTTATTCTTTTCTCTTGAGGCTCATGTGGGGTGAAGTCATAAATGGTTTCAAACTTTAATATCTTTAACAAATATGAAGGGAACCTTAATTTTGTTTACGATATTGTCAATAAAGTGTTCAACTTTTTGCTCTATTTAGTAGCTTTGAAGTTCTAATATTAGATGTCTCTGGTTGACTCATGATGAAGAGGTGTTGACTTGTATAGACACTCATATTACCATATCCTTATTTGGTGATTTTTTTCTTTATTGTGGGATGTAAGAAGTTTTAATTGATTGCCTCTTTGAAGTATAATAAGATTGCTGCCCATTCAAGTTTTGATTTGCCAGTCTTTACTGCCAGATCTTCCTGCCCTGTCAAACTTGAATCTCAATAGATGTAATCTTTCAGACGATGGATGTGAAAAGTTTTCACGTAAGTTGCTGAGGCTGTAGTTACTGCTTTCAAGCTGTACTTATACATCTTAAAATATTCTTGTTAATTTTCAGATTCTGGCTCCATAAGAATTCTTACGGGCACTGAATTTGTGGCTTTGCTTTGTTTTCTGGCAGGATTGCAAAATTTAAAACTGCTAAACTTGGGATTTAATGACGTAACAGATACATGTTTAGCATACTTAAAAGGTGATTTTAAAATTTTGATCCAATGCTCTCTCTCTCTCTCTCTCTCTCTCTCTCTCTCTCTTCCTCCTCATCCCTTTTTCCCTGGATATACACTGGTTGCAACTTGGTTTATTCAAGAATACAGTAAGGAAACATACCATTTACAAACCATTCTGTTTATAATTGTCATCTTAACTCTGAAAAATGTACCTTTATAGCAATATTTAGCCTTGCTATGGCTGCAACATGTTAGATTGTCACCATAATTCCAGTTTTGAGGTTCAAGATTATAATCTTGCACTTCTCATGCATATTCATTTTCAGTCAAAATTTTCCATTTAGTTAACAGAACAGAATGAAGTTATGATGCCCTGCTGCAGCAGGGCCAGAATGAAAAGAAGTAGAATACTAAGAAGAGGATAGTTATATCTAACATGTTGATATATTTCTTCAAGCAGGATTGACAAAAATAGAGAGCTTGAACCTAGATTCATGTAGGATTGGTGATGAGGGATTGGTCAATCTGGCAGGTAATAAATGGCTGAATATCCATTTTCCCAGTCTTTTTGTGATGACTTCCTTGATGGTAACATTTTTCAAAACATTTTGGAATAATAATATGCTGAAAGTTACTCACCATATGCAATATAGCTTCATCTTCTTAAAATAATTGGTTCAAAATTATTCAATTGAAGAATGATTATTTCATATGATTTATCATTGATAATTCACATTTCTTCCTTAAGGTGAAGAATGATTTACATTTGCTTGTCAAAATGGTTTTAGGCCTTCGGCAATTGAACTGCTTGGAATTGTCTGATACAGAAGTTGGCAGCGGTGGGCTCCACCATATATCAGGTAAGACACTCTCCTCATGTTTTTCATTCATTTATTAAATACTGAAAAAACTGCTGGGTTCCTTTTTTGTTAGTAATTGTAATAAAACTATCCAAGTTTCCTTTACTTAATATCTAAAGCTTTTGAGTTCAAATGGTTTTTGACATGGTATCAAAGCCTTATAACCAAGTGGCTGTTAGTAAGTTCTTGCCATTTCCAGTTTTCTTACAACAACAACAATAATAGTCTTATACTACTAAATGAGGTCAGCTACATGAATTACACGACACCATTGAGCTCTATCACATTTCCAGTTCTCTTAAGTAGAAAAAATTTTGATATTTCAGCTTAAGGTGTGGTAAGCCTGTGTTACGTTCATACTTCAAGCCCATGGGGCATTGGTACGACAAAGTATGGTAGAGTTTATAATAAGGCTTTTCAAAGGCCTTCACTTTACATCTTAAGCTTTTGAGACAATGAAATGATCTTTGACAAATTTTATATGGCTTCATTACTTTCAGAATAACTTATTCTTGAATTTTCACTGGGAAATGCATTCTGGATTTGGTTATCAATGTCATATTGAAATATATTAAATGCTATAATTATGTCCAGATACCATTCATATTTCATCTGATTTGGATTTCCAAGGCTACTAGAATTGCTTGAGGGTATAGTTTCCCATTTCCTTTAAAAAGAGAGAGTGTGTGTGTGTGTGTGTGTGTGTGTTTTGAATTGTATTCTTTCTTGTTGAAGTTTGCTACTGACATGTATTCCTTCTTCACTCAGTTGTGCTGACAAATTTCCTTTTTTATCGTAATCTTTCCTGAAATGGTTGATTGATGAATCCTGAACCGAGCTTGTTAATGAGAGATACTGACCATGAGAAATTCTTTGGGTTTAGACGTTGGGTGTTTCCTACTATATGCAATTGCGAATTGATGGTGTAATTTGAACTTATTTTACCACCTTTCCCATTGGAGTCTTGCCATTCTAATGTTTTTGGTAATCAATTTCTTATAGGATTATCTAGTCTGGAGAAGATAAACCTGTCATTCACCATGATTAGTGATGGTGGTTTGAGGAAATTGTCTGGACTCTCATCTCTGAAGTCACTTAATTTGGATGCCCGCCAAATTACTGATTCGGGACTAGCAGCCCTTACAAGTATGCATCCCTAACCCTATGCAAAAAGTTTTAATTCGAAGTGGTTTTTCTACTTTGGCATAGTACATAGGCTTTAAATCCTGTTTACTCTTATAGATTTGGTACTGAATCCCTTTTTGTAATTAAAAAAAATGTTTAATTTTACCAGAATTGCTCATACCTTTGCTATCTTTCCTAAACCTGGAATGGATGGAATTTTTGTATAGGTTATAGTATTCGGGCTCGAAAGCTTTTTTCAAGCTAAAAGCTTAATGTGGCAGAATGCATCTTTTTGAATTTACTGATGCAGGTTTGACTGAGCTTACTGACCTGGATTTGTTTGGTGCACGAATCACAGATTCTGGAACAAGCTATTTGAGAAGTATGTGATATGATACTAATTCTCAGTTTCCTGAGATTACTTCCAAGATATTTCAGTTGAACATGGCATGACTGGATGCTGAACTTCACATATATACATATAGTCTAACTTTCTTCTACAGTTTGGTTCTCTTTCCTTCAATTTATTTCATTTCCTGCCCAGTTTGTTTAATCGTAACAAAGAACAGTTGAGTTCCCTCCTTTTATGTGAAACAGACTTTAAGAACCTGAGGTCGCTGGAGATATGCGGTGGAGGATTGACAGATGATGGTGTCAAAAATATCAAAGAGCTTTCATCTCTGACGTGCTTAAATTTATCACAGAACTGCAGTCTTACTGACAAATCCCTGCAGTTGATTTCTGGTATATTCACAGATCTCTGCTTTGTTTGAAAAGCACAGGCTTATTCTTTTTGTTATTTTCTTTTGGATAGTGTGAATTGAAATAAATAAACAACGAACAGAAAAGGAAAGTTGTTAGTTCAAGATTATGACTCGAAAAAATGTCCTGTTTCTTTATTTATTTTTTAAAAGAAGTCTGCTTGTTAAAAAAAAAAATGTCTGCTTGTGAAAGTCATCAAATCATAGTGCTCCTTACATAATTGTTACCGGATGCTTTTTTCTTCTGGCCCGATATGTTGATGTTTGTTGGACGATGCCAAGTCAAGCATGAGCATTCTAAAGCAAAAGGAAAGCTCTAGAAAGTTCTTGTGAACCATATTTGCATTATGATTCTCCAGATTCACCTTTACCAGTGTTTATCGAAAATGAAATTTACATGGGATTGCATTCTACTGCCTTGGGTAGAAGTTTTCAAACGTTGAAGCAAGTTGTTAATTAACTCTGCTGCTCACATGTTTATATTGCAGGGCTCACTAAGTTGATCTCTTTGAACGTTTCCAATTCTCATGTCACCAGCGCTGGTCTGCAGCATCTGAAAACGCTCAAAAATTTGAGATCTCTGACATTAGAGTCCTGCAAGGTGACAGCAAATGACATCAAGAAACTTAAATCAGACCTCCCTAATCTGGTTAACTTTCGGCCGGAGTAGTTGGTAAGGTATTCTATTCTATTTGTGTACATACGTTCTTCCTGGAGTTGTAGATAAATATTTACTGTTAGTATATGTTATAATGTACATATAATTTGTTTGGCCAGGTTTGGTAATTTGGTTTAGGGGGTTATCCTAATATTTGATGGATTGGTATGACAAGTATGGAATGGAAAAAAGACTAGGCAAAATTGTACATAAAACTGATGGCTTCATGGATGTGCGTGAACTGTCTCAGTGAATCTGTGTTCGTTTTCATGTTATTATATTATGATATATAGAAATGCACGTGATTTACCTGGTAAGGTTTGTTCTATTGATCTGTCATGAGAATTCGTGTCTAATAACAATTCTTTGCATTCTCTAACGCATTAAATACATTATTGAGTTCTTTCATATAAGAAAGAGATAAAGGGGGGGAAAAAAACTCATACTCCGTGTTTAAAATTATAGGTCATTTTTTCAGGATTTTAGGTATTCAAAATAAGTCAATTTATAAAATTTTGTAGCGTTTATTTTTTTCTTCATTTTTACTGTTTTTAGAAATAATTGAAAGAGTTGAGTTATGGTGGGGATGGATTAGAAAGAGATTATATTCTCTCCGTTCCTTTTTTAAGAGAGTCCTTATAGAAACTTTTGCTTTTGGTACTCCTTAGTATGAGATTTAAAAAAAAAAACACTGGAGCATTTGAGTTTTTTAAAAAATATTCTTCAGAATCTATTTTGTGTTATAAAATATTTTGTATGTTAAGTTTATAATTTAAAATATGGTGTGGTGGATTTTTTTTTTTTCATTTTATCTATATTTTTAATTTTTTATTTCTCATTTATAATTTTATAATGATAATAGAATTGAGTATTTAATAAGGATAAAATAAAAAATATTAATACTTTTTGTATTAATTTTAAGTGAAAAAATTTTCTTATTATGCTTATAATTAATAATAGATACTTTATAATGTGGAGTGATGAGAGTAAATATCTATCTCTAATTGATTAAGGGTAGTTTTAAAAATTTGTGGTGATTTTTTTTTTTAAAATGACCAGTAACTAATGTCAGCTACATTTTTTTATGTTGTATGATAAAAAGGAACGGAGGGGGTAATTAAAATAGATTATAATTTAATGAGTTAATTTTAAAAAATTTTGGCTATTTTTGGAAAATTGGAGGAATCTAATTAATTTAAACTATTTTCATTTTTTGGATCAGTATAGAGTAGTTGAAAGCCATGTATATTGCTTATTTTGTCAAGTTATAACATACTAAAAATTCCAATTTATGTTTCTAAAGAAAAGTTAATTACAAATTTTAAACTTTTAAAAAAGGCACAATATTCTACTTACTTTTATTAATTACTAAGTTTTATTTTTTTTTGTTTCCAAATTGGGAGACAAATAATAAATTAATAGGGGTAAAAAATAAATTACTATTAAAACTTAACACAATCACTTATATTTTGAACCAATTAAAGATTCTAGTAGACTCCTTATAATATGGATTAGAGAGAGTATTTCCTCTAGTTCTAAATATAAAATATTTTTAACTACTTCATACATTTAAAAAAAAAGTTGGATTATTAAATTTATCAAAAAAAATTTAATTTTTTATTATTTATCATTATTATTTATATTATCCTTCATATTTTTTATAATATTTATTTCTTACCTATTAATTATAAATTAGGGATATAAATAAATATTAATGCACAAGACAAATCCCATAAAATATTTTATATTTTAAACCAAGTATTGATTTTAGAGAATGTTTTTAGGATGGGAGGGTGGTATGGGAGTACCTTCTTCTTATACTGATTTTTGTAAGCTTTGCAACCATAATAAAAGCAATAGAGGTACCTGGTCACGAACCTCAAGTTTCACTACTGTTTGCAATCTCGAGGCCCTGGGAAGATTCTTGATCTTACGTGAGAAACTTTTTATTAGATACAATGGACAATAACTACTAATAAGATTTTCAACCAAAAAAAAAACTACGAATAAAACATTCATCTAACATGAATGAGTGAGAGAGAGAGAGAGAGAGAGAGAGGTCCTCTCCCTGTTTCCGGAGAAGTAACATTTTATAAAGATCATAATTACTCTTTCTGGTACTTCCAACATTCCTTTTATGTGTTGTTTTAAAGTCTTTTACTAATAAAATATTAAATAACATAAATAATAATAAAGTTTAATGGTATTTTACTAAAATATTTTGAATTTAAATAGTAAAGATAACTTATATTATACTTGTCATTATTTTCAATAAATGGTAAAATAGTAAAAAAAACAATATAATACAAAATAACAAACAATTTGAAACATTTGAAAATTTCTAAAACAATAAATAAAATGGGATAGAGGGAGTATTTAATATAAGACTTTATTAATTAAATCACATGAATTAAAAATGAGAATTAAAGTAATTAATTATTTTTATTTTTTGAAAAATTTTAATATTTTTACAAAACTACCATTATTCAATCTCTTCTTTTTTAGGATGAATTGAATAGGAGTCTTTTTTATAAATGTATAACAAATATTGTCACATATTTTAAAAATAATTTTATATTCAAAACCAAATTAAAAGGTTCTACATTTAGAATATGAGGAGGAAGTACAATTTTGAGCTTCCATCTCCAAGGTCATACACAATCTTACAATATTTATGTCTCATACTCAGGGCTCATTTGGTGGACAGAGTAAAATAAAGAAAATAAAAAATAATAATTTTTAACCAAAAACTAACTTTTTATGCATTTATTTTTAAAAAATTAAATAATAATTACAAAGACATAATGAATTTTTTTAAGGAATTGTACTTTTTTTTACCCCAAATCAAACCTCAGGATCCACATGCCAGCAAGGGTCTCTCAAACACAAACTCTCGCCACCAGAAAACAGTTAACCTGAATTCAATGTGGCCCAAAAGTAAAAAAAAAAAAAGGAAAAAAAAAGTAACATCAGTTCAATATGAGTAACTGTGCCAGTGGCATTGTGCCACGATGGCAACAAACGCCTCCCTCAAATCGGAGGTAAGGGGTTCAAGGTCCAAGTGGGCGGTGGGGGTGCGTGTGTGAGCTCCTTTCCTTTGGAGGAATGATATAGATATGGGTGTGTGGTTTGTAGTTATCCCATATAAAATTATATATATATATATATATATGAGTAACTACGATAAGTCTATCAATTCAATTTTGTCAATTGATGCAATTATATTTTTAGTTAACTTGTTCATGCTAAATAATATCCCTCTTATCTTAATTAGAAGATCCCTTCTATAAACTTTTCATGATTCTTAATATAAAATCTTTTATAAAATATGTAAAGCATTTATTATTATTTTTCAAATAGGCCTTTAAAATTATTTAATAGAGGGAGGGTTTTTTACTCTCTTGTATGTGGGGAATAAAAAAAGCTTTTGATGACTTTAATTAAGGGTAATTTTTAAATGTTAACAATTTTTGAAAAATACTTTAATTACTTTTCTTAATCTATGTAATTCAGTTGAGGATTTTATAACAATTAATTCAGTTAAAAAGATCTTACTATAATGAAGGAAGGAAATTCTCGAGGGTGTCACCAACCCTTCGAACGACGGCATCATTCAATCGAAAACTACGTGAGCAACTCGGCATGTTGTAGGAGTGACCTAAAATATTTTTATACCTCAACCGCTACGGGATTAGGAGTATAATTAGGTTTATAATAACGAAGAAAAACTAAAATTAAATAGCACTAGTAATCGGCATTTTAAAGAAGACATGACAGATAAATACATCATCAAGATATTTCTTTATGAGAAACTATGCAAGTCAATCTCCTAAGGAAAATGACATACCGACCAAGACAAATCCTAAATCAGCTTGTCAAAATCCATATCGTTGTAGGTCATTCTTCAGGACATTCAATGTTATAAAATTACTAACTGCACAATACAAATACTTTGCTATATTCATAAATGAAAGGATGACTAGGGGGAGAACAACTTAGTAAGGTGCTTGCAGACTGCGTGAGGCAAAATGGAGATAAGAATTTGGGATCAATATGACCCAGAAGCTTGAAGATAACCAAAAAAATCTCCCCAATCTGTAGTATTGATTGAACTTGAAATGCATCGGATTGTGATTATGAACAGCCCAGAGAGAACAGTGGATCTAGCAGTTTTTGGAATAGCCAGCAAGTCAAGTATGTGAAAAGAAACTTGCTTAGGCTCACATGGATCATCTCTGGGCTTGATCTGAAGAAACTCCTACTGAAGTAGCTACAGCATTACTCGCAGACCCATTCTCAATGGGGGGAGGCACACCCCACTTGCCTTCAGACTCAAGGGGCTCAAACACATGAACTCCGCCATCTGACAGTCCTACAGCAAACTGATTTGGTTCTTGTGGATGTGCTGCAACAACGAGCGGTTGTACATTGGAACTGCTGCATATAAACCAAGGTTAGGATTCAACAATTAGTACATTATCAAAGATAATAAAATAAGAAACCAAATTGTAATTTAAGAATAAACCTCACAAAGAAAAAAAGTCATATTTCCTCCAGATTGACTCCCTTTCTTGTTGGATAAAAATACAGAGATGGCGGTGTAGGAAGGTAGCAAGAACACAGGGAGAGGGGAAGAGAGAGAGAGATGCAGAAGAAACAAAGGTGGAAAAGGAAACTTGTATCCAAAAACCTTGTTATCAAATCAAAAGCTAAGATAACTCAAATGCAACTGCTAAGGGCTTTTATATAGTAATATAGAGCCCATCAAATGACTCCTAATAATTTCAAAACAAGATAAAATTAAATCCTAATCTCAACAAAAATAAATAATGAAGTTTTGATAGATAATGTTGTTCAAAATAAAACAAAACTAATTAAAATATTAATTCCTAAGCTGATCTTAATAAAACATTATTTCCTGTTCCTATAGTAGGTCTTTATAGGATTTCCATCAGATGGTGCATTCAGGTTAAATTCACAATAACAGTCTTTTGCAAATACAGGCGTTTCTTCAATGTACATTACCTTCAAGCATAAAGAGAAATTTTAAATTCCTCCAACGTAAAAATATGCAGAACTTGAAAAAGCATAAAGGATGTTAATACCAAACAAATACAAACTGTGTCCGACATTATCCCAAACGGGACTAATTTCATGAGGGTAAAGTAAAGATTACAGGTTAAGGACTGCCAACTTCTGGTCTGGACAGACTTCAAACTCAATTATGATTTCTATCCAGTAATTCTTGGAACAAGTCGATTACCTTTTTCAAAAACAGAAATTGAGATAATTGACCATCAACATCCTGGTAAAAGGATCATGCCTAGTGAGAGAAACTGACAGGTAAAAGACGGCATTACCTGACACCCAAAGAAAGATACGCAGAAGGATTGATACGACAACGTAATCTGAGGTTTGATGCACTGAATACATAAACTGTTGCATCTAAAAAGCTGGCATATATCAGCTGGCTATCGCATGAGAAAGTTGCAGCTGATATTGGGGCAGTAGACTCTCTTGGGAACCACTGCAGTTCAAGCTCTTTAGATCAGATAAAGGGGGAAAAGATCATAAAAACACAATGCATTGACCTAATTGAACTTACCTGCTTTAGACATTCTAGTTTAGCTGTTTCATATACGGCAAGCTGAGTTTCATGTACAACCAAGAAGTGTATCTGATCCTGGTGAAACTGTACACGGGTTTCTGCCTGTGCCGTTGGAGTCCTCCCGGCAGGAATCTGCAAGAATCTACTCTTCTGCTTTTCCCATCCATCAGTATTCCACACACACAGCTGCATGATTGAAAAGAACTTCAGAGGACAGAAATTCTAATGGTTAACTAAAAGAGATTGATGCTTCATGAAAAATCAGTAAAAGATGAAGTATTGGAAGTTCCAGAAATGCAAACACCATTTAATCATAGAAAAGCATGATTCTGAAGACAGATCAAAAGCGGAAAAAAATATAATAATAACCTGAGCATCTGCCCCAGATGAAACTAACACATTCAATGCATGAGAAAAAGCAAGGCCAGTTATTCTTTTGGTGTGACCTTTGAGTTTACTTTTAACCTGTACAAAGAACTCAGCATAAACCTCAAGTAGTATATATCTTAAATCACAAATGAGGAAGGAAACTCTTAACACACAGTATTGCTACCTCATCCACACGGACATTATATATCTGAATGGTAGAATCATCCATCCCAATAGCTATAATATTGTTATCTTGAGGGTGGAAAGCAAGAAAGGTTGCTGCAGGTGGTGGAGGCATGAAAGTTGTCATTGTCTGCACTTAGCCAAGATTGAGGTCGGTCAATTGCAGCACAATTAAAGTCAAAAATAAATAGGGATCATCGGTCACCTTAAAAGTCATCATATTAAACAGCGAAATCTTCCCTCCTGATGCTGACATTACGTAAGAATCATTTTTGGAGAGAGCAAAGCAAGGCACAGCATCCTCAGGATTGCTGTCAGAAATATCATTGGTCATCAGGATGCCACTTGATGGTTGCCACAAGTGAGGTGACACACTAGCAGTGGCCTGCAGATGAAGGAACAACAAGCAGAAACAATATCACTGTTATTACAAATTTTTTAGTAAAGGAAAGCCTGACAAAAGTAACTTCACACATTCTCACACCTTGCCAGAAGAATTGCGGTCACTTCGCTGCCATTTCCAGAGCAGATGAATGGCATCTGATGATAATGCCAGTATTGCACTGCCTGAATTTGTATATATCAACCTTGATATCTGTTGGAACAAGGGAATCAGAACAATTTGATTTTTGAAGGCTGAGAAACATTTCAAGAAGGAAGTTCAGAATGTCTAATACAGTATGCAATTGGTGAATTTAGTATAAACGAATATAATATATTACAAATAACCACAAAAATGACCAGGAAAGACAGCATGTAATAGGAGATTTCTCCGGTTTCATGTTTAGAGCACTAAAACCAAACTATATGCTGTCTTAAGCAGTAATTCAAATTACATAATGGAGTTTTGCCTTTAAAAAATTTTATTTGACAGGCTAGCAGTTTTTAGTCAGTAAAAGGAAAAGGTCAGTATGGTTGGTACTCAATGTTATAAAGATATTTGACTTGATTAACAAATTGAAGATCCAAAACTGAATACAGCTTCAAGTACTTAATATACCTTGGTTACTCTCAGATTCTCAGGTAGCTTCAAGGATCTACATTGAGATGGATCATTGATTTCAGTGAGCTTCCATATCTTTGACTTGTCATTGGATTCTTCAGCTATTCTAGGTTTAACATCACCCATATTCCGGGCATCCGCATTCTGGTGAAATAAGATTGATTTGTAGTTAATTAATAACAACTATATAATAAATTAAAAGGATCACCCTTTTATACCGGGAAAGGAGGTGAAAATAAGGCAAAAATAAACAAGAGTTGCATCTTGGCAAGCTACAAGTAAATGAAAGTCCTACTCATATGAGGACAAGATTGACAGACCATTCCAGGAATAGCCACTACAGATGAGCCCCTCTCTGTAAGTGCTGCACTACCAGCAGCAGCTGCAGCTGAAATTGGATTTATTGTGGGCTGCCACAGAACATCATATATTAATCTAGGTTTTGTGAGTAAGAGGAGGAAGAAACCTTGACATCTACAAGTTTACCTTCACCATGGCTTCAGATGTTCTTGATGCCTCATATAAGGAATTCTCTAATGTACGCAACAATCTTAAACCATCTGCATTGACTAAAATTTTAATTCCATTATCATTTGTAGAAACAGCTAAGAGAGTCCCATCCTTGTTGAAACGGATGCGTGGGCTTGCCTAGAAATCAAGAAGGCAACAAAAATTAACTAATATCTCCAAAGAACAACTTTTCAGTTTGCAAAAACAGAAGGAACCTACAGGTAGACCACCATCAGCATCAACAGTTGTCAAAAGTTGAACATTGTCCATATCCCAGAATTTAATGGAGAAATCATCACCAGCTGCCAAAAATCTATTTTTTGTTGTATCAAATTGCACAACACCCAATGATCTTTTACGAAATCCTTGATACGTCCTTTTGACAGCTCCTTCACTTTCATTCCACTCAACAATTGAGGAATCCCCATCTTTGCTTGTCCCACAAGAAAAGAGCCTAGAATATACATTAACAAGAAGCACTTTTTACAAAAGTAACAATTAAACAGACAATATAATTTAAACATACAGCTACTGAGCTAAAAACAGCACAAGCAAGGTAGCCATGGTTGAGAATCTGGACCTTGTACCATCAGCACTATAAGCCATGGTTGTGCACCATCGACCAGGAGCATCATAATCAACACGAGAACCCAAATTGTCATACAACCATGCTTTTATCTTTCCATCTAATGCTGTTGAAAATATAAACTGCACCATCAAAGCATAGACATCAGAAAAGTAAACCAACTGGAGAAAACGGGATAGCTAAAGGAATCATATTAGCTCCACTAGCATGCTCAGCATTCAGCAAAAGTTCTAAAGTGCATTTTCAACCTGAATGTTTTCTTTGTAATGTGGGCAAACAGAATAGACTGGAGCCTCGTGACCTTCGAAAGTATACTGTTTTGCACCAGTAGCAGCATCCCAAACCTTAAATTCAAATACGTAGTCATAAAAATTTCTCAACTTCTCCATTTAGGAAAACCAAGCTCATTTTGGACAAATACAAACTTACCTTAATGGTCTTATCATCACCACAAGTTATGACACATAGTTGCTTATTTGGGTGGGAAAATGCAAGATCATTCACTCCACCAACATGGGCATCAATCTACATAAGAGGCTCACAATTGAATAAGCAGAGAACAGATGGGTTTGAAATAGAAATCAAGCTGAGAGAAAACATTCTCCAGAATATACCTCCAGGTGCTGGCGCACTTCTTCCCCACGATGGTATGAGTATATCTGAACAATATGCCTTGAGTAAGCAACACCTATTAATTAAACAAACATAGACATTAGTAATGGGTCAAGTTGATTTCTGAAAGTGCATATTTATCATATCATTGAATCCAGCATTTAAGCATCCAAATATTCTCAACATACCAAATAAAGCACCATCGGGACCCCAAATCACACGGTTGACAGAAACACTTGGATCTTTGACAAGAGCAGCCTGATTTTGATCATGATTAGTTCTCAATTCAGTAATTGCAATATTAGAAATCTAGGAGTTTGGTGCAAATATACATCAAGGATGTCAATGAACCAGAAGAGAAAACCTGAAGTGGCATTGAACAAGCACTCAGATCCCAAACTTTAAAGTTCCTTAAGACCAATCTCTCCCGAGAGCCCACTTCCCACAAAGCAATGTCCCCCACATTGGTACCAACTGATACATTGCATCAATAAAAATTTATAGTCAATAGCCAATATGAACAACAAATACATGTAATCATTAAGCATATTGATTAAACTATCTAAAGGCCCTAGAATAGTGGCAGACCAAGGAGTAAAGTCTGTTGAACTGGATGAAAGTCCATGCTCATAGGAGATGAACCCTGATTCAGAGTTCGTGTAACGGTCTTTGGTAAGTCATCAGGTGCATTAAAAGATTGGCCATGCCCATGACCTGGTAATGCTGCTGGCAACACATTAACAGGAAGATTCACCTGCACAAAATGTTTGTACATTGATGGTATAAATGAGAGGGATCAAAACTTGCTTTTAATCAACTGTAAAAATAATAAGTGTAAATTACTCTCCCAGAGATACTTGAATTATATTACACGGCCGTCCTGCATGTGTTAAGAAGACACAGTCCCCTCCAATAAAATCAAAATATGCATTATACTTTCCTTCATTGAAGCAAAAAATAAGCTACAGACGAAAATATATTTTGACCAGAATACCCCTTTAACAACTATATAATAAAATATGCATTATACATTCCTTCATTGAAAGAAAAAAATATGCTACAAATAAATATATCTTGATCAAAATGCCCCTAAACCAACGACATAATATAACAAGTGTTAAATTACATTGGACTAATATAAAATACTGAATTTTTATATTTATCGAATTTTGAAAGAATTTGATAAAATAATTAATAATCAGTAAAATTAGTAAATTAATCATTATTAATAATAAATTAATATTAATAATTAATAAATAATTAAAAACATATCAAAAAATTGTTTTTAAGGTTAAGTAATTTAAAGATAATAATTTAATTCCAAGAATAACATTTGTATTAAATCTATATTAATAAACATAAGCATTGCAATAAATATAACAAATTTTTAGAATAAATTAAATTTATGATTTTCAACAAAACATAAATAACATTGAAATAGATTATTAGAAAATTTATTTTTTGAATCGACAAAAATCAATATTATTCATGAGATTATTTCAGTTAGCTCTTAGTTTCAAGGAAGTATATATTTTCAAAACAGAAATGAGAGTCATATAATTGGGCATCTCTTATGTAAGGGGAGAATAATTTATACAATAATAAATGCCCAGAATTACAAGTCAAAGGCATAAACAATTGATACCAAATTACCTCATCCGGCATTCCCATTGGCCTTGCTCTCTTAGCTACGTGATCAGAATCTCCAGGTGGGTAGTCAACAGATGGGTTAGTTGGAGGGGTCCTTGGGTGCTTCAAGGCAGCTTAAAAAGACAATAAAACATGTTCAGGCTCACAGATCAAACTAAAAATAGCATTTAATAATCAAGCACCACCACACATTAAGACCTAGAGAATAACAAAAAGCAAAAGAATGTATTACCAGAGATTGATGGAGCGCCAAGACCAATAGCTCCTCCTCCGGAAACTGCAGCATGAGCAACAGGGGTAGGATTTGACATCCAACCTGCCAGGGGTGCTGGCACTGGTGCTGTCGTAGGTTGAAATGGCTATATACCAATTGAACAGTGGTCAGCACCAAAGAAAAGATCAAAAAGAAAACAGAGAAGAATTATGCAATGCCTATAAAAAAAGAGGAACATAGATAATCTGATAGGAGCCCACCCCATGTGCACCTAGAGGAGGAAACCCTCCAGCCTTTGGTAAGGATCCAAGCAGCGGATTATTAACAGGTGATGGAGCCCGTGCACCATTTGGTTGTCCACATGAGTGATCCACAAAAAGAGTTTTTATATCTGGATTTGGCCGAGGATTCTTGCATAGTTGATGCTGCCAATTCAAGCTGTAATTATAAAAGGTTAGAAAGAAGAAAACTATATACTATGTAAGAGCATAAACAGTAGCTCCCCTTCATGACAATTTACACTGCCCATATGAATTGAGGAACAGACTGCTCAACCAAATGCTACAATACATTGTACAGGAGATAGAGTCTATTTAAATAAGTATTCAATGGCTAGACTACATGATCCATGTATACAGCAATGCGCACAGAATTCTGAGTTTGGAGGATGAGCTCATTCAACTGCAAACAAGGACATCAAAAACAATCTGATTGCTAGGATGTACTGAGAAGTAATTTCATATACGCAATTGCTCTAGATTAAGTGCAATGGTATGTTTGGATTTTGGACCTTTTGAACAATAATTATTACCTTTGATTGATGAGAGTTCGTAACCTCGAGTTTTTAAGGTTGGGAAATTGCAATTTGTCACGGAATAAGGGATTTGCTTCAATCAGCTTTTTAAGTTCAAGCAACATGATTGCCCTTGCAGACTTCGTATCACCATACTTTGACAATTGCTCATTTTCCCTGTAATATAAAAAATTCATTGTCTGTGTCTACAGGAGTTTTACAGTAACACTGGAACAAAGTATATATGTATGTATACCTAAAATTCTACAATGTCAAGAGCTGTGTGATTTCCTTGAATAGGTCTTCATTAAATGTGGAAAAAACTTTTAAATCCTTCACCAATATTTCTACAGCCTTGGACCTGTCGTGCCTATGAAAATGTAAACAGTTCAAGTTAAGGTCTAGTTTTGAAAAATTAACTGCCTAGCAAGTCTAGTGTGGACTTGTAAGCTTACTTGTCTAATGCTTCAAGGTATTTCTGCTTCCTGATCTCAAAAAATATCTTCATTGAATACCGATTATCATCAACTTTTGTGAAACCAGAGAGGTATCTTTCAACCTCATCCCAATTGCCATTGTGCACTTCATCCTCAAAATATTTCATGTTAAAGAAAAACCCAGACTCCTGTTCAAGCCTATTATTACAAGAAAGGAGAAAAAAGTAATTAATGTGGTAAGAAAATAAATATTAAAAATAACTATAAATAACAAATAACAAACTTATGGTATAAGCCCCACTTGTGAACAGTCTCTTTGAACTTTTCCTCATCTAGAAACTGTAAAATCAAGAACACCAATTCTCTGCTGAGAGACGACATCGTAACCGCCCCAGCTTCGATTAGAAAGAAACGCACAAGGATGAGCAATATCAAACTAGATCTGTAAATCTTATATGAAAAAAACAAGTTAGATAAATTGAACAAGTGTACAAATCAGATAAAAGGATTAATATTTCGAATCCAAAACATGAATGAAATTAATAACTAGACCCAGCGTAGCATTGAGAAAGAAAACTGCCAGAATTGCAAATTGCAAATTTATCTAAAATCAGGCTGGGGGGAAAGAGAAAAACGAGTTGACTCTGTCTCAGACTCAGACGATCAAAGGGGACAAGAAAGTAGCTTTAATCTACATAGGAATCCAGGATGCAAGAGAGAAAAAAGGTTTAGAAAGAGAGAGGGGAAAAAAAGAGATGGCGAAAACGAAATAAAATTACATAGAAAAGCATGTCGACTCTAAAGCAACAGATTCGGAAATTAGAGTGAGTCCAGAGTCTCACGTCTCACCTTCAAAACAAGAAAACAAACGCACCAGAACGAAGCAGAGGAGAGAGATTTCTATCTCTTAGAATTTTCTCTCTCTGAATGGACTATTATACTGGCTTTCTCAGACGACTTTCTCTCTCTAGAAATATATCCAGGACATTTGAACTTGCAGATATGTGTTTTTTATAGAGGAGGCAGCAGATTTGCGAGATGATAATTAAGATGACTTATCACTGAAAGGTTGCGTATGTCTGATAAGCTATTAGATATTTAAGATGACCTATATTATACGTTCAGTTATTTGCGGGGCCTACAAAGCCGGCTTCAATTTGTCTATATGAATCGGCTCGGAATCTTGAGCTGACAGCTGTCCTTCAGCTTGGAGTAAACCTAGGGACGGTACTAAAACTCTGTTTTTTTTTTTTGATAAAGACTAAAACTCTGTTATTTACTAATGTATTTGATTGACTAGATCTTCAAAAAAAAATTTAAATTTTTCCTTTACTTGAATGAATATACTACTACATTACGAAGTTAGATTTTCTATACCAACTAATTAATTACATATCTTATAATCTTATCGTTAGAAAAATAATAAAAAGATTATGTGAGGATAAAAGATAAGATTTTATATAATTTCATTTTTTGAAAAATAAAATTATAACACATGCCAAATAGCACAAAATTTGTCTTCAATAATGGCCGTTGGATTTATCTTTATAGTCAAGAAAGACGGTGTGGCGATAGATCGGAACGGAAGAGAACTGAGGAAGAAGTTGCTGAGAGCGAATTTTGCTGGGCAGAGATCCCGCAAGGAACGACAAAGTTTCAGGGACGGGTCTGAGTGCGTTTGGCCCTATATATTGAAGAAAATTACGGAGCCTGCCATCATCATCTGTGACAATCAAGAGATGTGCGCACTTAATTGTATCACGTGATACAGTAGCACAGTTGATGATTGCGAAACGAGATGATATATTGTCTGTTTGTTTGTTTGTCTCTTGAAAGGTGCATTAAGGTTCGTGGAAGAGCCATACATATCGTTTAGTTTACCATATCGCGATAAGAAGCTGAATTAAATTTAAATATGTTTCTATTTCGAAGGAAATGATAATATTTTCGGCTCTCCTTAATATAAAATATTTTTAATTGAAATATATAAATTAAAAATTATAATTAAAATTAATTAATTATTTTAAATTTTTAAAAAATTTTAATATTTTTTTAAAATTATTCTTATTTAATCTCTTTCTCTTTTTCTTTAAATATATTAAATAAAAATATTTTTTAAAAATATATAATAAATACTATTTCATATATTATAAAAGGCATTATATTTAGAATTAGAATAAAAAATTCTATATCTAGAATCAAAAAGAGTAATATAAATAATATTATTGATCTATATTAGATGGATATTACCACTAGTATATGGCTAAAAGATTTTTTTTTTTGGTAGCGACGAAAGGACTTTTTGATTTGTACCGTTACTGTTGATCAATGATATATATATATAAATATCCATTCAATTTTTTTAAATTATATTCAAATAAAAATCACATATAAAAGTGTAGAAAAATATTATATACAATTATTACTATAAGTAATGCATCTAAAGCATGATATTTATTTTAGGCTTTGACCAGATAACATCACCGACAGTTCTGATTTAAGTAGAGAGAAATATGTGTAAAAAAATGAAGAAATAAAGAAAAATATAAAAAGCCTAATAATATATGTGAAAAAAATGAATGAATAAAAAAATTCTGCACCAAGCCAGAAAGAATCATTATATTGTATTTTTCTCATAAACTTTATATTTGTACTTATTTATTCTCTCGATGACGTTTCATAAATATTCAATTTGAAATAGGGGAATATAAATCAATATGTATAATAAAATTTAAAATAAATTATACTATTCATTAATCATAACTAACACGATCCCTCATACTACATAGCACTCATATCTAATTAAGAAATAGTAAGAACTAAAGGAAAGTGAAACGTGTGATTCATGTAATACAATTTGGTGATTCATGCAATGCAAAATTTCATGGCCAAAAATACCCAAAAAAAAAACAGTGGGAGTGAAACATGGAGGCTGTTGTGGATGTCAGGTTTATACGTCTCGGTGTGGCTGTGGCCGGGTTGTCCACGTGGCAGAAAGTAATGGATACAAGTGAATGCTTATCTTTCCAATTTTCATTTTTGGAAAAACAAAAAGTACACGGTAAAATAATTAAAATAAGTAAGAAAACAAAAGGAAAAATGACTGTTAAATCAATGTATGAGGAGTTAGCTTCAAAAGCATACCTACAAAAAATTTTTGACAGATGCCAAAACGTTAAATTAGAATTAATTTGTGATAACAAATATTGATTTTTTTCTCTACTCTCCTATTTATAATTAATTATCACATATTTTCAACTAATTTTTACCTATTTCTAATTTTAACCCAAAAGTAAAACATAAGTATAGAGAGCCCCCCTCAGATTTCTTTTTCTTTTTAAATTTTTTTGTGCTTGTAAGAAAAGACAAAAGAATTCTATACTTCATCTCCAGGAAGAGTTGAACTCACAACCAAGTTAACGTATGCTAAGCTTTGAAACCACTCACGTAAAGCATCTAACATGTATATAGATATATATATATATATATCGATTTGTATGTTGCATAAATTATTTATAAATCTCTCTGAGCATCTAATTTAGCTCCCCCAATCCTTTTCCTCTGGTCTTCCTAAAGTAAAATCAATATTTTCCAATGTATTTTAATTATACCTTATAAATTATCCCCATTTACCATTCAACCCAACACTATTGACATTGAATTAATTGATTGTTCTTGTTATTGATACTTAAATGTTAAAATAATACATATATAACAGGAATAAAACACTGACTGTTATGAATAACACAGTGAGCTAGGTACAGATTTTCTTTAAATTTAGTGTGAAAAATCAAAACACCTAATGCAAATGATCATGTACGTGAGATGCAAATGGAGAAGACTGCAACTTGGCTAGAGTGGGTCCCTCGTCTTCTTCTTCTTCTTTTCAGGTCTTCTTTTTATTGATCACAATTGTGATCAACATAACATATAAAAAATATGAAAAATTATTGCATTATTTATGAGTTGTAAATCAACAAATTATTAGAAGATACACAAGTTTGAAATATTTATATATAATGAAACTTTTATATTGGAGAGTTTCTCTTTTTTTTTTTATCTCTATTGTTATTAAACATGCAGTTATCGCAAAAGATTTTTATTAGAATCATTAATATAAAATATAAAATTTAATTATGATGAGTCACACTATCAATAAATTTTGATTTTTAGATCTTTCAAGATTTTTTATATTTTTATTAGATTCCATACAATTTGTTCCTTCAATATTATTCTATATATTTTAGTAAGATTTAAATATTAAAAAATAAATATAATCTTCAACATGTTTCGAATTATTATATTCTAGATGCATTTTTTTGTCTTTTTTTTTTTTAAATCTTGACAGATTAAGGGAGAAGGGAGGGACCACGTACATGCAGTGTTGTTGCATGGAGCTCATCAATGGTTGTATGGAATCTCAATTGTCTCATGTCACTTTCAGAAAATTACTCTTCCAGTTGTAGGAAACGGAACATTTTAATTGAAAATTTTTACATATTGTTCGATTTAATAAATTAAAATATTTATTGTGGCTCCACCCTTCATGGTCCCCTTGCCCCACATCTGCCCTCACCTTCATTCATTGTGTTTCCATTATTCTTAGTGGCCACTGATAAAGGAGACCTGGCTATTTAGTTTTTTCATAAAATCTCGAATGAATATTTAGTATAAATATTAAATTATAATTATAAATAAATTAAAAGCACATCAACTTTTAAATTTGTAAAGTTATCATTATGATTAGTCCATCGAGACGGTGATTGAGAGTACGACAAACTAACAATTTGAGAGTAAAAGAATTGCCTCTGGATAAAAATATTGTACTATTATTATTATATCTTCTCCGGTGTTAAATAGGAGAAAAATTTAAAATAATTTTATTAGTTCAAAATATAAAAAAATATAGATATTTAATTTAATAAATGAGATATTTTAATAATATCTTTCATTTGAGAAAGTGGTGTTTTTAAATGATTATTAATTAATCCAGGATAAAAATTTATTTGAGATCAATTTTTGAAAAATATATGCCTTATTACAAATTAAATGGAATTAACTAACTTCAATGAATAATATTGTTACGTGTGAAGTATTTCTTTTTCTGCTTTATTTGAAACAAGTATTATAGTATTCCATTCAACTTTTTTATTAATCACGTTCTAAAATTTTTTTGCTCTAAATATAAATTACCTTTCATAAATTTTTATAATATTAATGCTTTATTTTTAAAATATCCTTATTTATGAGAGAGGGGATGAATGATTTAAATTTATAGTATTTATTAGGAGTAAAAATGTAAATCACATCACTTTTAAAATAATTTTAATAATGTAACATAGGAGAATGAAGTGAATTAGTATAAAGTTGTACTAATAAAAAAATAAATCAGAGCATCAAGGCACATTCAAATGAATCTAGTGCAGTGCATATGCCCAAACTCTAAATAATGTCACTTTCCATTAATGCTTCAATAAAATTTACATATCTCTCACTTTCTCCACCAAATCATTGCTTTATATGGACTAGTTGTCATAGCAAAGGAGTGTCCCCTCTCACTTAATATTTATGCATAAAATGTGGGGAAAATTGTACTTAAGGACCAAACAAGTAAGATATTTAGATTTTTTTAACCAATCATTAATGGCTAATAGATAATGTGTTTTCCACTTTCACCACAAATTTATATTTAATATTATTTATAAAAATTTATCTTATTTATAAGTTATGAATAATATAAATTATTTATATTTTTAGATCTATTTCACCAATACTTTAAAAAATAAGGCTATTCGTATTTTTATATGTATCCAACACATACCAGATATGATACTTTATGATATCATCAATTTTTCTTCTTCATAAAGTTTTAAAAATAACTTACAAGCTTATATAAAAACTCAAATTTTGGTCTCTTGTTTTATATATTTTTATATTACTTTTTAAATAAGATTAAAATTCATACTTTTTATATTTTTTTATTTTTGATATATTAATTTGTTGAATGATATATATAATTATATATATCTTGAACATATTCTAAAATTTTAAAATTTATTGCGTCCCACTTAACGCATCTTATCATATCTATATCCAAACTCATATCTGACTGTCTGTGTGATATAGTTTTGAATAAATGTCTCTCGTTTTATTAGATCAGAGAAAAGAGGGAGCGTGCGGTACAGGGAGTAGAAGAGTTAAGTAAGGTTGAAGGGAAAATGAGCATGACGCGTCACTTTCACAATAAAAAACGAAAATGTGAAGGGTAAAATAAAATCTTCTAATATCTTATCTAATAATAATTATATTATTAATTACTTTTTCTATCCAAGATATAAATTATATTTTAAAAGTTTATCTTACTTTAAAATATAAGTTTCATTTGGTAATTTATAGGACATTAAATATTTTTTCCTATTTTTTTATTTACAATTAAATATAAAAAAAATAACATATTTTAAATGTAATACTCTAAATAAGGGTATTATTAGAAAATAATGTACTTTTTAATAAAATTTAATTTGTAAAACTAATTTTTTTAATTTCTATGCAATTACTCATATAAAATTTATACTTTTAATCAGAGAGAGTAATTAATACCAAAAGGGCCAATTTCATTTTGTTGGACCACCTATTGCAGCGGTTGCTTTTCCATCCACTTTTATAGTTGGGAAAATAACAGTTAAATATCTCTGCAACAAAAAAATTGTAAAAACATATTTTGAATTTACAAAATTATTATAAGATACTAAGATACTAATTTGGAATTTTTTTGGGCCCTCGAAATGACCATTTTTCCCTCTCTCCCTTTATGTCAAAATTGTTATTTAATTGAATATATTGATTTGCAACTAATATCTAGTAATTTGTAATGGAAGCTGATAAATTTGTAACTAAGATGATAGTTAACCATCATAGGGGGTTTCCTCTAATAATTGACCAGATCAGACACACTGACAGCCAAACACTACACCAAAACAGGAATTTTCTCACAGTACAAATCTGTGAGAAACCCCCCTAAAATCTGTGAGAAAACTATTTCTCACGGATTTTCTCACGCAAAATCGTTGGTCAAAAAATAACTCGAAGGAAAATATTTTCTCACAGCTTCAGGCGTGAGAAAGTATTTTCTCACGGATTTGTTTCGTGAGAAACATTTTCATGGGAGCAAAATCTGCAAGAAATCTTCTCACAAATTAAGTCCGCGAGAAAATTTCTCACAGATTGTATGCGTGAGAAACTTCATAATTTTCTCACGGCTTATTTCTGTGAGAAAATTTCTCACAGATTTAATCTATGAGAAAATCCTTCATTTCTCACGGATTTTCTTTTGTGAGAAATCTCTCACGCATTAAATCCGTAAGAAAGTATAACTAACTAAGCATTTGTCTCACAGATATATGCCGTGAGAAAACTGTGAGAAGTATGTAAAACAAGTCAAGTCATAATCAATTTTTTTTCAATCCCTATTCAATTAAACCTGTAAAACAATAGATGTAACCAAATAAGCACAAAGCTAGAAATTTGAAATTCTAACTTGTATTTAACATATGTTTGAATTTCAAAAACACAAGGATAAAAATCACAAAAAACCTTTAACTATATTTCAACACAAGAAATCAAAAGTATCAAGTCTCAATAATGTAGCACAGACAAGAATATCAAATATATAGCCCCATAACTATACTTCATTCCCTCCATCAGCATCATCAGTACCATCACTATCAGCACCATCACTATCATTAGTATCATCACTATCGACACCATCACTATCATCACTTCGTGGACGTTTGGAAGTACCAGCCTTAGTGTTAGATAAATGAGCCATAATCATTCGAAATTGCTCTTCCATCCTAGACTCTCTAGCTTTATATTCTTCATCTCTAGCCTTCATTTCAGCTCTAACATTTTGAAGGCTTTCTTCATAGAACTTCTTTTGCTCTTCCATCTCTTTTTTCAATTGTGCAATCTCCCCATAGTTGTTTCCAATGCTTGAGCAATCGGAAGCAATGAGACCTGCTTGAGATCCAAGTCCATAAACATAGCCTTTTTTATTTTTTCCACCCACAACCTTCAACCATAAATCCGAGTCACATATATTTGACTCAGGCTCTTGACTCTCTTTCAATCGCTCAAACTCATTCTGCATTAAAAAAAAAGTTCAAGTTTAGTCTTTGAATTTATGAGTTTCAAAAAATAATATAACCATAAGTAACTTACATAAGTGGCTTCAGCTTTTTGCCCAATCCAACCACCTTTCTTCTCATCATACTGAATTTTTTTGAAAACTTCAGGATATTCACATGATCTTCCCAATTCAACTTCCTACATCATATGGGAAAAATGCTAAAATTACATTAAATGAAAATAAAATATAATAAGATTAAGTAAATTAATAAGCATGTCACGACGAAGCGGCAACAAAAGCACCGAGCTAAAGAAACAAGCAAGAGAAGATGAGAGGATTTTTGGAGTTGGGGTTTTGGAGCAAATGTCTGGGAAGGTGAGTGATTTTCGACCTAGGGATTTTTGGAGCAAAGTTTGGGGCTGAGATGCATTTTGGAGGCAACTGAAATCGAGTTGTCCGCCAGTTCCAGATTTGAAGCCAAAACCGTAAGTATCATTTATATAATATATTGTGTCAACCATGGTGGCTAAAAATTAATTGGCTCACCGGTTGAAGGAACATTTTAATTGTGATGTTTTAGGTTCGAATCCCTGCTCGGCAACTTACTGCAATACGTTTTTTAAAAATATAATATTATTTATTTATTAAATAATATACGTTTTTAAAAATATAATATTATTTATATATTAAATAATGTCCCCATTGATCAGAATCCTTACTAAAAATATAATACTATTTATATATTAAATAATAAACGTTTTAAAAAATATAATACTATTTATATATTAAATAATGTCCTCATTAATCAAAACTGATAACTTGATCAGCGGTCAGGTGGTTTTTTCATAAGCTCTAGGTTTTATACCAAGAAAATAATATTTTCTTCTTATTTAATTTTTCTCACGATTTTCAACCGTGAAAAATTTTCTCATAGATATCATTTTCATGAGAAAAACTTTATTTCTCACAGACTAAATTCGTGAGAAACTTTTCACTAGTACTCATTATACACTTCTCACAGATTTTAAACCCGTGAGAAGGTTTTCACAGCCTACTTCTGCAAGAGGCATTCTATTCATGCAATTCTCTCAATTTCTCATTATACGCTTCTCACAGATTTCTCTATCCGTGAGAAATACTTCTCACAGTGTTCGTATCCATGAGAAGTTTCTCACAGACTACATCGGTGAGAAGCATTTCCCCCAACACATGGTGCAATGATCCCAATTTTTGATTATACGTTTCTCACAGATTTCTTTATCTGCGAGAAAAATTTCTCACAGATTTCATACCCATGAGAATTTTCTCACAGACTACATCCGCGAGAAGTATTTTCACACCACTTTCTCATCGTTTTCTCACAGACTCAGTCCATGAGAAATTGTGGCACCAAATTCGCGCCAACTTGCGGGAATGTTCTCTCCACTTTTCTCACAACTTTCTTTCAAAATGTTCTCGCCCTTTGTATACCGTGAGAAATGTCCGTAAGAAATTGCCCAAAGTTATTTATTTGCGAGAAATGCTGTGAGAAATTCTCACTAATTTTTTTTCTGTGAGAAAATTCTGTGACAAAATAACTATTTTCTTGTAGTGAAAGCTCTCCCTTCCTTTGTGCTACAATTACTAATTAATTAAATATAATAATTTATAACTAATGTATGGTGATTTGTAATGGATGCTAATAAATTTGTAATTAAGGCGATAGTTGACCATCATAGGGGGTTTCCTCTTATGGTCGACTAGATCAGATACACTGATTGCAAAATCTCTCATTGAGCTATTAATCTGCTTGACCATTAAAGGAACCCCCTTTAATGGTTAGCTATTGCCTATTTACAGCTGACTATCGACAATTTACAATTAATAAATTTACGTATATTTTCTAAGTCAAATTAATAAAGTAAATCCAAATAGATTTATAATTGATATACATAAATTTGCAACTGATTAACTTATATTTGTAACTGATATACGTATATTTTCTAAATTAAGTTAACAAAGTCAACCTAAATACATTTGCAACTAATTTACATATATTTACTATTAATTTGCATACATTTTCAAGTTAAGTTAAAAATATATATATTTGCAATTGATTTGCATGAATTTTCAACTAATTTACATGCATTTAACATTGATCTAGATATATTTATATTTTGTGGAAGTTTCAGATAACCAGATCTACAATATTTCAAGCTAGCAAATCAAAATAAAAAAGAAGAAGAAGCACTAGCCACCAAAAAAGAAAGAAAATCATAGATGAAGATGGAAAGCACTAGTAACAAAAAAAAAAGGAAAATTGCAAATGAGGATCAGGGCTTTGAAGGTAGGATGATCTCAGTTCTAGGTTCACCTTAGTTGCTGGTAGATGGTTGGTGAGTTGAGCACAGGACAGCACAACGCAACATGGATCTAGGTCAGATGAGAGAGGCAGGATGATCTAAGATTTGGATTCACTCGGGTTAGTCAAGCACGGTGATTGAAGGGCTAAAAAAGAACAGGAATGAGGTGGAAAAGGAATGAAGTGGGTTAGTCGAGCATGATGGTAAATTCCTAATCACTCCCCTTCACAAAATTTGTTCTCTCTCTCTCTTATTCGCCCCTTTCTGAACTCCAACCCCCTCTCCCCATATTATTTATATATAAAAAATATATATTTTTATTAGTAAAATGATTAATATGTATTTAAAATATATAGATATAAGATTCACTGCATAGTATTATTTTATTAAGTGTGAACTGCCATTTCTTTTTAACGGTTACAATTAAGGAAAATTTTTGTTTATATTTATATTGCTTTAAAAATAAAAAAATTAATTGTTTTAATGGAGGGAGTATATATTATTTTTTTTATAGTATATCACTTTAATGGTTACAATTGTTGTTAGGTTGGTTGCTCACCCAAGAGGGGGGTGAATTGGGTGATGCAAGATTTTCGCTCTTTTTGGATCACAACCTAATTTCACTAAGAGTGCAGCAAAATAGGGATAAACAGAGAGAGTTGTGTGTAGCAACTAAATAGAGAAGACGAAGAACAATACACAATAATTTATATTGGTTCAGCCCAACCACTTGACCTACATCCAATCCCCAATCCACTACTTGGGATTTTTCACTATATCCCACAGGTTTGATCCAGGTACCTGTGAAGCCTCAATACATTCTCACAAGTTTCAGTAGGTACTTGTGAAGCCACTCTCCTCATACCTTTACAAGATATGTAAATCCCTTAGTGTTTTACCACACTAAGATTCTACCCAAAATATGTAAAAAAAATGTTTACAAGATGAAAACTTTTTTGAAGAGTAGATAATGCATTGAAAGTTCACTCTATTGAGGTGAGTTTTTCAACCAATGCTAAGATAGGAAGATTTTACAAATTGTTGTAACATTTTCACATAAACTCTCTTAAGATTATTACCCATAAGTTCAAATGATGTTCTATTTATAGTTTTGTGGTGTAACTGGACGTTAGATACAAGATCTAGCTGTTAGAGACGTTACCCAACGGTTACTCTGCAAAACTAGCCGTTTACCAATCACATTTAATGTTTCCGACATTATGAAATTCAAATTTTGGATGTCAACAGATGAATTTCGAAGAAATCATAAGTTAAAGTCTTTAGTATTGAACTTTGAAGTTCGTCTGTTCAAATCTGAAATTCGAATTTTCATCTTGACAAATGTTTCTTTGTTGGAATATACGAATTTTCAAGTTTAAAGTACTTCTGGTAAGTACGAACAGTTGTTCCATATTGCTACAGTGCCTTCGAAGTTTGAATTTTGGTGCCCAAAATTCATCTGTCAGTGAGCAACTCAATATGATACAAGTTCTTCCTTTTGAAATTCAAATTTTGGATGTGGAAATTCATCTGTTAGCTGTTCCAGAAGTATTTTCACATTCTAGAGATTTGAAATTTAAATTTCAATGTCAAAATTCGTCTGTTATACTTGAAGTTCAAATTTTAAATATGAAAATTTGTCTGTTGGTTTTTCTATAAGTATTTTCACATTCTGGTGTTTCAAAATTCCAATTTTGAAAGCCGAAATTCAAATTTTGAAAGCCAAAATTCGTCTAGCAGTGGCAAGGTCAACATAACACAAAAGTTCTCTTCAAAATTTGAATTTCAGGCTCCGAAATTCATCTATCGGAGGCAGAACGTTCGTAACTTTGAACTTTGCACTGTAAATAGTTTTACAGAAGCTATAATTCTCTCATTTTAACTCCAAATTAAGAAAATGACATAAGGTTGGAAAACTCTCAATGTATACTTTCAAATGAAAGAAGTTTCACTTCAAAAACAAATGTATTCTACAAGATATGATCGAAATAATGATAAGAGATCAAAACTGAAAATTCATATCTCACTACTCAACTTTAAATGACTATAACTTTTTCATATGACCTTTATTTTAAGTGAAATAACCTTCTTTGAAAAGCTTATTAAGTATAGTTTCATATAAAATAAGTTTTATATTAAATCCATATATATTTTGAGAGATGTATTAAAAACACTAATTAAAGGTCAAACTCTAGATTCTTAAAAATCATATTTCACTATGTTTAAAAGTAAGGATATGTTACTTTGATACCCAAAACTTCTTGAGTTAATTAAATGTAATTGTAAATCATTGAGTTTTATTCTAAAATTCAAATTTTGAAATCTAAAATTCGTCTATCAGAGGGAATATTTTTGAACTCTTTTGGTGCTTAATTATCAAACGAATTTTGCACATTTTACTAATTATGCTTGACTCGAAATTCGAATTTCAACACTTGAAATTCATCTATCAGAGGTGATATCTCTGGAACTTCAAATTTCAGTCAGTAAAGTTAGTATTTTCACAAAGCATAAGAATTTTAACTTCTCAAAATTCGTTTATCAGTTAGATTTTTTTCAAATCTAACATATGCTAACACCATATTTACTTAATCTAACTCATTTAAAACATATGGTAACAAGATTAAGTAATTTCAAAGATTAATCACACCTCAAGACCTAAGTGGAAACAAAATATACCTAGTGACTAGGTCTTCAAATGTTGAGTTCCACTTCTACTTGGTTATTTCCTTCTTGGCATGCTCCCTTCTGATCTTCCATTTTTGGAGCATCCTTTCTTTCTTCTTTCTTGAGTGAGGCATGATATTGATTTCCATTTCTGTATTCCAATGCTTACTCTTCTTACTTGGACCAATCTATACTTAATATATTACACTTACAAACCAAGTAGTTAGTCAAGTTTATATATTCAACTTATGTTATTCATTGTAAAAGTACAGTTGATATATTTGCACATAGCATGATATATACATTATAATCATAATTAAATACATGCTAATGTATATTTTACTTATTTAAGGAACATTATATATTTTAGATGCATATGATGAATTTGTCCCTTATTACTCTATATTTGTCATCATCAAAACTTATATTATACTAAATCTTACTATTGTAACCATTAATATTAGCATATTGGCTTGTATAAATATGAGCTTGTTTGATTGTATTCTCAATTTTAATATTCTTAAAATAGTTTTATAGGAGTGTTTTCCAAAATAAGTTTTGACAATAAGAAAATAAAAAAATATATTTGATTTATTATTCTGAAAATTATTTTTTAGAACAAACAAATAAAAAAAATTATTTGAAAAGATTGTTTTGAGTACATGTTTTAAGAATAAAAAAACAGAAAATTTATTTGATTCCCTTGTTTATGAAACATTGTTTGTAGTAATCACATTTTTTTATTATAATTTAATATTCATATGCAATTATTAGAGTAATTTAATAATAAAATTTTAGCAAAATTAACAATAACTAACATATTTGACAACAAAAATGACTACCATAGTTGAGCAAAACAAAGTTTAAGCTTTGTTGACATTCATAAATTCAAGTCATTAACCATATTTTTCATAGTATATTAGGAGATTATTGGGGCATTTATTGCTTGATGTATCGAGTAATTAAAAAAAAATTGTTTTGCTTGGATAATTGTGTTTAACCTTGAAGTTACATATTTTTAGCTTAGCTCTTGACAATTTTTGAAGCTTAATGATGATATCATATGTTGTGGGATTTTTATGGAGGTGAAACAAGCTAAAACCAAGTTGAAAAGCAGAAAATGAAGCAGGGCATTAAAAGGAAAAAAATGGAGTGCTGTGATGCCTTTCTCCCACAAAAGTGCTACAACACTCTCATGGCACTGCAGCGCCCTCAAGGCACAAAATATAAAGCACTGTGATGCCTAAAAAATGTGCTGCAATTGGCCTTCTGGAGTAGAGGGAGGACGCTGAAAACATTATTCTGGAGCAAAGGAGGCGTGAAGAAACTACTCATCAGGTTTACATCAAACAAGGTCCATGATTAATTGTAGTAGATATACATAAAAATTGTCTCACATGTGGAGTGATTTACAGAATGAGCTTGAAACGTGAAGCTGAAAGAGAGACTGAAGCTAAACTTGAAGCCAAAAAATAGGATTGAAGCTGAATCAAGGCAGAGTCTGAAACTTTTGAAAGCAGTGCAGCAGATTGAGCCTGAAACTTGAAGATAAAAGAGGGACTGATGTTAAAAAAATGATTGAAGCCAACTTGAAGTTGAATCGAAGCATAAGATGAGAAGAAAGAAGGATCGAAGTTGAAAAAATCACGGCAAGAAAGAATAAAGAAGAAGTGCTCACTGACAAACAAGAAGAATTCACTGACAGCAACTAGTAGTCTATAGCTTGAATGTTAAGGATGGAGATCGGTAGCCTATGTGGAAGAGAAAAATGGAAAAGTTGAAACGTAGGAGAAGATGGTTGAATGCATGTTGGGGGCGATGGGTGAAGGGAACGATGGGATTCGAACTCTTTCACACGGTTCAAAATTACAATAGATGCCATTAATGAAAAATGGTGTTCTCCGTGTTTTTGAATTTCTAGAAACAAATGGTCTGTTTGATAGTATTTTCTGTTTTATTATTCTCGAAAACAGTTTTACAAAACTGTTTTCGAGAATAAGTTTTGAAAACAAGAAAATAAAAAAATCTGTTTGAATAATTGTTTTCAAAATCATAACTAGTGAGTGATAAATGAGTTATTCAAAATTTATAACTTTACAATTAATGAGGTGGGTGTTTTTCACTTTTTCTTATTTTTTCCAGAACAAAAACTACAAAACACCTTAAAGTTGTTCTGAGTTTTCTGTTATTTTATTTTTCTATTTCTCAGAACAGTTTATAAAAAACAGGCTTACCAAATATGTTTTTTTATTGTTCTATTTTCAAAAACAGAAAAACTGTTTTTGAAAACATAACCAAACAAGCCCAAAAACATTGCAAAACAACTAAATGATGGGCTTGTTTGATTCGTGTTTCCGGAACAGTTTTTCTATTTTCAGAAACAAAAAAACAAAAAAACTTGTTTGGTAAACCTGTTTTTTATAAACTGTTCTGGAAAACAGAAAAACAAAAAAACAGAAAACCCAGAACAACTTTAAGTTGTTTTGTAGTTTTTGTTCTGAAAAATAAAAGAAAAGATGAAAAACACCCCCCTTATTAATGATAAAGTTATAAATTTTGAATAACTCATCTATTACTCACTAGGTATGATTTTGAGAACAATCATTCAAACAGATTTTTTTGTTTTCTTGTTTTCAAAACTTATTCTTGAAAACAGTTTTACAAAACTATTTTGAGAACAAAAAAACAGAAAATACTGTCAAACAGGCCCGATGTTTCCCATTTCTGTTTCCTAAAGCACTGATATGTTTTTTAATTTTTAGAACATTTTGCTAAAAAACAACTCATCAAGTGAGTTTTCCTACTTTTTTGTTTTGAAGAACAAAAAACTGTTTTAAAAAATTGCAATCAAACCGGACCTTTATCTCATGCACTCTATAATATTGTCATGAAAAATGATAAATAGAAATAATTCACTCATATCCAAAACAGTAGCTGACACTTAATAAAATTAATAATAGATACTCCTCCGTTTCTTTTTAATGATTATTAAAAAAACAACTTATTCCTATTTATCTGTCATTAAAATTTTAAGATAAGTTAAATAACTATTTTCAATTATACACTTATATATTATTTTAAATATATATATATATATATTTGTTGATGTAGTTTGTCATTTAAAAGGATTTTTTTCGACTCTATTCTAATTAGTCTAGATATAATAAATTCTTTAGTTGAAATGAGATAGATTTAGAATAATGGATATATACTCATCAACCATCAGTTGTTCATCACTAAAGGTATATATATATATATATATTATTTATATATATGAGATGTATATTTTAACTAAAGATATACATTCTATTATTTCATATAAATATAAAAATATTGCATAGTATATATATATTTTGTGTACACCTGATATTATGAACCTATCTCATTTTAACTAAAAAATTTATTAGGTACAGATTAGTTAAAATCAAGTTCGGTAAGACTCTTTTGGATAACAAAAATATTAGCATACCACAAAATATTTAACACATGTATATTCTTAGGATTTGAATTCAAGATCTCAAAATTAATTATTTATATACATGAGATATATATTTAATTAAAAACATATATTCTATTATTTCATATAAAAATATAAGGCTAAAATGCACATAACGTCCTTAAACTTTGGGTTAGTTACACAAAAGTCCCTTCATATTTAAAAGTTGACAATAAACCTCCTTGACCTTTTATTTTTGATCATGAAACTCCCTTTCATGAGTAACTCCGTTAAATTTTAACAGAAAAATGCCACACTGGATTTAACAGAAAAAGTGCAGATTAAGATACAAGCACATAGAAAACCAAAGAAGCATTGATTTATACGGTGGATCGCACAATTACACCCTTCCAATTCCAATGTCCGTGAAGATTGAAAGAATAAATGAAAAAAGAAAACTAGCAAAGAATAAGCGAAGAACACACTTTCTGAAAAGATCACAACTGAAATATTCACTTTTTATTGCTGCACTATTCCTTTGCCCTTGGCTCTCTTTATTTTTTTTCCGCGTCTTCCTAGGAAGCAAAAAATTGCATTAGGGTTTTGGAGAAAAAAAAAATACTCCCTCCAGTCCTATATATAGCATTTTTTATCCTGATCATAAATATAAGATCCTTTACAATATATAATATAATATTTATTATACATTTCTAAAAAATGTCTTTATTTCATGTATTCAAAGAGAAAGAGAAAGAAATTAAATAAGGATAATTTTAAAAAAATATTGGAATTTTTAAAAAAATCGAGGTAGTTAATTAGTTTTAATTTCAATTATTAATCCACATGATTCGGTTAAAATGATCTTATATTAAGAATAAGAGAAAATAAAAGAAAAACTTTTCTTTGTCTGCAATTTTTGAAGGGAAGGGTTTAGAGTTTAAATTATTTGGGATCCTGAAATGTTTCCTTCTTCTTTTACTTCACTAATCAGACGCCTTTCTGACCGATTGGTGAAGGGGTCAATCCATTGGCTTCAATCGTAATAATAGAAAATAGGGACTGGTGCTGTGTGTTTTTTCTAAGATTGGGGAAAGTAACGGTTTGATGCTTTGTGTTCTAATTTTATTGAAAATATTTAATTGCCCTTGAAGCCATGTTAGCCGCCACATACATAAATTTATTTTGATATGGCACTTCTGTTAACAAGTTAACGGAGTTATTAATGGAAGGGACTTTTGTGCCCAAAGTTAAAATGTCAAGGGAAGCTTATTATTAACTTTTAAATATTAAGGGAGTATATGTAATTAGCCTAGAGTTGAAGGGGTTCGGGTCTCTCCATATATTTCTCTATATATAATCTCATCTGTTGAGTTAGAGATTACTTATTATTACTTTAAATAAAATATATTATTTATTTTAATAATAACCATAAATAAGAGTTATTGATTTTTTTAAAAAATTCTACTTATAATAATAAATATAAATTATTAAATTAAATATATTATTTATTTATAAACTATTATTTAATTATTTGATCATAATTAATAAATGAGATTAGGTATAAAGAGATGACGTGAGAAAAAATATGAAAAAGATTCAAATCTAATGTGGGAGAGTTTTATATAGGTTAGCTAAAATATAAATACTATGTAGTATATCTTGTATCTATATATTTTAAATATGTATTATTTTATTAATAATAATATACATTTGTTATATACAAATAATATGGGGAGAGGGAGTTGGGTTCAGAAAGGGGCGAATGAGAGGGAACAAATTTTGTGCAGGGGAGGGACTAGGATGGCAGGCTATGCCTGCCATAGCCTGCCTCCTACTTTTCCAAAAACTAAAAAAAAAAATCACACAGAAGTCGAACTGCCCAAATTTAGCTTCTGCTTTCTCGAAATTGAAACAATCGGTTGCTGCTTTCAATATTTTTTATTAGTTACATTTCAAAAATATTTTATGATTCAAAATATAATTATTTTATTTTTAAAATATTTTTATTTAATTATAAGAAAGAATATAAATTATATTTAAATTTATAATATTTATTAAAAAATAAAAATAAAAAACACATTCATTTACAGATAATTTTAATGGTATAATAAAATTTTCTTTATTTTGATAAAATAATTAGAAGTGATTTATATTTAGAATTGACGGGAGTATTTTTTAGTAAATAGTCCCTCCATTAGCTAATATAAGGACATTTGGAGGGATAATCAATTTTTCAAAATAAAAGAGATATGGAAAGTTTATTTGATATATTTAATAATATTTTTTAAAATATTTTTTAATGAAGATAATAATTTTTAAAAAAAATTAATAGCACAATTTATTTATATTAATTGTATGATATAAAAGTTATTAATATTAAATAACACTATTTTTTGAAATTATTTTATATTTTAAATAAATTTATTACTTTTATTGATATGTGTGATTTTAATTTTTATCTCTCATATTAAGGAACTGTAAGAAATTAGGGAGTATTTTTGAAAGTGTTACTCTATCCAGCTCACATTATGAGTAATTTGTATCAATTATACGTATATTAAGAAAATTATTTTTCACCTGAAATTAATACAAAAAGTACTAATATTTTTTATTTTATTTTTATTAAATACTTTATTTTATTATTATTATTATTATTATTATTATTATAGGATTATAAATAAGAAGTGGGAAAGAATTAAAGACATGAGTAAAATAAAAAAAATATTCAATATCCTATATTTTAGATCAAAAGGTTATCATATAAAATACCCTACTATATAGATAAAAATAGTGTATCTTGGTAAAAAAAAATTTTCCCTTATTACCTTTGGCTCAAAAATATCAATGTTTTTGGTGGCTCAAAATACCAATTTTAGCAGTATATAAAATAGCATGTAAAGGGTTGGACCACCATATGTGTGTGCATAAGATTACTAACAGCCACCGTCTCAATTCTCCGTACAATACCGATAATACAGCTAGGGTCTAAGATTCAATCAATTTTTCTATCTTATTGGTTTTCAAACAATTGACATTTTAAATATTTTATTTTATTTTTAAACAATTACTCCCTTTCACCGAGAATATAAAGAATTTCTAACTACTTCATGTATATTAAAGAAAGTTAGTTATACTCTCAAATTTTTAAAAAAAACTTAATATCTCATTTTTACTTTTATTAATTACCAATAATTAAAATTGTTTCTCCTCTTTTTCATTACAAGTTACGAAACTGATAATTAATAAATAATGGTAAAAAAAATAAATTACTACTGAAGATTACACAACAACTTATATTATGAATCAAAGAAATATTCTAGAAAACTCCTTATATTTTAGACCAGAAAGAGTTCCACTTTAATATTTCATCATAGTATTAATTATTTTTTTAACAAATTTTACTTTTCCAATAAGGCTTTTCTCATTTTTCAGCCAATTAGCAGTTTAAACATTTTACTTTATTTTCAAACAATTGCTTTCTAGATAATTTTATTCTTCAACAATAATAAAGGAATTGAGAAATATTAAGGAGTATTATATCATTAATAAGGATCCTGTAGTAAAATATAAATTACATTTTGTTATTACTCCATTTTTTCTTTATTATAAGTCACTTTTAACTAATTTACATATATTAAAAAAAGTAATTACATTTTTTTAATTTTATAAAATTTACTATAACTTTCCACTATTAGCCTTGTTAAATTATACTTATGTTAACTTTTTTTCTTAATCTCTCTCCACCATAATTATTTAATGATGGGAAAATATAAAATTAAATATTTAATACTCACAAAATGACTCTGTATCAATTGTTTGAAAATAAAGATGTAATAAAGAAAGAAAGAAACATTAAAGAGTAAAATATTTTCAAACATAATTAATAACAATATTATAGTACTAAAATACTCATCCTGATCTTAAATATAAGCAAATTTTGAAGATGATTGATTTGAAATGCTCCTTTTATTTCTTTTTATTTATCACTTTTGAAGAAAATTTTTGTTTTTATTTATATGTCACTTTCAAATTTAAAAACAACATTAATTATTGTTTTCAATTATACTCTTATTTATTCTTTTGAAAGCCAAAGGTAACATTAGTTGCTCTATTTTATATATTTATTGAAGAGTATATTAGGAAACTTAAAATGAATTCTAACACATTAATTATATTTGTTAAAATGTACGTTAAAATCATAAACAGTGCATATATAGATTTCTATACTAATAAATATGGTATTCTCAAAATACTTCTTTTGAGATTGATAAGTATTAATTAATTTAATGTAAAGAAAAAAATTAATTAAGGGAAACCTTTTTTTAAAAAAGTATGTTTTACTATAAATTAAATGATATTAAATAACTTCATTAGTATGTATGAAGTAGTTTTTTTCTACTTATATTTGAAACCGAATGGAGTATAATACTCCTTCGTTTTATATAATAAGGCAACATGAAAGCTTTTTTTTTTCATAATATGTAGTAATTTGTCATTTTATTTTTTATTTATTGTATTATTAATATTATAACTTGTGTAATATTTAATTTAAAGAGTGAAATTAATAGGGTTAAAATTGAAATTTTTTTAAAAATACTTAGAAATGTAATAAATGTCTCTTAATATGTGTGAAACTCTTTCTATTACCTTATATAATATAATGGGAAGGAGGGAGTAACATTCCATTAATATTTAGGTTATTTATTAACTTTTTTAATTTAAGTGTATACTCTCTTCAATTTTTTATATAAGTCACACTATAGAAAAAATTTATGATTTTAAATGTAAGGGATTTTGCAAGAGTTTGTATAGTATTAATTGATTTATTTCAAAAATACTCTTTTTAAAAATTATTTTATGAAGTATTAATTACTTTAAAGTATACATTATCCTATTAAATTTATAATATTTATTAGAAATAAAAATAAAAAATAAAGTAATTTTTAGATAATTTTATTATATAATTATTTTTTTTAAATTTTAATAAAATAATGTAATGATATCGAAGAACTCTGGGTTCAATAAAGGAGGGAGTAATTCTCATCATTATTCCCGTTTCCTAATTTGATGCTTTTGTTGCTCATTGACTACCTTCGTTCCCTTACATAATGTATTTTTTAAAAAAAATTATGGTTCAAAATATAGTGAATTTTATGAATTATATAATATATATTTTTTTCTTTTTAAGATTGCTTCTATTTAATAAGTCTAAATATGTATTTATTTTTAAAATATTTCATTTCTAATATATTTAATGAAAATAATTTATAAAAATTAAAAAAAAAATTAATTATTAATTATTATATTAATTTGTATGTGATAATTAAAAATATATTATAAACTGTAACAGCATATTAGTATTTATCTCATTGGGACAACGAATCTTTCATCATTAGTATTTATCTCATTCGGACAACGAATCTTTCATCTTCACCTGATAAATTAACATGTCTTTTCTTCCATCCATTCGCATTCACTCACCACTCTGCCTGTGGACCGTGGTTCGCATTGCCTCAACCTGAGATAACGTATCACGTTTCACGAGATATTGACGTCCATGCTCCGTTCCAATCAGTCGAATCAAATTAATAATACTCCTTCCGCATCTTTTTCATTACTTACATTCTACTCACTCCCAATTTATATTATAAAATAAAAAATCTATTTTTATATTTATTAAAAAATTAAAAAATATTTTTATATATGTAAAAAATTTTAAATTTATTTATATTTATTAAAAAATATTAAAATAATTAAAGTAAATAATTTGCTAGAAAAGAGAAACATAACCAACTCATACAATTAAATGTAGTAAGGGTAAAGTTATCTTTATTTGGATCTCTATATCTTATACTGTGAAAAAAATAGGTTTCCCACCCTATATTATGGATAGGAGAGAGTAAAATTTTAAAAATTTTTATAATTCTAAATGTAGTTTTTACAATATTAATTATTTTATTTTCAAAATATTCTTATTTATGAGAAAGAAATAAAGAGTGAATTGTTTGTATTTGTGATATTTATTAAAGGTAAAGATGAAAATTATATTAATTTTAAGACAATTTTAATGATATAACATACTTTTTTGTTCTAATAAATTAGTTAAAAATGACTTATACTAAGAACTAGAAGGAGTGTTTTTTGTGTATAAAAAAAAGAGGGAGTGTTTTTTAAATAAAAAATATTTTTAACTACTTCACGTATTTTAAGAAAATAAGTTAGATCATTAAATTTGTTAAGAAATTTTAATATTTTATACTATACTATTTACTCTAATTAATTACATTATTTCTCTTACTTTTTATAACATTTATCTATCACTTACTAGTATTAATTATATGTTAGGGGTATGAAAGGAAAATAATAATTAATACATCATAAAACCTTTAAGATATCTTATATTTTGAACCAAATTTCATTTATAGAAGTTGTTCTACATTTATGATCAGAGAGAGTATTTTCCTCATTTCTTTTTAATTGTCACTTTTGGAAAAAAAATTATTTTTATTTATTTATTATTTTCAAATTTCAAGACAATTATTAATTATTGTTTTATCCAATTATATCATTATCTATCATTTTAAATATTAATATTAATTTCTTTGTTTATCTATCCACTTATTAAATGACATATTAAAAGTTTAAAAACAATTATAATATATTAATTATAATTTTATTTTTTAAATCTTAAATAACAGATAAAATGAAAGGAGAGAGTAGTATAATATTTTGTGGAAGTTCCCTATAAAAGATTTATTTTGAATGGTATGCCACCAAACAAGAAGCATGCAAAAAGGGCGATTAATTTTAAGAAAAATGATGGACTACTCTGATTAAGTTAAAAAAGAATAAAAAAATCTAGCAAAAAAAAGTTAAAAAAATTAAATTATTTAAAAATGATTTATTATTTTGATTTTTTATAAAAATAGAAGTTATTTTGTATTTGATTATAATTATAAAAAGAACTTTTTATTTAGAAAGTGATTTTTAGCTACCCAAAATATTTTTAAAAATAATTAGAAATATAATTTTTTATACTGTAATTAGTTTAAACCAACATCATAAATTTTTTTTTATAAAATGTGTGAAGTATTTTAATAAATGACAATAACTATTATCATATTTAGTTTTTCAAGAAAAATTAGTTAAAATCATATTTGGGCTCTCCTAGTAGTGTGATAATCTTACTTATTAATTTAGGCTTTCATCTTGTAGATCAACTCAATTTTGAATTTATTGGCCTTGATAAAATCTTCACAAAAATTTTTAAACATGTACTCAAAAGAAATTTAAACCTAAATATATTTAAAATTTTAAAAAGATAGTATGGTTTAAATATTAAAATTAATAGTATCAAAATATTAAAATTTAGGGATATAATATGTGAATTTCCTAAATTGTGGGTTGTCAACTGAGGGGGCCAAGAGGGGGGAGGGACCATTCCGAGTTGCGTATGCGTGTGCACAGGGCATGCATGCATACGGGAGCCACTTTCAAGTCGCATCGAGCCACCAACCACCCAACGTGTTAGAAATTTCCCAACATCCACAAGCTTATCAAGCAACATGTATTGGCACACACGAAAAGAGAGGTGCGTGTTGTGCTGACGTATTGCCTACTAGCGAATGAGGGGAAAACTAATGCACATGAGGTGGAAGGGACAAACCACTTCTGAGTTTCAATGGGGGGACCAAGTGAGGGGAGGGACCGTTCCGAGATGTGTATGCATGTGTACGGGGCACGCACGAGTGTGAGAGCCATTTTTGAGTCGCACAAGCCACCGAGCCATCAACCACCCAACATGCAATTGACTTCCTAACGACCGCAAGCTTATCAAGCAACATGTATTGACACACACAAATAGAGAGGTGGGTGTTGTACCGACGTACTGCCCGCTAGTGAACGAGGGGAAAACCAGTGTACGTGAAGTGGAGGGGATCATCCTCCCACTGTGTGCGCGAGACTTCCCAACATGCTCGCAAGTAGGGGAAGGGAGATCTCGCGCATACACAGTGGAAGGGATAAGCCCAACCACCCCACGCACATGAGACTTCCCAACGCTCGTAAGCTTATCAAGCAACATGTATGGGCACACACAAAAAATGAGGTGGGTATCATGTAGACGTATTGCTCGCTAGTGAATGATAGGAAATCTCGCGCGCAAGGTGGGTAGGTGATGCTGACCCACTGAATGTGGGGAGACCACCGCAACATGGCCAAGAAAATGAAAAATCACATGCTAGTTGAACCACTGGTAACACTCAAGATTGATACATGTTTCCATCCTACACAATCTAAATTCCACACAATTTAAGAGGTTCACCGAAAATTCACTGGAAAATTCACTGAAAGTTGGCCAGAAAGTGTCACTAGCAATCCACTGGCCATGGTCGCTGCCGGCAAGCCTTAGTAAGGGGAGGGTCCAAGGGGGGAATGGACCATGCCATGTTAGGGACCATGTGTGCTAGGATGGCCGCTGGCAAGCCTTAGTGTGGGAGTGGGCAAGGGGGGGAAGGATTAAGGGGGGGCATGGACCATGTATGTTAGGGACCATGTGTGTTAGGGAAGATTCTTGATATAAGATTTTTTGAAAAATATGTGAAGCATTTATTTATTTTTACAAATATGTGCTTCATTATTATTATATTGGAGGTAAAATTTTTAACTTTTTTCTTTACATAAAAAAGAAAACCGCTTTTGATAACTTTAATTATTGATAATTTTTTAGAAAAAATAAGATCTGAAATGATTTTAAGCTTTTAACCATTTTTATTAATTTATATAATTTGATTAAAAAATTATAATTAGAATCAAAGCGAATATTATTCACAATTCACAACATTCAAACTGAACATGAGAGACAAAATTAGTTTTATAGATTCATGTAGGGCTTGTTTGGTTTCGCATTTGTAAAAGCTAAATTTGTAAAATGAGTTAATATAGCAACAGGGGAAGTCAGCTTTTATGTTAATTAATTTTGAATTTATAACCTAATTTACATTTTAATAATTCTATTTAAGGATAATAAACAAAATTAGATTTGGACTTAAAACTCATTCCAAAAGCGAAACCACATAGGCGGGTAATACTAAAAGATTGCGTTGCCTATTGTCTGTTTTTTGGAACCACAACTGCTTTGGCTTTTGTCAAATGAGGTTTCCCCTTTTGTAGGAGGATGATCGTGGGGACCACAATAATTTAATGAAGAATTTATGAATAGAAAATGAATGGATGATGATGAAAGGGATCGTCTTCAGGATGTGGAGCGTTGGAATTATTATTATCCTTAATATAAAATTTTTTTAATCAAATTATTTTTAAAATTATAATATTTTTATAAAATCATTATTATTTAACTAATTTTTCTCACTTTGGATATACTATTAAACAATAATTTTTTTAAATAATAAATATTATTTTATATATTTTAAAAGGTTCTATAATTAGTATACAAAATCATATATTTAGGATTAATTGAGAAGTACTCCCTCCGGTTATTTTATATGTAGGATATTTTATCTTGGTCTTAAATATAAGATTTTTTAAAATATATGAGATAATATTTATTATATATTTCTAAAAAATGTTCTTATTTAATGTATTCAAAGAGAAAAAAATAGAGATTAAATAAATATAGTTTTAAAAAATTATTAAAATTTTTTAAAAAATTGAGATAATTAATTAATTTTAATTATTTTTTAATTTGTATGATTTAATTAAAATAATTTTATATTGAAAATAAGAATGAGTATTATTTATTTAACAAATACGTCCCTGTCTCCCATTTGCCACAGCCATTATGGCCCACTTCTCTCTCTCTCTATATTCTTTTTTCATTCCTCCACCACGCTACCCTCTATCAAGCATCCGTCCACCATAACCACAAAACCCACTTGTTATTAATTCTTTCTCATCTCATCGATATAAATATGGAAATTTTTTATCTTAATTTTAAATATAAAATTATTTTTAAAATATGAAGTAATATTTATTTTATATTTAAAAATATTCTATTTAATTTATATAAAAGAAAGAGAAAAAAGATTAAATATGGTAATTTTAAAAAATATTTTAATTTTTAGAAAATTTAACATAATTAATTAACTTTAACTATTATATTTAATCTACATGATTTGGTTAAAATAATCTTATATTAAAAATCAGAATAAGTACATTTTTATCTTAATTACTATTACCTAAAAAAATCTTATATAAGTGTTAATTTTTTAAAAGTAATAATCTAAAAAATACTTCCTCTAATCTTAAATATAAAAAAAGAATAATTTATATAGACCAATATTGTTAGTTAATGTTTGTTAACCTAATTTAATTTGTAATAATTTTTTTAAAAAATTAATAGTCTGTTTTTTTTTCACTAGATTGGTCTTTCAATTAATTAGAGGTGCCATGTGAATAGTACTTTTATATGATTTGCTTGATAAGAGGTATTATTGGTAAAAATATTATTATACTAAACATATACATTTTTTTCTTATATTTTAAACCCCGCCCAATTTTCTCAAAATTTTTTTACATTTGAAACCGGTGGAATGTGAGTAAATAGCGTTTTCCTTCTTGAATTGCATATTTTTAAATACAAATGGATGGAGAAACTCATGCCAAAAAAGTTCTGTCTGTTTACCAAAAATATTTCTTTCTGGATTGAAGCCCAACAATTGTCCACGTTTAAATATGAATTAATAGACAGTAAAAACTAAAAAATATCACAGCGTACCTGTTATCTTCCTAAAAAAAAGTATTGACTTAGTCAAACGAACTTAAACGTGTGGATAGGATCATAGGAATGAGTTTCTAGGTCATTGATTCACAATTTTGAAAGTCTTCTGGAAGTCGCATCACTGGAAAAAGACAATCAAAATAATAAAATAATAATAAAATAAATAAGTAATTCTCACCCTAAAAAAGCAAGTGCGCGCACATTCCGCCACAATAATTGATGGATTAAAAAGGAGAGTGATATTATTATTAAATGAACAAGAAAAAGGATGAGAAAGTGATATTTGGAGGAGAAGACGGTATATTGAAGAGATAGCGGGAAGCGAGAAAAAGTGGACACGAATCCCGCAGCACAAGGTGGGGTCCCGTATGCTGTAAGTAAGAAGAGTAGTGTGGTGTGTGATGTGACTGGCTGCCCCTGAAATATTCAAAAGTTTTTATTATTTTTATTTTTCTATTTTCGCTTTTTCTTCCATTTTGCTTTATTTGTAAGGCACATGCTTCCACACACTCCACCGCCACCCCCTCTTCTCTCTTCACGCGCTTTCCCTTCCCATGCTTCTTCTAAATTACCCTATTATTTTTAAAAGTTTTCTGATAACCTCATAAAAAGTGGATTATTTCAAAATAAACAATGTAAGAATGAAAACATTAAAATTCAAAATATTTAAACCAAACCGAATATATAACCATATTATATTTACAGAATATTGTTGGCAAAACAAAAAAAAGATTTATAGAATATTGATGCAAATTCTGATAATCTGAGTCTGAACTTTTGAGAGAAGAATAATACGACAGCAAATCTTTTATTTGAATACTTACAAAATAAAAGAGGATAGCTCCAGCTTAAGGGGAAAGAGAGAGAGAGAGAGAGAGCTTTAGCCAAAAAAAAAAAAGATATAGCTGAAAGACAAGAAAGGAAAGTGTAGAAGACGATATGAAAATTATGGTATTCCCTATAATAAATAAATTAAGGTATATTGTATAAATTTTTTTCTAAAAAATAAATTATATATATTCTTATTTCTATATTAGGAGTATTTTGTATTTGTGTTTATTATGGGGCTTGATAGAATGAAGTGCCGGTAGTTGGTACTATTATTTATATGTCAATAAAAATGGGCTGAAGAGGCCTTGTATTGGATTATTCTCTTTGGATTGGAAGCCCAATATCTTTCGCAAACTCTTTGCACAACATGGGCCGAGTGTAGCCCAAATATATTATCGAAACAGAAAAGGAAAGAAATCCCATGACAAAGAAAGAAATCGGGGATGTTCACCCAAAATAAAAAATGAAATGAGGGATAAAGTAAACAAATCTTCAAAGTTAGAAGAATCTGGAGACATATTATATTGCTGCAACGACTTGATAATGCAAACATGAACACTAAACTGAACTATGGTTTTTGAATGCACAAAATAAAATGATAGGAATTTGGTGGTTGTTATATATGCTACCATGTAAGTATTGTTCTATTATCTTCCTTTTTCATTGTTTTTTTTGGGTAACATCCTTTTTCATTGTTTCAAATAATGGTGTTGTAAAGTTGTAATCTTTTCCCAGAAAGGGGAATCTTTTGCTCACAAAAGCCACTAGAGATTATTTAAAAAAAGAAAAAAAGAAAGAATATTCTCCTGATGCCTCCCATCATATATTACAGAGAGAGAGAGAGAAGAAGACAGAATAATGTACTACAAAATGGCTCATGTAGATTTAGCTGATAGTGTATCCTCTGAGACTTAGGATGTCGCAGTGTTAAAATTTATGAATTTCTATTTTTGTTTTACGTTATGTCTTGTTATTTGCTTTGTCTTTCAGAAGTCAGCTACATATTACTCTACTTTTCTATCAAATTCTTGTGCAATTAATACGCAGGTTCTATGGCATCCATATGGAGTACGTACTAATTAAAACCATAATCTTGTTGAACTTAACTAAGCAGAAAGATTATATGATGGATAAGAGACAATTAGATTCTCATAAAATAATTAAGATATTAGATTATTTAGATTTAATTTATTTTGAATTTATTTTATCTTTTAGAATTTGATTATTTTGTTTAGATTTATCTTTGTCTTTATCTTATATTTTAGGATATAATTTAGTTTATTATTTATCTTTTATTTAGATTTAAATTATTTTATCCTTTTAGAATCCTAATTAGATTATGATTTGAGCCTCTATAAATAAACCTTAGAACCCCTCATTGTATTCAAAACTATTTCCTTATTGATTGAATATTATTTGAGATTTTGTGAGTGGATTTTCTTTACCTTGTCCTACATCAATTAGGTATCAGAGCGGGTTCTTGGTTGTCGACGTCTGATCAACACACTGCCACCACTGATCAGATCGCCAAAGGAAATCTGGTCCATCCACCAAGTGCCATCACGGGCAGCCCGTGTTCACCATCGGGCTATACCGCAAGCGTACGGGCCGAGGTAATAGTAAAGTGACGAGTGAGTATCGTTTCCATAAGGACTTATATTAAAAAGTGGTCAAACATTGGACATTGCATTTTCGATTAATTCGAGTAACGTAAATCAAATGTTCACTATTCAATTAACTTCAACTATTTAAGACAAGCGTATAAAATTAGCAATAAGGACAACTAGGACTTGAAGAATACAAAGAGACCTAGGATTATTCATTCCCCTTGTATTTCATAAATACCCACTTACACTCCTTTTACAATTATTCTTAATGTAAGATCATATTAGTCAGGATACCAATTTAACTATATGTGTTCCCTCGAATCTCCAAAAAGCTGTTTAGTTCAATCAATTAAGTAATCTCTTAATTAGTTAATTAAATTCTCAAATTCAATTCAAATCCTAAGTAACTATATGAGGTTAGTGAGTATAAGCCTGTTTGACAATGTTTTCTGTTTTATTGTTCTCAAAACAGTTTTGTAAAACTATTTTCGAGAATAAGTTTTGAAAACAAGAAAAAAAAAATCTGTTTAAATAGTTGTTCTCAAAATCATAACTAGTGAGTGATAAATAAGTTATTCAAAATTTATAACTTTACCATTAATGAGGTAGGTGTTTTTCACCTTTTCTTGTGTTTTCCAAAACAAAAATTACAAAACATCTAAAAGATGTTCTGAGTTTTCTGGTTTTTTTTTTGTTTTCCAGAATAATTTATAAAAAACAGATTTACCAAACAAGTTTTCTGAGTTTTCTGTTTTTGAAAACAAAAAAATTGTTTTCAAAACACCAATCAATCAGGCCCTATATCTCTACCCCACTAACACAACTCGTCACTCAACAAAACAAGATTCGAGTTCTCACATGACCCAACTCAAGTTCTCTATGTAAGCTAACTTTCTCAAACATAACTTAAATAAACCGGACAATCTTATTGATGGCCAAACAATAAGAGGCATTAATAATAGAGTTAAATCAACATAAAGATTGCATTAATCACAATTATAATAGAGAAATGAGTATTTAATCCATACAAGGGTTCAGAATAATCCTAGAAATGGAGCACTAGCTACTTATGTTCAACAAAATCATGACAACATATATCTCAATCAACATCATTATTGAACACAAGTGAGACAAGAAAGAAGAAGATGCAAGAAAACCAAAGAGGGAAGCTAAAATCTCTTCAAAACTTCAAACCCTAGCTTCAATCTCCTTCAAGAAGCCAAACCCTAGCACACTTAAACTCCCCAAGCTGAGTTCCGGATGTCCCTTCGTGCCTTCGCTCGATGTCCCCCGAATATCTTCTCAAACCCCTTCAAATACTTCGTTCAAATGAAGCTCTGCGTTTTACTAACGCAGGATTCTCGCCGCGGCTATAATATCCACGCTGCGGCCTCGTGTCATCTGGTAGTCTTGTTTAGCTTATTGTGTGTCATGGGGCCACGGCTTCATTCCATGTAGCCGCGGCGTGGTGAGCTCGAACTTGAACATTTTCCTCACTATCTGCTATGAAGCCGCGGCCTCATTCCACCAAGCCGCGGCTTGGACTTCTCCAGAAGCCTACTCCCTTCTTTGCTAATCTCCAACTCTACCAAAAGTGCTTGGCTGCTCCACTGCTCTTCCCATAAGGTCTGTAATAAAGATGAGGATTTATGATCTTTCATGAGAATAAAATAATACATAATAAGACAAAAACATAATAACATGCATTATTAGGATTATATTACACATTTTCCTATCCTGAATGTCAAGTATGTACATATATGAATATGTAACTCAAGGAAAATGCGCTGAAACGATGTAATTTGGTATAATTAACACTCAGCCACGCGCTCTCACGCGCCAGCAATGCTCTCTGCGCCTGAGCTTCATGCACCCCATGCTCCTCCGTCCGTACAGTCACTCCAGATTGGAATTTTATGCAATCTTCAGTTGTTTCGCAAAGTTCTTTCCCTCCTAGCCTATCCTAATTGTAAAAAAAAGCATCATCTAGAAGCTTATTTGGAGGTCTATTTGAATTAATATCATTGTTATGACTGCCTTAGGGCACTTTGAGCATTCATTTGATTGCCTTGATTGTCGCATGGATGAAACGAACCGTAAGCTTGATAAATTAAAAAGGTTATTCAAAGAAATCATATATTTGCTAACTAAGGGTATAGAGATAACTCCTAACGCTTTAGAGGAAGAGTGCAAGTATCAAAAGGAAGAAGAGCCATCGTATCAGAAGGTTAAAGTTGTGGAGCAGATTAAAGTGACATTATCCATCGACACTTCCTCAGAATCCAAAGAGGGTCTTGATGTTATGATTGTTGATTAGGACAAAAGCCTGAAAAAAGGGACAAGTATAGAAACAACTAAAAGTTGTGCTTCCCAAGGTTATTAATGATATTCATCATGCTACTGTTCTACCTCACTTTTCTAAGGGACTGTTACAACTACAAAAGATCAAAGTTTTCTCCAGTCTAAGTGTCCTCTCCATTTTTACCTTGTCCATTGGAAAGTTTTCTCAAATTTAGCTGCTATGTAAAGTTTTGATATGAAGTCTCTTTATTTAGATCCTATTCATCATTATCTTGTTTGGTGGAAATGATTTCTTGAGTTGAATAATACTTGAATTGTTGAAGAAAGAGTCATTTGCTTAGATATCTTCCTTCGCTATCTTATTTGTTGGAAAGATTTCCAGTTCTACGTGGAGTATTTACTCTCTGTAAGAGAGTTCTTTCAAACGAGGGAGATTGATGTATAAGAGATAATTAGATTATCATAAAATAATTAAGATATTAGATTATTTAGATTTAATTTATTTTGAATTTATTTTATCTTTTAAAATTTAATTATTTTGTTTAGATTATCTTTATCTTATATTTTAATATATAGTTTAGTTTATTATTTATTATTTATTTAGATTTAAATTATTTTATCCTTTTAGAATCTTAGTTAACTTAGAATTTAAAACTCTATAAATAAACCTTATGACCCCTCATTGTATTCAGAGCTATTTTCTTATTAATTGAATATTATTTGAGATTTTGTGTGTGTATTCTCTCTTTAATTTTCTCCTTTTCTCATCTACCTTCTACTCTTTCCCTACCTTGTCCTACATCATTATGGTTAAAGAAAAGGGATGACTTATCATGGGGGTTAATGGTATGATAATAATATAGCCTTTTTTTATTTTTTTACTATTAAGGGTATTTTTCAACTAATAGTCCAAGATTAATCCTTTCAAGATATAGAGATTACTAAAGTGCATTTTACATCTTCTAACAAAACCATTTTTATATGCACGGCTAAGAATCAAATCCAGAATAATATGCTTAAGAGACCCAACCGGTTATTTTCAACAGTGCTAGGACTTTATTGGCAAGGATGTGGTGTGTGTTTATCTGAACTCAAGCTTTCTCCCTAACATCATAAAAAAGACTATAAAGATGAGAGGGGGGGAGAGGAACTCAGAAGGGTAGTGGCCGACGCACGACTAAAGCAATCCAGATTGAGCTGAAAGCTGACTGGATTATCTACCAATGATTGCTGAATGATGAAAAGGATGGCCCTTCTGATGCTATCCAGCATACAAGAAAATTTTCCACCACTATATTTATATTTGCATTTCCAAGTCCAACGAAGGTCAGGTCCATAAAGGAAATTAATTTGAGAATAGAGGAGCCTGCGTTTGAATTTCTTGACAAAGACAAAAATATACCAGTTTTTGCGAAGGATTGAGGTGAGAATCTTGGGAGTATTTTGTTCTGTTGGAACAGAGGTCACATTTGGTTTCTCATAGTAAGAAAGCATATTCATCTGTCTTCTAAAGCTGGCCAATACCTTGGATGGGTCAGGAGTGATGGCTTTGTGAATAACATCATTTCTGTGATTCCAAATAGAGGAAAGAAGCACAATATTCCATCTGATACCAAGCATGCCTTGTAGGGCAAAGAATGAATCAATCCAACCAATGAAGTAAGAAGTAGTAATCATATCAGTTCTCGAGCTAATATCAGCACCAAACCAAGTAGCCCTAGCAAGTGGGCAAAGAAAAAATAAATGCTCACGTGTTTCCTCTGATTCTCCACATAGGTAACAAGCCTTATCAGTAGGGAAATGATGCAGATTAAGAGTTGAGCCTAATGGTAAGGCATTCTTGATGAGTTTCCAAAAAAAATACAATGTATTTGGGAGGCAAGGGCAGCTTCCAGATTGATTTCCAATCACATATATGATTGTGACTTCTTCTTGGAGAGTAATATAATATTGTTCCCAAAGTAAATTGTATGCTTTACTGACATTATAGACACCATTATAAGAATGTTTCCGTCCAGATAATGGAATCTTTGCCATTTAACCATGAGAGATCGATAAGGATAAAATGTGATTGGCATTATCATTTTGAGAATAAACTTCCCTGATTAAATTAAGATTCCATATTCCAGTATATATCATGCAAAATGAGACCGCTCACGGCCTTTTGAATTGAAAGTGAGCGAACTGGCTGTATCTATCGCCAACATCCACTAAAAAGAGGAATGGTGCTACCATCTCCAACTCTCCATGCAAGGAAATCAGTAACGATATTTTTTGTTTTGAGCACACGTGCCCTCAGCCAGGATATATTTGAACGCTGTCTAATGTCTCCAACTCAAGCTTTCTCCCAAAAGGAAAGCCAACTTGTAAAATAATGATTTCCCCCACCTCATCTGCTATTCAAGACTAAACACAGGAAAACGATGCCGTTTTATCCAAAAGCACGGCGTGCTCGGTCTAATCTGATTCTATGCACAAAATCCACACATATTTTATCCTTAGGATCCATTCGACAAACGAATGGAAAAAAAAAAAAAAGAGACATGTACTATTAAATAATAATTAATAGAGATACAAGAGATAAATGTATCTAGGACTAGATTTTCATATCATAAAAGTAAATCTCTCCCTAAACTTATTTTGCAGTTTGCATATGTATTTGTTTTGTACGTATAAAATAACATAAAGCTCACGAATCATTTCTTAACCAACTGTGTGGGGTTTTGGTATTGAATGAATACGGATTAATTAATTAGGTTTGCAAAACTGAGCAGAAGCTTAACAACTTAACACTCAATTAATACACGTAAACCCAATTATGATGTCCACAAACAAACACGCCTTTACCAAACCAAAAGCACCCACCTAATTATCATTTTCTCTCTCAACCATTAAAAAAAAAATCAATTGCAACCACTGAAACTCACTGTTCATCAGCATTCACACATAGTCCCACCTTCAATTATGTATAATTAATTAATGAATGCACTGTTCTTTTTTTCTTTTTCCCCAGACACGAACAAAATTTTCATTATAAGATAGGTACGTTTACATGAGAATAAATCTATACATGTAATATTATGTTAGTGCATATCCACATAACTATTCTCATTCAAATAGCGAGGAGGTAATTTAAAAAACATGATGGAAAAATTACATCTCAAACACTCAATCTTGACAAAGATTACGTAATTAAAAAATGTTCAAAATCATAATTATTTTCAAAAACTAAAATTTACTAGTTACAATCAAATTTTAAGTAATGACAATAAAATTTTTAAAAAATAAACTCCCAAATTATATCTAAATTTGATAAAAAAATATGTTAAAAGAACTTAATTTTATAACAGGTCACTAAAATCTAACAGCATCTTCTGGCCTTTGAGAATAATTATAATCGTTAAAAAAAATTTATAATTTTTGTCAAATATTTGAGTCTTTTTTTTTAAATTAAAATATTTGAGTCTTTAGATGCATGTGAATTTCACAAAAATGATTGCTTTTTTATGTCATAAATCTTGATTATTTTATGTGGGGTTGCAAATTACAATTAACCCAATCTGTTATGCACTCTTGTTTGCATCAAAAACTCCAAATCCAAGTTTTTTAACAGCAGCGCGAATGGCTTAACAGTCTAATAGTACTAGGAACTCTTTGAATTGGAGAAGGTCGTAATGTGATACATTCTTTGGTGTGTGAGTGTGTATATTATAGTTGTTTTGAGTAAAAAAAAAGTTTTTTAACAAAAACAACAATTAATAATTACACTGGTTTAAACCAGAAACAAAATTAAGAACACATACTTACACTAATTAAGAAAGTGATGTTATGCTGCATCACATGGCAACAGTACTCTCTTATCTCCAAAACTTGAGCCCGTGAACCTCTCTCTCTCTCTCTCTCTATATATATATAGCTTCAAAAATGTGATGATAGGAGCATGTGAATCGAATGGGACGACACCAATAAAACTTAAACATCTCTGTGTGTTCGAGTCATTTATTACGCACTGTGAGAAACTCTTCTGATTTGGAGAAAAAGTGATTTGTCATGGAGCTATAATATAAACATGGCGTGTCTTGCTTTTTGTTCTTTCTTTCTTTCACCTGCTTTACTTTTAGCCCTAAGATCATGCATGCATTAGGTTTTTGGAAGTTTATGAAATATTTAGATGCTTTTTTATATTTTTAGAAATAGAAAATTGGGACAGGATTCTTATCTAAGTGTAGCATAGCTGCTTGGTGGCCACAATATTTTGAGGTTAATTAATCTCTCAAAACTATTCAAATATTCAACAGCAGAACTTAAACAATTTACACACAATATTAAAGTTTGTAGATTACGTGGCTCTTAATGTTGAGAAGAAGACAAAACGAGAAAATGATAGTTTAAACCAATTAGAAAATGATGTATGGCTTAGGATACCGAGGACTTAAGTTTTTTTCTTTTCTTTTTTCTTTAAGGAAAAGAGAGAGCAATATGTCCGAAATTTTGTTAAATAGACAACCGTCACTTGTGCCGGTTAAAGGATATTGTAGGTTATAAATAGAGATACAAAGCAAAGACAAAACTGAAAAGAAAAAAAAAAGGAAAAACTTGATTAAAAAACGTATATACTTTTTATTAAAACTAACTCTAACCAGCCTATCAGAGACTTTTAGTCTTAATAGTGTAAATAAAATCATTTGAGACCTCCAAGAGTAATAAACTTGTAAGATATCAATAACACTTACTGTGGCAACAGAAAAAAATTATAAAGAATAAAAATTACCTATTTCATAAGAGGTATGATATATATCCTCTTTTCCCAGAGAGAGTGTGAAAAAGAATTGGAGTGTCACGCTTGTATAAAAGGTTATGGGAAATCAAATAATTTATAATTCACATATAGTGATTAGTGTGTGTGGTATAGGAAGTGCTTGGCTTTTAGTTCAATTCAATCAACGACCTATGAGTGTTACTGAGAAGGCCTGAATGGATTAAATTAATATACCAAAGTTTTTTGCACACAACATGTCACATTTTTTACTTTAATTCTTCTTTCACATATTCTATACACCCAGCAACACGTACTACCCCACATTGACCTCTTTTCCCTTAGCTGCAATTGATGGCATTATTCTGTCATTTCAATGTTTGTTATACAAATTTTTACTAAATTTTGAAAAAAAAAAAAATTTAAAGTAAGTTTGTGTTATTTATTTTTTATTTTTATTTTTATTAAGAATTTGTGTAAGTTCTAAAAACAAGAGATTGATATGTCTGCGAAATATTAGTAAAACTCAAGAAAAAAATTCATATAATTTATTCTTTGCTTTTTGAAAAAATGCATGTCTAAGTTTTAAAAATAGAAAAGATTTTCGTCCAAGTTCAACTATTTTTTTCTAAAAAAATATACGTAATTTATCCTAATTTAAAAATATCATGATATCTTATCATTGTCATTGATCTCACTCCACAACGATTGATCATATCACACTTGCCTATTTTTGGAGGGAACATGAACATGGGGTAACATGCCCATGCCCTACAGACACCTATCTTTTTATTTTTCCCTTTAGTCACTCTCAAGATTGTAATACCCATTCTACAAAAAGCATATATACTGTATATATTTATATATATAGCCACCCCACATAATGTCTATGTCACTCTTCTTTACTCCTAACCACTTTCTTTCACTTTCTCTTTAGTTTCCCTCCCTCCTTCACACACATCTCTCCCACTTTCAGAAACTCTAATTCTGCTCTGCCATGGATTGGTTCTCATGGCTTTCAAAAACAAGCCTTGACCCCTCTCTGGTCTATGAGTATGGCCTTGCTTTTGCTCACAACGAGCTTGAACAAGAAGACATAGTTTACTTCAACCATGAGTTTCTCCAGAGCATGGGCATCTCCATAGCCAAGCACAGGCTGGAAATTCTCAAGCTTGCAAAGAAGGAGAAACACAGAAGAAGCTCACATCCAGTGTCGAGGCTCATAGGGGCAATCAAGAAGACAAAGAAGAGCTTTTCCAATTACATTCATTCTCTGATTCACAGAGAGAAATCAGCCCTTGTGGTGGTTCCTACTAGGCCAAGTGATCAAGGGACAAGATGGAAGAGCAGCATGGTGAAGAGAAACAGAAGCAAGAAGCTGATAGTGAATAATAACAGCAAGCAAGAGAGGCTTCTGCTCACAAATGGAAATTCTGCAATAGTTCCTACTGTTTCTGTTCTTGATGGGTTTTCAGTTTCCAGTCCAAAGGTGAAGAATTTGCAGAAGATGGAAGAAGAAGAAGAAGATGATGATGATGGGTATTGGTCAGCTGCTCTTGAAGAGATCAGGTGGGATACTATGTTTCAAGATCTAAAGCCAAACTGAGATAGATTTCTTTCTTTTTCTCTTAATATTTTTTCCTTTTTCTTTGGGATCTTCCATTCCAGCGGAGAGATTTGAATGCTTTTCTCTCACTGTTTTACTTTAGTGGTCAGATAGGTAACTTTAGCACCTGTCTGATTCTGTAACTAAATTGTGTCTCTTTTGCTTTTTTATGTTCAGCTGTGGAAAATTTGCGTTTAGATTTGGAGATTTCACAAGTACATAGTTTCAGGAACAAACAGTTTGGATTAGCTTTTGCTTGAGTTATTCATTGTGATTGTAACATGCATGGTGGAAAAACACATTCGCAGAGTGTATCTACTCTTGAGTACTACTTTTAGAATTCACTTCTTAGAATTCTTAGATGGGCATTGGAGGATTTAGATAAAGTTTAAAAATTGAATCCAAATTCTCTTCGTTTAATACGACACATATTTTTTTTTTTTGGAACAATCTTAACTCTTTTATTTTTACACCAAAAATAGAGGATTGTGGGACATAATTATCGGTGTCATATGCAATTTAATAAGTACTATCCAATTTGCAGACACAAATTTTCTTGTTGGGAATAATTTGAAACATCATCTGTCATTCCTAATCAAAATGACAGATACAAAAGTTTAAAATACAGTGGGCTATGATAGTATAGTTTCCCTTGAAATTTCCAGAAGCTCAAGGAGAAGAAGATAGATCCTCTAATACAGAAAAATTGAGGCAACACAGTTTCATAAAAATTGCTGTCTAAATTGCACATAGTCAACAAAGACAAGGCACTCCACATGCTTTTTCTATCTTTTCATATTTTCCAACATTTGATTTGAAAGCTTGGACGAGCAAGAAAGTAAGTGGTATGCTATGCTTTATCTCTTATAGAGGGTCGTGTGTTTTTAAACTGATTTTTCTTTATTGTTATATAATAGTGTACTTTGAGATGTGTGATTGTATAGGGTATACTTCTTTTCTTTACATGCATATTCTTTTTTCCTTTCCAAATATATTATATATAATCATTTTTATAAATAGAAATCATCAAAATTGTACATGTGTGTCTGTGTGTGTTTTTCTGAAAAATAAAACAAAAGAGAGAGTGGAGAATCTGATCTCCAAGTCTAAGCTCTTTAGTTTACTCATTAAAAAAAAAACATATCTCGTACACCTCTGGCGGAAGTAGACCAGTCCACTTGCCTTTTATAATGGGTTCAATCAAAAGCCCAAGAAGAGAAGAAAAGATTTATTGTTAATAAAAAAATTTAAAATTTTATTTAATTATTTGTTTTAATATATTAAAAAATAAAATTATTTAAAAATATTTATGATAAATATTATATATATATATATATATATGTTACCTCTTTTACCAAAAAAATCCCCTCCCCTTCCCCAGAGAAAAAAAAAAAAACCCTCCCATTTTGGATTCGTACATGATATGCTATGGAGAGTATTACTTTTATTTTTACACAAATAAGCATTCTCATCCTTAACCTCCTCCTCCTCCTCCTTCTTTTTTAAGCGATTGAAATAATCTCATACCTAATCATTAAAAATTAGTTGAGGTAACAAGGATGAAATGTAGATAGTAATTAAAGTTTGAAAATTTTTTTAGAATATAGTCTAAAAAATATTGGCATTTGGTTTTGAAAATAAGAACTTTTTAGAATATTTATTATATATTATTAAAAATGTTTTTATTTAATTTATCCTCCAATTTTTTTATACTACCCACTTTTTCTAATAAAATTAATAAGGATAATTTTAAAAAATATTATAATTTTTGAAAAATGTAAGGTTGTTAACTAATTTTAAAATTTTATTTTAATCAATATGATTCACTTAAAAGTATGGGAGGGAGTAATCTCTTAACTCATTTAAAAAATAATTACTAAAAATTATGCTATAAATTACTGTTGAGTAAACATTAAAAATATGAATATTAATTTTTTCTCGTAAATAAATGAAACTGACGTATGGCAAACAGGGAATCCAGGAGGATGCGGTGTGTTTGGATTAGATTATGTATAAGTGATTATGAGGATAAGTGATTCTGAGAATAAGTGGTTATGTCAAAAGTGATTTGTGTATGAATATTTTTATCTTATAAGTGATTTTGAAAAAAGAAATGTGTTTGGATATTGAGGTTTAAGTGATTATTGGGTGGATAGTGAGAAAGGAAAATGAAATAAGTGATTATGGGAGGATAAGTGATTATCGTAAGCTGAAAAAATCAGCTTCTTCCATAAGCACTTATTTGAGGCATAAATGCTTATTGAAAAGTTATTTCTGTTTGGCAACTCAACCACATAAGCACTTATAGAGCCCATAAGTGCTTAGTTTTAGCAATCCAAACATGCTAGCTATTGCCAAGGGAGGACATGATAATTCTAAATGTCACCTCCCCTCAGACAGGGATGCATATTGTCATGCACTTCTTTTTTTATATTAATACTCTCATATTCTCCTCTTCTCTCATTTGGATTATTATAATATTCGTTACTAACTTGTTATTGTTTCTCATCTTAAATTAATTTGAGAAGAGTGATTTTCGCCAAATAATTCTTCAGCATAATGTGAAGTTCACATCTAATTTTTATGCTCATTATTTATAATCTCTCTCTAATTAAATCACATTATTATTTTTTTGGGCATAAAGGATTTAAATCAATAAATATCAATATTTCATTACCAATTCAAGTTAGTATAAGTGATAAAAGGTTTTATCTTTTAGATAAATGATTAGAAATTCAATTCCTGATTCTTTTATATAGAGCAAACTTAGTTGAGTGGGATTTTTGATATGCTAAGGAAGTCTAGTTCTTATTGCCATGGAGACTAAAAGGGAACAAATTGGCCGAATACTGATGTTGTTGGTAAAAGTCCAAATAGAAGCTCTTTTAAATTTATTGGATCTATTGTAAGAGTTGTTTGGATGAAGGGAGAGGAAGGACGGGAAGCAACTCCCCTTCGAAAGTGGGACTCCCCTCCCCTGTCTTAAATTATGTCAAATCAAATAAAAGGAATGAAGCACCCTTCTTATATCTCCATTTTAATCATATGTCATTTTTAATTCTATTTACTCATTTTAATTAATAAAACACATATTTGGAGACATTTTGTCGAGTTCATTAATGTAAAGAAGAAAGTGTTTTTATAAATAGGTGCGGAGGAGGGAGTAAAGTGTATGATCCTCTACTCACAGCAATAATACCCGTTATTAATAAAAGGGTGGTCACAATACCTTATCCATTGTTAGGAATCATCCATTTATTATCCAAATCAATTTAGAGGTAAATTAGGTACAAAATTTGAGAATGACTTAGGCTTATAAATAATACTCCCTCCAATTTAAAATAAAAATTCTTTTTTAAAAATTTTTTTTGTCCAAAATATAAGTCTCATTTAATAATTTTTAGTGTATTAAATGTTTTTTTTCTTTTTTATTATTATTTACAATTAAATATAAGAGAGATAGTAAACTTTATATGTAATGCATTAAATGGAAATATTATGAAAAAATAATATATTTATTTGATAGATTTAGTAAGCAAAAGTAATTTTCTTAGTTTCTATGCAATAAATTAAATAAAATTTATATTTTGAATTAGGAAAATATTTTTTATTATGGAAATTCTGAGGTACTCCGAGAATACCATATAATTCATACTCCATCCAATCAAAATGCTCCAACTCATACCAGTTTAATATGATCGGTCATTCAGGCAAAAAAAAATCTGATACATCATTAATTTAAATTTAAATTATTTTTTAATTGAAGAGTAATCCTAACTTCTAAAACATCGTCTCTTCCTCTTACTTATCTTCATCTTCATTCAACATCTGCCCATCCCTATCCTCTCTCATCTTCATCTTGGTCTTCGAACAGTGTTCCTCTTCTTCAAGATGGATAAAGAAGCTGCTCCTCTTAGTTGAAGATTTCGGCGAAAGATTGCTCCACCACAAGACTCCGTCTTCTCTCTGCCGTTGTTGTGCTGGCATTGCCATTGCAAGACATACACCTCTAGTTTGAAGCCCATGCCGCCATTGTTTCAGTCATGCTCGTAGTTGCCACTAATGAGATTTAGTTTAGGCTCTAGTCTGATAGAGCCTTTAGTGTCGATTGTGTTTTGAAAGTTAAATTTCTGGAAAATTTATTTTACATTACCAAAATTGAATAAATATTTAGTGTTTCCTTATGATTGCAAGATCTTGGATCTATGAATGTGTTTTCAAAGATTAGATAATAGAACGAGGTTTATTGACTTATTGATATGGAGATAATTGATAAAATTATAGGGGAAAAAAAGAGATAAAGACAACTAAAGAGATGAAAAAGTTGAACGATTTTGCATGAATGTTTTGGTTTTTGAAATGTATTCTTTTCTAGTTATTTTATCCTGGTTTTGAAATTGATCTTAATATTTCTGGTGGTTCTTGAATACGAAAAAGGGGTGGGATGAAGGGAAGAGAGAGCTGGATAAAGAAGGAATTATTCTGGGAATGAAGATGTGGGAGAGGGAGAGGGAGAGGGAGAGAAAAAGACGATTGACGGGTGAAAAGGTCAAAGAATAATTTAAATAGTTTAAATTAAAAATAATGACAAATAAGATTTTTTTTCCCACAAGACTTAATATATATGAGCTGGAATATTTTAACTAGTTGGCATATGGGTGATGTGGTACTCCAAAAATATCTAAGAATTTTTCCTTTATTATATGTTACATTATGGAAGATTGCAAAATGTCTAGAGTTTTCAATTTTTTTTTTCTCACAAATGTCCTTGTATAGTTATTCTACTTTCAAAATTTGAAATTTAAAAATTGAAATCATTAAGAGAGATACACTATTTTTAATGAATATAATTAAGGATAATATTAACAAAATTAATAATAAAAACTATTTTTTTAATTTATATAAAAGTTGTTAAAAGTAACTTATAATATCCAAAAATAATATAACTTTTTCTAGATGTTATATTATATAGTATTGATTTAATTTTTATCAATAATTGCTAAGTATACTAACTATTTATGAAGATAGTAAGCATATTACTCAAAACAAAAGTCTAAAAAGATAAATGTTCGTAAGATGCAATTATGGATGCATTGAGGATTTAACTTGGATTTTTCCAAAATGTACATGCATAATGCATAATGACTAAAGAGTAATCCTATCTACCTATATTATAAGGTAATGAGAGTAGTTTCACTTATATTAAAAAACTTTTATTATATTGTTAAATTTTTTTAAAAAATAAAAAATTTTAATTTTATCCCTATTAATTTCATTCATTTCAATAAATATATCACAAGTTATAATACTAATAATATAATAAATAAGGAGTAAAACTAACGAATCCCCTCGTATGAAAAGGGGGAGTAGCTTTTAAGGCAAACTAGGTCGAGTAGTAATATTGTAATAAAAGGTATGATCAGATAATATTTATCGAAATATCCTAAATTGATTTACTAATAATATCAGTTTGACTACAAAACATTATTACGGAGAAATCGAAAGATAACGGAGTAATATCTTTCCAAAACCAATGGCTTTTCATCAGTAATAACTACCAGTTAATCTTGATGACAAATTTTTGAGCAAGTCCATATTCGTTTTAGATTTACTTTCCTCTTTTTAGAAAGAAGAAATTATTTACAAACACAAAAAGAATCCCGAGTCATAAGGGACAACGAGATTCAATTCGATTTAACTAGTAAATATCTAGTAATAATTTAATAAATATATATTGCCCCATGTCTTCTTTAAAAAATCAAGATTCTTCTGGTTCCCCAGTTTGCAAGAAAATAAGAAAGTGCTGCATCGATATAATCAATTCAGAATAATCAGGGCGTTGAAATAGGATTCTTACGGTCTTTAATCTTTACCATCTACTCCAAGAATCTTATGCAATTTTTTTTCGATGCAGCATCTTTCCTAAATATTTAAATCATCACTTCACTAATTCATTTATTGTATGTAATTTCTTGTATTGATGGTTTTCTCTATCATTTTTCTTGTTTTCTCTAGATTTTCTTGATTTTTGACAGTTTTTTATGTGTATAAGAATTGATAAGTCATAATTTTACATTGTTTCCTATACTTAGAATTTTTTTTTTATTATTTTGGGTTGATTATGCCTAACTCATTATTTTGGGCTTATTTCTTCCCATAGGATTGTTTTGATTAAATGTTTAGTTAAATTTAAATAGATAATTAATTGAGAAATTTTAGGTGAATTCGGGAGATGTTAAATTCTCACCAGTATGGAATCGAGAATTGTTCAGATGCTAATCATAATGGTTGCAAGAAAGATTTATTTACAAAACTAAGGGTCTATACTATTCACCACTACCAAAATTGTTACTGATCCAGAGAACAGAGGTATCCGGCGACAAATGAAGAATGAGAAAAGGGATGAACTCGAGTTCCCTAGTTGGACGTGATCCAGAGTCGGCTCCGCCTAGTTTGGAACGCTTCTCGTCGCCGTAGCTGGTGCGACGAAGGTCTAATTAGAGTGGTCAGTGTCCTCTTCACCAATTCACCCTCCACACCGCCGATTCTCACCAGAGAGTTCTTCATAGCCGATCGCCTAAGATTGAGACTCATATTCGAGGATTGAAGACAAGGCGTCGACACTGCTCGATTCTTCTGCTGTTCGGCGAGACGTTTGTGGTAGGAGCACCGAAACGAGCCAGGATGCGTCGTAGGGGCACACATACACATCCTCTTCATACTCGACACCGCATTGTTCGCCTGCTTCGTCACCGACATCGACCGCCGTGGGGAAGTCGGCCGGTCAATTGAGAATCTCATGGCGGACGGTGATGACAACGAAGACGAAGCTGAAGCCGAAGGCGACGAGCGACGGCCGTAGAGGCTCAGTTGTGTGGGGGACGATGAGCGCGTTAAGAAAGGAGCCGACCGTGGAGCAAAACTCGAAGAAGACGAAGCAAACGCTGGCGAAGAGGAACGAGGCGTCGTTTTGTTTCTTGAAGGAGGAGAAGCTATACAAGTAGAAGAAGCCATATTTGAAGAGGAGAAGGGTGAGTATATGTGGACTGTGAAGAAATCTTAGAGAGAACTTAGAGAGAAAGATCTGAAGCGGCGTTTCCGGGAATCAGTTCAGCAAACGGCTTTTCAGTGAGGGCAGGTTTATATAGAGAGGGAAGGGAAGAAGTAGCAAAGAAAGGGTAGAATGGTAATTATGATGGTTTCCGAGGCGGTTAGGACTTCTGCCGCTGATTGAGAGAATGAGTGAGTGGTGGTTAGTGAAGAAACGGGGCGCTACCAGTTTCCGCTATGGGGTCAGCCTCAGAATCTATGGGTGGGAATGGGAAACTTCCCTGGTTCACGCGCCTATTCGAAGAATGTGCATCTCACCTTCGAGTTGTGAAAGCTGTAATTGTACACGTGTTCGAAGTGTGGAGTTAATACGCTTGTCCTGAGAGTGGGAGAACATGAATGGGTGACGATCTTGTTGGTGCTCTCGTTAATGTGGTTTGAGTTAGCTTGAGGAGTTGCCACGGATGGAGCTGATTTCTGTGCTCATCCGACATACATATGGCGTTAGATGATAGTGATATTCAGCGTCTTTTTTTTAAGATATTTAGAAATTAGAATAGTTTAAATTATTAATTATTAATTTTTTTAAAAAATACTTTTTATTTTTAAAATAAAATTACTCTTTTTAAAAGTTGATATCAAAATATACATTGCAATGTGATAAAATAAAAATAATTAAGATTAGAATTTAATTTCAACAAATTAAGTAAAAAATATTTATTTATTTTTTAGGATCAATATTCAGCGTTAAAGTCAAAAGATTATTAGTAAAAGCTTTTATTTTTAAAATAAAATTAAATTTCTTCATTAAATTGAATTCATAAAAATTGATTTAAATTCTTGTCAAATATTTTTAATGGGCACAAAATATGCTACAATAATTTTTTTTGAGGATTTCAATATCTACTAGAATATTTGAAATTTTTATTTTCACTGAAATATTCAATATTTTAATAAAAAAGTAAGCTTATGTAATTGAAAGTATTTCCTATTCTTTTATTTTTTATTATTAGTAAGCCTATATTCTAACAAGATAAACAATAGATGAATATAACTATGAAAAATATGATAAATATATGGTTTTTAATTTAAAATTTAAACATAAAAATATAATTAAAGAAAGAGTTAAAAAAAAAAAGGTAAGCCTATATTCTAACAAGATAAACAATAGATGCGTCGTAGGGCACGCAGGATTTCCCAAACTTTGGGCGGTGGACGGCCCACCGTTTGGTTTTATTGTGGGCTGTCGTTTCTTTCTTTTTATTCCTAATACAACTAGTATTTTTTCACAAAAATATTGTATATAAATATAAGGTCACCATTTTTAGTCAATACTACTATATACTAACGATGATGAAGTGACGTGCCGTCCCAAGATGCTGAGCAATCTACATGTGATGCCACGTGTACTTCCTTGTTTGGTTACAACTGACAAGGTTGTGCTGTCTAATTTTTTTGGTAATTGTAAAATGCTAATTAATAACCCAACAAAATGCTAATTATCTGCATCGTTCCATACTGGTAACTTACCTTGAATTGCCCTACTATTCTTCGGGAAATTTACAGTAAGAATTCTAGACTTTCAAGTTAAGAGTAATACTAAAAGTCATGATTTTTAAGGATTAAAATTATTGTTAAATTTTATGGGACTAGCTTTTTTTTTTGTTTTTGAAAAAATTACTATAAAATCTAGAACGTTAAATTTTCAAATATTTTTGGTTATAACTTTCTTAAAGAAAGATAATAAGAAACAATTTTATTTTGATTTTAAAAAATAGTTATAAATTTTAAGGACATGATATAAATATCTTGAATACAACAATTTGATCCAAAGGAGCTTTGACAGCTTTAAATTTTAAGATGAATGGTGGACTGGACAATGAGGTGTTTAAATAATGAGATGCACAATGTACTGACGAAGAGGATGAATTTTAGCTGCATTGTTTTTTTTAAGAAAACAATGAACTGTCAATAGATTAAGTTTATGAAAACAAAGTTAAATGGATGATTATAATAAGTATATGTCGGGTTTTGGTATACTACATAATTGTCATAATGAAGATATGATATATATATATATACATATATATAGTACTACAAGAATGGATAAGGGTTGGTGTTGATCTAAAGGAAAGGAAGCTTGGAACAAGAGAGGAGAGGAGAGGAGAGGAGAGGAGAGGCTGGGAGTACGTTGCGTAGCATGAGCGTTTGCGTTGGGGAAAGCTCCCATGTGCACGTGGCAACTCTGTGGTTATTGTGGGCCCAGATATGTATTCAACTGCTGTTGACGGTTGACTGTCGACACGTGTGTGGCCTCTAGCATTCTAGGTGTTTGCCAAAAAACAATTATTCCATATCATAAATTTCCAGGTCCACGTATATAAAAATTCTTCTCACTTTTCATTGAATCTGCTACAATCAAAATTTTTCAAACTTTATCTCTAGTCTTCTCTCTTGTCGCAATTTCAGTGGTTCACATGATCTAATGGCTAGGAATAAATTTGGCATGTGAGCCGTTGGATTGGAATTGGATGAACCTGTCAAGCATAATCAATCTGTCACTACCGTGGTGAGGATATCTCCGGTGACTATGAGGGCTTGGGGCGGTGATGGTTTTCCATGTGGTTCCCAACTGCATCAATGCCCATTGAACAGTTAGTCTTTTTTTTTGTTGTTTTTCCCGTTTTAGGAATGGTGATGCTAATGTGGTGAAACCCAAGACTCACCATTTGGATGTAATTTTTTTTATTTTCCAGTCAAGCCGGTAGTTGAAGGTTAATTTTTTTAAGATATAGAGATTACTTAAATGGGTTTTGCCTCTTTTAATAAATTTTTTTCTATACATATTAATATGAATTAAACCTTAGATAATATGCTTAAGGAAATCAACTATATGCTAATTACTAGAATTTATTGGTTCTTGGATCTCATATTAGATAGTATTGGCATGTTTGTGGAACATACATTCAATGCGGCCTGGCCTGCTTGAAAAAATGGGCTTTAACTCTTGGTTCTTGTGTATGGAGGAACAATGGAATTCTCGTTATTAGGCCAATATATAAGTTGGGTTGTGTGCTTTTGTGCACTAAGGCACAATGGAGTTCTCTCATTGGGCCAATACAAGTTGGGTTGGAGATTCTGGACTCTTCATATGAGTTCTTTTTTCAGCCCATTATCCTCATATGATTCCTTCTTAGTGTTTTGTAATTTGTTACGAGTTTTGGAATGTAGGAGTGGAAACTTCGTCAAACCAACAACAACAAAGCCTCGTGAATAGTACAAGGTGCTATTCTCACATCTGAATCATCCAATCAAAATGTTCTAGATTTTATTTCATTTTATAATTATATTATTTCTTATTGTAAACGAAATATACTGTAAAATTAAAATAATCTTCTTACTATCAATATTTTAAATAATAACATTTTAACTCAAGAAAGCATAAACAATTCAAAACTTGGACTGCCCAAATTAAATCTAAATGGGATTTAGATCTTATTTCAAAGATGAACATGTCAGTTTTACCCAAAAAAACGAAAAAGATGAACATGTCACGCTCATCCTTGAGATTATGCCACATGTTAGTTTGGTTTGCCGCAACAATACTTTTTTCTGATAAGAAATAGCATTACTGAATGATGATTTCGGGAGTCAATTATAACTGTTCGAGAAACAATAAAAACAACTAATTTTTAAAAAGATTAATTTCTAATCTGGCAAAGAAAAACACACACAGATAAATTTTTACAAGGAGAAAATTAAGAACGTTTAGTATCGGGACTAATGTGAAAATAAAAATAATGTTATTCTCATAACAGCTTTCGTCTACATACATACATAAGCTGCTCAAAGCCTCAAACAGTCATTCCAACACAAACTTTGGCTTATTTCTATGGCAGAAAGCCACCAAGGTTTGACTAGGTGTACAATGAGCTAATAAAAACCTATTCAATTGTGTTGCAATAAGAGGAGGGGGGCTCTATTAACCCGCCTACTTTGGTAAATTTTTATTAGCTACTCGCACCATTAACCTGTACAAGGAAGGGCTGTACTTGAGAGAGTTTGTCATTGGCCCGGATCGCTATGCAGTGCTCAAGCAATTCTCCCAAGTCCCATACTTGGAGCTGAAGCTCCCTCCACCACTCTGCTGTGCATGCTCTGCAATTACTGTGCGAGCACAAACATCCCAGGTCCTCGCTATCTCCCCAAGTGACATAGGTTGTGATAAGCTTCGCAGGGATATGCTAAACCTTGACTTTGCTTTCGCCGACAAATCTTCACTCCCCTTACTGTTAAAAATAGAATGACAAGTGATATCACTTTGTGACTCTGGATTAAAATCAACATATTACCAAGCAAAATCAAGCTAAACAAGAGATGCACAAATGCACATTTCCTCACCTGGATTCGACTGGAAACTTGTCTAGGAGTATGGGGGAACAATTGGGATAATTCGAAGGAACAAGCAACCATAGGGGCTGAATAGGTGACTGCATGGTGGTAAAACATGAATGAAGACAGTTCCATTTCCACAAGGGAGAAGAAAATCAAAACTTATACGTATAGTTCTTGTAATTAGGTCATAAAGCCTACCATCTGCACTGAAGCATATTGTGATTTCAAGTTTGGACTGAGAGCTACAGCACTGTAAGAACATTTGACAACGGTCCCTTCTGCCCCACCAACAACAGCAGCAGTAGCAGCAGTTGGATCAACATTCTCATCACTTATATCTACGACCGTATCTATAAGTCGTTGATTAATCTCCCTTATCTCTTCCAATAGGGCATGATTAGCCTGCCACGTATGTTATATAAGTTCCTTATACTTAAGGTCATCTAGATCAGCAATCAAGGACCATACACACAAAAATTCTAGAGCAAGCTACTTTTTAATCCTCTATTTATGTACTGTCTTTTGAACCATTAAAAATAAGAAAGTTGATTTCACTTTATTCTATGAAAGTAGTTTGGAATAACCTTGAATTAAAAATCCAATTCATTTACAAATCATATTATCTATACTATTTCAAGATTTGAAAATTCTTGCATTTCAAACCAATTTTCCCTTTTAGCTAATTGGTTTTCCAAACACAGCCAGTCATTATCTGGCAATTATAATGATAACTAGCATAAATCTTACAATCTAATGAAATATCATGTTTATTAGAAGAATTTTAACAGGCAATCCAGATTCCAGGAGAAGAATCCTAGTCATTATATATATGGAATCCAATGGTATTTCCAAGCCAATTATTTCAAACCTGAAGTTATCTACAATCTACGTAGGAAATGAGATTCTAAGCTCATGTATCCTTAATTATTGTGTTCTTAAATGAGGTAGATATGGGTTACTGGTAAAGATATGAAATAAGTCATCAACCAAAGTAATAAATAAATGCATCAGCCTAATCACTTGTATAATTGTTGTTGTTGGTGCAACTGTTGTTATTATTTTTTATGCTTGCCGTCATTGTTTTGTTACATCATTTAATTACATTTAAATCTTTGAAAGGAAGGAATGTTTGAAAATTTGTTTCAATTATAATTGGTAATAATTCTAATTCTTATCTCATATCTTTTATTAAGGGCGTTCACAACTGCACCAAAATCTCCCATGTATAATAGTTAATGATAGTATATGTTAGAACCCAACTGCAAAGTATGGAACTTGAGTCTCAAATTGGAATTTGAGATCCTAATGTGGGGATTTTAGGGATATTAGGTTCTCTGACCTCGTAGTAGGTTTTGGAGAGTGGTTCTTCGAAAAATTCTTATCATAATAATAGTGTTTTTCTCTTTACCTTTCGATTTAGTTGTGTTTATAACAGCAGCAAATAACTTCTGTGTGAATAAAATGAAAAGTGGGAATCAATTAGTAAGACCAACTACTTGTTACTCCTTTCCCCTTGTCTCTCTCGCTCTCTTTAGTACACTCGAATCTGGACTAAAGACAGTACGAAAGTTATTTAATTGGTATCTACAAAATACAATCCCATGCATAGGTGCCCGTTTATAATCTATTTTTCGGCAAAAAGGAAAGCACTGACAATAGAAAAAGATAAATAGAACATAGGATAAATTAGTACCTCAATCCTTGGCTTCTTGATACTTGATGTTGCAGTTGACTCCAGATCAGAAGCCTCTGCAGCAGTTAACTGCTTGATGCTATCATTCATGCTACCAGCAGATGATACAACATTCAAAGGCAAGGCACTGGTGTAGCGCCTCATCCTCTTGGTTCCATTGGACCCATCTTGATTAACTACATTTCTAGCCTGAAGACGACACTTGGTCATTGCAACCAAATCCTCACCAACAGCAGCTCTGGATCCATTGCCTGGAGCTGATCCTGCTATTCTATCAATCATGCTGACAACTGAGCCAATATCACTGACAGCAGCACCTAATGCTTGAGGTGACATTGATTTTGCCTGGAATCATGATTCAGACATAAATTTTTCTAATGTAAATAAAATAAAAGTAGAAAAATGCGGGAAAACTTTCTTTATTTCTCACAATGCCATTAAATGCAGGCCAGACTGGCTGGTTGAACCAATAACCTGATGTCTTGTCTAGTCTGGACAATTTTTCAGTTCTGAAGAACAACTGAACCAGTCAAAAGTGAACAAACCTATAGGTAGTTTGACTAACCTTCTTGAACCAGCCTATCTAATGGTTGATTGACCAATGTGTTTAATAAAATAATGAACTCAATGGTGGGTCATAGTCAAATCTCTCTAGACTGCCTACCGGCTTCGTTGGAGTTGAGCTCCAATTAATAGTGATGTGGGAGTATTCGTTGCTCTCACTTCATTGATGTGGGAGTTATAACAGTGATACACTCCAATTTTAGGAGTTATAACACTAACCTTCTTGAACCAACCTATCTAATGGTTGATTTGACCAGTGGGTTTAATAAAATAATGAACTCAATGGCGGATCATAGTCAAATCACTCTAGACTGCCCACTGGCTTCACTGTTGTTGAGCTCCAATTTATAGTGACATGGGAGTATTCTTCACTCTCACTTCATTGATATGGTAGTTATAACAGTGATGCATTCCCTTTTTTTCGGTTTGTTCAAGGACATGGAAAGGATTTAATGCAACAACAGGTTTGTCCACATTACTTCATATTTCAAATCAATTTCTTTTTATAGTTGATGAATAAATCACAAACTTGAGATTATATTTATTTTATCATGCATGGCATACAAAGTTACAAGCTAGGTGGTTAAGTGGAAAAAAATTAGGAATCATTTGTGGCCACAAATATCTACCAAGTTTAAAGGGAAGTTTTATTGAACTATTATATGGTAGTAAATGTTAGGCATTGAAAGTACAACAAAAGCAAAAGATAGGGGTAGTTAAGATGAGAATGCTAAGATGGGTGTGTGGCTATTTAAGAATCGATAAGATCTTAAATGATTATATGAGCAAAAGTTAGTGTAGCACCTATCGAGGAAAAAATGATAAAAAATCAATTAAGTTGGTTTTGGCATGTACAAAGAACGTCACTAGAGGAGCAAGTGAGGAGAGTAAATAAATGGTTTGTAGTCCTATGAAAAAGTGTAGAGAGAAACCAAAAAGGACACTTAAAGAAGTTACAAAGTAGGATCTTTTGGTAAATGATTTTTTTTTCTTTAGTAGACTGGTAAATGATATATATCAAGAGTTAGTTTTTTATAGAGTCCATTGGCGCTGTCTGATTCATGTAGCTAACCTCACTTAGTGGGATGAGGCTATTGTTGTATATGATTTCAATGAATGTAAATGAATATATTCCATATATTGATGCCTTAATTAAAAAATTATAGAACTACATAAAATCCCTTTTTAAAAAAATGTATGATAATGTTTAATATAACTTTAAAATATATAAATTAATCTGCAGTGAATACTAACCAGTTTGACCATTTCAATTAGTAACCTAACAGCTGAACCAATGACCTGACCATGTAGTCTCTTCATTGGTTAAATGGTGTAGTTCCAACAACTATGATGTCTCATACTCATCAGAATGTTTCAAAGCACACAAATGGATCAGACAAAAATAAAATCAACTTGACTAACCGCTTTAATTAAGCGTTCAAGAGGCTGCTCTGTGACAGTTGACTTTCCAGAAGTGGATGCTAAAGCATTGCCATGAGCCCCATCTGGACAACTGAACTCCGCCAGCAAAGGAGAGGCTGATATCCCAGGAGTCCCAATGGCAAGAGATTGAGCCAATGCTGATGCACCCCCTGTTTGTTGATGTCCAAGATTTGTAGAATTTGTTATTGATGAAACACCAGAAATTGGTTTCTCTGAATCTACTGGCATAGGAGATGGAGCCAAGGGAGGTGAAGGAGTAGGACCCGCAAATGGCGAGTTTGCAGATTGCAGAGGGGTACCAACTTTTGTGAGAGATGGAAGAAGATTTTGTTGATCAATCTGGGGAGATGAATGTTGTGAAATCTGAGGAGATGCAGTCTGCAGGAATTGGGGTGAAGAAACAGGAAACGGACTTCCCTGTTTCAACTGTTGATGAGGATAAGTTTGACGTTGACTTGAGGAAAGATGTTGCTGAAAGACCCCTGGCTTAACACCCATTCCTTGTCTCATCTTCATATCATTTACATCATTCATTTGATGAAGCTGTGGCATTTGATGTGTCTGCAATTGTGTAGGCAGCTGTTGCTTTGCTGGCTGGTGTAATTGTTGTTGCTGTTGCAGGATATGCTGCCTCTGCATCAATTGCCGCTGCTGAAACTGTTGTTTGAGATGTTGAGTCTGCAAAATCTGCTGTTCCTGCTGCTGTTTCTGTTGCTGGTGTTGAAGCATACTGGAACTTGACTGAATGGAATTCACATTTGGTTGGATCACATTTACTCCACCATGCGATGATTAGTGGTTCATGTTTGTCTGTTGGGGAGCACTGACAGTGTTTTGTTGAAGGGAGCTCACTGGAACCTGTTGCAAGGAGTTCAAAGGATTTCCTTGTCCTGAATCTAAATTGGCACCAGGTTGCATTGAATTCATCATACCCTGCTGTGCTGTTGATACACCAGACATTGAATTGTGCTGCAAACTCGACATATTGTTCTGAGGCATTGCTGCTGCAGAACCTTGAATGTTTGTTGGTTGCAACTGAGAGTTTATTTGATTTTCATGAGACTGCACTTGAGTAAGTTGCGATTGTGGCTGTGGCACGGAGTGCATAGAAGGGGGAAGCTGTCCTGGCTGTAGTGAAGACATGGCTTTCCTGGGCCTATTGGTACTTATAAAGCTAATAATCTGCTTCTCATATGAACCCAATTTTTCCTTTAAACCAGGTACAATGTTGCTCTTGGAAACCTGTAGGATTGCTATCAGACGCTCCAACATTGTTTTAAACATCTTCAGCCTGGAAAGTTGTTCCGACTTCGCTTGATGTGGAAGAGAGTCATGCTGTTAGAGAAATGCAGATTTATGTTATTGAGTTAAAAGAAAATTCATAGGCAATAATGGCATTCTTCCAGAAAAAGATATGGATTGAAATTTGATAGTACTCAGAATAGGTAATGATTAAACAGAACATGAGAGACGCCAGGGTTAAAGTCATCATTACTACCATAATTGCAAAAGAAAAGAAAGATATCCATACGTGGTGTTAACATTGTCATGTTCAAAAAATCAATACTCAACATACCTGCTGAAGTCTAACAGCAATTTTCTGGTACATTTCATTCAATTCTGGCAAGTATCTTTCTTTCATAATTTTGATCTGTAAGTTGAAATCAACAGAATCAGAAAATTTAACATTTGAACCCTGGAGATCATCCATGCAAAGCAAATTTACTTCATTGTTGCACCCATACATATGTACAGGATAACAACAAATTCTTTTCTTTCGTAAAGGAAGATAAATTGCAACTTTTCAAGTTTCAAATGTAAGTCGAGAGAATGTACAACGTGTTCCAGTCATGTGTTCACAACTAGGAACTACATCACTTAGATATATCTAATAACGTAAGCTTGCACGAAGAAATATCATTCATATCAATATAACATCAGATCAATGCAATGAGCATTTTGATGGGACTAATATATGATAAAATGGGCACGATAAACAAAAATTTCATTAAAAAATAAAAACCTTTTATTTTGCAGGCATGAGTTCCCTCTTCTGTACCACAGATATTTTCATAGGTCAAGCTGTAATCATTCATTTTAACCAAAGTATGAAAGAGTATAAAAGATTCCATAACTTTTCCCTAAGACTCATGAGCTCATGTTACAATTCAGTAAATCCGCTCAACATGAAAAAATAAGGAACTCTTCTCACTTTGATTTTGGGGTTCGTCCATCAAATTTCTATTTTCCAGCCAACTTCAGTGAGAAAAAGGATATAATAAGAAATTGGCATATTTACCTTTTGGTACACTTCTTCTTGCCAATCACCCCCACTTGATTGTCCAGTTTGTGCTGTTGAATCCAGGGAAGCTACAATAGGTATAATAAGATACACACAAGATCATTAGGGCTCAAATAAATAACGCAAAATAATACTGGTCATTTATTATTATTTTTTCTTTAAGGAAAATGAACAGATTACCATCAATCACAATAACTACGTTCATGATATACACAAGTATAAAATATCCATGATGGAAGCATAACTTCACAAATTTTAAGGTAGACATCACTAAATTTTTCTTTTGATAAAATAAAATTTCTTGATTCTCATAATTTGAAGAGCAGGAGAAGCACAAAAATAAAGTTTACAAATTCAATTACAGCAACGACATAAATAGAAACCTTGATTAAAATAGACATTAATTCACAAAAGTAACAGGCAGAAAAAAATGCATATATGGAAATACGTACTTGAAGATGTTTCTGGAAGAGCCCTTTGTGATTGATACAGCTGTTTTTGTTGCTCGAATACATTTTTCTGCTGAAGTAAGGAGCCAGGTGCTTGAACCCTTTGCTGCATATCTCGTTGCATGGAATTTGACTGCTGCTGCTGCAAACCCAATTGCTGTTGCATCTGTGCAGGCTGAGATTGAATCTGTGGCATCAATTGCTGCTGTGAAGCCTGTGGCTGTTGTTGCTGCACTTGCGATGGTAACAAATTTGATGTATTTTGTTGTGACTGTTGTTGCATTGAAACCTTTGGTTGTTGCAGCATGCCAGAGTTGCCAGAATGAGGTCCAAGCAACTGCTGCTGCTGCTGCTGTAGCCCAGGAACATTACTTCCCAACTGTTGTTGATGCATATTTGAGAGATTGTTTTGCTGGTTTATTAACTGTTGCTGTTGCTGGTGATGCTGCAGGTTTGTAAGATTATTTTGCTGTCCAATCAATCTCTGTTGCTGTTGCATTTCACCAACACCAGTCTGTTGCCCATGTAGCTGACTATGTTGCAAGTTCGTTGCATTTGACTGTTGCCCCCTAAGCTGCTGCTGCTGCTGCTGCTGTGAAGGCAATATTGGCTGTTGGGTTATTGGTGCTTGTTGCTGATGGATAATAGAATTATGTTGCTGTTGCTGCTGCCTGATCACTGACTGGGGATGTTGTTGAAGCATGGATTGTGTTGACGATTGAACATTATTAGACTGTTGATTCTGCTGAAGACCAGATAGAGGTGGAGTTTGCATCATGGAAGGCTGCATGACAGATGATGTTTGCATAACAGATTGCTGATTAGACTGCAACTGATTTGGTTGCAGAAGGTTCTGCTGTGGCTGTGGTTGTTGCTGTTGTGGCTGCTGCTGCTGTTGCATTTGCATGAGTGAATGTGGGTGTTGGAGATTGTGCTTGTACAGCTGCTGCTGAAGCTGCTGCTGTTGGTAAAGATACTGCTGCGGATTCTGTGGTTGTTGTTGCTGCTGTGAGCCAACAACCTGCTGCCTTCCTGGCATTGGTCTCTGAGAACTAGTAAACATATTCTGCATGTTAGAATTCTGGCCGATAGTGCTCCCCACTAAATTCTGTCCAGGAATGTTCTGCATATTGGGATTCTGGCCAATGTTTTGCATAGGGGTCTGGCCTATATTAGCTGCAGAAGACAGGTTAGGTTGAGGTGAAATTTTATTTTGAATATTTTGAGATAGAATCTGTTGACGTGGTTGGGGCTGATTAGCCAAAGGCATAGGATGTGATTGCCCTGGATTTTGAACTTGAGGCTGCATTAGTCCTGTCAAATATTTGATCATCCAAATCAGAGAAGCCAAAATAAAGCTAGGTCTGGATCCTCTGCAGTCACAAATAGACTGCAAGTGCAGTTAGAGAGAGATTGAGAGAAGAGATAATGGGTGTAAAGAGAGGAAGTGGATCTCATAAGCACTCTCACCATTTTGTGTCACTCTCTCTCCAACTATATGACTGCATGACTGTAGAGGATCCAATTGCAAATAAAAGCTACCCAAATATAAAATACATGAAATTGAATCGAAGTCAACCAAGAGAGCAATAAGCCCCAAAGGGAAGTAAATGCACAGTCTTAAGGAGAGAATAGAGAAATAAAGATGGACAAAGAACAAGGAACGGGTGCAGGTTTAATGGAGAAAAAACTCCATATATTAATGACATCTTGAGCAGTAGTACACTAGATTCCCCACATATTACGCTGATAGAAAATTTTCTCCAGCAATGCTAGCAAGTTATCATTGTTCACATCCACTATCACTTTCACCTAGGTGAAGGTCCAGAATTGCACATGCACAAAGGAATACAGCTTAAAAAATGACGAAAAATCTCAAACAGCCATAATTACTGAAAGAACATAATGGCAATATCTACTTAAATGCCTAACTCTATATAGGCTTTAGAACCACTTAAAATATTATAACCAAGCCAAGGCTCTACAACCTAACCTGGATCAGGAGGTTTATTGCTAGGGCCACCCGGGTTTGATGCCATAGGGTTGCCCATGTTGTTCTGGGATTTAGTCTCCATTGTAAGCATCTTCAAAGATATTTTCCGCAGATAATCAGACTGTAATTAGGGAGTGCCATATAACATCATCAATCTTATATATCGCATGTGTTTTCACAGATAAACATAAATGTAAAGATATATGTGATAACCCTCATTGTAAATTTACCTGGCTTGTTGCAGCAGAATAAATCTTCTCTTCAAACCTATGAGCAATCTTTTGAAGCTCATGTAATCCCTCTTGACCAGAAAATGGAAGATGTCTTTTCAATGTTTCCATTCTACATAACAAAACAATAGTTTACTACTACTACAACTACAAGTCATCAAAATGTTAAGAACATCAGACAATCCTCATATGACAGAAAATAGTTATCATGCAAAAAGTTTGCTGAGAATATTTCAATAACATCTTAGGAAGTGTTGAGTCCTGGATACAAATGCAAAGGAAATGAAATCTTTTAATTATTGTTTTCTACCCAATATCTATAAGTATCAATGAAATACAAGTCCCCCCGAAAGAAAAAAAAGAACAAACCAAATACACAGTTTTTCATTTTAAAAATAATATCATCAATCAAAATTGAATGCTTCAGTATTCATCAAGTATAATAGAGCTTTGAGAAGATTTAATTTTCATAATACCATCAACCAAATCTCTTGATATTTATGATAGCAATGAGCAGATGATTGGCAAGGTAGATGAAGAACTAAATAGTGAAGAAAATTATCTTGCATTTAAAGAAGATGACTTGACTTAAAATGATGTAGCTTTAGCTACAGGAGCTAAGGAGCCAACAAAATGTGTTTGATCATCATCTGCATCCACTTAAATGACAAAAAGGGCAATAGTAGCCTCTTCTTGTCATGCTTTTAATATGGCTGATGAACTAACAAAACCTTCAAAGATGAAAAGTAAATTGAGCGATTACCTTATGATCATTATTGTGATGATCACTTTGACAAAGAGGAATTGGTTGGTAATTAAGATATCTTAGGATAAAGCATAGACTTAGTGTGGAAAACTAAATATTAATTTACTAAATGTAATTAGTTGTATATTTTTAGAAATAGGGTTTCGGGGATTTTATTTGATGGGGATTTTATTTGATTTATTTGTGTATCCCTTCAGTTTTGGTCAATCCCTTGTTTCTCGGCTTCTCATTCATTATGCCGAGTGTGTATATGGTGTGTATATATCTCTTCGGCTCTCTCGAATAATATATATGGAAGAATCATTCTCCATACCTTCCACATGGTATCAAAGCATGAAGGGGAGATGGCATCCGATTCTTTCGATTCGTCCAACACCTTAGAAAAAGAGATGGAGTTGAACCCTCGCGTGGAGCAAACTCGTCGTTCATCTGCGACTGTGCATGAGGGATCCTCCGAAGATGGGTCTTTCTCCGCCGTGAATGGGTCCTCTTCTACTTGACTCATCGCTGCTGGATTTGAGGGCTCTGCCATCCTCATCGTGTCGGAGAAGCTTTTCGGTGATAATTACAGGGAGTGGGCCCAGTCAGTCAAACTTACTCTTGATGGTTGAAGCAAGCTAGGCTATATCACGGGAGAAATTTGTGCTCCTCCTCCTTCTGATACTAATGCTCTCAAACTGTGTAATTTTGAAAATGCTCGTGTCTTCTTAGTTGGTCAATGCAATGGTGCCAAAAATTAAGAAAAATTTTATGTTCTTAACTTCTACACGTGATATTTGGGAGGTTGTCCGTGAGGCCTATAGTGATGGAGAAAATGTCTCACAATTATTTTAGATTAAAACCAAATTGTGGGATCTAAATAATTGTGAGACATTTTCTCCATCACTATAGGCCTCACGCAGACAAAATTAGAGCGTGATTGATCGTAAAATATTATATCAATTTTAAAGGTAAAGGTGTGAGAAAAGAAGAAAATGGGAAAACAAGCATCAGACTCTCTGGGTTGCTTGCTACCACCACACCATCAACTTCCGATCTGTGACCAAACCTTACGGACTTAGCCTACCTAACCAAATCACACCAATCTTTCAACCCCTTCTGAACTTTCATTTTCTCCTTACTTTCTTTCGATTTCGTTAATTTCATTCTTTTTGGGTGACCACATAAATGTCTTATGCTTCTTGTATAATCAATCACTCCAAAAAGTTGAGAAATGCTCCCAACTTTTTACACCATGAACGTACCCTTTTGGGTCGTTGTTTCACTAGTGAAGCTCAGCCTTCAATGAATAGAAATCAAGATATTTGAAAAACCCAATTCCACGGTTACCAGTCCCCAACAAGAAAGAGTGTTTCTGAGCCTGCCTCCAATCGCACTTTGTCATTTGGTTTACAGACAAGAAACATCTCAACATGTTTCACCCATGGATCCTTAAACAATGAGAATTCATGTTCTCAAGTACAATCAAGGAGATGTTATACATCAGCTTCAAACCTTCCTCCCCACCAAGAGATTGGAATGCCTTCTCTCTCACCTACTATGACTGAGGGCAACATTGCAAAATGGTTGAAGAAAGAAGGGGAAAAGGTTTCTCCTAGTGAAGTTCTCTGTGAAGTTGAAACTGATAAAGCAACAGTAGAAATGGAATGCATGGAGGAAGGTTATCTTGCCAGGATAATACATAGGGATGGATCAAAAGAAATCAAAGTCGGAGAGGTAATTGCTATAACTGTTGAAGACAAGGATGATGTTGCGAAGTTTAAAGATTATCAACCTTCAGCATCAGGCGCTACTGCTACCACTGCGAAATAACCTTCTGTCCCTCCCCCATCAAAGAAAGAGGCGGTAGATGAGCCTGCCCGGGAACTTGAGCCAAAGGTTTCCAAACCTATTGCATCTCCTCCATCTATAGATCGCATATTTGACAGTCCTCTTGCTAGACAGTTAGCTAAAGGGAAAAATGTTCCTCTCTCAAGCATTAAAGGAACATGACCTGAAGGGCTCATTGTTAAGGGTGATATTGATGATTACTTGGCTTCTAGTGTTAAGGAGGTTTCAGCAGCCTCAAAGACTAAGGTTACAGATGCAGATTGGGCGGGTGACTAGGATGATAGAAAGTCTACATCTAGGTATTGCACATTTGTGTGGGGCAATCATGTCACCTGGAGAAGCAAGAAACAAAGTGTTGTTGCTAGAAGTAGCGCAAAGGCTGAGTTTAGAGCAATTGCTCTTGGACTCTGTGAAGGTATTTGGGTTGAACGAGTCTTAGAAGAACTGAAGCAGAGTATAAATCTACCAGTTAGACTCTTCTCTGATAGCATGGCAGCCATCAACATTTCACATAATCCTGTCCAACATGATCGAACTAAGCATATTGAGATCAACAGGCACTTCATAAGGGAGACGATGGATGATGGTATTATTCATTTGTCTTACATACCATCTAGAGAACAGACAGCTGATATTCTCACAAAAGGACTGGCATGAGACAAGTTTGAATACTTTGTTGGCAAGTTGGACATGATTAACATCTATGATCCAACTTGTGGGGGAGTGTGCAAAACTAAATATTAATTTACTAATTGTAATTAGTTGTATATTTTTAGAAATAGGATTTTGGGGATTTTATTTGATTTATTTCTGTATCCCTTCAGTTTTCGTCAATTCCCTGTTTCTCGGCTTCTTATTCATTATGCCGAGTGTGTATATGGTGCATATATCTCTCCGGCTCTCTCGAATAATATATATGGAAGAATCATTCTCCATACCTTCTACACTTAGACTCAAAAAATCATTAATTATGATGTATTTAATGATGAGTATTTGATGTTGTGATTTAGGGATTATTATGATCTTTTTTCTTTTTAATGAGTTTGGTTTCCATATATATAAGCCATTATCAATTACATTACGATAAATTACGAATTTTTTTAAAATTGTGAACTACAAGAAAATGGAGCTTGTGCAACGTTGTGGGTTACACGCTATAGCATTTTGGAACCCTTGGGCTACAAGAGTGTTTCACACAATTAATAAATATGTTTGGTACATGAAAAAGGAAAAAAAAACTAATTCAATTCAACTCAACAATAGAATATTAGGACTGAAACATACATTTTATTGACAATTCTTTGGCGTGAATCAGGTTGCAGTTGAGCTCTCCAATCACTTGGATCCATAGGTGGTTCAGTGCCTTGAGTAGGTCTCCAGTTATTGGTATCCATCAAATTTAAATTAACTGAAGAAACCAACAAAAATAAAAATTCCAATCAAATCAGGCCATAAAAGGAAACTTACATTAGGGAGCAAATGTGTACTAGAGACATAAAGAGATAGTTGACAAAAATTATTGATTTGCCAAAGACCCAAACTGGCCATCAATAAAACTACATTTGAGACCTTAAGAATGTAATAACACAAATACAAGTAGCAGAATATGGAAACTTCATCCATGAGGAGGAGAAGCTAGACTTTTAGTCACCACGGGGCAAGTTATTCCTTTTTCCTCCTTTGAACCATTAATTTAAATGCAATTGACAAAAGGAAAGGAAGGGGATAATACAATCTATAAATGCCTGCAGTAATTTATGGAAGGAAGGAAAGCAATTTTAGCTGTGGTTTTAGAAAGTTCTAGAGAATTAAAATCAATAAGCAAAAATCATTTTTCAGCTGATTATCTGAATTATCCTCACAAAAAACCATACTAATAACATAAAGTATTCATCCACCATGCCCTAAAATTGTTTTTGGTTTTTCAAAGACACTTTTCAAATGCTATCCAGGAGTTATAGTTGAATGAATAGATAAAAACCAAATATTACATCATGAATAGACAATAGGTAGATGACCAAGAATGATATTGACAAAACTCTGAGACTTGGGCAAAATAGAGGACATGAAACAGGCACAATGACAAGGCAAAATGCAAAACATAAGGACATGAAAGGCAAAACAATGTCTATTATAAAGTCATATGCATAATTTAAATATTGATATATATATATATATAAATATATTAAATACCAAGAAAATTTTGAAAATTTCCCTTAAATGCCCAGCATGTATTAAATCATGTTTATAAAGTATCTATGAACTACGATATGCCAAAATTATATGTGTGCGTGTGTGTGTGTATTCCCCAAAGTACTTCATAAAGATTTGGATCGTCAATATGAGGGTTGGTCCCCAGTACACATTTTACTGTAAAACAGTCCTTTTCCTTGTTAACACCTCAAGCCCAAAGCTAACAGTTTAATGATACTTCACTGTACTGGCATTTTGATTTCATATAAAACATTTCCTCTTCTGAAGCAACTGATTTTTCTCTTATGTTGTGATTTAACTAAGTTGTTCTCAAGCAACTGATTTCTACATCAAGTTACATAAAAAAATAACTTCCTGATACCTATCTCTCTTTCTTTTGGTGACAACTATCAGGTACTACCAGCTAATACAGATTCAACATTGTCATATCCCAAATGAGGGTAACTCTTTTAACACGCTCCATTCACGAGGTTTGTACCCTAGACATTGTATAAAACATTGTTTAAGGTCCTATCTCTAAGTCTTCATGCTAAAATACTTTCCCATTTTTCCTATTCCCATCTTAGAGGACTTCACCTATTCCCATTTTTTTCCCCTCCTTCTCAAATCCTGACACCTTAGCCTCTTCTCCAGAGTTCTCCTCTTGGGAGTCTGTTATACTTTAGGTTGTTTTCAATCATCTATTTTTGTTACCTCGCATTAAAATTATATTGGTTTTTGAAAATTTATACTTTTCAGAACTAGTAATCCCACGATCATTACCCTTCAAACATCTCGACTTTATATCCCTCTCTGCCTCTGGATCGTTTGAAGCACCACTCTTTCCTTCCCGGTGTTCGATTGAACACTAAATTCTCATGATCAATCCAATACACTTCAGCAAGCCTAAAGCTTTTCTTACACGCTAGTGAATACCGATGAAAAAGCTGATACAGAGATTGAAAGAAAAGAAATCCTTCACAAGCCAAAAAATAAGATAGACAAGATCAATTAAAAAATGTATTCATCCAATAAAAAGTCACAGAAACCAGGAAAGAAAACGACGATGAGGCAATTGGGTGATAACCAAGAGAGAGAACCTTGAGGAACACAGAAGTGTGTGATAAAAGGCTGCCACCGTGGTCAACGATAACGGCGAAACTGACGGGGGGGGCGTAGCAAGATTGGGAATTGTCCGGCAGTTGCTCACGGTGACGTGGCGGGGCGTGTGGAGGTGATTCTAACGACCTGAGTCTACGTCGGAGCTTAGATTGAAATTTTGCGGGCAAATTAAGGCCAACCTTCTTGTAAGTAGTATGAATTGAATTGAATTGAATTGAATTATTTTATAAAGGCTTTAGAGAAGGGTAACTTGGCCGGTAAACAAATTTGGACATATTATCATATTTCCTTTTTTTTTTTAAAAAAAGAATGAACTTTAACATTTCCAACCCCTTGATTTTAAAAGCTTTGGAAAAAAATTTCATATTTTATATTATATACTTCTTCGCATCTTCGATGCTAGTTTTATTTTTTAACTACAAAAAACTCCCGCATGAAATGAGGGTATTCAATTTTTTAAATAAACATAATTTGAAAAAGTACTAGTTTTTATTCTAAATTTTAAAATATCACTTCAATAAAAAATAATCAAATAATAAATAAATATAAAATAATTATTATTTATATTTGTGAATAATACTCGTGTAACTTATATGCATGATAATAATAGTTTTTTTTTTTCACCAAGGTATCCCAATTGATAATTGAAGAATAACTCTTCTGAAGCATAGAAATTTTTTAATAAGGATTTTTTCCATATATATTGTTAAAAATAAATACTAAGAGTGTGTTTAGAAATTTTGGATGGAATATAATGGAATAGTCATTAATGAAATATAATAGAACGGAATGGAATGGGACAACATGTTCCATTATTTTGGAGTTTGATAGGGATAAGGAATAATATAATTTTACCATTATTTAAGAGTTATTATAAAATGAATGAAATGGAATATACTATATATATATATATATATGTGTGTGTGTATTTATTTTTTTCAATATTATAGTGGGAGCAAACTTACTAAAAAAATATAAATAACTTCTTATTGCTTTCGACATTTTTAATAATAATAATAATAATAGAAATATTTAACTTTGGTCATTATATCATTAACTTTCAAATTTGGGGATAGGGAAAATTGAATTTTGGATAGTCAATAATAATTTGGGAGGCCATCTCATATCATCCCACTCCCATTTAAAATAGTCTCCCAAACAATGGCCAAATCCTCAAAGCAATTCCTATTTATTATACTCCCCCCTAAAACAAAAGTCTCAAATACTACTATGTTTGGTATAAATGAAAGGGATTTCTTGAAATAAAGAATGAGAGAAAAATTTTTATAAAACTTGTTTGACAAACGTCATTTAAATTTTCTATGAATAAAATATAACATTTTCATGGGATCATTTTCTCCAATTCTTTCTCCCTTTTAATTTTCTTCAAAATAGCTCATTCCTACCAAACATGCCCTAAAGGATTAAACTTTTTATCTAATGTGTTAGATCTTGTTAGTATAAATACTAGTCTTTTGTTAAAGAAATATCATGTGAATAAAAAATTAAGAAAATTAGTTTAGAATAATTAAAATCAAACCATAAAATCTTATAAAATAAAATTAACAAATAAAGATTAAAATATCTATTCACCAAAAAAAAAAAGCAAGATAATAATTTCTAGAATATGAGATAGAAAAACATTTAATAAAAATAAACATATGTACCTTTACATATCCCTATCATCATTCCGAGGAACCTTAACACAACTATTTTGATCAGTTTTTTCGGGTACGAAGATAGGGACATGTAAATATGCATATGTTTATTTTTATTAAATATTTTCTCATCTTATATTAATTTTATATTATAATTAAAGTACTTACTTTTTCAAACAACTAAAATTATAACACCTTATAATTTCTTACCAACAGAGAATTACATAATATGGTAATATTTTGTGTACCACATGTACTATAATCAATATGAAAGTGTTACTGCGAATCCTTGTAAAATGAATTGGATTAATATGAATTAGCTCTAAATCCGCCGCCTCCAAGACAATTCATGCAAGTTGGATTACTATAACCAAAATTAAATTATTTGATTTTTGAGGTATTGATGACTAATTAATGTTTATATTTGTAAATAATATCATGGATATTAAAAACAAATTTATGAGCTATCTCAATTGATCTTTCATATTAATTATAAACAAAAAACATGAATGAAAAAATAATTAATATACCAGTCAATCTTATAAGATATTCTATATTTTAAACCAAATATTACTTTTAGAGAATATCCTATATTTAGCATGGGAAGGATTATTGAATGAAGCAGAGACTCATATGCTAAGTGAATCAAATTGGTTGTTATTTTCCTCCATGATGAAATAACTATAATACTTATCAAAATAGATTATTATTTTTTAAATAAAAGTCCAAACTTACCATTTAACCGTGCATTTTTTTTATGAACAAACTCAGGACTATGCTAAATAACAATATAAAGCTAATAAAGGTTAGTTCATTAGTTAATAAACATGCAGCTCGTATTTTATTAACTTATGGATATGAATCTCATTCTCTATGTAAAAAAATCATTAGTGGGTAATTATAAATATTCTTATGAATTTTTTTAATTGTGAGATCTGCTTTAAACAATTCAACTTATGCAAACTTTTAAATATTAAAAGATGGCAAAAGAAATCACGAAATAGACACACAAAAAAAAAAGTAAAATATTATAAAGCGACAAACATATATGCAAAGTACCACTACTCTGTGTTTATTTTGCACCATGAGAGAGCAGGACTCATCCCCAAAAAGCCGGACATGGTTTCGAGTCATAAGGCATGGTCTCTAGTTAACAATTGGAAGCATTATATATATATATATATATATATATATATATTGGCTTATCTGATGATTTTCTCTCGCCTAGAAACATATCTGGCTGGAATTGTGATTAGAGCACAATTCGAACTAAATTGAAATCTAAGAGGGAGACCGAAAGACTTTTCATCACCTTTGCAAAGAGAATCAAATTTCACACGTTATGTACACTAGCAAGCGCATATTTGATTCAATGTTTACAAAACAAAACCATTGTTTTCAACCATGATTTTTTAAAAGATGTGTTTGGTCAAACACAGGTGAAACACAAACTGATTTTTTAAAAAATAAAAAATAGATTAAACTATAGTTTTGAAAAAGAAGGAGAAAAGTTACTTTTCCTTTAATAAAATGTGGATTTTAGAAAATGAGAAATAAATTTACTCTATATTATACATCTAAAAGTATTTTTAACCTCTATCATCTAAACAAATTTTTTGTCAAACTTACTTTTATAAAAAGAATATTAAAACATAACAACTTACAATAAACTTACTTTATCTAAACTTCATTTTTATAAATTTCATGCCCGTTTGGTTTATTTTTTTATAAAAATACTTTTAAAATAATTACAGTTTATAAAAATAAAATTTAGATAAAAATAGAGTGATTTACTAAAAAACTGTTTAGATAAAAGAATGAAAATAATAATTAAAAAATATAGTTATATTTTAAAAAATAAAAATTAAATAGATATTTCATTTATTTTAACTTAATTTCACCAAACGAAAAATCAAATGGCCCAGAGCGGTCCATCAACACCTCTCGCGTCAATCTCGATGTTGCACTACTTTTTTTGTCTGGTTCTGAAAGTGTTGGAGATATATATATATATATATATATATGAGACTTTTTGGGGTATATATTTTATTTTCCTTTGTTTCCCCTAGCTAGCTTTATGTGCTTTTCTGTGTCTTTTATGAAACGCGTAAGGACCATGGTACTAGAGAGGAACACGTAGCTGCTTTCAATACTACTTTCTTTAACGGGAAAATAACAGTTGGAGACCCAAACTTTTAATTTAATATAGTAAAAGACCTTACAGATTTTTCAGTAATAAATACAGAATAAGCCAGTAGTAAATTCACGATGTTCAGTAGTAAAAAAAATTATAAAATCCTTTACTATATTTAATTCAAAGTTTTGGTCTTCAACTGTCATTCCCCCTCTTTAATTTAATGCATCACGTACGTTTAAAAGGTGCGTTTCCTTACCGTTATGCATGGCAGTAGCTTTTTTCTTTCTCCCCCCTTTTCCTTTTTTCATTTCCACCCAACCAACCCCCCCCCTTCCCAAAAAAAATTTAATACATTAATTATGCATCACACTTAAGCTTTTATATATATGGTTAATGTAGTTTAACATGCAAAGGTCTATGCTGAAATAATTATAAAATATTTTATTTTATTTTTAATATAAGATTTTTTTAACTAAATTAAATAAATTAAAAATTAGAATTAAAACTAATTAGTTATCTTAATTTCTCTGAAAATTTTAATATTTTTCCAAAACTATCCTTATATAATCTCTCTCTCTCTTTCTCTTTGAATATATTAAATAGGGGTATTTTTCTAGAAAGATATAATAAATACTACCTCACATATTGTAAAGGATCTTATATTTAATATCAGGGTAAAATATAATATATATAGGACCAAAGGGAGTATTGTACATTGCTTTCTCTTTATGTGTTTGGGGTTTTAATGTTGTTGCATGGTGTATGGAACAAATTAAACGTAACAAAGAAACAGAGCAACACGAAGATGAAGCACTACTGACAACACAGAAGTTGTAAAACTTCAACGATGATGTGGTAGACAATCCAAACAAGCACTATCATATTCATGGTTGTTGTTCTCTTCAAATTCCTGACGGCCATCTCTTGTGCATTTTGTTTGAGTCATCTAGCTATCCAACAATTCCGTCTATGTAGTTTCATAGCTAATCCCCAACTCAAGTAAAAGAGGATGTTATGTTAGATCCTTGACAACCATCGTAAAAATTTGTAGAATCTTTATGACATGAATCAAGGACCTTTTTGTGTTAAGGTTAGGTTGTTACCCAAAAATAACTCACTACATGGCTTGAATGCAGTGTTAAATGAGTAAATGTTCTCACATCATTATAAAATGATGTGAGTAAAGAAGTTAGCTTAGAAGTAAGATTTGATTCGATTCTTAGAATATTGATATTTTAATAGTAAATTTATGGAGGTAATGGATATTATGATTCGAAGGAAAATTAACATCTTATGTCTTCAATAAACTAAATGGGTGGGGAGAAAAGATTAAGGAGTTAGGTACTATTGGTTTTAAATTTTGGTACGTAGGAAAAGTCAAAGTAAGAAATGAAGTTAGAATTATTGTTGACAAAGATTTGAAAGAGAATGTGGTAGGAGTAAGAAGAATTAGAGATATGATTTTATCCTTAAAATTGACTATTGGGTACGATACTTTCAATGTTATTACTGTCTAGGGTTAGAAGTATATATTAAGGAAAAATTTTGGGAAGATATAGAGGGTTTGGTTCAAGACATCCTACAACAACAACAACAACATTAGTTTTATCCCACTAATATGAGGTCGGCTACATGAATCATACGATGCCATTGAATTCTATCAAACACCATCTCTTCAGACAAATCATTTCTCAAGAGGTCATTTCTTATAATTTCCTTTAGTGTCATTTTTTATCTTCATCTACGTCTTTTGATAGGGTTCTAAGTTATTTGATCAATTCTCCTCACTGTCTCCTCTTGCCCTCTTCTTTGTACATGCCCAAACCACCTTAAACGATTTTTTATCATTTTCTCCTCGATAGGCGGTACTCCAACTTTCTTTCATATACAATTATTTCGTATCTTATCCAATTTTGTATGACCACACATCCATCTCAACATTTTCATCTTATACTCTTGTTATCCTTTCAAAGCTCAACATTCACTACCATATAACATTGCTAGTCTTACAGCTGTTTGATAAACATAAGCTTTGTAGGTACTTTGCGGTCACAAATAACTCCTGATGTTTTTCTCTACTTTAACCACCCAGCTTGTATCTTATGCATAACATCTCCATCAATTTCATCGTCACTCTGTAAAATAGACCCCAAATATCCAAACTTTGACACATTTGGAATGATTTGCTTTCCAATTTTTACTTTTAAATCATTTATATCTTGCCTCTTGTTAAATTTGCAATGCATATATTCTGCTTTACTTCTACTCAGGCAGAATCCTTTTGATTTCAAAGTGTGTTTCCATAACTCAAGTTTAGAGTTAACCTCTTCTTTAGAGTCCTCAATTAAGACAATATTATCCATGAAAAGCATACACTTTGGAATTTCATCTTATATATGTTCTGTTAGAATGTTTAAAACCAAATCAAACAAGTATGAACTCAAGGAAGATCCTTGATGTAAACCTATCCTTATAGGAAAATCCTTTGTTTCCTCTTAGGAGTTCTCACACTTGTTGTTGCTCCCTCATACATATCCTTTATGACTCAAATATAAGCCACACGAACACATTTTTTTCCCATTACTTTTCACAATACATCTCTTGGTATTTTATCATAAACTTTTTCCAAATCAATAAAAATCATTTGCAAGTCTCTCTTTTTACTCTGATATTTTTCAATCAAACCCCTTAATAAATAAATAGCCTTTATTGTGGACCGTCTTGACATAAATCCAAATTGGTTTTTTGAAATACGAGACTCTTTCCTTAGCCTATACTCAATAACTTTTTTTCCAAAGTTTCATGGTGTGACTCATGAGTTTTATCCTCCAATAATTTACACAATTCTAAATATCTCTCTTGTTCTTGTATTTAGGCACCAGAGCGTTCTTTCTTCATTTCTCTGGCATTTTCTTAAACCTTAAGATCTCGTTAAATAACTTAGTGAGCCACAAAACCCCCTTCGCTCCTAAACACTTACAAACTTCGAAGAATACCATCAGGACCAATAGTTTTACCACTATCCATTCTCTTAAGAGCTTATTTTACCTCTCTAACCTAAAGCCTATGATAGAAGTTCAAATTCAGATCATTTTCATCAGTTATTAGTCATTCTGTATCAATAATCATACCTAATCCATTATTATAAAACTTATAAAAGCAACTCCATATCTTTCTTTGATATCATGATCTGTAATAAAAAATTTTCCTTTCTCATCCTTAATGCATCTTACTTAGTCCAAATCTCTTGACTTTCTTTCCCTTCTTTTAGCAATTTTGTAAATCTTACACTTATCATTCTTAGTTCCTAAATCCTGGTAGAATTTCTCAAAATTTTTAGATCGAGCCTCACTCACTGCTTTCTTAGTCTCCTTTCTAGCCAACCAATAAGATTTCTAATTTTCATCGTTATTGCACAAATGTAAGGCTTTGAAATACTCTTTCTTATGTTTGACCTTATCCTGGACACTCTCATTCCACTACCAAGATTATTTATCTTTAGATCGAAAACCTTTGGATTCACCTAGGACAACTTTAGCGATATACCTGATTATTTTAGCCATCTTTTTTTACAAGATGTTAGCACTTCCTTACGACTCCTAATTGCCTTCCTCTAGAACTTTTCTCATAAAGGTAAATTGTTTCTCACCTTTTAGTTGCCACCATTTGATCTTAGGATTTAAGGCTTTTCAAATTTTCAGTTTTCGGTTCTTAACCAGCACATCAAGAACCAAGATCCCATGTTGTGAAGTTAAACTCTCACCAAAAATTACTTTACAGTTTTTACAAGCTCTTTTATCTGAGTTCCTTACAAAAAGGAAATCAATTTATGACCTTTGGACTCCACTCTTATATGTGATTAAATGCTCCTCCTATTTCTTTAAAAAAAGGTGTTTACAATCGTAAGGTTATAAGTCATTGAAAAATTAGGAATGGAATGCATCTCCTCATTTACTTCTCCAAAACCATAGCCGTCATGAGCTCCTATATATTGTCTTGTCTCTTTTCCCACATGACCATTAATGTCTCATATATTGCCTTGTCACTTTTTGTTCGAGACATCCTACAAGAGGAAAATTTTTTCATTGATGGGAACCTTAATGGTCATGTAGGGAAAGAGACAAAGAAATATGTGGAAGCTCATGATGATTATGATTTTAGAGAATTAAATGAGGAGGGGCATTCAATTCTTAATTTTTCAATGGCTCATAACCTCACGATTATAAACTCTTATTTCAAGAAACAATAGGAGTATTTTGTTACATATAAAAGTGGCGTTCAAAGGGTACAAATTAATTTCTTTTTGGTAATAAATTTAGATAGAAGAGCTTCTAAAGACTACAAAGTGACCCTGGTGAAAGCTTAACTTCTCAATGTAAGGTCTTGGTCTTTGATATGTTAGTTAAGAGCTGTAAAATGAAAAGTTGAATAGTCTTAAATCCTAGGATCAAATGGTGACAACTAAAAGGTGAGAAATAATTGACTTTCACGATAAAGTATTGAAGGAAGGTAATTAAGATTTGCAAGAAAGTACTAACATCTTATGGGATGATATGACTAAAAGGATCAGGAATATTGTTAAAGTAGTCTTGAGTGAATCCAAAGGTTTTGGACCTAGAGATGAATAATCTTAATGGTAGAATGAGAATGTGTAAGAAAAGATTAAACATAAGAAAAAGTGTTTCAAAACTCTGCTTCTGTGTAGTAATCTAAAGTTTTTCTGGAATTCTACCAAGATTTAGGAATAAAGAATGGTGAATGTAAGATTTACAAAATTGTCAAGAATAAAGAAAAAAGTCAAGAGATTTGGACCAAGTAAGATGCATTAAAGATGAGGAAGGAAAAATTTTGGTTACAGACGATGATATCAAAAAAAGATGAAAGAGCTATTTTTATAAGTTTTTAAATGATGGATTGGGTATAACTAGTAATACAAAAAGATTAACAACTCACGAAGATGAACTGAATTTGAATTTCTATCATAGGATTAGGGTTGGAGAGGTAAAAAAAGCTCTTAAGAAAATGAATAATGGTAAAGTTATTGGCCTCGATGACATTCCTATTGAAGTTTGAAAGTGCCTAGGAGAAAATAAGATTTTGCGGCTCACTAAGCTATATAATGAGATTTTAGGTCAAAGAAAATGTTAGAGGAATGGAGAAAGAATATTTTGGTGCCCATATAGAAGAATAAGAAGGATATTTAGAATTATGCAAATTATCGAGGAATAACACTCATAAGTCATACTATAAAACTTTGGGAAAGAGTGATTGAGTATAGATTAAAAAAAGAGTCTCATATTTTAGAAAATCAAGTTGAATTTATATAAAGACGGCCTATAACAGATGCTATTTATTTGTTAAAGGGATTGATTGAAAAATATTAGAGTAAAGAGAGAGAGTTGCATATGGCTTTTATTTATTTGAAAAAAGTTTATGATAAAGTACTAAGAGATGTATTGTAGAAAGGAATGGAGAAGAAATATGTTTGTGTAACTTATATTCGAGGCATAAAGGATATATATGAGGAGGTAACAACAAATGTGAGAACTTCTGGAGGTAAGACAAATGATTTTCCTATAATAATAAGTTTACATTAAAGATCTTTATTGAGTCCATGCTTATTTGATTTGGTTTTGTATGTTCTAACAAAATATATATAAAAGAAAATATCTAAGTGTATGCTTTTCACGGATGATATAATTTTAATTGAGGACTTAAGAGAAGATGTTAATTCTAAACTTGAGTTATAGAGACACACTTTAAAATCAAAAGGTTTTCGCTTGAGTAGAAATAAGGCGGAATATATGTATTGCAAATTTAATAGCGACCAATTAGAAATGATTTAGAGGTAAAAATTAGAAAGAAAATCATTCTAGAAGTGTCAAAGTTCAAATATTTGGGGTTAATTTTACAAAGTGAGCGTGAAATTGATTGGGATGTTATGTATAGAATATAAGTTGTGTAGTTAAAGTAGAGAAAAGTTTTAAGAGTTATTTGTGATCATAAGGTAATTACTAAGTTTAAAGGAAATTTTTATCAAACTATTATAAGGTCATCGATACTATATGACAATGAATATTGTGTTTTGAAAAGGTAATAAGAGCATAAAATGAAAGTAGCAGAGATAAGAATGTTGAGATAGATGCGTGGTCATACAAGAATAGATAAGATAAGAAATGATTGTATATGAGAAAAAGTTGGAGTAACACCTATTAAGGAGAAAATGATAAAAAATTGTTTAAAATAGTTTGGATATGTACAAAAAAGAGGGCAAGAAAAACCAGTGAAGATAGTTGATCAAATGGTTTTGAACCCTATCGAAAGGCGTAAAGAAAAACTAAGAAGGATGTTAAGAGAAGTTATAAGATGTGAATTTTTGATAAATAATTTATCTGAAGAGATGATATTTGATAAAGTCTATTGAAATAGTATGATCTATATGACTGATCTCATTTAGTAAGATAAAACTAATGTTATTATTGTTGTATCTAGCACTCCAATGTGTATGCTCATATGTCCTTGTGAGCATCACACGTCCAAAGTTGTCGGCCATCTCAGCATAGTAAACGGTGTTAATGCCACATAATATTTCCTCCGTTAATTTATGACATCACAGGGACTAATGCATCGGATGGTTGTAAGCCTCAGCGAGCTATTTAAAAAAAAGTTAAGTCCAAGGACCTCTTTCAAAACTTAGTGAAACTATAAGGTTCACAATATTAATTTTTCTAAAGATTATATCCCAGAATACTATAAAGCTTAAGCAAATTACCAAAATGCAACAAGAACAAGTACAACCGTGTCCGCCGAGCCTAGATGAGCAGATGTGTATGCTTTCTAATTCTTTTTTTTTTTTTTAAATAACAATAGAGTTGCAAATTGTAAGCCTACCTCACCCCATGGGGATGGGTTCACGTGGAAGGGCGAGGGGATTGGGTAATAGGGGCAGATAGGCTTGCACATCTAGGTTTTGCAGACATTGGTGTGAGATGGGCACCCTCTTTCCCTTTATTTCATTTTATATACATTTTGGGATAATTAGCATTTTTTTTTTACTATTTTATATGTTGAAGATCTAATATTAAATGATAGATAATTAGCATTTCTAAATTTTGTTAAAGATAGATAAAATAGGACAGAGAAAGCAATATTGTAATATTTTGGTAATATGTATAAGTTTTATAACATTTTGGGATATAATTTTTTTATTGAAGTACTTCGCTCAAAAACTTGAATTACCATGTTAAAAAGAATCAGAGAGACTAAAATAGATCCAGTAGGACTAACTTGATTAACCAATTTTACTTGATCCAATCTAATTCTACGTATAATTTATATTATTTTACAGAAAATCTAACGAAAATCTTATTTTCTTACAAGAATATAATTTGACTAGTTGTATAGAAAATCTTATTTTCAAAAGGACCATTCCAGAGTTTTGTCAAAAAATTTGATAAAAACAGTAAGCGATTAATAACTGGACCCGATGGATCAATCAATCCCACCCAACTTAATTTTAAACCAATAAAACTAAGAGCTTATAATTTTCCAATATCACAACGTCAATTGTCAAGAAGTAATCATGAAAGAAACTTTCTACAACCCCACATCTTGACCATACATCAAGAGCTTATTGTAGATTCCACTTGCTATTATTTTGTACATCTATCAGACTATGATGCTGTTAAAAACAATATATTAAAATAACCGGTGTCCAGAAACGTATAATAACACACTGTCCTTAAGGTGTTATTCGCCCCCATTAGGTTTGCTGCAGGGATCCGACGAATCACCCCTAGGAGTTATTTTAAGCACCAAAGATATCTGATAGCAACTTCAGATACCTTGAAACACAGAATGAAACAAAGAGATTGTAAGCAAGAGAAGAGAATGTGTGTATTTTTTTAGTCTCTAGTCTGATCCTTTTATAATAGTGGAAAACAAAAATTGAAACGTTATTTATGAACCTGTTCGTTTCTGAATATTGTATTTGAAACGTTCATGAACCTATTCGTTTCTGAACATTGTATTTGAATAGTTTTTTTCAAACTATCTCTAACAGATACTGCATTGCATTGATGCAAAACACCAAAGAATAGGGGAAGAAAGCAAAAAGAGAATAGAAATATAAAGAGAGAATTGGAAAGTTGGGAGATGACTGATGAAGAACATAATAACTTTACACATCAAATCATCAAGAAGTAGCCCAAAACACAACTACTAAGGTCCCTTTTGCTTACAGTAAATTCTTCCAAATTTCCTGATGTAGATGGTAAAGAAATTTTGTATCCGGACCTGTTTAAATCTATTAAAGTTATAATCTGCTTCTCATATATGAAGATAATTCTTCCAACAAGGCAGGAGAAATGTCACTCTCAGAAGCCTGTTGGAATGCTATAACACGCTAGCTCCAATATCTCTTTAATTTTCAGGATCTTCGGCCTCTCAGACTTGCATCGCTTTATTGCCAGTGGAACCTTAAGCTTAAGTAGGGATTCAAGGGACAACAGCTGACACTCGTCTAACTCTCTTGTCTGCAGAAGGGAGTCGATCTGATAGAGAGATACAGATTCAAGGTTAAATAAGACTATATCAAAAAATTATAAAGCAAACTTATTGGCAATATTTGGCTTTAGTTTGATTCAAGAGCATTGCAGCCATATATAGAAGTTGCTTGGCAACTTTAAAGTCAAGTCAATACTTTTTCCTATACATTACAACATGGAGTTTGAAAAATCAACAACACTGCTAAAGGCTTGTGAAGAGTGCAATTTGCAATAAATCTTAAATTTTACATTGATATATTGATGTGGAACAAAGCAAAAGATAAAACGAATGCTTTAATTTAATAACGATTATGTAGCGTACTGTACTCAATCTACAATATTCGTTTATGTTGGTCTTACAATATTAGTTTTATGTTTTTCGTGGGCGACACCTCAATTTCAAATGGATTCTCATTCTTCCCATTCTTAATGCTTTATGTTGGTCTTAACAATATTTGTTTATGGACAGCAACAAAGAGGTGAGCCATATTCTCCTTTTATATGCATGCACGCATATTTATTTAAACCTAACCAAATGTAACAAATTATTAATCCCTTTGGACTTGGTCCAATGTACTTGGGCTTTTGCTAATGCCAACTTGGCCCTTCCATCTTGAAACAGATTCAGTCTTTTGTTCTTTTTGGGACCAGCCCACTCAAGCCCAGTTAAGCATGTATTTAAAGAGGCCTTTCACAAGTCCAAGCATGTCCAATAAAGGATTTAAATCTACCGGCTTGCAAATTCAAGCTTGTTTTTGCGGTAGGGAAAAAGATACTCTGAGACCTCTTAACATAAATATTAATATACAATAATCCCTAATTTTTATAATGATTAAAAAGAATACAAATTCTTTTAAGAGAATATGAAAATAAGCAAGTGATAAAATACCTCTGAGTAAAGTATAAAAATGCCTAATCTCATCCACACCTCTCTCATTTTCCATTTGCGTCCATTTTTTGAAATAAATTTTAATCATTTAAATTAATTAAATAATCAAGCTTTACTAAGTAAACTAATCTACTGAATTGAACGAACTAAATTTTTAAGTGAGTATAACTAATCTATAGTTTACTCAATTAATTATACCCAATTGAAAATTTATTTACTCAATCTGATAAATAAGTTATATTTACTTGAAAATTTAATTCACTTAATTAATTATACCCACTTAAAAAATTTAGTTGACTCAATTTAGTAAATTAATTATATCCATTTGAAAATTTAATTTAATTAATTCGATAGATTAATTATATCCACTTAAAAATTTAGTTCCCTCAATTAATTATATCCACTTTAAAATTTAGTTAACTCAATTCGGTAGATTAATTTATTTAATAAAATTTGATTATTTAATTAATTTAAATGATTAAAATTTATTTTGGAAAGATATTTTTGTTACTTATTTGCATATTCTCTTAAAAGAACTTGCATCCTTTTGGATTATTATACAAATTAGGAATCCTTGTATGTTAATATTTGAGTTAGAAGGGTCTGATGTGTCTTTCTCCCTTTATAGTACTACTCCAAATAGATGAGGATCTTCAATAATTAATTTTTGGGTTTATTTGAATATTTTCCACTGCTCCTGCCAATTTCATTGAGGAAGCATAAATGATAACAAATGGCATATTACCTTTTGGTACACTTCTCGTAATTGCTACCGAGAGTTTATTTGATTTTCAATAGAGTACACTTGCGTAAGTTGGCATTGTGGCTGCGGCAAGGAGTGCACAGCACGTGGGGAAACCAGTCCTGGCTGCAGATAATACATTTTCCGGGGCCTATTTGCATTTATTAAATTTATAATCTCCTTCTCATATGAAACTAACTCGTCCTTGAAGGAAGCACTATGCCCGTCCCACTTGGAAAGCGCTACGTAGGATGAAAAAGTCTCAAAACTGTAAATTGAAATAAACACAATCAAAACATTTGAAACCTTGAGATCCCCTCCAATTAGATCTCTTTCACTATAAGGTAAGTCAAGGTTGCAAATCATTGGGCTTAATGTTATAATTTAAATAAGGAAAAAGACATTTAGGGACCCCTCAAGACAGATTATGACAAATAAGGATTTCTAATTTGTATAATCATTCTCAAGTCCCTAGCTCCTCAACTGGAATAAAAATGAAAGCCCCTGGACAAAATTAACCCTCAATTCAGAAACCCAAAATTCTATTTTAAGTGGATTTCTAATTCGTACTACCTCAATTGCTGTTTTGTCTAGATTACCCATCAAAGCATCACCAATTATACATGCTACAAGTGTTGAGTTCATCCTATGAGGAACAAGAAGGTAGTCTTGTGCACTATATGTGTGTTCATTATGAAAATGATGTACACACAGGAAGGGGCTTTCTTTTCCAACAACATATACTGTTATCTTCCATTGACACCCAACAACCATGCATTTCGCAATCATCTTTTGTCAATTATTCCTTACATACTTGTATCCAAATTTATGAGCAATACTATATTTGCACATTACTTTTCAAAATGTCTTTGCATTTGGAAATGTCTCTCCTACTCCAAGAAATAGGTCATTCCATTTAGTAGAATTCAACATTGGCCGGGGTATAGGTACACTTTATGTTCCACAAGATAAAGCATTGACTTCCTCCCAAGAAGGATTCTCATTCTCCCCACAAGTATTCCCTTCCTCCCAATAAGGAGAATCATCCAATGAGAATTCTATTGTGGCCTCTATCCTGCATTCGCAAACCATCACAATACATTATAACAAATTATTGAAAAAAATCAGCTTCAAAATATGTCCAATTTCATTTAACTAAATTCTCATGAGAGAAATTCAGAATTTCCAACTCAGTATAATAATTTTCAACATTCAATGTCTTATTTAATCAACCATAAAAAAATGTTCCAAGTTGAATTAACATATTTCCCAAAAGAGGAATTCAGCATTTCCAACTCATTCTCCCTATTTTCAGCAGTCTCAATATTATTCATTATTGTCATTTTATTCCAAAACTCAATTTAAGTATGTCCAAACAGCTAACCAAGACAGCTTACCCTTCTGAATATTCCATCGGTCATCTATAATTTCATTGATTTTGTTCCCCCAATGTATACATGTGCAAATTCATCATTGAACCTTATCAAGTTTTGAACTCCTTCATCATTTAAAAGATCTATAAATGTACTATGATTGAACTTCACTGTATACTTCACCTCAAATCCGTTGCATTTATTACCCGTTATCGATGATATCATTCTCAACAACTCGTGTTGTGTCATGTTTTCTCTTAACAACTCAACATTTGATTTTCCTCCCTCATATTGGATCCTACCTTGCACATCTTTCACAAATTGTCCCCCAAAGTGAACATAACAAAATATTTCTTTCAATGAACTACTTGACATCTGTAAATCAACCCTGCAAGAAGCAACTATTTAGTTGTTACAAATGATTTTAGTAAGATAAAATCATTTATCATAACAACTATTAATTAGCCCACAATTCCCAACTACAAATTCCTATCATATTTATCTATACTAAGTAAGTAAAAGTGACTCATAATATTTATTAATAAAATAACACAATAAGCCAATTGATGGTTTATTTTACAGTTTACAAGAAATATCAATTTTCTGCACAATTTTCATTGAGATAACAAACATTTCTAACTGACATTTGCATAATTCCATACCTCCCATATCAGTTTTCAGTACTCCTCCGTACTTTAGTTTTCAAAAAAAATTTCAGTTCAGTAAAAAACATCATATGCCGTTGATAAGTTCATAATCCATCTAAAGTGTGATCATATGTAGTTTTAACATATTATGAAGTTATACAAAACAAGTAACAGTGCTTTACCAATGCTTTACCGAAAACCAACCAATGTTTTATAAGTAAAACTGAAATGCATGATGTAGCAATGACAGAGAGGTAGCAAAGAAGATGAAGATCAAAGCAATGATGTAGCAAGGAGAAACAGCCACAATAGAAGAACAAGATGGCAGAAATTATGATAGAGGCAGATGAGAAGAATAACAGTGCTTTACCCAATACCAACTGATGATGACACCAAGCTTTGGGGAAGAAGATTTTTTGTGCCTGGGGAGAGGAAGAATTTTGTCCTCTATGGAGCTTTGTCAATGAAGACTTCACACACTTTCTGATTTTGACACAGAGAGCCGTGAGTGCGTGCATTTTGGGTTTCTGAATTGAGGGTTAATTTTGTCCAGGGACTTTTATTTTTATTCCAGTTGAGGACATGGGAATTTGGGGATGATTATACAAATTAGAGATCCTTATTTGTCATAATCTGTCTTGGGGGGTCCCTAAATGTCTTGTTCCCATTTAAACATGTAAAAACTGTGAGATTATATATGAATATGAAGGGAGTAGGGTGCAGGCTATACAAGTCTACTCAGAAAGAGGATAATAAGAGAGCAGCAGTCTCAACGGGGAAGAAAGGGAATTAGCCGTGTCTTATAACTAACTAATGCAGAAGGAATAATTAGATAATTAGGATTTTAAATAATTATAAGGATATTTAGATTCAATTTATTTTGAATTTATTTTATCTTTTAGAATTTGATTATTTTATTTAAATTTATTTTTATCTTATATTTTAGGATATAATTTAGTTTAATATTTATCTTTTGTTTAAATTTAAATAGTTTTATTCTTTTAAGATCCTAATTAGATTAGAATTTTGGGCTCTATAAATAAGCCATAGAATTTCATATTATATCTCATTTCTTTTTTCCTATTGATTGAATATTATTGAGAATTGTTCAATGAATTTTCTCTCCTTTTTTAATTTTCTACTATTTTCATTTATTTTCTACCCTTCCCTACCTTATCCTAAATCAATTTGGTATCAGAACGTAGTTCATGCACTTCTCCTTTTTGCATGGTTCATATACTCCTTCTTGCACTTCCCTTGCCTGAAACCCACCAGAAAACTTGTCAAAAACCTAATCACTTTGCTAGAAACCCTAGTTGCCGACATCTGATCAACAAACCACTGTGACTGTTCAGCTTACCGTTCAAAATTTGCCCAATCCTTGAAACCTCACCTCCATCCACCACCAGACGTGCTGTCACATGCCGGCAGAAGCTCCTATGCATGGGCTTGATGCGCTACCACAAGTGTCATTTGTATAATTGCTGCAGGTTTGATTTTTCTACAATTGTTGAGTTGTTTAGTAAAGTTCTTTCCATCCTAGCCTATCCTAGTTACAAGAATCATCACCTATAAGTTTATTTGGGATTAAATTCTATTTTTGAGCCTTTAAAGTTACGAATTTGCTTGCAAACATAAGTCCACAATGACCAAAAACTCCCAAGTAATTCAAAATCAACTAGAGGAAGCCAAGAGATATAACACAGAATATGTAGATCAAGTAATTGAGATGATGAATCAGAGATTTGACATCATGAATTGAAGGTTTGAGGAAACAACCCTTAGGATTGAAGAATTAAAGAAAATGTATGAAGACATCATACAGACCATTAAAGGAAAAGATAAACAATATACGACAGAAGTTACAGTTAAAGGTTCAAAAGTTCACAAAGAAATCAACTTAGGGAGCAGATACACTCCTTCCTCTTGTAATGCAAAGGCTCCACCTATTGGAAATCATCAGCTTGCAAACAGCAATAAAAATAGGAATCTCGAGGGTTCTCCTCACATAGCTTTTGATTCCCAACAAGTCTATGTAGAAGATCAGTGGGTTGATTATGAGCCAAAAGACTATTATAACCGAAGATACGAATCACCTCCTAGAAATCATAGGGAAAGTCATAGACATATTCAGTTATATGACATCTCTGAGAAGGTCAAAGTCAAAACCCCTGAGTTTGATGGCTAATTAGATTCAAGCGCCTTCTTAGATTGGTTGGCTAGCATGAAGGACTACTTTGAATGGTATGAGATGAACGATATGCATCATATTCATTTCACTAAGATGAAGCTTGTCAGATCTGTTAAGTATAGACAGAATATGCAGCAGAACCTCGAACGTCTAGGACAAATCCTGATTAATTCTTGGGCGAAGATGAAGATGAGATTCAAAAAGAAATATGTATCTACCCATTACATGACTTAGCTACTGAATTTGAGGTAGGCCACCACGGTGTTAGATTTTACATGGCTTATTTTGACGATCTTATGATTCGGTATAAGGTTAAGGAAGACCCTTGGATGACAATTCAAAAGTTTGTTAACAGTCTTTGAGCTGACATATAGCAAAAGCTTAAACTAAATCCTCCCAAATATTTTAAAGAAACACATCATAAGGCTTTAGAGGTAAAGTCTTTGTTAAAAGGCTTGTCCACTAGGCATACAAATTTTCAAGGCATAGATTCTCGCTAGACTCATACTTTCACACAATCCAATGATTTTATTGAATTACCTCCATTTAATACCAGGTCTTTGTTTTAATCTAGTTAGACAACTAGTCCTAATGAAATTACTTATAAAAATATTGAGTCGACAAGATCCAACTTTTGCCCTAGTGCTTCTATCATTGAGTGTTTCCGATATCATTCTAAAGGTTACATCACATCAATGTGTCATCAAATTGCTTTACTTCTTGAATCCCCTGTTGAAAAGAAGGATGAAGTGGTAGATGCTGACATAGTGATTGATCCCATTGAATGTTCCTCTGACATAGATGAAGAGATCATTGTGGATGATTATAAGACAAGAGGTATGGGTGTGATGAGGTGCATCCTATTTATTCCCTCGCTAGATGACTCTTGGAAGAGAACAAGCACCTTCTAAACTTTTATGAAATGCGGGGATAAGTCACGCAAGTTAGTTATTGATGGAGGAAGTGCCACGAATGCAATCTCTAGCTAGGGAGTTGCTAGGCTTGGTCTTAAGTTAGAGTCTTATTTTAAGCCTTTTCAAGTAGCATGGGTTAATACAAAGATTTCTTTAACTATTATACATCGAAGTCGCAGTCCCTTTCAGTTGGGAGAGTATCATGAAGAAGTTCTATGTGATGTCCTTCCTATGGATATTGCTCATATTTTGTTGGGAAAACTATGGCTCTATGATAATGATGTTACAAGTTACGATTGGGAGAACACTCATTCATTCAAGTATACGGGAAAGACAATCTTGTTGTGTCCTGCAAAATCTAAGATTGAGAATAAAGGTTCAAATAAACAAGGAGAGTTGAGACCAAAGAATCAAAGCTTATATCTTTTGACCAAAATGTAGTTTATGAAAAGAAGCAAGGAGATGAAGTATTGACTTAACTCTCCGGAGGAGAGTTTTTTCAAGCGAGGGAGAATGATGCAGAAGGAATATTAGATCATTAGGATGTTAAATAATTATTAGGTTATTTATATTTAATTTATTTTGAATTTATTTTATCTTTTAGAATTTGATTATTTTATTTATATTTATTTTTATCTTATATTTTAAGATATAGTTTAGTTTAATGTTTATCTTTTGTTTAGATTTAAATTATTTTATTTTTTTAGGATCCTAATTATATTAGAATTTAGGGCTTTATAAATAAGCTATAGAAACTCTTATTGTATCTCATCTCTCTTTTCCTGTTAATTGAATATTATTGAGAATTGTTTAATAAATTTTCTTCCATTTTTTAATTTTCTAGTCTTCTCATCTATCTTCTACCCTTCTCTATCTTGTCCTACATTACTAACTCTAACAGAATGCACAAGTGAATGTAGATAGGGAATGTGTTTTAGTTATGCAATAAGAGAGGAGAGAGAGGGAGATATGCATAGAATTTGGATGTAGGAGAGCACTAGCCTCTTGAATGCTAGGACCCCTTTGTGTGTCTTTTGCTTTTTCATTTTCTTGTTGCTATCACCTTTGTAGCTTTTGTGGCTCATTCTGCTAATCAATACAAATAGCAAGATTGTATTTTCAATTGAATTGAGTATTAGGAGTCTTTGACTCATCAATTTTGGTATCAGTATGGTGCAATTAAGGGAATGGTTGGTATGGTAAGGGAGAGTGAAAAGCATTGAAAGTTGATGGGCCAATCTAGAAAAAAGTACGATCAGAATGAAGGGGTGCCTGCAACACAACACAAATTGATGGTAGAGAAGCTGAAAGAAGTTCAAAATAGACAATGAAACAATGAATGAGGAAAGCAGTGGAAGAAAGTCTTGCATCCTAAGTGATAGCAGTGTCATCCCTCGTAACGGAGATAGGAGGAGATAACAGCTCAAGGCTCTCAACCGATTTAATGGAAATGTTGCATCCAACAATGTCATGGGCTGAGGTTGAGTACAACCTCACCTATACAATTTTGTCATTCACAATGTGAGGATGTCAATGACATGTTGACGGCATTAAGACAAGAGAGCACGGTAACTACATACAAGGAAAGCTTTGAATCACTCTAAGCATCATTGAAAAAAAGACACTGAAGAGGTGTTGAAGGGCGCTTTTGGAAATGGGCTAATGAAAAGTGATAAGAGCTTATGTGTCAAAAAAAGAGACAACAACTGAGCTTAGATCCTTTGGATTCAAAAGAGTAAGTATATATAATGCATTCAGAGAGAGATAGAAAATAATGGATAATTGTAATAATGAGATGTGGATCTCATATACAACCACATCTTCATGTCACACACTCTTTCTCCCAAAGTATGAATGCAGGAAGGTATGAATGTTAGGAATCCAATTTAGAAATAAAAGAGCCAATGGATATGGCTAAACAGTACATGTATTACTCCAGATTCAAGAGTCACTATTACCACCATAAGAGCAAGAGAAGAAATGAAAAAGGACAGGCAGCCTTGTCTATCAGAATTTTTAGAATTGTTGACTTCAAAAAATGAGTCCCCACAATACTTGCTGATGTCTACTAGCTATTATCTGGTACATTTCAATCAACTCTGGCAAGTACACTTCCTTGAACATTTGGATCTGTAAGTTGAAATAAACACAATCAGAAAATCAAAACATTTGAAACCTTTAGATCTCCCTTGCAACTAGATCTCCTTCACTAAAGCCTATGTCAAGGATACAAATCATTGGGCTTAATGTTATAATTATCAGAAATGTGAGTTTATATGATCATAATTTTTTTCTGCAAAAAAGAAATCAAGGTGCTCTTTAATACTTACTTTTGAGTTCATTTGAGTAATCTCTGTTATTCTACAGACTTTATTTAGGAAATGGAAGTGATAAAGAATTACATGCTTACCTTTTGGCCTATTTCTTCTTGCAGTTTCCCTAAAAAAAGACATTATAAATATATACACACACACAAATGAGTACATACTGCACAAATAAATAAAGTAAAATAGTAATTGTCATTTGATAATTTAAAAGAAAAAAGAATAAATAAGGCAATTGTAAGAAACTAATATAAGAAAATATTATTCCACCAATCCCAAAAATACATTTATGACATATGGCAATATCAAATATGCTCACTATATAATTTTAATAGATATAAGGTTACTCAACAAGTTACAAGCTGAGAAGCAAAGGCCTTGCTTTATTGAAGGGAATAGGAATCGCCAACTCGAGATAATAAGCTAGAATATTTTTGTAACTAAAGTCTTTTGACTATCATAACACAAATGTACAAAACTTCACATGCCAATTGAATCAATCAATCAATAATAGAGAGCATAATTGACTTGCACTAAGATTAATTAAAAAATAAAAGAATTGGAAGGTTCAGTGTATGAAAGCCAAATCAATAGCAACAACAAACCAGTATTTTGTTAGCAAGAAATAATAATTGCATGAACAAGAGGTGTGAGTTATTTACAGTTTATTTCACACTTACAAAACCATAACCTTAGAAGCCTTAGAAAAAAAAAAGAAAGAAAAGAAACCTCCAATAATTAAAATATGAAATAGGCTAATAACTGAATTTGATGACAAAGAGTTGACCATCGAGTTTAGAGACTTACTAACCACTGCAACCTTCTTTGAATTAATTTTTTTCCACATAATCTGACTAAAATTAGGAATATAAAGGAAAAAAGCATTAGGTAATCCATAAAGTGAAAGCCAAAAAACAAAAACAAAACCAGAGCCGCCCAACTACATCCTCAACCTTCTAAATTTAATTAGTCTACATAGGTATCTTTGAAGATGATGATAACTTTGAGATTCAAAATATGAGCATACCTTACTTGTTGCACCAGCAAAAGTCTTTTGCTCAAAACTTCGAGAAAAATTTTCAAGTTCTTGCATTTCATCTTCATCATCAAAATTATGATATTGCTTTATTGCATTCAATCTACAAAATCAAAAGAATAGTTCTATATTTCATCAGGATGGAGAGGACTGAGGACATTAAATAATTCTCAAAATAGAGTTATCATACAATAACAATATTAGCCTTATCCCACTAAGTGGGGTCGACTACATGGATCATATGACATCAATGAATTTTATTAAACACCATATCTTCAGATAAATCATTTATTATGAGATCACACTTCATAACTTCTCTTAGTGTCCTTCTTGGTTTTCCTCTACGCCCATTGATAGGACTCTAAGCCATTTGATCAACCTCATCACTGGCTCCTCTTGTCCCCTTCTTTGTACATGTCCAAACCACCTTAAATGATTTTCCACCATTTTCTTCTCAATAGGTGTTACTCCGATTTTCCCTTATATATAATCATTTTATATCTTATCCATTCTTGTATGATCACACATCCATCTCAACATTCTCATCTTTACTACTACCATCATAGCACTATCATACAAATGCTCCAAAATGCTATAGCATATAGTACTTAGTATTCTGCTCATACAGCATACAATTTCCAAAAATTCAAAATATAATTGATAATGACTTATAAACTAAGAAAGAAGAATAAGAAATTGTACACCCAATAAACTAAATCAAGGGAGAAAAAACTACTGCACTATGAAAAAACACCAAGAAAAAAAAACTCACAAGCCAATCCCTCCATACATTTATCAATGTTTTTTTTATTTGATTAACTAATTATTTAATTGTTTATTAATTAATATTTATATTTTCAAGCATAGCATCATAAGGAAGCTAATATTTTTACTTTAGAACTATGGTAACACACTCCAACCTAAGGCACCCAAGATACATAATCCCCCCAGGTGTGGAACACAAAAGTTGAAAACCTTCTCCAAAATCTATGTAGTTAATAACCAAAAACATTTCCAAATCCACAGGTCATGCCCAAGGCTAATGAATCATAACAAAGAGTTTATTCCAAAAACTCAAAGCTATAATGTGGTGCAACATCAAGCATTGACAAGCTCAAAAACTATAAGAAGCATATGTACACTGGCATGGGATACACATAACATGAACACGAAAAGCATAATACAATGCAATCTCAAGCTTCCAAGTGCTTTGTGTATGGTGTAAGTGCTCAACACATGTCAAAAATAAAGTTTTTTTTCCCAATGTGCACACCTCACAACTTTTTCCCAATATGCACATCTCATAAATCCAGAGTCATATTCATCAATGTTAAATAGACAATACTGCAATGGCAATGATACCAAACTTCTTAAAGAGGCTTCTTTTCATGCTTGTTATCCTACTCACCCTACCAAGAAGTGTAACACTAGCTTCGCCAAAGTTCTTGCATGGACGTCAACTACAATTTTATAATATCAGTGTTCAACATGGACTATAAATTTATAAATGAAGAATACTGGCATGTCAAAAGAAGTTGAAAAGGTCTAATTATATTATACTCTGAATAAACTATGATATTCATATAGAGAATTGAGCCATAGCACTAAAAGTTGGCCAATCACACAAAATGGCCCCACAAGTCTACAACAGCTCCTTCATCATAGATGTATATTTTATGATCAAATGAATTTTATATGAAAAACAAGGGAAGTTTGACAGCAGCAATTCCATTTTACAGCAACAACAGCATAAAAGAAAAAACTATTCGGATTGTTGAAGTAATATAAAAAGAGATTTAGGCCTACATTCTTTTGACAACTCTTCTACAGGAGTGTGGCTACAATTCATCTCTCCAATCCATTGTATCGATAACTGGTACTCCACCAAGTGTTGTCTCCAATTATATGTACCGATCAAATCTAACTCAGGTCCCAAAACATGATCATTTAAATCAAATCAGACTTTATAAGGAAACATATAAAGGGGATCGTACATGTAGATAAGTCAATACAGAAGCAATTAATGGAAATTGTTGTTTTGCCCATTGCCACAGATCCAAACCAGCTATTACAAATCAGTATACATTTTATCTTCAAATTCTAATGATACCAATGCACAAAGTTGTGGATGAAGTTAAATCAATTGCAAAATAGTTTGCTATTGATGGATGATAGAAATATAGCCAAGAATTCCATTTGATTAGCCTCTATGCTTTCTTTGTGGGGGAATATCATGGTTACAAAAAGACTCAAAATGTAAAGAAAAGACACGGACATGACAAATGAAATAGACTCAACAAGTCAACGTAGAGAGTAAAGGGGTAAAAACTCATAAAAAACCTAGCCTCAGCATTACAAATGACTCAAAACAAAGAAAAGGATTAAGAAAGACTAAGCCTGAAAATCCAAGACAAACAATAATAGGAAGTTAGAATCTAATTGCTGGAAAGCCCATTTTATCCATTCTAACGCTTCCTTTGACCATAAAGATAGTCAACTAGTTGATTAACCTCTAAAAGTTTTCAATAAATATGCTGCGAGAAATTTCTTTCAAACTATATTGGTCTTCAACTATTTATATTTTGGGAAAGTAAATAATCAAATACCACTCCTCTATTCAAAGTGAGTATCCCAATACTTTCATGAAAGAGCAGTCAAATGTTCAGTGAAAAGCAATGAACTTCCTCAAAACATAGCGGATACCTTAAAGTACTCTTATTAAAAAAGAAGCCAAAGGTGTATGATTAGATGATCATAGCGGAGAAAGCAAGACCACGATGCTTCAAAACAGATGGCTCGCAAGTGATGGGATCCCCAGAAATGGCATTTGAAGACAACATGAAATGAAGACACACATATCGATGGCCAAAACATAAAGATGGCCAAAAAAGAAAAAAAGAAATGATGACACAAATGTTACAGTTCATATTTATATTTCAGTAACATTCTTTAGGTAGGTTAAATAATTTGAGGAATAGGAACCATGAGTGCTTAGATCAACTGGTAAGAGTTGTTTTAGTTTAACTAGAGGTCTCGAGTTCAAGTCTTAGGAATGCAGCGGCGCAAGTGACTAGGGACACCCAACCTTGTGGTGCTTGTCATGCCTCAATCCGGATTAATCTGAGCCTGTTAAAGTCCTCACTTCTCGAGTGAGGCAGGCCCAGGATACTGGGTGCTAATGCAAAAAAGAAAAAAAATAATGTAAGGGATAGGATATAAAGTCATGCAGTGAGATGATAATTACATATTTAGTTTGTTTGGTATGACATTTGAAATAAATAGATGATGTTTATTTTTTATTAAAAATAAAATAAAATAAATATGAAAATACCTTTTTACCCCTTAAAAAAATCCCTTCATCGGTGACATTGGATAGATCATTGGTGACATTCAACATAAAACAACCAACAATAATAATAATTTCAATCAAATATGTGATGTGAAAAGTGCAGATTGAAACCCACAATTGAAAAGAAGCTGCGATGCACAATGAGACAATAAGTTCTGTTTGCGAACACGACGAGATGACACAGATCTAAGAAGACATAGAGGGAGCTACACTTTGCACAGATCAATAGATTTAGCGATAAATCTATAAAATCAGATGAGAATGAATCCAAATGATGATGGATGAGGGCTGAATGATGACATCTGTAGGCGGAGACTTAAACTCAAAGGAACACGAACCCAGGAGAGGATGGACAACAAACCTGGACAGTGGACAAGGACGAGGACCAGCTCAAACGGCAATGTACAAGCTCAAGTGAGGATGAAGAAGGTCACACGATTGACGGCAATGGATGATAGTGGAGACGTTGGTGGATTAACGAATAGACTCATGAGAGAGGGAGAAATGATGAACGAACTCGAGAGAGAGAGGTCGAGAGAATGATGGTAGGAGCAGGTGTGATAAGGGTATTTTGGTCTTTTAAAAATGATTACAGTAAGGTGAAGGAGATTACTTAGTAATGTCATCACATTATGTAATGTCATTTAAATATATTTTGCGCAATTAAGGGCCCGTTTGGTTCGATTACATTACCCGTAAGGTAATGTAATAGGCTTCACATTACCTTACTTAATTGCATTTGGTTGGCTAAAAGTCATGTAATGCGGATTACACATGTGAGCTGGATTACCTCAGTTTAGGTGATCTCTTTCCCCTTGAAAAATCCATGTGATAAGCATCACCAGCATGTAACCGTATAGAAAAAGACTAAGACACCCTCATTATAAGACTCCACTTTACAATCGTTCCTCGTCCTTCAGTTCATCTTCTTCATACTCAATGTCGACCGACCTTGTACCACTAGTCTCCTCCCTTGTCGACATCCCTCACCACCTCCACCGTCAAGCTTACTCTTCCCCACCACCAAGACCCTCCACCGTTAGGTCTCAACCACCATCGCCAAGCTCCCTCTCCCTTGGCTTGCACCATTGCTGTCCTTCATTGCAGATCAAGAACCCTCCCACCTCTGTCCTCAACCACTCATTGACGGCGGATCTGGGAGCATGACAACAAATTGATCTGGTGATGTAGACCTTTTTCCCTTTACAGATCTGGGAACACGATGGCAGCTACGATCTTAGAATATGCCGAGGAGATGACCAGACAATGGTAGCAACGATTTGGTGATGAGGACATGAAGGATGATGCTACAATTTCCTGCAGATTACTGGCGACAACGATCTGTTTCTTTTTTTTATTATTATTAGATTGTCTATTACTGTTGGGAGGAGAGATGTGGATGGAGGGTGGTGGTGGTGGCTGATAAAGAAGATAATGGTGGTAGTGTTTGTCGGTGAGGAAGACACTGATAGTGGTGGTGGCCAGTCGGGAAGAAGGAAGGGAGGGAGGATAGGGGTTTTTTTTTTTAATCAGGGGCACTTTAGTCATTTAATATTTATTCATATTTTAATTAAATACACAAAATAAATTTGATTCCCATATCTCCACTATTATACCAAACAAACTATTGTGTAATCATCATCTTTTTACGTCACTTCACACCCTTTACATTATATCATTTAATCTCTCTGGTAATTGAACCAAACGAGCCCTAAATGCTGCTACTAAGGTGATATAAAGCTTATCACTTCACATAATCCCTAGGTGAATAAACCAAATGGCAGTAATCTTTCACTTTGTAGGTCTCATAATTTTGTGTGTATTTTAACTTGCGCTATTAGATTGATAATTCATCCGTGTCAAAATATACGATGAATTTAGTAGAGATTAAAGTTTTAAAATATAAATCACCGTGAGAAAGTTAGTAACATTTCTTTCTAATTTTACCCCTATTTATGATGGTATCCAATTATGAAATAGAAGAGTAAAAAAAGTTATGGGGAGAAAGAATAATTTATTTTTACCCTTATTTAATGGAGGTAATTTTGAAAAGTTATAACAATTTTTAAAAGAATTAATGTTTCTTTGATAAGTATGAGGTAGGTAAATATAACTTATATTTTAAAAAGGGAAAGTATTTAATAAATCATATCGATTAGATATTCATTAAAAGATACTGAATTTTGAATTAAATTTTTTCTGATAATGTATCTGATCCATTAAAAATCAATTTAATGGCCAAATGAATTAAATTTTTTAATAATCTATCTGATCCATTAAATATCAATATCAATTTGACAGCCAAAAATTAAAATTGATACATATTGAGAGAACTACAAAGTGAGGTTCATAGACATCTAGCAGTATAATTTGCAATAACTTTTATATTTATTTAAATCTCATGCTCTCAGCCATATGCATTAAAGGAATTTTTTTTTCTGAAAAGGAGGCTACCAAAATGCCTAAGTGATAGGGGTTACATAGCTCGTTAAAGGAACTTTGAATAAACAAGCTGCACTATTTTGTGGTTTGATGTATATTGATATTGATTTGATTAATAATGATATTAACATTTATGATATTGATCATACATCTTTAAATGGAAAATTTTATGTTGGGAAAGTTATCCTATTTGAATATGATAATGCTAAGTACAGCCCAATTATGATTTTTTAGTCTACCAAGTTTCTTGTTTACCTTAATCTTTGAGCATGTTCTCTAGGTATTTTCAGCAGTTTGGTAAAAAAAAAAAGAACCAAAAGGATTTGGCAGTCTCAGTTTTGAAGCTCATGTTCAATGAAGTAAGGTTAAAATATCATAACTTCTGCTTTCTTCTTATTATTACATGAGGGGAGAGTTTCAACTTTTTCTCCTTTTTAATTAAGTACTCTAAGTTAAATAAATGCTTTAAGTGGCAAAATAAAATCCATCAACATACCTACTTTTTGATAGATATTAGAATCTACTTCATACCATGTCAAGTGCAATAATGTCTACATAAACTTGTCCACTAGAAATTCCTTTATCTGCATGGAAAGCTTTTATCAATTATGCGAGTATAATTTGACCTCTCTTGACAGAAGGAATATATTTATTTAACTGAGTCTCCCACAGATTCGGACAAATGAATCAATGATTAGTTGCATAGAAAGTTTTAATATTTAAAGGACCATTCTACAAAGTAACATGATGCCTCAACTGCTTCGGAGAATAATGGCTTTAAGCGACTGTTGAGAACTTGAGATGACCCGCATCATCTTTTAACAAAATCAAAACAATCTATCTTTCAAAGACTGCGATGTCAATTCCCAAGAAGCAATCAAGAAAGAAACATTTTACATCTCCATAACTTGACCATCCAATCCGTCTTGGTTCATGAGAGCTTATAGCAGATTCCACACATGCTGTTATTTTCCACATCTCGTCAGTTCAACATGGTATGAATATGATACTATTGCTCTGCATTGCTACTAGATGTTACTGAACTTGCGTGGTTGTAGGGAATTTGACTTCCCTTGGGCCTATTTGTCTTTACAAAATTAATAATCCGCTCCTCATATGAAGGTAATTTTTGCATCAAGGAAGGAGAGATGTTGCCCTTGGAAGCCTGTAGGAATGCTATAAGACGCTCCAACATTGTTTTAAACATCAGCTTATACATGTCTGACTCAGCTAGCGGTCGAAGGGAGTCATACTGATGGAGAGATCAAATTCAAGGTTAAATAAGATTACATTAGTAAGTTATAAGCAAACTCATTGGCAATAAATAGCTTTGGTTTGATTTGCCGCTATACATTCGCATTTTCCTCAGCACCCTCATGTCCAGCAGTTGCTATTCGTTATGTATGTGTGTGTGCATGTAAGCAAAATCTATCTTTTACTATTCCCTCCATCCTATATTATAAGGCAATAGATGAGTTTTTTATTTTCTCATAATATAAGGCAACATGATTTGATTTGTTATTTTTATCCCTCATTAATGTAAAGCATAATATTGTAAATTGTGTTGAAATTATAAATAAAGGAGTATTTAACAGGGATAAAATATGAACATTCGGGTTTTTCTGAAAAATTTAGAGATATTATTTTCATTTTTTAATATGCGTGAAACCCCAAATGTTACCTTATAATATGGGACGAAGGGAGTATTTATTAATATTCCTAATGTCTTATGAATCTACAATGTTAATACATTTTACTTTTTGTATTATCTATTTTATTTATATAACAAATATCTAACTTTTTTACTATTCATCATTATCATTTCTTTATCCATCCATGGGTGTGTCAGCCAAAACCAAGCACCTAAAATACCTGCCCAATTTTATTAGTAATTTTCTGGTGCATTTCATTCAATTCTGGCAGGTACAATTCCTTCAGCATTCGGATCTGTAAGTTGAAATAAACAGAATCAGATAATCAAAACATTTGAAACCTTGAGATCTCCCCTGCAATTAGATCTCTCCCGACAGGGTATGTCAAGGTAGCAAATCATTGAACTTAATGTTGTAACTTAAAAATGTCAGAAACGTGAGTTTATATAATGTCTATAATGTTCCTCAACCCAAAAGCAATCAAGGTAGTCTTCAATACTTACTTTGAGAAAATAGGAAGGGTAAAAAATGGCATATTTACCTTTTGGTACACCTCTTCTTGCATTTCCCCTAGAATAAATATCATATTTGTAAATACATGAGTAAATAATACTCAAATAAATGAAGAAAAATAGTACTCATCATTTTCTTGTTTAAAAGAAAAAAGAACAGATAAGATAAATTGTAAGAAACTAAAACAGAAAGAATTATTCCACCAAACACCAAAGAAAGAAAAAAAATCAGACATATGGCGATACAAAATGTTTTCACCCCATACTTTCAATAGAAATAGAGTTACCCAACAAGTTACAGGCTCTGAAGTAAGGGCTCTGTTATATTAAGGGGAATAGGAATCATCAACTTGAGTTAATAACACATTACAAGGGCATAGTTACACAGTTATTACTTAAAAAGCTAGATTCATTTTTGTAACTGAAGTCCTTTGAATATTATAACACAAATGCACAAAATTTTGCATGATAGTTGAATCAATAATATAGAGTGGATAATTGATATGCCCTAAAATTAATTGGAAAACTCCAGAAAATTTTAGAAGGTTCCATGGATGAAAATCAAATCAATTGCAACAAACCAAATATTTTTGTCAGAAACAAATAATAACTGCATGAACAAGAAGCGTTTGAGTTAATTACTGTCTATTTTAAGCCTACAAAACCATAATTTTAGAAGTCTTAGAAATAAAGAACCCCCCAATAACCAAAAGCTGAAATAGGCTAACAATTTAAATTTGATGCCATAGAGTTAAGCATCAAGTTTAGAGACTTACTGTTCATGAAAACCTCCTTCGAAGTTATTTTTTGCAAATAATCTGACTGAAATTGGGAATATAAAAGGAATAAGTACAAGGCAATCCATGAAGTGAAAACCAAAATACATATATATAGGGCCGCCTCATTACTTCCTAATTCTAATTTGTTTATGTAGGTACCTTAAGATGATGATAACTTTGAGATTTGAATGAACATACCTGGCTTGTTGCACCAGCAAGAGTCTTCTGCTCAAAACTTCGAGAAAATTTTTCAAGTTCTTGCAGTTCATCTTCATCATCAATATGGTGACATAGCTTTACTGCATTCATTCTACAAGGTCAAAAGAACAGTTCATTTACAATTCATCAAGATGGTGAGGAGTGAAAACGTTAAACAATCCTCAAAATCTAGTAAATTAAAAAAAAATCAAAGGCTCCAAAATACAGCACACAGTGCATAGGATTGTGCTCATATAGCAGAAAATTTTCAAAAATTTAAAATATAATCAATAATGTTAATATCAATAGATAGGCACCTAAATGAGGGGCCTCCACCAAAAACTAGTTATTTAAGTGAGAGAATTAACCTACTTTAAGTATCCCATGGAACGTCCCATATACTAATTGTGAGATTTAGATATCACATACTACTTTAATCCCCATTAGAAACAGAATTCAAAACAAGAAAATATTCACCTAGTAAACTATATCAAAGAAAAAACTATTGGACATTGAAAAAACACCATAAGGGCCAAAAAGACAACACAAACCACAATCTCTCTGAGTGATAATGTATGAAAAAACACCATGGAGGCAAAAAAGACAACACAAGCCAATCTCTTTGAGTGATAATGTAATGCAACATCACATAATGGCAAACTCCAAAGCTATAAGAAGCATATTTACACTGACACAGGACATAACATGAACATGAAAGCTTGAAGAGTGTTCTATTTACAATGGCAAACTCGAAAGCTTGAGGAGTGTTCTATTTTTCATTGCAGTCTGTTGTTTCTATGTTCCTTGTGTTTCTTCATTTTGTGTGGTTTGCTCTAATGTGCTGTTTTGCAGTTTTATTGAGTTGAATCTATAGCAGAAGTATATTTCAATATCATTTTGGCTTTGGTTCCATCACAAACAAAGTTTCCAAGTGCTTTGTGTACGATTCACATGTCAAAAACAAATCTTTTCCTTCAGTGTACACCTTCATAACTCCAAAGTCAAATTCGTCAATATTGGATATACAATACTATAATGGCAATGATACAGAAATTCTAAATCAGGCTTCTTTTTGTGCATCAAGTCATGCTCATCCAACTAAGAAGTACGTGTAACACTACCTTGCCAAAGTTCTTGCAAGGACATCGACAACAATAGCATCATATCAATATGCAAGGATTATAGATTTACAAATGAACAACACTGGCATGTCAAAAGAAGTTGAAAAGGTCTAATTATAGTTCTGAATTCTAAACTATCATATTCATGAAGAGAATTGAGCAATAGTTTTGCAAGTTGGCTGATCACACACAGTGGCTTGATGAGTCTGCTTCAGCTCCTTCACCATATATGTATATTTTGGGATCAAATTGAATTTATATGACAAACAAGGGAAGTCTAATGGAAGCCTTTCAATTTTACAACAACAACAATAACAATATTAACCTTATCCTATTAAGTGGGGTCAACTACATGAGTCATATGACGCCAATGCATTCTATCAAATATCATCTCTTTAGATAAATCATTTATCAAGAGATCACGCCTTATAACTTTTCTTAGTGTTTTTTTTTTGTCTTTCTCTATACCTTTTGATAGGACTTCAAGTCATTTGATCAACTCTCCTTACTGGCTCTTCTTGTCCTTTTCTTTGTACATGCTCAAATCACCTTAAACGATTTTCTACCATTTACAACAACTACAACATCAAAGCAAAAAACACAAAGAAAGACAAAAATAGATTTAGACCTACATTTGTTTGACAGCTGTTTTGCGAGCACTAGGCTGTAATTCAGATCTCCAATCACCTGTAGCCATAATTAGTTCTCCACGTAGTGCAAAGTCTCCGGTTATTGGCACTATCAAATCTAAATTAACTTAGGTCCCAAAAAGAGAACATTTGAATCAAATGAGACTCCATAAGGAAACATATAAAATGGGTTGGCGCATGTAGATAAGTCAATACAAAGGCAATTAATGGAAATTATTGTTTTTCCCATTGCCATAGAGCCAAACCAGCAATCTCAAATCATTATACATTTTATTGTCATCTTTCAATAAAACCAATGCGCAAAGCTTGGGATGTATTGAAATCAATTATGAATTTTTTGTTTTTGACAGACAATAGAGAAATGGCCAGAATTCCATTTGATTAGCCTCTATGTTTTCAACGAAAATGCTCTGAGACATTTCTTCCAAAATATACTGACCTTTAACAATTCATATTTCAGGAAAGTAAATAATTCAATACGATTCATCTATTCAAAGTGAATATCACTATACAACCCTTCTTTCAAAATCACTTCTTTCATGAAAGAGCAATGAAATATTTCAGTCAAAAGTGACGAGCTTAATGAAATCGATAATTGATCCCTTAAAGTAATTTCACGCGGAAAGAAGCCCAAGGTGGATGATCAGATGATGCATAGATACCAAGACGATGATGCCGCGAACAGAGGGCGAGGGCTTGTGACCACGACACTGTGAAAAAAGATAAAGAATTTATACTACAACAATGCTAGGAAAATTAGATTTTCGTGGCAAAGACTCCAAGATGTGTTTTTTTTATTTTCTTTTTTAAATTCAATGAAAAGAAAGACATCAAGATCCTTCATAATAGTATCTTAACCCTATTACTCCCCACCCTTAAAATTTTTTTTTTGAGTTAAATCTTTTTATTCTTCAAATTTTTATTAATCATTTTCTCCTTTCCCCAATTATACCAATATAAATAAATATATATAAATTTATAAATAATATATATTAAATAAAATAAATTAATTATATTAGTACAACATATTCTTTAATATTGTTAAAATTATATAAATTTTCTTATATTTTTAAAATATATATTTTAGTCAAACTTTTACTATTATTAAAAAATATTTTGTTATTAATTAAAATTTATATTTATAATGAATAACTATAAGAGTAGAATATATTACCTTTTTTCAATATTGTTAAAATTATATAAATCTTCTTCTATTTTCAAAATATATATTTTAGTCAAATTTTTAATTTCATTTATGATGTAAACATGAAGAACAAGTGAGAGACAAAAAAAATAAGGAAGGAGAAAATATAACTTGTCTTCTAGATTTAAAATAAATTAAAAAGAGTTTTCTTATCTTAGAATTCTAATAGAATTAAAATTTAAACTCTATAAGGAAAAGCTTGATTGCTAAGTTGCATTTAGATTTTTTATTATTGATTTTGAGATTTTTCAATGATATCTCCCTCCCTTATAATCTTTTATTTTATCCATCATATTTTCTTTATCTCTCCCTTGTTTTTCTTGTTTACATTATTAACGGAGTTAGAAATTTAACTAAAATGTATGTTTTAAAAATAAAGGGAGATTTATACAATTTTTGCAATATTAAAAGAAGGGTAATATATTCCACTCTTATAGTTATTTAGTATATTGATATAAATTTTAATTAATGAAAAAGGTGTTTTCTTAATAGTGTTAAAAGTTTGACTAGAATATATGTTTTTAAAATATAAGAAGATCTATATAATTTTAGCAATATTAAAAAATATACTTTATTGGTATAATTAATTTATTTTATTTAGTTTATATTATTTACATAATTGATAAGCATATTTATTTATTTTGGTGTGGTTGGGGAAAGGAGGAAAAGATTAACAAAATTTTGGAGAAGGAAAGGATTTAACAAAAGGAAGAAAAATTTACGTTAGAGAAAGTACATTTCTGTACCTTAGGTACTGAGATCTAACTTTTATAGTATATTGAAAAATATTTTTCAAGTTGTAGTATAATGAGAATTTTATTTTTTTTTAATAGTGTTGTGGTCAAAAAGCCTATAAAAAAAAAGATTTTTCGGGTAGTCTCCATTTTAAGGTCATGTTCAAATAAATATATATTGAATTGCTTATGTTATAACTTCTATATATTGAATTGCTTATGTTATAACTTCTGCTTTCTCATTAGCAGTACTAAGTTTTTTGTTGTGTTGTGTTGTTGTCTTTTTTTGTTTTGGGGGGGTGTGGGCCGGGGTTGTAGTTTCAATTTCTTCGTTTTCAGTTAAAGATTTAACTGAAATAAATGTTTTAAGTGGTACCAGATAGATTCCATTAATACACCTACTTTCAATGAAGTCTTGGTAGTTTCTTATAGGGAGAAAAGAATGACAATTATGAGTCATAAGTACAACTACTTTTTGGAAACAGCCGCAACAAGGCACTCTGAGATTGGATGTTGATGCGGACGCCTGTGGAGGTATACTCAGAGAATGTCAAGGAGACTGGAAACTGAAAACTGGGATTCCAAGCAAATTTGGGTTATTTACCAAACATAGCAGCAGAACTGCAAGGTATCACCTCTAGAACCATATAACTCCTCTTGTTTTAGTATATTTTCTAATTCTCCCTGCAATTTCTTCTCTAATCTGAAAAGATGTGCATGAAGTCTGTTTATACAATTTATTCTTCCCTACACCCCATCAATTCTGGCCATCTTAGGAAAACAAACTTCCTCATTCCATTTTTCCAGGGTACCCTGGTGTAAGTGGCCTCCTCCATGTGAATCTATTGCCACAGACACCACCTCTATCAACCTACATTCGTTAATTACCCAAGTCCTCCTACTCCTGCTATTCTGCCTTCAAAAACCTTTCCATCTTGCTCCCTTCTCTCCATCCCCTGTCTTCGATTTCTACCAGTTTTCTGCACAATGGTCCACGGACCATATAGCCTCTCCTCTTCTAACTTCCTTCCTTCATTTTCTCCCTACAATCTTTCTCCACTTGTCTAAACCTCTCACTGTAGTAGCAAAGCATATGCAACCCTTCATACTCAATCACATATTCTCTCTTTCCCCTAAATAATTTTTTAGGCGCAAGAGGTTTAGTTAATTCTACCTCAACTTCTACTCGTGCAAATCTGCCTCTCTTTTTTCAGTGACATTGAGATATGTCCAATTTCATCTCCATTTGCTTTCAACATTCTCTCATCTTCATAATACTTCAATGGTATCTGACAATCTTACCCAGAACACTACATCTCCAATTGTCTCTGTCATCATAGATGTAAAGACTAGATGATTGCATCTATATATATATTGCATATCATATATATATATATATACAGATACAATCATCTATTTAGCCTCAACCAAAATTGAATTGAGCACCAAAACCTCCAACAACTTGATGCTTCAATTACTTTGACGGATAATGCTCTGTCTTGGCTACTAGTAACTACTAAGAACTTGGTGCCTACATTATATTGTAACTCCTTTTTCTTTTAGGGAACAAAATCAAAACAATCTATCTTCCAAAGACTGCAGTGTCAATTCTCAAGAAGTAATCAAGAAAGAAGCTTTCTGCATCTCCATAACTTGACCATATGTCATGGTTCATAAGAGCTTATTGAAGATTCCACTTCCTGTTATTTTCTACATCTCATCAGTTTCAAATAGTATCAGACTATGGTGCTGCATTGCTGATAGATTGATGTAGATCACCAAATAATAAGGGGAGAACGAAGCAGAAAGAGGTCAACATATAGAGAGAATAGGAAAGTTGTGAGATAACTGAAGAAAATAATAACTTTGTATATCAAATCAACTAGTCTAACAAAAGAAAATGACCTAGAACTATTTACAAGTAGGCCAAAACACAACTTAACATAAAAGAAAACCAGATAAAGGAAACAAGAAGTTAGGAACTAAATTACTAACTACAAAAAACGAATCTAACTAAAGTCACTTTCACTTACAATAAATTCTTCGAAATTTCCTATCATAGATGGTACAAAAAGTTTGTATCCAAAGCAAGCTTGGCATCCCTTGTCCTTGGACCTATTTATATTTATAAAAGTTATAATCTGCTTCCCATATGAAGGTAATTCTTCCTTCAAGGCAGGAGAAATGTCGCTCACGGAAGACTGTAGCAATGCTATAATACGCTCCAATATTGCTTTAATTTTCAGTATCTTTGGCCTCTCATACTTGTGTGTCTTTATTGGCAGCAGAACTTTAAGTAGGGAGTCCAGGGATAACCACCGACATTTGTCTGACTGTGTTGTCTGTGGATGGGTGTCAATCTGATAGAGAGATATTGATTCAAGGTCAAATAAGACTATTAATAAATTATAAGCAAACTCATTAGCAATAAATGCCTTTGGTTCGATTCAAGAGCTTTACAGCCATACTTCAGTTCGATTCAAGAACTTTACAGCCATACTTCACATTCTCTAGGAACAACACCCTTATGTACAAAAAGTTGCCCAGGCAACTTTACAGTATACCAAATACATTTTTCCGTACTTTACACAGGGTCTGAGAAACGAACTGTAACATTCACGGCCTGTGAATAGTATAATTTGGTATAAAAATTTAAATTTTATATTGATATATTGATGAGGAACAAAGCAAATACAAAACGAATGCTTTAATTTAATAATGATTGTGTTTGTATTGTACTCAATCTACTACTTAACCATGCATTGCCTATTAGCAAAATGAATCCAAGTTGAAAACTAAATGTACTCCATAGAAGCATGTGATAATATAGCTAAAACTTCTTGATTCATGAGCATAAAGCTCCTGTTTTCTGTGGAGCAACGCCTCAATTTCAATGGATTCTTCCCATTCTTTATGCTTTATGTTGGTCTTACAATATTACTTAATGGACAGCAACAAACAGGTAAGCCATAACCAACTTTCTCCATTGCTTCTCCTTTTATATGCAGGCAGGGATATTTATTTAAACCTAACCAAGTGTAACAAATTATTAATACATATGGCCAATGTATTTTGAGGGCTTTGGCTAACCCCCACTCACTTGGCCATTCTTCCATCTTGAATCAGTTTCCGTTTTTTGTTCTTTGTGGGACCAACTCACTCAAGCCCAGTTAAGCATGTATTTAAAGAGGCTTTTCACAAGTCCAGGGATGTCCAACAAAGGAGCTAAATAGACTGGCTTGCAAATTCTAGCTTGTTTTGACAGAACTACTCTAAATAGACTTCTTTATCCATGGCAGGCGTTAAAATTGTCCAATCGAAAAATCAAGTACCTAACATACCCGTCGAAGTTTATTAACAATTATCTGGTGCATTTCATTCAATTCTGGCAGGTACATTTCCTTCAGCATTTGGATCTGTAAGTTAAAATGAAGCAGATAATCAAAAGATCTCCAATACAATCAGCTCCGTTTCACTCAGCCAAATATTACTAAATAGATTATGCAAGAAATATGTGCATAAGAGAATATAAATTTTCTATTGAAGATAGTCATGCTCACATTATCGTGTAAATTGCTCACAATAAAAACAGACAAGAGGATCTTCAATAGTTAATTTTTGGGTTTACTTGAATATTTTCTGATGCTCCTGACAATTTGATTGAGGAAGCATAAATGATAACAAATGGCATATTACCTTTTGGTACATTTCTTGGAATTCCCACTGAGAGTTTATTTGATTTTCATGAAAGTACAATTGTGTAAGTTGGGATTGCGGCTGTGGCAAGGAGTGCATAGCATGTGGGGAAACCTGTCCTGGCTGCAGATAATACATTTTCCAGGGTCTATTTGCGTTTATTAAATTTATAATCTCCTTCTCATACGTAACTAACTCGTCCTTGAAGGAAGGACTCTGCTCCCACTTAGAAAGTGCTATGTAGGAAGAAATAGTCTCAAAAATTCCTTTAAATAATTCCAGCTCCTTACTATTATCTGACACTTCTTGTTGCGGAAGGGAGTCAAGCTGATCGAGTGATACAAATACAAGTTCAAAACTGAATATATCTTATAAACAAACTCATTGGCAAATAAATAAATAAATAATTTTATCATGGATAGTGAGGCAAGCTGATAGACATGCAAAAGTCACTATTCTCACCAAAATAGCAAGAGAAAAACTCAAAAGGGACAACTCTATCCTTCAGTATTGTTAACTTTAAAAAATGAGTACCTAACATACCTGCTGAAAACCCCTAGCAGATCTCCGGAACATTTCACTCAATTCAGGAAAGTTCACTTCCTTCAACATTTGAATCTGAAAGTTGAAATAAACACAATCAGAAAATCAAAACATTTGAAAACTTGATGTCTCCCCTCCAATTAGATCTCTTTCACTACAGCCTATGTCGAGGTTGCAAATTATTGGGCTTAATGTTATAATTTTAACAGGTAAGAAATGTGAGATTATATATGAAGGGAATAGGCTGTAGGCCCCATATAAGTCAACTCGCGAAAGAGGAGAATAAGAGAGAAGCAGGCTCTATAGGAAGAAAGGGAATTAGCCTTGTCCTGTAAGTCTGTAACTAAATCTAACAGATAGCACAAGTCAATCGAGATAGAGAATAGGTATTAGTTATGTCATGAGAGAGGAGAGAACAGGACGCATGCAGAGAATTTTACTGCAGGAGACGATAGGCCAAAGGACAAGGAGACTTGCAAGTTTAGGCAACTAAACCTTCTTTTGTGTAGTCAAGATGATCTAATGGGCTTGGTATTTTGAGTTGAGTGTTACTCTATATTGAAAAGGATGCTGGAGGAAGAGAAGTCAGATGCTGCTCCAATCTGTATGGAGGGCAAGGTTCTCAACCGGTTTTAATGAAAGGAAATTTGGCTCCCAACAAAGTTATGGACTGAGCTCAAGCACAGCCTCATCTTGCAATTTCATCATCCACAGTGTGGGGATTCCAACAAAATGTTGCTAGTGTCAAGACAAGAGAGCACAGTAACTATATATAGGGAATGCTTTGAATCACTCAGAGCATCGTTGAGAAAAGTCTCTGATGAGGTGTTGGTAGGTGCTTTCAAAAATGGGCTAACGGAAGAGATAAGAGCTGAGATCCAAAAGTTTAAACTTGGGGGATCACAGCAGTTCAGGTCCCTTGGATTCACAAAAGTGAGTGTATATTGTACATTCAAAGAGAGATAAAGAAAAAAAAATGGATAACCGTAATCATGAGATGTTAACCCATACACAATCTCATTCTCTTGTGTCACTCTCTATTTGAATGCATGAATGCACGAACGGATGAATGTAGGGAATTCAATTTAGAATTAAAAGAGCCTATGGATATGGCTGAACAGCACATGTATTACTCCAGATTCAAGAATCACTATCACCGCCATAAGAGCAATAGAAAAAATGAAGAAGGACAGCCTGATCCATTAGTATTTTTAACATTGGTAACTTTACAAAATGAATCCCTAAAATACCTGCTGATGTCTATTAGCAATTATCTGGAATATTTTAATCAACTCTGGCAAGTACACTTCCTTGAACATTATGATCTGTAAGTTGAAATAAACACAATCAGGAAATTGAAACATTTGAAACCTTGAGATCTCCCCTGCAATTAGATCTCTTTCACTACAGGGTATGTCAAGGTTATACTCTCTTTGTTACCTTTTATCTATCACATTTTAAGAAAATATTTATTTCTCTTTATCTATCATTTTAAAATTCCAAGACAAAATTAATTACTAGTTTTCCACTTATATCCTTATCTGTCATCTTAAAAGTAAAAAATAACATTAATTGCTCTTTCTTATTTACTTATTTCAGCAAGGGCATATTAGTAAATTTAAAAATAACTCTAACATATTAATTGCATTTTTTAATCAGTGTGATAAAACCTTAAATGACACTTGAAAAGAAATGGAGGTAGCAAATCATAGGGCTTAACGTTGCAAATGAACATTGTCAGAAATGCGAGTTTATATAGTGTCCCATAATTTTCTTCCACCAAAAAGCATTCAAGGGGCTCCTTAATACTTACTTTGGGTTAGTTTGAGTAGTATCTGTTATTCTACAAACTTTATTGAGGAAATAGAAGTGATAAAAATTGGCACACTTACCTTTTGGTTGATTTCTTCACGCAGTTTCCCTAAAAAAGACATGATGTTATACATACATGAGTACATATCACACAAATAAATAAAGTAAACTAGTAATAGTCATTTGCTAATTTAAAAGAAAAAAGAACTGATAAGGTAATTGTAAGAAACTAATACAAAATTATTATTCCACCAATCACAAAAATACTTTTATGATATATGGCAATATTCTCACTGTGAAAGAATTAGAAGGTTCCATATATGAAAGTCAAATCAATAACAACAAACCAAACATTTTGTCAGCAATAGATAATAACTGCATGAAGAATAACTGCTTGAGTTATTTACAGTCTATTTTGCACCTACAAAGCCATAAGTTCAGAAGCCTTGGAGAAAGGGAAAAAAAAACCGCCAATAACTAAAATATGAAATAGGCTAATAACTGAATCTGATGCCAAAGAGTTGACCATCGAGTTTGGAGACTTACTATCCATTGCAGCCTTCTTAGAATTAATTTTCCGCCCATAATCTGACTGAAATTGGGAATATAAGGGAATAAGTACAAGGCAATCCATAAAGTGAAAACCAAAAAACAGAAACAAAAAATAAGGCTGCCTTATACAACCTTGGCCTTCTAAATTTAATGTGTCTACATAGGTAACTTTAAAGAAGATGATAACTTTGAGATTTGAAATATGAGCATACCTTACTAGTTGCCCCAGCAAATGTCTTCCGCTCAAAACTTTGACAAAATTTTTCAAGTTCTTGCAGCTCGTCTTCATCGTCAAAATCGTGATGTTCCTTTACTGCATCCATTCTACAAAATCAAATACATTTTGTCACGATGGTGAGGAGTGATGACATTAAACAGTCCTCAAAATATAGCTATTAAACAATCAAAGGCTCCAAAAATTCAAAATATAATTGATAATGACTTATATAAAACCACTAAAATGAAAAATAATAACAACAGTAATAATGATAAAACCTCTCAACATAATAATCATCCATAAACTACAACATTAAAAGTACTTGACTCACAAAATACGTCAATGTTGAACAAAATTTTTTAGGCAAAAATTTATTTGTCATTCCATATTTGGTTGAATCAATAGGAACCTCCAGTTATAGCCTCTACAAAATCACATAACTCCAAAGTCATATTCGTTAATGTTTTTATAATATCAATGTTCAGCATGGACTATAAATTTATAAATGAAGAACACTAGCATGTCAGAAGAAGTTGAAAAGTAGTCTGAATTCTAAACTATCAAATTTGTATGGAGAGAATTGAGCAATAGCGCTAAAACTTGTCCAACCATACTAAATGGCACCATGAGTTTACTACAGCTCCTTCATCATAGATAGATGGCAACGTTTCCATTTTACAGCATCAAAGCAAAAACTATTCAGATTGTCAGTAATACAAAAAGAGATTTAGCCCTACATTCTTTTGACAGCTCTTCTGCGCGAGTGAGGCTGTAATTCATCTCTCCAATCAATTGTATCCATAACTGGTGCTCCACCTGGTGTTGTCTCCAATTATAGGTACCTACAAAGTCTAACTCAGCTCCCAAACACAAGAACATTTAAATCAAATTAGACTTTACAAGCAAACATCGTGGACGCAGATAAGTCGATACATAAGCAATCAATGGAAATTATTGTTTTGCCTATTGCCACAAATCCAAACCAGCTATTACAAGTTATTGTACAGTTTATCTTCATATTCTAATGACACCAATGCACAGTGTTGTGTATGAAGTTAAATCAATTGCAAAATATTTAGTTATTGATAGAAATTGAAATATAGCCAAGAATTCCATTTGATTAGCCTCTATGTTTTCTTTCTGAGTATCCGGAGGAATATCGTGGTTACGAAAGGACTAAATGGAAAGAAAAGACACAGACATGACAAATAAAATAGACTGTCCTTTAGGCTTTAACTAATTATATTTTGGGAAAGTAAACAATCCAACATCATTCCTCTATTCAAAGTGAGTATCCCAGTACACCTTTTCTTTCATTTCAAAATCACCTCTTTCATGAAAGAGCAGTCAAATATTCAGCGAAAAGTGACAAGCCTCCTCGAAACATAATGGATACCTTAGAGAACTCTTACACCGAAAGAAGCCGAACGTGTATGATCAGATGATAGAAGCGGAGAAAGCAAGACGACGATGTTTCGAACTGATGGCTGTGTTCACGGGTGAGAGGGTATTCCAGAAACGGCGATTGAAGACAACTTTAAAATGATGACATATCTCCAGGTCGTATTTACATTAACTAGCTACGCCGGTATTCCTGACTATTACAGTCTTAAACGGATGGCTTGGTGGACTACAGGGGAGAAGCCACGTGTGGAGAAGTTATCCGCTATTATTGAGTAAAAGTGGGTGTTCCGCTTCATGGAAAATCTGGGTTATTTACCTACCACCACTGCTGAGTTTACGGGAAAGGGTGAGGAAATTGGTCCACTTAAAATGTATTCCTTCCATCATGCCATTGGAATCTTTCTGGCCCATTTTGATTCCATTCTAAAGTCAAAGGAATAACACTGTATACTCTGGAATCCATACAAAAAAGTCGACCTTGCCCCCATCTCTTTGAAACTGTTCCGTCGCAACTCTGAGAAACAAAGAAAACTGGGGCGTTGAGAGACTGATTCATATTGTCTGGGTGACTCTTTCATTTTTGTGTTAAAATAATTTTAAATAATTATGCGATTTATCATTAATGGATTAATTAAGATGAATAATTAAAAAATTAAGCAATTGCTATTTTGTATTAAAATATTAAGATTAAAATAGATTGGACTAAGTTAAAAATGTACAACCCAACAATAGATAGGATTGTATGCTAACTATTAGAGAGTTTCCAATTAGTAACCCCTTAGTAGCCATCAGTTTTTTACAAGACTCGTTATATGGTGGAAGAGATATATTTTATTTATTACTAAGTGATAAATATAAGTAAAGTTATTATTAATATTATTACAGTTTTAACGCATAATCTAATAAAACTGGCTGTTACTGCACCCAGGAACTCAACTATTCAGAAACACTTTGCTCTCTTTTCTCCATCTAAAAAAAATTTGTGTCCTAGGGGGTAAAGCCAATTGCAATTATTTTTTTTTTCTTGCTCATTAATGGCTCCCGTGGATTCAGGTACGCTTTAGTTACTCTATTATGATATGAAATTGTTCGTTTATAATCTGAAAACTAGGGCGTGGAGAGACTAATTCATATTGTATGGGTTACTCTTTCATTTTTGGCCATTTCAGACCTTGTGAAAGTCGAATTCATGACAGAATTTTGGCCATAGTAGGGTGTTTGTAGATGAGAAACAAGCTGGTTTTGTTGTTTCTTCGAACAAAAACAAAGTAAACAAAACTTGCAAGCATATAACCGTGTTTGACAAATCATCTGGTTATCAGCCTCTGTTCTTCTAACCCAAAACAGAGTGAAGCTCTCGTGTTACTGTTGATGGATGTAAATTCGAGCAACATCAGTACCTCTTGCTCTTTCTTCTCTACTGTACTTGTCTTCTTCACCCTCTTGGCCTCAAGAGTCGTTGCCTACTCTTCTCTCTCTTTGGAACAGATTATCAGCAAAAGAGGGACTTTGCTCATTCTCCAGGGAAGGATTGGATAAAACTTAATTCAGATGGGTCTGTCCTGGAGAAGGATTCGCATGCAGGCCAGGTGGCCTGCTTAGTGATCACATAGGTAAGTGGCTTTGTGGATTTACTGAATACCTCGTGGACCAAACGAAACTGGAAGGTTAGATTTACTCATATTCCTCGAGAACTCAATATGGCAGCGGTGGCCTTCTTTCACGAAAGAGTAATGAAATAGTTCATGCGGAAAGAAGCCGAAGGTGTATGATCAGATGATCGAAGAAGTTAAACAAGACGATGATGCTGCCAACTGCGGGCGAGAGTGAGGAGTGAGAGAGGGTAATCGCAAGATGGTTTTTGCAGAGAGCACTAGATGACGTCGTGTCCCCGAACCTTCGGCCAAGTATTAGAACAGAACGTCACTCGTTGGTTATTAACTTCTATTTTATTAGTTGGTGACTCATACAAAGAATTATTATGATCTACAGAAAAATTGAACTTTTCATCCTGTGATTTCCACGAATTTTGAAATTGGTTCATATATTTTATTTTATTTTAAATGCTCTCTGAGGTTTGCATCTATTGCTGCAAGGACTTCCGCATAGGATACACTGCGTTAAATAATTGATTGCGGCTAACGGTGGAACGCATGCCAACTGCTTGAGGACACAAGGGATGCCGGACCAGTCATTAATATGATGTGCTTGTTAATTTCCTTACTTGTTCTCTCTTCTCCTTTCTTATCATGATAGATGGAAACTTTACGTAATTAATTATACTGGTTTGATTTGTAGGAACAACAAGAGTAGCAATCAAGCAAATGGATTCAACATCTTTTTTCTTTCATGTGTTTCTTCTCCAAGAATGTTTAAACAAAAGCTTATCACAAGGAGGCGAATCATTAGATGAAATGAATGAATAATCTATTTTGGCTGTAATGATTATGTTGTTCCCGCCCCCAAACATAAATGTTCACAGTAGTAGTAGTAGTTTCGATAATCAGTATCACCAATAATCTCCACAAGTGCATTTTCCATCCTCAAATCTGTGGAACCGGTTGTTATCCCTCACAATGATTACCCTTCCAGTGCATTTGCTAATAAACTTGATTGCAATGTGGCAATCACCACAAACACGCAAGTTCTTCATTACTCTGATGGGTCGTTCAGCAGGTAAGGTAATGAGGCCAAATGCTATGGCTAACCTTTCGCTGTGATACCTAATTGTCTGATTCTTCTCTTCACCATCCACTTCCTTCAGCACAAAAGACGTGTCTGGCACATAACCAGCCTTCTCCATTTCTTCCCCTAACTCCTCCAATTTCTTGTATATCTCTATGGTTTTCACATGAGATCTATCCCCAGCAGCAAATGTGTGAACTCTATTTCCCTCCTCCACCCAGCTCAAACCAGTTTCCTTCTTTATTCCTTTGTCCCTCAGCATCTTCCTTGCTTTTGCTGCTTCTTCCCATCTTCCAGCAGCAGCATAAGCATTAGACAAGAGGACATGAAGACCTGCGCTTACAGGACCCAATTCATAAACTCTATCAGTAACATAGGATGCCAATTCTGTGTTGCCGTGTATTCTACACCCTGTCAATAATGCTCCCCAAACACTTTCTGTTGGCTCCATAGGCATTTCTTCAACCATCTGAACTGCCTCCTGCAGCTTTCCAGCACGACCTAGCAAATCCACCATAGAGGCATAATGGGGGGCCTCTGGTTTAATACCAAAGTCTTTCATCCACTGGAAGTAATACTGGCCTCTCTCTACTAATCCTGCATGGCTGCAAGCATATAGTATGCATAAGAAGGTGATGAAATTAGGCTTCATCCCAACACTTTCCATCTGTTTGAACAGCTCAAAAGTTTTGTGTGTGTGTGCATGCTGAGCACATGCTATTAGCATTGCATTCCACATACCAAGGTTTTTTGTGGTTATCTCATCAAAAACCTGATATGCTCCTTCAACTACTCCGCATTTGGAATACAGCGATATCAAAGAACTGCCCACGAAGCTTGATGAATCAAAACTTGTCTTAAAGCACAGTGCATGTATTTGCTTCCCCAATTCAAGCAAAGTTGAGCTGCCACAAACCCGTAATACACTTGAAAACGTAAAATCGTTGACATCCACATCTTCAACCAGCGCTAGCTTAAACAGCCTGAGAGCTTCCTCATCCTCACACATTTGAGTATACCCATATATCATCCCGCTCCAAGAAACCACATTCTTTTCCGGCATTTCATCGAACATTTTCCGAGCAAGTTCTATCTTTTCACACTTGGCATACATATCAACAATTGAACTCCCAACAAACACATCAAAGTCATATCCAGTCTTCACGACAAGACAGTGCACAGACTGCCCAACATCACACCTGGTTAAAATTGCACACGACTTAGTCGCACTAGGGAATATATGATCGTCAGGCAGAACCCCGGTCTGAAGCATTCGACGAAAGAATTCAAGAGCAAGTAAAGGAAGCTCATTCTGGGCAAATGAAGAAATAACAGAGCTCCAAGTGGTGGCTGACTTATGCGGTGCCTCTTCGAAGACTTGGCGGGCAAAGAGGGGAAGTTGTGATTTTGAATAAAGGTTGATGAGATGGTGGGATATGAGAGGGATAGTTTGGATACCTGCTTTGATAATGTGCGCATGGAGTTGGAGTCCCTTAGGAATGGACCTCGAGCGAGTTAGAGAAAGGAGGAGCCCGCAAATGTTCCTGTAATCCTGCTCGAACCGCCGAAGCCCTAACCCCTGAGGAGCGAAGTTGCACTCGACGATTGAAGGAGGTAGGGCCATCTTACCGTGGAAATCGGAGCCGCAAGCCGAATCTATCGTCTCCGCGACGCTCGCGTGTGCCATGGGTGCTCTGCTCTGTGCTCGCCCCATAAAGCTCGGTGCTGTGCTCTGGGCCATGAGGCTTCATTCTTGCCGGTTGTTTGGAGGACTCGCTATGGTTCATGCACAAGCATGTCAGCGATGCTGCTGAGAATGAGGATTCATTCAATCAAGTTCCGGCTCCCATGATCGAAAACGTGTTCAATTTCTGATATGCTTTTCAGATTAAAATTGTTTTCGTTTTTAAATTTTTCGTCTAATTGCACTATAACTAAACATTGTTATTATGGATAGACGTCATTGGTGCCCAAGCTATGATCTTTTCCCCTAACACAAACCAACATTTTCGGAAACACTGACATAGGAAATCAAACCTTGTATTTGAAAATAAAACGAATATAGAAAATAAGAAGTTGTAAATTCAAAGCTTGCGACTCAATCATAGTAACGTAACATGGATTGATTGAATAGTGACCTCAAGATTCAAGAAAGATTGATACAGTGACATTGATAAGAGACCGATGCAAGTTTACCAAAGAAGGAGGAATGATCAAAAGCAGAAGTTGAATTAATTATTTTTTGAAATAATCTAAATTTGCAGTTGAGAAATTTACCAAAGAAGGAGGAATGATCAAAAGCAGAAGTTGAATTAATTATTTTTTGAAATAATCTAAATTTGCAGTTGAGAAATTGTAGGAGTTAATTCTGCATTTTTTATTATATTTTGAATAAAGTAGAGTCAGTCAAAAATTGTTATACGTGACTGTCCTGATTCTTAGAAATTTTTTAAGATTTTTCTGATTCATTTTCAATTATTATAATATCCATTATTTCACTATAAATAAGAGCAATATTGAAAGCTTAAAGCATTAGTAAATTGATTCATTTTCTTGAGTGTATTAGAGATTCTCTTTTACTTGACTATTAGAATAAATTGAGTTAGATACTTACTTCATTTTCTCTTAATAGAAATTATCTCTTCTATTATTGTTAATTATTTTCTGTAAGCATTCTTACCAGACATTTATGAAATTTAGTTCACTAACGCCACTGACTGGAAAAAGAGATTAGATATTTAGACGAGGTAAAACAGATTTTTTTCTTTTTTGGGGTTGAAGATCGATAAAATTAGTGAAATTCACCTTATTTAATACACCAAAAACAATTTTCTAAGTTAATTTTATTTTTTAAAAATTTTTCGTACTTCTTTAATTTGACAAATCTTACCAACTTTACACATTTTTAACTTTCTAAAAAAAATCTAAATTTCAGACTAAATCAATAAAAAAATTATTTGGACCAATAAATCTTTTTCTACCCTGAAAACTTATATGAAAAGTTCACTTTTTAAAAACAAAATAAAATTTTTACAAGATTTGCATAAAAAATTATTTTTAGCAGATTATTCTGTAATTTTATAAAAAAAAAAAACCTCAACGGTCAGTTAGACTCGATTAACCAATCCAGACATGGAGCACCAAAGAAAATTAACCTCAGGCAAAAACGAATCCATGACTTGATCATACATCTTATTAGTTCAAAACAGCATGACATTAAACATGGCAGCTTATTGTAGAATCCACCTGCAGTTATCTATTTATTTTTTTTCTTTTTACATCTTAATAGTTCAAAATAGCATGACACTACCGTGCTGCATTGCTGCTGGATGCTACAGAAGTTGTGCAGTTGTAGGGAATGAGCCTACCCATATAGATAAAATTCATAATCTGCTTCTCATGTGAAGGTAATTCTTCCCTCAACGCAGGAGAAATGTCACTCTTGGAAGTCTGAAGGAATGCTATACATCCCTCCATCTTCGCTTTAAACATCTTCACCATTTTACAACTCACTGACTCTGCTTGCTGCGGATCGGAGTCAAGCTGACACACATTCAGATTCAAGGTTAAATGCAACTGTATTAGTAAAATATGAGGGAACTCATTGGCAATAAACGGCTTTGTTTGATTCAAGAGCTTTGCATCTATACTTCACATTTTCTTGAACAACCTTACGTACAGAAGTTGCCCAAGCAATTTTACTGTAATTGGGGAGCAAAGCAGAAATGAAACAAATGATGTAATTTAATCATGTTTGTGGAGGGATGCGTCAATTTCCAATGGATTCTTCCCATTCTTGATGCTTTACGTTCGTGTTAAAATTTTAGTCTATGGAAAGCAACAAATAGGATAGCCATAATCAATCTTTCCTCTTACATGCATGGATATTTATTTAAACCTAACCAGATGTAGCAAATTATTAAACTACTCAAAATAGACTTCTCTATCCATGGGTGTGTTAAATTGTCCAGTCCAAGAAACAAATACATAACATACCTGCCCAACTTTATTAACCATTCTCTGGTGAATGACATTCAATTCTGGCAAGTACATTTCCTTCAGCATTTGGATCTGTATGTTGAAATAAACACAATCAGATATCAAAACATTTGAAACCTTGAGAACTCCAATACAAGAAGATCTGTATTCTGTTTCACTCGGCTAACTATTATTGCGCATAGATTGAACATGTCAGAAATAAGTATAATATAAGGTTATATTTGGTAGATAGGAAAGGAGTGTCATAAAAGGGAGAAGAAAAAAGAAATTCTCGTATAACATATTTAACACACATGATTCAAACTTTTTAGGGATCAAAAATAACTTTTCATGGAAACTTCTTCTCCATTTTCATTTTCCTTAAAAATGACTCATTTATACCAAATATAGCCTAAGAGAATATAAATTTTCCATGAAAGAGGTTCATGTTCATATTATTATGTAAATCGCTCACAATAAAAACAATCAAGGGGCTCTTCAATACTTAATTTTTGGGTTTATTGAATATTTTCTGCTGTTTCTGTCAACTTCTTTGAGGAAATAGAATTGATAAGAAATGGCATATTTACCCTTTGCTACACTTCTTCCTGGAATTGCAACTGAGATTTTATTTGATTTTCATGAGACCGCACTTGAGTAAGTTGGGGTTTGGGCTGTGGCTGTGACAAGGACTGCGTAGCATGTGGGGGAACCTGTCCTGGTTGCAGTGACAATTTCCAGGGTCTATATATATTTATATAATGTATAATTTGCTTGTCATGGAAAAGAAAATTTTCCTTGGAGGCAGGAGAAATCTCGTTCCTAGAAGTCTGTAGGAATATTATAATATCCACAAACTTCGCTTTAAATATCTTCAGCTTTTCACGCTTATTTGACTCTGTTTGTTGAGGGCGGTTGTCAAGCTGATCGAGAGATACAGATACAATGTCAAATGTGCACGTGTATATCAATAAGTTATAAGCAAACTCATTGGCACATAAATATCTTCAACTTGGAAAACGAGTCAAGCTGATAGACAAACATGCAGAAACAAGCTAAACATGGGTATATGAATTAAGTTATAAGCAAACTCAATGGAAGTAATTTCATAAAGCTTAGCACAGGTTGCAATGGCTGAACAGCACAAGTATTACTCCAGACATTACCACCACAATAACAACGAAAAACTCAAGAAAGACAGCTTTATCCATGGGTGGCATTACATTGTAAACTTTATAAGATGAATACCTAACTGACCGGCTGAAGTCCATTAGCAATTCTCTGGTGCATTTCATTCAAATCTGGCAAGTACATTTCCTTCAACATTTGGATCTGTATGTTGAAATAAATGCAATCACAAAATCAAAACATTTGAAACCTTATGATCTGCTCAGCAATGACATCTCTTTCACTACAGGGTATGTCAAGGTTGCAAATCATTGAGCTTAATGTTATGATAAAAAGATGTAAGAAATGTGAGTTTATATAATGTCCATAGTTTTCCTCAACAAAAAAGCAATCAAGGGGCTCTTTAGCACTTATGTTGTTCTGCCAATTTTAAGAGGAAATAGAAGTGATTAAAAAAATGGCATATTTACCTTTTGGTATAATTCATCTTGCATTTTCCCTAGAATAGATATTATGTTAAGCATAAATTAGTACATATCACTCGAATAAATAAAGTAAAATAGTACCATTATTTGCCTATTTAAAAGGGAAAAGAACAGATAAAGTGATTGTAAGAAGCTAATGCAGAAAATATTATTCCACCAATCACAATAAATGCATTTTTGAATTAACATATGGCAATATCAAATCTTCTCACTATATACCTGCAATAAATGTAAGTTACCCAAAAAGTTACAGGCCAAGAAGCAAAGGCTCTGTTTTATTGGAAGGAATAGGAATCACCAACTCGAGTTAACAACACATTGGACAAACATAGTTACACATTTATTGCTTAACAAGCTAGTTGAGTCAACAATATAGAGCGCATAATTGATATTCCCTACATTTAATTGAAAAATCTGAAAAAAAAAAAGGTTCCATGGATGAAAGTCAAATGAATAGCAACAAACCAAATATTTTGTCATGAACAAATAATAACTGCATGAAAAGGAAGGGTTTGAATTACTTAGAGTCTATTTTGCACTTACAAAACCATTAATTCAGAAGACTTAGTAAAGAAACCTCCCATAACCTAAATCAGAAATAGGCTAATAACTGAATTTGGCGCCATATGGTTGACCATCAAGTTCAGAGACTTACTCTCCATTGAAACCATCTTCGTAGTTATTTGCTGCAAATAATCCAACTGAAATTGGGAATAAAAAGGAAATAAGTATAAGGAAATCCATGAAGAGAAAACCAAAAGGTCAAAAACAAAAACAAAAAATAGGGCAGCATCATTACATCCTCAGTCTTCTAAATTTAATTTGTCTACACAGGTAACTTAAATGATGATGATAACTTCAAGATTAATAACATGAGCATACCAGGTTTGTTGCACCAGCCAAAGTCTTCCGCTCAATACTTTGAGAAAATTTTTCAAGTTCATGCAGTTCATTTTCATCATCAAAATGGCGATATCGCTTCACTGTATTCATTCTACAAAATCAAAAGTACAGTTCTCTTACAATTCATCAAGATGGTGAGGAGTGAGGACATTATACAGTCCTCAAAATATAGTCATTAAACAATCAAAGGCTCCAGTGACCCTTTTTTTTTTGGGCACGGAAGGCTGGGGGGCTGGCAACATCAAGTATTGACAAACTCCAAAGCAAATAAGAAGCATATGTACAGTGACTCAGGACATAAAAATGAACACACAAAATATATGATGACATCTCTAGTTTCCAAATGCTTTGTGTATGATATAAGTGCTCAATGCATGTCAAAAACAAATCTTTTTCTGAAGTGTACGCTTCATTACTCTAAAGTCACATTTATCAATATTATAGACAATACTGTAGTGACAATGATAAAAAATTCTTGAATAGGCTTCGTTTTGCACATGTCCTGTACATGTAACACTGGCTTGCCAAAGTTCTTGCATGGACCTCAGCTACAATATTATAGCATCAACGTTCAGCATGGATTATAAATTTATAAATGAACACTGGCACGTCAAAAGAAGTTGAAAAGATCAGAATCTAATTATAGTTATGAATTCTAAACTATCATATCCAAACATAAATTGGGCAATAGTGTTGCAAGTTGGTCAGTCATTCACAATGGCATCATAAGTCTGCTTCAGCTCCTTCGCCAAAGATGAATATTTTATGATCAAATTAATTTTAATGACAAGCATGGGAAGGTTGATGGCAGCGTTTCCATTTTATAGCTACTACAGCATCAAAACAAAAACTAGTGTACAAAAAGAGATTTTAGACGTACATTTGTCTGACAGCTCTTATGCGGGAGTGAGGCAGTATTTCATCTCTCCAATCAATTTTATCCATAACTGGTGCTCCGCCAAGCGTAAGTCCCCAATTATTGGCACCTATCAAATCTAAATTAACTCGGATCCCAGAACTAGATCATTTAAATCAAATATATAAAAAGGGATGGTTCATGTAGATATAAGTCAATACAACGGCAATCGATGGAAATTATTGTTTTGCGCATTGCCACAGAACCAAACCAGCCATCACAGATCCTTACATTGTATCTTCATATTCTAATAACACCAATGCAAAAGTTTTGGGTGCAGAGAAATCAATTAAGAAATGGTTTGTTACTGATATTTAATAGACAATATATATATGGCCAAGAATTGCATTCGATTAACCTCCATGTTTTCAGTGAATATGCTGTGAAATATTTCTTTCAAAATATACCGGCCTTCAACTATTTATTCAAAGTGAGTATTTTACTTCTTTCAAAATCACTTATTTCAGTGAAAAGTGACGAGCTTACTGAAATCAATAATGGATAGATACCTTGGAACACTTTGGCGCGGAAAGAAGATGAAGGTGCGTGATCAGATGATCATAGAGGACGACGATGCTGCAAATTGAGGTTCTTGCAGAGAGTAAGGAGTACTTGCACAGAGGACGAACTGACTTGTCCATGCCTTTATATGAACAAACAAAAACGCCAAAATCTTAAATCTTTAATTCCCTTTGTTTGTTTTCCTAAACGAGGTAGCCACGCGCCCACCAGCGCAATGCACCCGAGAGGAGAGAGAATGTAAATATTAAAAGGAGGGAGAGAAATGGAAAAGAAGGAATAGAATATATATATATATAATTTCACTCCCTAATAAATTTAAAGGCATTTCACTCCGTTGGCCAAAAAATTAATGCATATATTCATAATGTTAAGGATAGCACATATTTTCAAATGTACATTGTTTTCTTATTTATAATTCAAATAGTTTTTTATATAAATATCTTTTTTTTGGAATTTATTTTATATAAATATATAAATGCAGTTAAACATTATATCAAACTTAAATAGAGGATTGAGTTTTTAGTAATGAGTGCTGAGTTTTAAACCTTATCTATTTTATTGTTTTATCTCAATCTTTGAATATATTCTAGTATTAATATATTCTCTTTTTTTTTTAAAATATTTTCATGGAGTCTCAAGTTTAAGGTCATTTTGAAAGGAATCAATATATCTCATCAATATCAATTTATCCATTAAATATATACAAATTGCATTGTTTATAAAGCATGATCAATGCGAATCCTTACATTATGTTCTATGCATTTTCTCTTTTTTTAATTTATGTTTTTCATATATTTTTTCAATCTTCCTTTGCAAGTTTCAGTATAATTTTTTTTTCAATCTTTCGACACTATTTCTATCACATGATTGCCTATCTGATATGCAATTTTCTTATTATAATTTTTTTTTTGTCTGATCAAATTTGTTTTCTTGTATTGTTATATATATTTTTTCAAAGTTATTATCTATCACGTACATCACATGGGACATATGTCTAATATAATTAAAATCGCTTTTTTCAGAATAATTAAAATGACGTTGGTTATATCATAATTTCACCGTCCTCATTTATTACATTTGGGTGTAGTTTCAAATTTCTCCTTTTTAATAAAAGATTCAAGAGTTCTACGATAAAATCCATCAACACACCAACTTTTATTAAAGTCTTGTTGTTTACTGTTTAGTAATCCAAAACAAAAAAAAACGAGGTCTTGTTGTTTCTAAGACGATATCAAGAGTGTTCGCATAGAGTCGTTGACTAGAATTTCCTTTACCTACATGGAAAGCTTTTACCATTTCTACGAACATAATTTCATGACTCTGAATCAAAAGTACGAATATTCGGTGTCTCCATTTTTTCTTTCCCAACATTTAATGCTTCCACTATGTAGCTGGCCAAAAAAAAAATGCCTCCATTTATGTGAAACGAAACCTCACAAATTTATTTACAAGTCATAAAAAGAACAACTGGACAATAGTCAGTCCTTAAATACTAAGCATGATTATCATCCAAAATTCAAGCTGTTCTAATTTTGCAAATGAAATATACATAAATTAGATTTTCATAAAAATTATCAACAATACAATCAAACTATTTTTCCATCTTGAATGTTGGCCAAAATATAACAACAAACTGCCGTATGCCGTATGACATGGGTTTAGGAACGAGATTAAGTGACTGTCAAAACTCAAAACACGACACTTGAACTAATTTTGGATATAGTGGCCGAAAAAAAAAGTAGGTTTAGAGAAGGAAGAGATTATGAGTGAACTAAGTCATTGTCCACATTAAAGTTGAGCATTTATAGGGGGTGTTTGATACCAAGAATGGAAAAGGATTTCCTTTTTTACTGTAAACAAATATGTAATATTTTATTTATTACATACTACAGGTATCATGACTTAGGACTTGAGAAGGAAAACATCAGATAAACAGAAATGCTTTCTTCAGGGTCTAGAGAAGTCATTCCAAAAGTTCCTTCACATTACACCAGAGACCTTAATATAAGGGAACACTGTAAAACGTCACAGTGCAGATACAGAAAACACTACAATCGAAATTGGCATACATTTGGCATGAGGAAACGAGTATGAGAATACAGCTATTCATAATCATAGGTGACAAATTCAGATAATCACTGTGGTTGCTTACTCTTTCTTACAGACAGTCTTACTGCAGCATCTCTGATGGTGCCGTTTGCCCTCCTAGCCCTTCCGCCTGCATAACAGACCCTATTCACCATTAAAAAAACTTGATTTCCTTTAAAAGTATCCTTGGACTTCATTCAAAAAAAGTATAATTCTTTCCAAACAAGCTTAAAGCAAACCCCCTTCCTCACAAACAACAACAACAACAATAATAACCTTATCCTAGTAAGGATGGCTACATGGATTGTACAACACTATTGAGCTCTATAAAAAACTAACTCTATATAAATCATTAACCAAAAGACTCTGCTAATAACTTCCTTAAGTGTCTCCCTCTATATCTTTTCATAAGGTTAAAGACCATCTGAACTCACCCCACTGTCTCCTCTTTAGAGCATATGAAGTTTTATTCTCTGATCAAAGTAATACAAGTTAATCACCCTGCATAGGCTATTCGTAGCAAATAGAAACCATGAAGTTTTTGAATGCCAATACCTGCATCTGAGGGTCCATTCATATTGTCACCAAAATTTGATGGCAGAGTTCACTACAGTATTCCAGTTCTAGTTTCAAATATCAGTATCTTCGAGGATATCTTCTGAAGATAATCAGGCTGGAATTGGGAAATGTAAAAGATATAAGATTTCATTGAGATCCATGATATTGAACAAGACAAAGTTCTATTACTGCTCAATTTTCTATCTTAATTCTTCTGCTCAGGTGCAATGACTAATCAAGAAGGCCGTGGGAATTCAAATTATTATGACTCTACCTCACTTTTTGCGGCAGTATAAATCTTCTCCTCAAATCTTTGAGCAATTTTACGTAGCTCATATAATCCGTCTTGGTTAGAAACCGGAAGATGTCTTCTTAATGAGTTCATTCTACAAAATGAATAACGCCAGTTTAATCGCTACAAGTCATAAAAAAAATCTAACATTGGACAGTCCTTCAAATAACAAGCATAACATAACACAATATTCAAGCCCTTCACAGTTTCCAAAAGAAAGGCACAGAATTTGGATTTTGATTAGAAATATGAATCATGAGAGTCAAACACTATTTTTCCATTCTCAACAAATGTAACCTTTCATAGACATTTATATACCAAAATGGCAACCAAAAAACAAAAAAAAGAATGGACTTATTACGATCAGCTGTCCTGCAGTATACATGCATATCAGTAATGGATTTCCTAATCTAAAGAGATTCTCTCATTTACAACATAAATGCTCCCCTCTCCACAACATAAAAACGATGAGAAATCCTCTACTATATCAACACCAAAACAAAATAAAAATAATGAAGAAACACATAATTATAAGTGTGCAAGATAGTCTCCATAAATATCCCCTTAAGAAGTGGATAAACCTCTTAAACAAAATTAAAGTCCAAATAATTTATCAAAAAAAGAAAAAAAGTAACATAAGGTGAAACACCATAAAGTATGCCAAATACACAAATCACATAACCATAAGCAAGATTTGTCTAAAACCTATGGCATCAAAACCATTTATTTGAAGGCATGCCAAGATTTAGCATTGCTAAAAGAGTCTTTTTCTCCCTTCTCCCAAAACATATAAAATGAATAAGCCAGCATTGTTCAAAATTATAAAGGCACAGCCAAAACAAAATATATTCCAATTCAAAGCTTCAGATCAATGCAACAAGTGATTGACAGACTGCAAAGTCATATTTGTCAGTTTAACCAGATCAACCTCCCAATAACCATGTGTAACGGCTGGCCTAATAATGCTCACACATGGACCTTGACTAAACCATTGAAGAATTGCTACACAGCAAGAATGTTAAATGAAGAACATTTGACTATCCAAAATGAGTAGGTCCAATCACAGTTTCTCATCTATCAGACAGTTTTGAGCATTAGTCCTTAGTTGGAAATCAATTAATTCCAGATGATAAACAAAGGAAACCTCACAAAGTTATATGATTTTCCCACCAAAATGTTATAGATCACCAAAGTAAAATAAGATAAAAATTAATACGTTTTGTTGACAATTCTTTGGCGCATATCAAGTTGCAGTTGAATCCTCCAATCATCTTCTGTAAAAGAAAAAAAAATCAAAACTATAATATAAATTATTATAACAGAAAGGCACTTTTATCAAAGACAAAATTATAAATTTGATACACAAAATTGGGATGGAAGTCAAATAAAAAAAAAATTAAGTATTCTTTTGACATGCCCTAAATTTAATTGAAAATATTATAGAACTTAGTATATGGTATTAAAAAGAAAATCTATGAATAGAACATTTTGTCAGTAACAAACGATAGCTGAATGATTAAGAAAACTATCATAATAAACCCCATGCTATTACGTCCAAACCCACGGGGATAAGAAAAACTCCCAAATGGGCTAATAATTGAATCTGACCGCAAAAAGTTAACTTGGTGTTCTGGGACCTACCCTCAGTTGAAAGCATCATTAAAGATATTTTCAGCAAATAATCTGCCTGAAATTAGAGAGTATTGAAAAAAAAAAATTAGTATCAAGGCAAAAATGGGCCCACCACATGGAATGCTGAGACTTCTGCATTGTGTCCATCCGCATTGATGATCATAAATTAATAAAAATTTGAGATTACACATTATGGGTGTACCTGGCTTGTTGCACCAGCATATGTCTTATGCTCAACACTTTGAGCAATCTTTTGAACTTCATATAATTCGTCTTCATCACCAAGGGGATGCCATATCTTACTCATTCTAAAAAATGAAGAATGGTTGCCAATGAGAAGTTATCAAGAAGTTGAAGACATGATACTATTGTCAAATGAAAAGACATGATTGCTATGTATAAGTCCAGCACCTCAATTTTTGGAAAAAGAGATGCACAGAAAACAGATTGTGATTTGAAATATAGAATGTCAAAGACTAATATCATCATCTTGGCACCTGACAATTATAAGCTCCCTCCTTCTCCTAAACACTCTGAAAAGAATAAACTAGAACAGTTTGAAATTCTCAGTTGCACCCAAGACAGAACAATAACACCAGAAGTTTATTCCAAATATTTTGAACTATAGAGAAATGCAACAAAAAGTATCAACAGTTTCCAAAGTCAAATCCATCAGTATAAATACACAATAATGGATCCTGCACGCCCAGCTAGAAGTATAGGTAAGGGAAACACTGCCTGCTAAAGCTCTTGCATGGCCCTTACATACAATTTTGAAAATTTAAACTATAAATGCCCAGAATAAACTCTAAATGGGGAACACTAGCTTGTCAAAAGAATTTGAATAGCTGTGGTTATAGTTCCTGAACCAGCAAAAAGAAATTTCAGTGGTTTAATATGAATAGGTCAATAACACACTATGCCTGCAGCAGCTCCTTTGCCATAGATATAATGATGTATGTTTTGTATGAAACAAAACTAGTCCTCTATAACAAACAAGAGGAACTTTATGTCAGCATTGATAGTTTACTAAACCGTGTTGAAACACAGTTCAAATATATATAACTCTCCTAAACTTTGCGTCATATGTGCAGAAAACTCCCCTATACTTTAAAAAGTGACATTAAACTCCCTTGAACTTTTAATTTTAAGCAAAAGACCTCCTTCCATTAGTGATTCTGTTAAATTGCTAATGGAAATATGAATTTTCATACTCCATTGAATCACAGGGCATTTAGCATAGATTCATAAAATCTAAATCACGGTTGACCAGTGTACATGGCATAAAATGATCAAAATATCCTTTATTTTAAATAAACCCCAAATTCTCCCTATTTTTCCACTATTGTATTTTCTTGGCAGCCAAACAGTGAAGCATGTTGACTCCATTAGTTCAGAAGCAGAAGAGACCATTGATCTTTTTATTGTGTAGCAATGCACTGCCCAAGCTTGTTAACCTTTTAACAACTCCAAAATCTTGAACGCATAGAAGGGATTGCAATGAATGCAAGCTTCAATGAAAGGTTTGGGAATATAACCAAGAATAAACAACAAAAACAACAACAACATTAGCCTTATCCCACTATGTGGGGTCGACTACATGGATCATACGATGCAAACGGGCTTTATCAAACGTCATTTCCTCAAATAAATCATTTCTCAAAAGGTCATTCCTTATAACTTCTCTTAGTATCTTTTTTGGTCTTCCTCTACGTCTTTTGATCGGGTTCCATACCATTTGATCAACTCTCTTTACTGGCTCCTCTTGCCCTCTTCTTTGTACATGCCAAAACCGCTTTAAACGATTTTCCACCATTTTCTCTTCGATAGGTGCTACCCCAACTTTCCTTCGTATACAATCATTTCATATCTTATCCAATTTTGTATGACCACACATCCATCTCAACATTCTCATCTCTGCCACTCCCATCTTATGCTCTTGTTGTCCTTTCAAAGCCCAACATTCACTACCATATAGCATCGCTGGCCTTATAGTTGTTCTGTAAAATTTTTCTCTAAGCTTAATAGGTACCTTATGGTCACAAATAACTCCTGTTGCTTTCCTCCACTTTAACCACCCAGCTTGTATCCTATGCATAACATCCCTATCAATTTCACCATTATTATGTAAAATCAACCCCAAATATCTAAACTTTAACACTTCAAGAATGCTCTCCAAGAATGAAACAAATAAGGAAATTTTTTTCCCTGTTTGTGTTGTCTTGTACTCCCTTTGTTCCCGATTTGAGAAGAACTAGTTTTTTTTTTCCCCAAGCGATGCATGGGAGAGATGATCACTTAAAAGTTTCTTGAAGACTGGACCCATTTTTCTAACATTTAAACCTCATTAAATATGTGAACAAATTTGAAGGAACAAAAACAAAGTTGCACAAAACCAAACGAAATGCATGGAGAAAGATTGAAAGGATAAAAAAGGTTGCATGAAGAGAAGTTGCACTGTTTATGGCTTATAAATAATGCTGCTCATTATAAATTTTATATTTATATATGAAAAGTTGGTTATATACCTAACCTCACTTAGTGGGATAAGGTTTGTTGTTGCTGCTATAGTTGTTCAAAAATAGGGGAAAGCACTATAAATATGATTTCAAGCTCTTAAGAGATCCTTCAACGTGCACTAATCATTCATTGATCATCTACCTATGCTCTTGTTGATTTTGCCCTAATTCATTGTAACCATTTGCATAGGTGGCCATAAATTATTAAAATAAATGAGATTATATATTATTGGTGTACCTGGCTTGCTGCACCAGCATAAGACTTATGCTCAACACTCTGAGCAATTTTTTGAACCTCAAGTAATTCATCGTCATCATGAAGAGAACGATTTAATTTACTCATTCTACAAAATGAAGAATTGTTTTACAATGACAAGTCATCAAGAAGTTGAGGACATTATACAATGGTCAGCTGAAAAAAACATGATCATTATCTTAAAGTCCAGCCCCTCTATTTTTTTTTCTGAAAAGAAATGTTAAGAAAGTTGATCATCATTTGTAGTAGACTGTCAAAGACTAATTTCATCATCCTAGTTCCTGACAATTACAAACTTCTTCCTTCTCCCGGATTCTATAAAAAGAATAGACTATAACTGTTCCAAATTCTTGGTTCATTTCAAATATTTTGAACTATAGCAAAACGAGAAATATCAACGGATTATCAACAAAATATAATACACAATAAAATTCCTGCTTCCCCAGGCAAGAGTATGGGCATGGGTAACACTGCCTGCTGAAACTCTTGAATGGTCCTCGCATACAGAATCAAAAATTTGAAATATAAATGTCTAGCGTGGACTATAAATGGAGAAAACTAGCTTGTCAAAAGAAATTGAATAGGTAAAGTAATATAGTTCCTGAGCAAGCAAAAAAGAAGAATCAGTAGTATAGAATTTGTTAGCCAATTATATACAATCCCTGCCATAGCTCCTTTACCATGGGCACAATGATACATGTTTCCTGATGAAATAAAATTAATCCTCTATGACAAACAAGGGGTCTTCATGACAGCATTGACAGTTTACAGAACTGACGGTGTCGAAGCCGATAATATTTAGATCACCTTACTAATTAAATAAAGGTTTAGACCTACATTTTGTTCACTTGTGCTTGGCGAGTAGAAGGCATCAATTGAGCCCTCCAATCAAGTGTATCCATAGTGGGATCTGCACCTTGCGTAGGTCTCCAACGATTGAACCTATTTAATCAAAATCAGCTGGGGTACCAAAACTTGACCAATTAAATCAAATCAAACTCTAAAAGCAAACATATAAACTGAATTACTATGACGTGAAAACCAAACATATAAACTGAAGTACATGGAAACAAGTCAATAGAAACTACTGGTTTTTTAAGAAAATTATGTTGAGATCATAAATACTCTCTTGTGAAAACCAAAACCCAAAAGAAGAAAACGGAACCTAACGTCAGCTCGTGTTCATAATTCGGCTAATTCCTCAAGTCAAGTGATAAATTACTATGATGTGAAATATGTAAGTATTCATCTCTATTCCTACATCATGAAAAGCCTTCACTTCTTTTCCCGTCTCCATCTTTGAGGGCTCTAACTACTGCTATTCGTAGTGCATCACACACTAAAATTGTTTTGAATATGTTACACTTCCGTTACAATAAACTGGCACTTGATCATCAGAAAACCAGAGGACTAACAAAGATTAGTTTCCCAATTGTTTTTGAAGACAGAATATATTTCCCCTATACCTGCCATCATCAAAAGTTGAGAGCTTCTCTAAGTGCTAATGGGTACTAGAAAAGTATGTCACAAGGAATTAGAGAAATACGAATGTCTCTCAAAGCAAACAAAACTAAATTAGCAATACAAAGAAAGAGAAAAGCAGTACGATTACTGGAAGAAGCCGGAAGTCTACGACAATCACGGTAGTCTTCTACGACTAAGATGATGCTGCCCGATGAGGATCGAATTGACGGATAGAAACGAGGTGGTTCCGTATTAGACTATTAGTCTTCGCCGGAATTTGGTGCCAGGCTGATTTATTAGTTATTGAGTCCGTTATTGTTTTATAAGGAATTTTAGTTACTTCACACCAAACTATTAGTTATATTATTAAAATTAAAAAAAATATTTTTTATTTTTATTTAATATAATAATATAATTTACATTAAATATTATTTAATCAATTAATAATTTTTTTCATTTAAAAAATTTAATAATAATTTGCAAGAAAAAATAAATTATGAAGATAAAATAAAAAAAAATCCTATAAAATATTACAAAATCTCTTATAAAAAGAAATAGAGAAAATTTCTGGAAATTTCTTTATAAAAAGATAAAAAGGATTGGAGGAAGTATTTATTTTTAAACAAAAATATAAATTTATTATTTACTCTTTCTTGTATTAAATATAAGTCCCAAAAAATTCTCATGTTCCAAATTCCAAAATATAAATTATGTCTTGCCGATTAAATAAAACTTTCCGTAAATAACCTTCATTGATTAAAATATGAGAGATTATATAACAATTTAAATGTATAATTAGAAAGATATTTATTTAATTAGAGATAAATCTAGGTGACAAAAAAGAGCTAAATCTGAAAAATAAATTCAATATGGAATAAATTTAAGAAATTTATCAACTTTTGTTATTATACATGAAAAATAATTAAAGGTGGTTTACATTTGAGAATGAAGGAATTATTTTTTTGTCTTGTATAGGGTAACTTTAATTAGTGTTACAGGAATTAAACCGAACCGGCCAAACCAATCAAAAATTGGTGATAAGTGTGATCTAAACAAAGGTAATGATCATATGGTTCAAGAACTGGTACAAACCAATTAGGAATAAGTGGAAGCGGCCAAACTGGTTTGAACTAATCTTATTTTTTTATTTTTTTAAGAAAGTTTTCTAAAATATTTTTTTAGTTTTAAGATAAAATAATATTATTTTTAATATAAAATATTTTTTAATTATAATATTATATAAATATTATTATGATATATAATTATTAAAAATTATAATTTTATTTAACAAATAATATACTAATGGATTATTAGTTAACTATTTTTAACTCAAAATCTGATTATGAATGATTATTAACTTATTTAGATTTTAATATTAAATTATGAAACTTATTAATAACTTGTTTGAGGTAGATAATATAATATTATTTAATTTAAAATTTTAATTAAGTTATAATTTGTTTAAATTTATATAATTTATTTAAAATATATTATTTTAATCACTATTCTAACCCTAATTAGATTATATTTAAATTATTAAATCTTGAACTAGTTGAATATCCAATTTAAATTTGACCAAATTGACTTTAATAGGATTGGAATTCAAATTGATGGAGCGTTCTTCTGACGGTGGCGAAGCAGGGAAAAGAAGCAACAAACGTGTGAAGCCTGGGATGAGGGATGTTGTGGGGGATAACGAAGATGATGGTGGGCTGGAGAAGACTTCGTCGTTTAGGGATAAGCTCTTAGGGATTGAACAAATGATTTGCTCGAAGGATAAGAGAGGAAGCAGTGTGTTTGATGATGCCTGGAAGGATTATATTGATGGGTTGAAGGGTTTCTTTGGTAATGGCCCGTATGAGACCAAGGAGCAAGGAAGGAATGGGACGGAAGATGAAGACTGGCCGATGTTAGTGCTGTCTCAGGAGGAATATGAGCTATGGTGTGCCCCTTGGAGGAAGTCGTTGATTGTGAAACTGTTGGGGAAAAAGATCCCGTTCAGAGGACTGAAGACCAGTTTGGAGAGGTTATGGAAGACTAAAAAGCCGTTTAAGATACGGGATCTTGATAACAGTTTTTTTGTTATCTCATTTGAAGATGAAGAGGACATGAATTATGTCTATCAGGAGGGACCTTGGATGATATCTGATCACTACTTAGTTGTTCAACGATGGAGACCTAATTTTGACCCATGGAATGCAGAGTACCAAAGGAAAATTGCAGTTTGGATTAGGATACCGTTGCTACCTTTAGAATTTTTTAATGCGGCTAGTTTGAGGAAGATTGGATCGCTTATAGGTAGACCTTTAAAGATAGATATGATAACTCACTCTAGTGATCGTGGGCGGTTTGCTCGAATTTGTGTAGAGATTGATCTGCAAGGAAAGTTAAAGCCAGGGATCACTGTGTTTGGCATGAGGAGGGTGGTTGAATATGAGGGTTTACACTTAATTTGTTTCCACTGTGGAAAGTTTGGCCACCACAGAGATGCATGTCCAGAGAAATGCAACGTGAGGCAAGGGACTTATTTTGAGAAAGGTATGGCGGTGCAGAATGAAAGTCGAAGCTCTAGTGAGGTGCCTCAGGGGGGAAAGGAAGGAAAAGAAGAGGGGAATCATGAAGGGAGGATGGACGCGTCTACTGGGGGAGAACCACAGAAGCGTCAGAGGGAAGAGGTGAAGCTTCAGGTGAGTTCCGGTGGTTTCGCTCCGCCGTGCATGGAAGGTTTTGGCCCTAGGAATCTTGTGAAACGGTTACCTTGGAAGAGATTTGGAAATCCCGAGTTTTCGGGTGGAAGAGAGGATTATCAGGAAAAATTTCCGCACGTTAAAAAAGTTGAGATTAATAACCTTGATAGTCGGGATGAGATGAAACAAGAATATCGAAAGGAGATAGGGAGCACAAAATCTTCGCTTGATTCCAGGCAGCTTGGAAAAGATAATTTAAATAATAAGAAGTAGGTCCCGGTGGACAAATTAAAAAGAGGAAAAGGGAGGAAGATTTTGATGGGAAACGAAACAAAAAGTCAAAAAGAAAGTCCATATGAATTAACTGTACCTTCGAATGTGGAGTCACAAAGGCCCAATTTTCTTTCTGCTTCAAACCCATTTGCTGTACTTATGGACATGCATCTAGATGAGGTCAATTCGTCATTAATGAAGGAACCTGAGGGTGTTTCATTTGGGCCTCTTTCTAATAACAAGCAAGCTGAGTGTTCTGAACACATAATGGCTATAGGAGGTGTTATGGATCTGGATGATATTGGAAACGTAAATGAAGGGCGTGTGACTAATGGAAACACGCAAATAGAAGAGAAGGTGCTGGAGAGTGCCTCAGAAATTGAACAAAAGGGCCCTAAAAGCAATGCAGCCCTAAACACAGTTACCCAATGAACTGTGTTCTATGGAATTGCAGAGGCACGGGTGCCAAGTCTTTTCCAGGCTTGGTAAAAGAAATGAAAAAAAAATATGCTATTAGTTTATTTGCACTTTTTGAAACCAAATCAAGCGGACTGAGAGCAAGGAAGATTGCTCGCTCATTGGGATTCCGTCACTGGGAGATTGTGGATGCTAATGGTTTTAGTGGAGGCATTTGGGTACTTTGGGACGATGATAGATGGAATATCAAGCTTTTAAGTGCAACTGACCAGTACATGCATTGTTTACTCGAAGAAAATAATTATCGTTGTTTCTTCACATGTGTATATGCCAATACAAATGCTATACGACGACGCACACTCTGGTACTCTCTCAAAGAATTAAAGAATATGGTTGATGGACCATGGGTTATAGGTGGAGATTTTAATAGCATTCTATATAGCTATGAACGTCAGTCAAAGGTAAGGTCGATTTCTGGTGTTGACAGGGATTTTTATAACTGGTTCTCTGACATGGAGTTGGTTGACTTTAGAAGTTCAGGACCTTTTTTTACTTGGAGTAGAGATGGTTGCCAAAGTAGACTGGACCGTATTCTAGTAAATCAAGAATTTGTTGCGAGTTTTAATGATGCAAATGCTACAGTTCTGTATCAGTTTAAATCGGATCACAGACCACTTAGGCTCCAATTAATAAATGATGAGAGTTCGCTACAGGTTACTCGTCCGTTCAGATTCTTGGCTCCTTGGATTTTTCATGATGATTTTTGTAGGTTTATGAATGAAGCTTGGGTTATGGAGGGGGAATGGAATTCTACGGTTAAAGAGTTCACTGCTAGGGTAGTGAATTGGAGTAAGGATGTTTTTGGACATATTGGACGTAAAAAACGACATATTATGGGAAGATTGGATGGGATTAACAGAATACTGGAAATGGAGGGCTCTTTTTCTTCTTTGGAGTAGCTTCAATTGCGTTTGTGGGCTGAGCTAGAAGACCTCATTCTTCAGGAAGATGTTCTTTGGGCACAGAAAGCTAAATGTCAATGGCTTAATTTGGGGGATAAGAATTCTAGATACTTTCACTTACGAGCCAATGCAAGAAGAAGGCATAACATGATAGGTGCCATTCAAAATACCCAAGGAGAATGGATTTATGATGTACAAGATATAAAGAAGATAGCAACGGAATTCTTCATGGACCTCTTCACAGGTGACTCTTTCCCAATTCCTAATTTGAATTGTGCTATTTCTTACCCTCATATTCAAGAGCAGGACATTCGAAGATTGGAGGGGTTTGTAACTGACGTGGAGATTAAGCAAGCAATCATGAGTATGGGAGCCCTAAAATCCCCAGGCCCAGATGGGCTAAATGCTTTATTTTTCCAATCTCAGTGGTCTTATGTGGGCCCCTCGGTGGTTAAGTTTGTCAAGCAAGCATTCCAGGAGTCTCATATTATTAAAGATATAAATCATACTTTCATTGTCCTAATTCCTAAAAAGGATAATCCTGAAAGTATGAGAGACTTCCGACCCATTAGCTTATGCAATGTCATATATAAGTGCATTACAAAGGTGATTGCCAATAGAATTAAGAATATTCTTTCGAAGGTGATATCTCCTAACCAGTGTAGTTTCGTCCCAGGTAGACAGAGTTTAGATAATATCATAGTGGCTCAGGAAGTAATTCATTCTATGAGAAACATGAAGGGTAGAAAGGGATTTATGGCAATTAAAATTGATTTAGAAAAAGCTTATGATAAACTTAAGTGGGAGTTTGTGGCTCTTTGCTTGAAGGATCTGAAGTTGCCAGCTTACCTTATTCAAGTCATCCAACAGTGTATCTCATCATCTTCTTTGCAAATTCTTTGGAATGGAGAAAAAGCGGAAAGTTTTATCCCTTCTAGAGGTATTCGGCAAGGCGATCCATTATCTCCATATCTCTTTGTTATATGTATAGAAAAACTAGCTCATTTAATCCAAGAGGAAGTAAGGAAGGGAGGTTGGAGACCCATCTGTTTGAATAAGAATGGCCCTCCTATTTCGCATTTGTTTTTTGCGGATGATTTAATTATTTTTTCAGAGGCTAGGATGGACCAAGTAGAGATTATACAAAGATGTATTAAACGTTTCTGTGATTCCTCTGGACAAAAGGTTAGTGTGGCTAAAACTAAAGTTTATTTTTCTAATAATGTTCATCATAATGTCAGAACTCAACTTAGTGAAGCTTTGGGATATGGGCGAATGCTAGACCTTGGGAAGTATTTGGGAATACCACTTCACCACCAACGGGTAACCAAAAACACATACCAATATGTGGTTGATAAGGTCAAAGCAAGATTGAGTAGTTGGAAAACGAATTTTTTATCGTTAGCTGGACGTCACACCCTCATCCAATCAGTGATTTCAGCCACCTCAAATTACGTCATGCAAACTTCTCTGCTCCCTATTTCTTGTTGTGACGAGATTGACAAATGTTCACATGGTTTTCTGTGGGGTTCCACTTTGGAGGGAAAAAAGATGCATCTCGTAGGGTGGGACCGTGTGTGCACTGAAAAGAAGATGGGTGGTCTAGGACTGAGACACTCGAAGCAGCAAAATCAAGCATTTCTTATGAAGTTAGGTTGGGGAATGATCACGAACAGGGAGGCACTTTGGGTGAGGGTTATCAGAGGAAAGTATCGGTGTGGTGAAGATTTACTACCTAATATTGATCAAAAACGGAAAGGATCAAGGGTGTGGAGAGGCATTAAAAACACCTGGGACATGGTGAAGAGAGGGGTTGAGGTGGTAGAACGGAGAAATATGAAGGTGGCAAGATGGAAGCATGAGAGTCATGGGGTTTTCTCTGTAAAATCCGCATATTGTGCTTTGGAGGGGGACTGTATCAATAGCAGTAATATGTGGGCTAAAATATGGAAGTTAAAAATTCCACAGCGATGTAAGACTAACCTATGGCTTACCATGCATGGGAGGCTTCTTACTAATGAGGTCAAGTTTAATTGTGGTCTTCATCCAAATGGGGAATGCGATGCTTGCAATGGAGTGACCGAAGATGTATTGCACGTACTTCGGGACTGTCAGTTGGCTAGGAGGGTTTGGGATCAGATAGGTATGCCTAAGAAGGTTGAACGTATCATTTCAAACGACTTGCAGGTTTGGGTCGGTGAGAACCTGAAAGTGTGTACCAAGAATGAAGCTGGGAGATGGTGTGATATTTTTGGCATCATTTGCTGGATCTTATGGAAAAAAAGGAATGATAGAGTGTTTAATAATGTTCAAACTAACACCTCGGCATGTCTAGCAGAGGTCAAAGCGATTCTTAGATACATGCAGAAGGGCCAGCGAGTAGTCGCTCGAAATGATAATAATGCCAATGTAAGAATGCATAAACCTGAGAGGCTGCTGTGGGAACAAGGTTGGGATAAGGTATTTGTAGATGGAGCTTATTCTCACATGAATGAAGCTGCAGGGTGTGGTGGTATTATAGTAAGGGATGGTGGAAAATGGCTTGACGCATTTATGTTTCGGATGTATGAAGGTGACAGTCTCACAGCGGAGCTTTGGGGATGCTTAATGGGGTTGAAAAGAGCCTAGGATCTTGGTCTACATAAGATTATTGTGTTTAATGACTCAAGGGAAGCTGTGAATCTATTACATAATGAAGGTTCTGAACTTCATAAAGATTACGAGTTGGTCACTGAAATCAAAGGGATGTTTGCACGTAGTTGGATGGTCAAACTTGAGGTTATTGATCGTGAATTTAATGGTGCTGCGGATAAGCTCGCAAAGCAGTCTCTTGGGCAAGGTTTTGGACTTCATGTTATTGGTGAACAGTTCATGCATGAACTCGTGAGAGATGATGAACCCCCGTAGTGCTTTTCTAGTCATGTCTGGTGTTGGGTTCTTTATGTTTTACTTTTAATTTTATTTTTTCTGTCTTATCAAAAAAAAAATTGACTTTAATTTTATTTTTTGACAAAAAAATTAATTTAACTTTTTTATATGAATAACTAGTCAGTCTCAGTCTCAATCTCAATCAAAATCAAAGTAGCAAGTGCTAATTGGAACAAAAAAAAAAGTGGCATTAATTAATGTTTTGTTTTGCTTTTGTCGTATCTATCAAAATTGCTCCCATGTAATTTTCTAATGTAGAAATGTAACTGTTTAAAATGGGCAAATAACGTAGCACTCTTCGTCACTCTACCCATTTTGAATAGAAATATACGTTGCTGTAAAAATTGGATTGGACTAGTATTTGGTTTGGACAAAGGGTATAACTAGCTAACATGGGATTGTGATGTAAACTAGTTGTAAACCGATCAAAAATTGTATCTATTTATTTTTAAATTTTTTTTAAAAAATTTATTTTTAAAATAAAATAATATCATTTTTAGTATAAAATATTTTTATATTATAATATTATATAAGTTTTATTATAATATATAATTATTAAAAATTATAAATTTATTTAATAAATAATATAATAATAGATTATTAGTTGACTATTTTGAACGTAAAATATGATCATAGATAAATATTAATTTATTTAAATTTAAATATTTAGTTATGAAATTTATTAATATTTTTTGAGGGTGATATATTGATAATCTAGTATTATTTAGTTTGATACTTTAATTAAGTCATATAATTTGTTTTAACTTATTTTATTTATTTAAAATATATTATTTTAGTCACTATTGATCCAATTCCAATTAAATTACGATTGAACCATTAAACTTTGAATTGACATTTTGTCCAATTCAATTTTTGGTCCAATTCTGACAATACTGGAAATATACAAATTTAGCATTCAAAACTTATATAAAATAGATTTTTTTTTTGTATAATTGCGTAAACTTGTAAATAAATTGTATTATTTAGAACATGTGAATAATATAATTGCTAAGAATTTATTACATACCCTGATGTAGTGATGATTTTGAACTTTTAATAATAAAGCCTATTATTTTGACTAGAGTTAATGGATGTTTGTAATTAAAATTTTTAGTTGTATTATATGTAAAAAAATATCATTTTGTCCAATTAAAAAGCATAATCATAATGAATTTCAAGCCCTTCACATTTCAAGCCCATCTTGGTAGAATCGGAACACACTATTTTTGTGGTTTGAGCAATTAGGAACTGGACGAAAATTCATCAGCAAATAAAACTGATCAAGTTTAGAGGCAAAGGTAAATTTTTTATGTCTTAGCAACTCAAACGCAAGTCTTTTAATGATACTTATCCAAATGACAAGCATTAATTATAACATAATATATTCAATTGAAGAACAATCGATGATTTGAAATTTAGTTTGAACATATCTAAAATTGAACCATCATGCTCACAGTCACAGGAGATTTGTAAGAAATTTACAATTCACCATCATATATACTTTGATTGTATAAATTAGTTATTTATATCTTACATTTGGCACACAAAAAAAGTAATGTTTAAATTAATTGGTTTGGTTTAATTTGGTTCTATAGGATTATACATTAAATATATATATATATATATATATATGAAAATAATCATACCTCAATGCAATGGAAAGAATGGGTAGCAAGTATGACAAATATGAAGCAATAGAGAAGTGGGAAGAGAAAGGTCGATACACTGGAAAGAAGGAAAGGAGAATTAGGGACACAATCTATGATCACATAAGATTAGGGATAATTTTATAATTATAATATTATAATCAACTCATTTCATCTTGGACCGCCATTTTGGGGACTAAAAAGAATAGTTTTTATGATGACTATGCATGGCCTCCTAATCTCTTTTAAAACAATTTTTCCAAATAATTATATGAACTCATTAGTCATTCCATTCCATTCTATCAAAAAATAAACTTTCAGACATACACTTAAACTTGATACTATTGGAAGCAAGAACTTGTAAAGGAAAGCTTATAAATAAAACCACTTTGGGCAATAAAACTTGTCTTAATTTTAGTGAGTTTCTAGATAACACACAAACTTTTTTTTTATCAAAAACCAAAAACAAAAAAAGAAAAGAAAATAAACTCTTTCTAGTCCAGAGTACTAATCAGAGTAGTCAATCTAGCTTGTTAATGGAAAGCCTTAAAAGAGACACAATCTATGTTCACATAAGATTAGAAGCAATTTTATCATCATAATATTAATTTCAACTCATTTCATTTTAAACCCCCATTTTGGGGACTAAACAAAATAGTGTTTATCATGGCTAAATATGACCTTCCACCCTTTTTTAAAAAATTCTTCCAAACAATGATATGCACCCATTAGTCATTCTACTCCATTCTATTCTATAAAAAAAAAAAAAAACTCTCAAATATACCCTTTAGTTTAATACTATTGGAAGCAAGAACTTATAAAGGAAAGTTTATAAATAAAATCACTTTAGGCGGTAAAGCTTGTCTTAGTGCCAATTTGAATTCAAGAAAAAAAATGATTATGGAGGGAAAAAGTTGATTATAAAGACCAGTTACCAAACGCACCCTAATATGAAATAATCATTTATAGTCATTTAAGTGATTATTTTCATAAGCTACTTTTTTCAACTTATCATAATAACTTATTCTCCCATAATCACTTATTTCACTTTTTCTTCTCATTATCCACTCAATAATCAATTAAATCCCAAATATCCAAACACATTTCTCTTCTCAAAATTACTTATAGATTAAAAATATCCAAATACAAATCATTTTTAACATAATTACTTATTCTCATAATTTATTATAAATAAGCATTTATTCTCATAATCACTTATATATAAGCCAATACAAACACACCCTTAATCATGATGATGAGTTTATGCACTAACCTATATACACTTTTTTTTATCAAAAACCAAAAACAAAAAAATAAAAGAAAAGAATCTCTCTCTAGTCCAGAGTAGTCCCTCCGAAGTTTATTCAAGCATTTCTCACGTTCCTTCACATTACAACAGAGGCCTTGTATAAAGGCAACATTGCAAACACACTACACACAGAAAACACAACAATCGAAATTGGCATAGACATAACAAACATTTGGTCCAAATCATTTACAATGGCCTGATGAGGAAATGAGCATATGAGAACACAGCCATCAATCGGTGACAAATTCAGCGAGCCACTGTGGTTGCTTAGTCTTTCTTAAGGACTCTTTCTTATTGCAGAATTTCTCTCTCCCTCTGATAAGCCTGCATAACAGACCTTATTCACCATCAAGAAAAACTGGATTTCCTTAATACCACAAATAACTTCATGAGTATCCTCGGACTTCATTCATTCTTTCTTTATTTTTTTTTTTTACTAATTAGATTTACAGGACTGGATAATCCTCGTACTTCATTAAAAAATATATATCCTTTCCAAACAATCTTAAAGCACCCCCAACCAAAAACAAAAAAACCGACATCATCAGCTTAGTGCATTTAAAGTTTTTATTCCCGTGAACAAACTACTATCAGTTTATCACCTTGCTTGCACAGGCTATCTGTAGCAAACAGAAACCATCGAGATTTGTATACCAAAAAAAAAAAAAAAAGAAACCATCAAGCTTTTGCATGCCAATACCTGTATCCGAAGATCCATTCCTACTGTCACCAGAGTTTGATGGCATAGAGTTTGCTGTGGTGTCCTGGATTCTAGTTTCCATTGTCAGCATCTTCAAGGATATTTTCCGAAGATAATCAGACTGAAATTAGGAAATGTGAAAGATATAAGATTTCATGGAAATCCATGATATTGAACAACAAAAAATTCAATTACTACTCAACTTTCTATCTCAATTCTCCTGCTCAGGTGACAATGGCTCATCAAGAGGGGTGTGGGAATTAAAATAATGAACACTCTACCAGGCTTGTTGCTACATTATAAATCTTCTCCTCAAATCTTGCAGCAATTTTACGAATTTCATCTAATCCCTCTTGGCCATAAACAGGAAGATGTCCTCTTAATGTTTCCATTCTATCAGATGAATAACACCAGTTTAATTGCTATAAAAGTACAAAACATTAAAAAGCACATATCATTAAAAAGCATAATCATAATGAACTTCAAGCCCTTCACATTTTCCAAAACAAACGCACAGAATTCGGATTTTGATTAGAAATATGAATGATGAGAGTGTCAAATAATATTTTTCCTTTCTCTATAAATATAACCTTTCATAGACATTTTCATATCAAATGTGTAATGTGGCCCTCTAAAACACATACACAGACCTTGAAAAAATTATTGAAGATTGCTACCCAGCAAGAATATTAAGTGAAGAACATTTTATTATGAAAAAAGAACGACTAGGTCCAATGATAGTTCCTCATCTATAAAACAGAATTTTGAGCATTAATCTTAAGTCAGTTATCAATTTAATTGCACATAACAAACAGGGGAAATCTAACAAAGTATGGTATATGATTTTGTTTCCCCATCATGCAATAGATCACCAAAGTGAAAAAAGTAAAAAAAAAAAAACTAAAAATTTATACATTTTGCTGACAATTCTTTGGCGGCTATCAGGATGCAGTTGAGCCCTCCAATAATCTGTAAAGGATCATCCAACAGAGTATGTCTCCAATTATTCATACTCACAAATTTAGACTGAGGTATAAATAATAGAGCATTCAAATTAGTAGGATAAGACTAATGTTGTTGTTGTTGTTGTTGTTGTTGAATAGATATAACAAAGCATTCAAATCATATCTGACTGTAGATTAAAAAGCATAAGTAGCATAGTTACATGCACATAAGACAATAAAAATAACATCAATACTTCGATAGATATTAAAGTTTTACTATAGATCCAATTTAGCCATATATCAAATCAGAACTGTAATATAATTATTTTAACGGAAAAGCACTTCTATCGGAAACTACTTTACAATGCAAATGCACAAAATATGGATGGTATTCAAATTAATTACTAAATATACAAAGTAATTGTTTGAGATCCCCAAAAATTAATGGAAATATCATAAAACTTAATAAACATTCTATATATGATATCAAATAAAAATAGCTACAAATTTAATATTTTGTCATTGGAAAACAATAGCTGAATCACTAAGAATATTGTCTGAGCAAAACCCCAAATATTCATCCAATACAATGTTTCAGAGGTTCTAAGGATTAAAAACTTTTAAAAGCTAAAATGGGTTAGTAACTGAATAAAAAATTTCCTAATGTAGAAATGTAATCAAAATTGATTTCCTTAATATCAAAAATAACTTCATGAGTAACCTCGGACTACATTCAGAAATAGATATCCTTTCCAAACAATCTCAGAGCAAGGCCCCCCCCCCCAACCAAAAAAAAGATAAATAAATAAAAAAAGGGAAAGAAAAGGAAAGTAAAAAACCCAACATCATCAGCTTACACAAAGCTTTATTCCCGGGATCAATCTACAATCAGTTTATCACCTTGCGTAGGCTGTTTGTAGCAAATAGAAACCATGAAGCCTTTAAATGCCAATACCTGTATCTGAAGGCCCATTCCTATTGTCACCAGAGTTTGATGGCATAGAGTTTGCCCTGGTGTTCTGGCCTTGAGTTTCCATTGTCAGCATCTTCAGGGATATTTTCCGAAGATAATCAGACTGAAATTAGGAAATGTAAAAAAGATATAAGATTTCAAGGAAATCCATGATATTGAACAACACAAAGTTCAATTGCTCCTCAACTTTCTATCTTAATTCTTCTGCTCAGGTGACAATGGCTCATCAAGAGGGGTGTGAGAATAAAAATTATGAACACTCTACCTGGCTTGTTGCTACAGTATAAATCTCCTCCTCAAATCTTGCAGCGATTTTACGAGTTTCATCTAATTCCTCTTGGCCATAAACAGGAAGATGTCTTCTTAATGTTTCCATTCTATAAGATGAAAACACCAGTTTAATTACTACAAAAGTACAAAGCATTAAAAAACATATATCATTAAACAGTCCTCAAAATAAAAAGCATGATCATAATAATGCATTTCAAGCACTTCACATTTTCCAAAAGTAGTGCACAAATTCAGATTTTGATTAGAAATATGAATGATTAGAGTGTCAGATACTATTTTTCCTTTCTCTACAAACATAACCTTTCATAGACATTTTCATATCAAATGGGTAATGCTGGCTCTATAAAACTCATACACAGACCTTGACAAAATTATTGAAGATTGCTACCCAATAAGACTGTTAAGTGAAGAAATTTAATGTCAAAAGAGAATAAGGTCCAATTATAGTTTCTCAACTATATAACAGAATTTCGAGCATTAATCCTAAGTCAGTCATCAATTTAATTCCACATGACAAACAAGGGAAACATAACAAAGTATGGCATAAGTTTTTCCCCATCATGCAATAGATCAACAAAGTATAACAACATAAAAATCTATACATTTTGTTGGCAATTCTTTGGCGGCTATCAGGTTGCAGAAGAGCCCTCCAATTATCTGTAAAGGATCATCCAACTAAGTATGTCTCCAATTATTCATACTCACAAATTTAGATTGAGGTATAAATAACAGAGCATTCAAAACATATCTGACTGTAGATGGAAAAACATAAGTAGCATAGTTACATGCACAAAAGATAATAAAAATAACATCAACAGATATTAAAAATTTACTATAGATCCCATTTAGCCATATATCAAATCAAAACTGCAGTGTAATATAATTATTATAACGGGAAAGTACTTCTATCAAAAACAAAATTGCAATGCAAATGCACAAAACATTGATGGTATTGAAATTAAATATATAAAGTATTTGTTTGAGATACCCAAAAATTAATGGAAATATCATAAAACTTATTAAATATTCTACATATGATATCAAATAAAAATTAGCTACAAATAGAATATTGTTAGTGGAAAACAATAGCTGAATCACTAAGAATACAGTCTGAGTAAACCCCAAACGTTCATCCAACACAATGGTTCAGAGGTTTTAAGGATTAAAAACTTTCAAAAGCTAAAATTGGTTAATAACTGAATCTGATGGCATAAAGTTGACCTTGGTGTTCTGGGACTTACTATCAATTAAACACAGGATTGAAGATATTTTCCGTAAATAATCCACCTGAAATCAGGAAGTATAGAAAAAATTAGTATGACAGCAATCCATTACATGGTAAAAAAAATAGGGCAAGATTGTATCCATTAGCATAGGTGACCATAGATTTTTAGAATAAATGAGATTAAACACTATCAGTGTACCTGGCTTGTTGCCTCAGCATAAGACTTATGCTCAATACTTTGAGCAATTTTTTTAACTTTAATTAATTCATCGTCATCATGAAGAGAATGATTTAATTTACTCATTCTGCAAAATGAAGAATTGTTTTACAATGATAAGTCATCAAGAAGCTGAGGATGTCATACAATGGTCAACTGAAAATAACATGATCATTATGTAAAAGTCCAGCCACTCTATTTTTTGTTGAAAAGAAATGCTAAGAAAACTGATTATCATTTGGAATAGACTATCAAAGACTAATTTCATTACCCTGGCACCTGACAAACAAACTTCTTCCTTCTCCTGGATGCTATAAAAGGAATAAACTAGAACTGTTCCAAATTCTTAGTTCATACCCAAGATAGGCCTATAATACAAAAAGTTCATTTGTAATATTTTGAACTATAGCAAAATCCAATGAAAAGTATCAACGGCTTCTAAAGTCATGTCAACAATATATGACACAATAAAAATTCCTGCTCCCCCAGGTAAGAGTATGGGCAAGGGTAAAACACTGCCTGCTAAGACTCTTGAATCTCCCTCACATACATAGAACATTGAAAATTTGAAATATAAATGTCCAGCATGGACTATAAATGGAAAAAACTAGCTTGTCAAAAGAAATTGATTAGGTAAAGTAATATAGTTCCTGAACCGGCAAAAAGAAGAATCAGTAGTTTAATGAGTTAGCCAATTATATACAATTCATGCTATAGCTCCTTTACCATAGTTATAATGATATATGTTCTCTGACGAAATAAAATTAATCCTCTATGATAAACAACGGGAACTTTACGGCAGCATTAACAGTTTACAAAACTGACAGCATCGAAGCCAATACTATTTAGATCACCTTATTAATTTAATAAAGATTCAGACCTACATTTTGTTGACTTGTATTTGGCGAAAATAAGGCATCAATTGGGCCCTCCAATCAAGTGTATCCATAGTGGGATCTGCACCTTGCGGAGTTCTCCGATGATTGAACCTATTTAATCAAAATCAGCTGGGGTACCAAAACTTGACCAATTAAATCAAATCAAACTTTAACAGCAAACATATAAACTGAATTACTATGATGTGAAAATCAAATATATAAACTGAAGTACAAGTAAACAAGTGAATAGAAACTATTGGTTTGTTAAGAAAATTATGGACTTAAGATCATAAATACTCTATTGTGAAAACCAAAACCCAAAAGAAAAGAATGGAACCTAATTTCAACTCGTGCTGTAATTCAACAAATTCCTCAAGTCAAGTGATAAATTACTATGATGTGAAATATGTAAGTATTCATCTCTATCCCTCCATCATTAAAAGGCTAGTTTAGACTAAGATATAGTTATTATTTCTCTTGATTTATTTATTTTTTTATTATTTGTTGCTGATGTATTTTAGCTTTTCTATATTACTTCACCTTTGTACAGATGGCCCTATCTTATCGGCCAACAGTTATATGTTTATATGATGAATGACATGCCATGATTAGAGGTTTTGCCTATCTTCGTGTATCATTGTTCCCATCTAGGTTCCACTTCTTTCCCCGTCTCCATCTTCGAGGGCTCTGACTACTACTATTCATAATGTATCACACACTAAAATCGTTTTGAATATGTTACACTTCCATTAAAATGAACTGGCACTAGATTAGTTTCCCAGTACTTTCAAATTCTTTTAAAGACAGAAAATATTTCCCCTGCACCTGCAATTATCAAAAGTTGAGAGCTTCTCCAAAGTGATAATGGGTAATTGAAAAGTATGTTATCAGGAATTAGAGAAATACGAATGTCTCCCAAAGCAAACAAAACTAAATTAGCAATACAAAGAGAGAAAAGCAGACGATTACTGGAAGAAGCCGCATGTCTACGACAGTCACAGTATTCTTCTACGACTAAGATGATGCTGCGAGAGGAGCAGCGAATTGACGGGTAGAAACGAGGTGATTCTGTACTAGTCTTCGCCGGCATTTGGTCTCGCAAAGCTGATTTATTATACTCCCCCCAACATCACCCTTTTAACGAAATTACGAATTTGAAGAAAGTTAAAAGTTAATTATCTACTCGGATTTTTCCAAAAGTTATAATAATTTTTTAAAATTATTTTTATTTAAAATTATTTTATTTATCTTTAAAATATATTAAATAGAAATATTTTTTAAAAATACATAATAAATATTATATCATATATTATAAAAATAAAATATTCTATATTTAGAATTGAAATGAGTAATATATTAATTATTTATGTTTTAATAAAGTATATTTTTTGTGTTAAACTTTAATTTAGTTTTGTTATACGAGCAACCAGCCATTTATTATGGTAAGTGTTAACTGTAACAAAAAAAAAGTAGTATTAATTAGAGTTTTGTTTTGCTTTTGTCATATCAATCAAAAATTCAAATTGCTCGGATGTAATTTCCTAATGTAGAAATCTCACTGTTTGAAAAGCACACAACCTTCCCTAGCACACTTTACCCCTACTCATTTTGGATAGAAATATACAAAATTTAGCGTTTAAGACTATTTATATAAATGTGGTAGAATGACAAAATAAGCCACGTTGATTCATTTAAATAAGAAAAATTATAGAACAAAATAATTCCAAATACATCACATAACAATTCAAAACGAAGAAAAATTAAAAGAAACTCCTTCAGGAAGCTTGGCCAAAAAAAAAACTCCTTCAGGAAGTGCATGGACAGATAGCATATTGACCACAATAAAAATTGCTTCATTCAAGAGCTGCAGATTTAGAATTCCATGAGAAATGAGGGGTTGATGAAGAAACCAAACATGCTAGATTTATTGCGCAGAATTTGATGAATGAGTAGGACTATTCATTACTAGTAAATAGTGTGCGACTTGTCATATATTTTGTATTTTGTATTTTGCATCTAATCAATTGTTGAGAGCCATTCGAAAGTAGGCATTGCAAATATAGACGGGACAAAAAGCTTGCAGGGTCATCAAAACAAAGAGACAAATTGCAGCCACAAACATCAAGAATTGCCATGACCCAAAGATATAACTCCTCATGAATTTCTAGGCTTTCACCTTCATTCTTCCATTGTAATACTTGCTCACATCTTCAATTACCTTATCTAAAAATGGCGCTTTTGTCAGTTTTACAGACCTACTCATCCTATTCCAGAATTCAACCACTTCTGCATCACTCTTCAACTGGTTCAGAATCACCCCTTTTGCTCTCAGCACCTTAACATCCTTACCAGTATGTATAATCCTATTTATTAGTTCTGTGTAACATGTCAAAACCAAGGGTCCAGATGCCACTGATACTTCATATGCAGTTAAATTTCTAATGAACACTTCAGTGTTGGCGTCTAGACTAACTACTGGAAAGTGAAAAGTGCGTGTCTTTATGTCAAAATTGATGCTTGATATAGATCCATTAGCTGGCACAAAACTAACCCCAAAATTTATGAGTTTAGTAGTAGAAGGAATTGTGATTTCCTCTATAGTATTTCTTAGTTTGTTTAAATTAATTATTTATATCTTATATTTAGGATCAAAAGAAATAATGTTTAAATTAATTGGCTTGATTTAATTTGGTTTAGTGGAATTATGCATAATATATATATATATATATATATCAAAAAAATATATATCTCAATGCAGTAGAGAGAATGGGTGAAAGCTTGATGCGATAGAGACCTGGAGAAAGAAAGGCTGATATAATGAAGAGGATGAAGGAAGAATTAGAGGCAATATGTGTCTACATAAGGTTAGGGGTAATTTGTAATTATAATATTAAATTCAAGTCATTTCATTTTGGACTCCTATTTTAGGGAACTAAAACAATTGTGTTTATGATAACTAAGTATGACCTCCTCTCTTTTAAAAAATTCTTCAAAACAATGGCCTAAGTCCATTAGTCATCCCATTTCATTTTATTCTATTAAAAAACAAATTCCCACACATATACTTGAGCTTAATACTATTGGAAGCTAGAGCTTGTAAATGAAAACTTAGATAGAATCACTTTGAGCCACAAAGCTTGTCTTAACCACAATGTGTCCAGCATTAACTCACCTAAACTTTTTTATCAAAAAAAGAATCTCTTTCTTTCGAGTCTAGAGGAGTCACTCCAAAGTTTATTCAAGCATTTCTCACGTTCCTTCACGTTACAACAGAAGCCTTATATAAAGGCAACCTTGCAAACACAGTACACGCAGAGAAAACACTAGAATCGAAATTGCCAAAGACATAGCAAACACTTGGCCCAAATTATTTACAATAGCCTGATGAGTAAATGAGTATATGAGAATACAGCTATTAATCGGTGACAAATTCAGCGAGCCACTGTGGTTGCATCCTCCTTCTTAAAGACTGTCTTACTGCAGCATTTCTCTCTCCCTCTGATAAGCCTGCATAACAGACCCCATTCACCATCAAGAAAAACTTGATTTCCTTAATATCACTAACTTCATGAGTATCCTCAGACTTCATTCAAAAATATATATCCTTTGCAAACAATCTTAAAGTACCCACAACCCAAAAAAAAAAAAAAACCAACATCATCAGCTTAGTGCATATAAAGTTTTTATTCCCGGAACAAACTACTATCAGTTTAACCTTGCATGCACAGGCTATCTGTAGCAAACAGAAACCATCAAGCTTTTGCATGCCAATACCTGTATCCGAAGATCCATTCCTACTGACACCAGAGTTTGATGGCATAGAGTTTGCCCTGGTGTTCTGGCCTTGAGTTTCCATTGTCAGCATCTTCAGGGATATTTTCCGAAGATAATCAGACTGAAATTAGGAAATGTAAAAAAGATATAAGATTTCAAGGAAATCCATGATATTGAACAACACAAAGTTCAATTGCTCCTCAACTTTCTATCTTAATTCTTCTGCTCAGGTGACAATGACTCATCAAGAGGGGTGTGAGAATTAAAATTATGAACACTCTACCTGGCTTGTTGCCACATTATAAACCTTCTCCTCAAATCTTGCAGCAATTTTACGCGTTTCATCTAATCCCTCTTGGCCATAAACAGGAAGATATCTTCTTAATGTTTCCATTCTATAAGATGAATAACACCAGCTTAATTACTATAAAAGTACAAAACATTAAAAAGCATAATCATAATGAATTTCAAGCCCTTCACATTTTCCAAAAGAAACGCACAGAATTCGGATTTTGATTAGAAATATGAATGATGAGAGTGTCAGATAATTTTTTTCCTTTCTCTATAAATATAACCTTTCGTAGACATTTTCATATCAAATGTGTAATGCTGGCCCTCTAAAACACATACACAGACCTTGAAAAACTTATTGAAGATCGCTACCCAGCAAGGATATTAAGTGAAGAACATTTTATTATGAAAAAAGAACGACTAGGTCCAATGATAGTTCCTCAACTATAAAACAGAATTTTGAGCATTAATCTTAAGTCAGCTATCAATTTAATTGCACATAACAAACAGGGGAAATCTAACAAAGTATGGTATATGATTTTGTTTCCCCATCATGCAATAGATCACCAAAGGGAAATAAGTAAAAAAAAGAAAACTAAAAATTTATACATTTTACTGACAATTCTTTGGCGGCTATCAGGATGCAGTTGAACCCTCCAATAATCTGTAAAGGATCATCCAACAGAGTATGTCTCCAATTATTCATACTCACAAATTTAGATTGAGGTATAAGTAACAGAGCATTCAAATCACATCTGACTGTAGATGGGAAAGCATAAGTAGCATAGTTACATGCACATAAGGCAATAAAAATAACATCGATAGATATTAAAGTTTTGCTATAGATCCAATTTAGCCATATATCAAATCAAAACTGTAATATAATTATTATGATGGAAAAGCACTTCTATTGAGGACAAAATTACAATGCAAATACACAAAATAGTGGATGGTATTCAAATTAATGGAAATACCATAAAACTTATTAAATATTCTACATATGATATCAAATAAAAATTAGCTACAAGTCGAATATTTTGTTAGTGGAAAACAATAGCTGAATCACTAAGAATACAGTCTGAGTAAACCCCAAACGTTCATCCAATACAATGGTTCAGAGGTTTCAAGGATTAAAAACTTTCAAAAGCTAAAATTGGTTAATAACTGAATCTGATGGCATAAAGTTGACCTTGGTGTTCTGGGACTTACTATCAATTAAACACAGGATTGAAGATATTTTCTGTAAATAATCCACCTGAAATCAGGAAGTATAGAAAAAATTAGTATGACAGCAATCCATACATGGTAAAAAATATGGGCACACCACTAAAAATCCACCCTGTTCAAACAATGTTTCAAATCTGGAGATATGGGGCTGGGGGCAAAAGTTACATGTAATAATAACATAAGCATTCCAAAGCTGGGGGGTAAGAACCCTCCCTTCCCTCCCAAAAAAAAAAATCCACCCATGATTGTATCCATTTGCATAGGTAGCCATAAATTATTAAAATAAATGAGATTACACATTATTGGTGTACCTGGCTTGCTGCACCAGCATAAGACTTATGCTCAACACTTTGAGCAATTTTTTGAACCTCAAGTAATTCATCATCATCATGAAGAGAACGATTTAATTTACTCATTCTACAAAATGAAGAATTGTTTTACAATGATAAGTCATCAAGAAGTTGAGGACATTATACAATGGTCAGCTGAAAAAGACATGATCATTATCTTAAAGTCCAGCCCCTCTATTGTTTTTTTCAGAAAAGAAATGTTAAGAAAGTTGATCATCATTTGGAGTAGACTGTCAAAGACTAATTTCATCATCCTAGCACCTGACAATTACAATCTTCTTCCTTCTCCCGGATTCTATTAAAAGAATAGACTATAACTGGTCCAAATTCTTGGTTCATTTCAAATATTTTGAACTATAGCGAAACGAGAAATATCAACGGATTATCAACAACACACAATAAATTCCTGCTTCCCCAGGCAAGAGTATGGGCACGGGTAACACTGCCTGCTGAAACTCTTGAATGGTCCTCGCATACAGAATAAAAAATTTGAGATATAAATGTCTAGCGTGGACTATAAATGGAGAAAACTAGCTTGTCAAAAGAAATTGAATAGGTAAAGTAATATAGTTCCTGAGCAAGCAAAAAAGAAGAATCAGTAGTATAGAATTTGTTAGCCAATTATATACAATCCCTGCCATAGCTCCTTTACCATGGGCACAATGATACATGTTTCCTGATGAAATAAAATTAATCCTCTATGACAAACAAGGGGTCTTCATGACAGCATTGACAGTTTACAGAACTGACGGTGTCGAAGCCGATAATTATTAGATCACCTTACTGATTAAATAAAGGTTTAGACCTACATTTTGTCCACTTGTGCTTGGCGAGTAGAAGGCATCAATTGAGCCCTCCAATCAAGTGTATCCATAGTGGGATTTGCACCTTGCGGAGGTCTCCAACGATTGAACCTATTTAATCAAAATCAGCTGGGGTACCAAAACTTGACTAATTAAATCAAATCAAACTCTAAAAGCAAACATATAAATTGAATTACTATGACGTGAAAACCAAACATATAAACTGAAGTACATGGAAACAAGTCAATAGAAACTGTTGGTTTTTTAAGAAAATTATGGACTTGAGATCATAAATACTCTCTTGTGAAAACCAAAACCCAAAAGAAAAAAACGGAACCTAATGTCAGCTCGTGTTCATAATTCGGCTAATTCCTCAAATCAAGTGATAAATTACTATGATGTGAAATGTGTAAGTATTCATCTCTATTCCTACATCATGAAAAGCCTTCACTTCTTTTCCCGTCTCCATCTTTGAGGGCTCTAACTACTACTATTCGTAGCGCATCACACACTAAAATTGTTTTGAATACGTTACACTTCCGTTACAATAAACTGGCACTTGATCATCAGAAAACCAGAGGGCTAACAAATATTAGTTTCCCAATTTTTTTTGAAGACAGAATATAGTTCCCCAATACCTGCCATCATCAAAAGTTGAGAGCTTCTCCTAAGTGCTAATGGGTAGTAGAAAGTATGTTATAAGGAATTAGAGAAATACGAAGGTCTCCCAAAGCAAACAAAACTAAATTAGCAATACAAAGAAAGAGAAAAGCAGTACGATTACTGGAAGAAGCCGGAAGTCTACGACAATCACGGTAGTCTCCTACGACTAAGATGATGCTGCGAGACGAGGATCGAATTGACGGATAGAAACGAGGTGGTTCCGTACTAGACTATTTGTGTTCGCCGAAATTTGGTGCCAGGCTGATTTATTAGTTATTGACTCCGTTATTTTTTGTAAGGAATTTTTGCTGTGAAATTAAGGATGTTAATTATGTTGTTAAAATTACAAAAAAAAAATATAAATATTTTTTATTTAATATAATAATATAATTTAAATTAAATATTATTTGATCAATTGATAATATCTTTTTTATTTAAAAAATTTAATAATAATTTATGAAAATAAATAAATGATGAGGATAAAATAAAAAAAATTTTATAAAATATTATAACACCTCTTATAAAAAGAACTGAAAAAACTTTTAAAAAGCTTCTTATAAAAAAAATCAGAGAAAATATTTATTTTTAAACAAAAATATAAATTTATTATTTACTGTTTACTGTATCAAATATAAATCCCAAAAAATTCTCATGTTCCAAATTCCAAAATATAAGTTATGAATTGCCGATTAAATAAAATTTTTTATAAATAACCTTCATTGATTAAAATATGAGAGGTTATATAAAAATTTAAATTTATAATTTGAAAGATATTTGTTTAATTAGAGATAAATCTAGGTGATAAAAAAGGGCTAAATCTGAAAAAAAAAATTCTAAATTTAAAAAATTTAACAACTTTTGTTATTATGCATGAAAAATAATTAAATGTAGTTTAGATTTTGAGAATGAGGGAATTATTTTTTTGTTTTATATAAAGTAACTTTAATTAGTGTTATATAGAAATCAAATCGAAGTGGTCAAATCAATCAAAAATTGGTGTGATCTAAACAAAGATAATGATCATATGGTTTAAGAACTTATGTAAACTAATTAGGAATTAGTGGAACCTCCCAAGCTGATTTGAACTAGTCTCATTTTTTTATTTTTTTAAGAAATTTTTTTAAAATGTTTTTTTAGTTTTAAGATAAAATAATATTATTTCTAATACAAAATATTTTTTAATTATAATATTATATAAACAGTATTATTATATATAATTATTGAAAATAATAAATTTATTTAACAAATAATATACTAATGGATTATTAGTTAACTATTTTGAACTCAAAACCTGATTATGGATAAATATTAAATTATGAAGTTTATTAATAACTTATTTGTGGTAGATAATAGATTGATAATATAGTATTATTTAATTTAAAACTTTAATTAAATCATAAAATCTATTTAAATTTATGTTATTTGTTTGAAATATATTATTTTAATCACTAATCTAATTCTAATTAAATTATACTTGAATTATTAAATCTTAAACTAGTATCTTATTTCGTTGAATATCCAATTCATAAAATTGATTTTAATTTTATTTTTTGACAAAAAAAATTAATTTAACTTTTTATATGAATAATTAGCCGATGATCTCAATCAAAATCTAAAGTAGCAAGTACTCATTGGAACAAAAAAAAAAGTGGCATTAATTAATGTTTTGTTTTGCTTTTGTCGTATCTATCAAAATTGCTCCCATGTAATTTTCTAATGTCGAAATGTAACTGTTTAAAATGAGCGCATAACCTAGCACCCTTCGTCACCCAACTCATTTTGAATAGAAATATACATTATTGCAAAAATTGGACTGGACTAGTATTTGGTTTGCACAAAGGGTATGATTAGCCAACACAAGATTCTTGATATAAACTAATTGTGAATTGGTCAAAAATTGGTTCTAATTTTTTAACTTTTTTAAAAAATATTTTATTTTTAAAATAAAATAATATTATTTTTAGTATAAAATATTTTTATATTATAATATTACATAAGTATTATTATAATATATAATTATTAAAAATTATAAATTTATTTAATAAATAATATAATAATAAATTATTAATTGACTATTTAGAACGTAAAATATGATTATGGATGAATATTAACTTATTTAAATTTAAATATTGAGTTATGAAATTTATTAATATTTTTTGTGGGTAATATATTGATAATCTAGTATTATTTAGTTTGATACTTTAATTAAGTCATGTAATTTGTTTTAACTTATTTTATTTGTTTAAAATTATTATTTTAATCACTATTAATCTAACTCCAATTATATCACGATGGAATCATTAAACTTTGAATCAGTCCAATTCAATGTTCAGTCAAATTTTAATAATATTGGAAATATACAAATTTAGCATTCAAAGCTATTTATATAAAATAGATTTTTTTTGTATAATTGCATAAAATTGTAAATAAATTGTATTATTTAAAACAGGTGAATAATATAATTGCTAAGAATTTATTACATACCTTGATGTAGTGATGATTTTGAACTTTTAATAATAAAGCCTATTATTTTAACTTGAGTTAAGTGTAATTGATGGATGTTTGTAATTAAATTTTTAGTAGTATTATATGTAAAAAAACTATCATTTAAAAATGGCAAGTATAATTATAAAAAGGCTAACGTATAAATTTGATCCTTTAATTTTATAGTAAGTTTCCATTTCATCCTATAGCTTTATCAAGTTTCCTTTTTAATTCTTTAACTTTGAAAAAGTTACTAAATTTTTCTCATGCTTAACACCATTAAGTTGGTTTTGCAGAAAATGGAAAATGTTGAGATATAACTGTTAAAGCTTACTCACTTATTCCCCGGTATCCAGCTCATCTCATTTTCTTTCTTAGCAAAAAAAGAAAATCGTCATATTTAACACAGGAAAAAAAAAATTCTCACCCATTTGCTGGTCCTCTTTCTCGGAGGCTCACCTTTTCTGCATATTTTTCCATCTCCACAGGACTCCTCCAGAAGCACGACGGTGAAACTTTTTTCCCCCTCTTTTCTCATCATGCAGCATCCGCTCAGAAAAGGCAACCATCTTGTTAGAATCGAAACACATTATTTCTGTGGTTTGAGTAATTAGGAACTGGACGAAAATTAACAAATAAAACTGATATAGTTTAGAGACAAAGGTAAAGTTTTTATGTTCTTGCATCTCAAACGCAAGTCTTTTTATTGATACTTATCAAAACGACAAGCATTAATTATAACATAATATATTCAATTGAAGAACAATCGATGATTTAAAATTTAGTTTTCACATATCTAAAATTGAACCATCATACTCACAGTCACAGGAGATTAGTAAGAAATTTGCAATTCGCCATCAGATATATACGCGAGTCCTATGACAGGGACAACAAGACGGGAGTGGATCACCATTCACCACATACACATCGATCTTTTCTTAATAATATTTTTCCCATGTTTATACCATGCGTCGCTTGTTCTTTTTTGTTAAATATTTTTATGCAGTACCTAAACGAAGCTCAACACCTTTTTTTACTAATAAAATTTTTTCCTCCTGCCTGAAAAAACATCAATACTTTCAACAAGTATCAACTGTAAAATAAAAAATTATTGGAAAAATTTAAAAATAAATTATATTTTATACAATAATTTAGTATTCAGTATTACTAGATTAGATTCAAGTATTATCAATTTTAATTGTGAGGACTTCTCCCAACATAATTTTTTTTATTCATAATGTTTAAACTCTCGACCTTACTTAAGGAGATCAGATTTCTTTTATTTAACTCAACCACGTTGGTACTCCTCCCGGTCTCAAATATAAAAAAATTTTAAGAAAGTTGTGTTGGTCCAAAATATCACCAAAAAAGTATAGCTATCTTGTGCAATAAATGAGATATTTCAATAATACCTCTCATTAATTTAGGAAAAATTGCGCTTTTAAACTATCATTAATTGATTTGGTGTTTAAAGAAGGCCATTAATTGAAGATAATTTTAAAGATAAATATATGTTTTACTACAAATTAAATGAAGTTAACTAACTTCAACTAATAATATTGGTTCATGTGAAGTAACTTTTTCTTTTATATTTAAAACTAAAGAGAGTATAAAATAAAAAATTATTACTAATTATATTAATATACAAAATTGAAAAACTAGAAACATTTTGTTTTATATTAAAATTGGACAATCCAACTTTAATTTTATTTTATTTTTAATTTTTTATAAAACAAAATGTATTCAAATTTTGTATATTAATGTAATTAGTAATAATTTTTTATTTCGTACCAATGTGGTTGGGTTAAATGAAATAAATTACTCAATTATCTTTAAGTAAGATTGAAAGTTTAAATGTTATTGATAAAAAAATATGTTAAAAAGTGTAACTCCATTGAGTTTAATAATACTTATATATAATTTAGAGGTATTGGGTGTCACATAGTTGTATAAAAGTATAACTTACTTTTATTTTTTTCTGACAATTTTTTATTTTATAGTTGAGAATTGTTTAAAGTGTTAATATTTTTTTAATGTGCGAGGAAACAAATATTTAGCAGTAAAAAAAATGTTGTACTTCATTTAGGTAACGTGTCAAAAAAATAATAAAAAAGAAATGAAGCTACATGTGGCATGATCCGAAGAAAATATTATTCAAAAAAGATGTGCATGTGGTGGGGTGCACCAGATCCGCTCCCCAACAGGCTTTGCAAAAGTGGTGGGGTTGAGGGAAATTAGATTAATGAATGTATGATTTGAATATTAAAGAATTTCTTTCTAACAAAATACCATGAGTTGGAAGTTAAAAATTAAGTGAATTGGCTTTAAAATTTCCTTCATTCAATTCATATTATAAGATATTTTATATCAATTATATACATATTAATGAAATTATTTTTCACCTAAAATTAATATAAAAATTATCAAAATTTTCTATTTTATCATTATTAAATACCTTATTTTATTATTATTCTAAAATTATAAATAAGGAGTAAGAAATAATTAAAAATAAGGATAAAATGAGAAAAAAAATATTCAATACCATATATTTTATATCAAAAACTTATTATATAAAATATTATATAATACAGATAAGATAATGTAAATCTAAACATTTTCTATTGAACATTAAAGGTATAAAGCATGAAGAAAATTTTAATTATTTTTTCAAAGTTAAAAAATCAAATTGAAACTTATTATATAATTAAGGGATTAAAAGTATATTTAAGCTTTATAAAAATTATACTCATATGTCATATAATTAATATTAATATTATCAATATAAAATATAAAATCCATACCAAATATATATATATATATTTATATATTTATATATATTTTAAATCAGCTGCCAAAAGTAACAACCACATAAATTCTAAAAATCTATAAAACCACATCGCATGGTTTTTTATATTATATATTAAATGGATTTGTAACGATTATACTAATGAAAGAATATCCTTGCTGTTTTGTAGTAACGTGCATTTAACTCGCATTTAAAAAAAATAAGCATGCATTATTTAATGTTTCTCCACTATATACCATACACAAGTCAAGCAATGGCAAGAAGTTTTCCCATTTGATTTGTCCTGAAACCATTGAAGCTAACCTACATATAAATCCTCTTTTTCAATAGTGGATGATGGTCAATAAATTTTGATGCATTGTGGTTGGTGAATTTTTTTACCGTAATTTGTAACTATATGCTTTTTATGATGCATTTGTTACTTTGTATTTCTTATATATATATATATAATATGTATTATGTTTTTGGTAAAAAATTTAATGATTTATCTTTCATGACTTTAGAACATGGTACTCCCTCTAATCTTTAATATAAGATCATTTTAATCGAATTATGCAGATTAAGAATTGGAATTAAAACTAATTAACTATTTTGATTTCTCTGAAAATTCTAATATTTTTCTAAAACTATCCTTATTTAATCTCTTTCTCTTTAAATACATTAAATAGAGATATTTTTTAAAAATATATAATAAATACTACCTTATATATTGTAAAAAATCTTATATTTAGGACCGGAACAAAGAATCTTGTATAAATGACTGGAGAGATGATTGGATTTCACATATTTAGCCCCACCAGCCAGCCACAGTGCTTTTAATCGCACTTAATGTTCGTCAATTCTCTTCTCTCTCTCTCCGTTGTCTTCATGCACATTCACAATTATTTATATCTGCTGTGTGGAATTATCATACACTATAAAAATAAATAAAATCCTTAATAGCTCTTAATCCACAATTTTTTTTTCTAATCTTCCATATGCTATAATTAATTTATTATTTGGAGGTATAAAACCTATGGTCAAGATATTAAAAAATTTAAAGAAAAAGCACTTATATAAAAAAGGATTAATTAAAAAATTATAAAAATAGTTGCAAGATTAACAAATTTTTTATCTACATATCTATCTATCCATGTATAGATTGATTATTTCCTTTGATCAGCTAATTAGTTGTTCACTAAATAATAAATATTTTATACTACATTTTAATGAAATCAATTAGGATGATTTCACGTGCTCCGTAGCCTAGTCGGCATGGTATGTCTTGGATCACTTTGGGCCAGGCCAAAAAAGAAAAAAACTTGAAATGAGGAGCTAGCCAGGCCGGGCCTTCGGCAAGTCATAGGCCGTGCTAAGCCTGCCCGGTATATGTTATTTTTTTTTTCAATTTCCTCATTTCTCTTTATTTGTTAAAAATATTGAATAATTTTATATAATTATTTTTTCTTTATATGCCTCATATAATAAAATAGTTTTATAATTATAATAGATACATTTTATTATTCTAATCTTTAATTTTATTTCAAATTTTAAATTTATTTCTTAATTTAATATTATATAAAAATAAATAATGTATAGATGTTAAGTATTTATAATTTTAATAAATATTATTTTTATCCCAATATTATATTTTATATAAGAATACATTTTTATTAAAAAATTAAATTAACTTATTTTTTTATTTACTTTTTATATACCGAGCCAAACCTCACCCAGTATTAGCACTTGGTATTTTTATATTGGGCCAAACATCATGTTAAAATTCAAGTCTATAGCACTATTAGTTGCCCTTAATTGAATCAATTAAGGAAAAAAATACTAAACAATGTCTCTAAACAAAATCTTTACACGATAATAATCCCTAATATTCACCAAAAAAAGAAAAATTTAGAAAAAAATTCCTAATATATTTGGGAAATAATATTTTTACAAAAAATATGATATTTTAGTTGTCATAACATCTTTTCCATTTGTGTTTCACAAAAAAAAAATCCATTTATAGTATTAAAAATTTGATCCTTTTACCAAAAGTAATTAAAACTCCATTAGTTGATAAATGTCACATGAGTATCCGATTTGAAAATTATTATATTAACTTGTTAATTACTTTCATATTACCAAAGTATTAAAAACTGGACCGGCCATTGAACCGGATGAAGTAACGGTTTAAGGTTCAATGGTTAGACCGGGGTCGGACCGGTTGTGAATAAATTAATATATTTTAAATAATGTAGATAAAAAATATGAAAGAAATTTATCTATAATCATAAAATTAACATTCAATTTAGGATGAAAAATAAATTTAATAATATATAGAAAATTAAAAATATTATTATTAAGTTTTACAACCAAATATTAAAATCTAAACAAATTAATATTCATCTATAATTATATTTTGAATTCAAAATAGTCAATTGATATTATATTTTTATATTATTTGTTAAGTAAATTTATCATTATTTATAATTATATATCATAATAATACTTATACTATATTATAATATAAAAAGAAAAAATTTATACAAAAAATAATGATATTTAGTACTAAAAATAATGTTATTTCATCTTAAAAATAAAAAAAATATTTAAAAAAATTAAAAAAAGAGAGGCAAAACCGTTTTTGTACCGGTTTTTGGCCAGTTCTTGATCGGTTTTGCTCTAATTCGCACTGGTTCTAAAAAGTTCCGGTCTTTATCTATGACTGGATCGGACCAGGAGCCAGTTCTCAATTGAACCGGTCGGTCCGATCCGGTTTTTAATATATTGCATATTACATTAAAAGTTTCAAAAGTTATTTTTTAACTTATGAAATTTAATCATTAATATAATTAAATTATTAAATAAATAAATATAGAATTTAATTTTCTATAAACAATTTAAAATTAAATTCATATTAAAAAATTAATCTGATTAGATTGAGTCAACAATATTTTTTTCGTTGAAAACAAATCGACATTATTTTAAAACATATAATTTAAAAATCATTTGATGAAAGAAATTTAATGTTGATTGATCATTTTAAACCATCATTTTTCTATCATAATTCTAATAATAATTTACAATTTTATTAATTTTTCAATCTAAATTTTAATTCAAATTAAATTTAAAAGTTGACAAAAAAATCTTCTTTATTCAAATGGGTATGACTAATCCAAATTGAGTCATGTTATGGCTCATTTAGGGAGAAAGCTACCAAAATAATTTAATTAGGAAATTGAATTATTGGAATTCTTTGGTTTGAACCAGAGTAATTTATTATAATTTCATTAAAAAAATTTAAAAATTAAATTTCCATCATGTAATAATTTTATTTATCAGAAATGATTTATTCATCTTATTAAATGCTAAATCTTATATTATACTTAAACTCAAAAAAATTATGAACATTAATTTTTCACATCAAAATTTTTAATTAAAATTAAAATTATACTATAAAATTCGATTGTGGATTACTTTTCTACAAAAGTACAATACTGATTGTATGGGTATAAGTAAATATTATTTTGAAACTCTTGATTGAAACTTAAAAGATGTTCTCAAGTGATAAAACCCAATCTACACTAACATGCCATTTGGATGACATGAAATATAATTTACCATGACATGAAATCTGTAAACAAATATTATTTTAAAGCTCTTAATCAAATCTTAAAGGATGTTTTTAAATAATAACACCCAGCCTATGCGAATATGCCATTTAGTGGGAATGTAATTGCTTTGAGTGGAGCAGTTATGCCTAGAGGAAGAAGAACTAGAGAGAACAATGTATTTGCAATAATTAACTCATCTTATGTATAGAATCCAATAATAAAATTACTGCATTTATTATATATTTATTATTAGGAGAATCAAAATTACCATTTTACCAAATCTCCTGTTAGATGCTGCAAGTAATCTAATTAAATGTATTATCAAGTTCAAATCTCCTAATCTGATTGACAACCTCAATGACCCATCATACTTTAGAGTCATAGCAATATTATCTCCTATTTTATCAGTTATTGATGAGATTAATCAATATGTTATTCATGTTGCCCAATGAGAAAGTACTATATTGTAAAAATATATTTAAGCAAGGGAATGTGGGTTCTAATAATGATGTGCACTCTATTGAATTTCTTAATTATATTTCTATGTCTGGTCTTTCAGAATTTGTAATACAATTTAAAGTTGGTGTACCAATCATGCTGATGAGAACTTTTGATAAATTATTAGGTTTATTCAATTGTGCCCAATGCATTATAATTAAAAACAGTAAGAAATTACCCAGCGTCTAGTTCAATTGGCAAGGGGGAACGCAACTGTATTAAATACTTAGTTGTAGAGCTTGCAGCTTAATAGGGTTCTACCTTACTCCATCTAGATTATCTTGTACCGATAAATCCTCTAATTAAAGTGAGAATTGTTCATGATATTAGCTTCACATGTAGAATAAAAAAGTAAGCATATTCTACAAACAAGAAAATGATTTATTTGGAGAGATGATATTTGATAGAATCCATTGGTGTTGTACGATCCATGTAGCTAATCCCATTTAGTATGATAAGGTTAATGTTGTTATTATTGTATTCTGCTAACATGAATGATGTTGGAGTCTAAGGAAGGGTTGATAGTGTGTATCCCAATAATGATAATTATATCAGATTTTAGGCTTCCATTTAATATGTGCAGGAAGTAATTCCTTATTATGTTATCATTTACTATAACCATAAACAAAAGTCAAGGGTCAAAATTTGTGTTGTTGGCTTATACTTAATTCTATTTTCATCATGAAATATATATATATAGTTATGTCACATGTTGGAAGGAAAATGGGTTTGAAAATCCTAATTCTAGATTAGAATGTTTAACCTACAGACACAACATTCAATGTCTATAGAAAAATCTTCAATAGTTTATCTTGATGAAGTTTAATTTCATACTTAATGTATTTCTCATATCATATCATTTTCTTAACTTATCTAATGTGATATTCTATTATATTATAAATATATTAACTTGCAATACTTTTTATGGTTATCTTATGTAATCTTTTGAATTATATATTTAGATATCCATTGAAGAATAATTTTAACCTAATAAATTTATATAGATCTGTTATAATTTATATGGAAAAAAAAATAACATAACGTGCATCGCACAGGTGTTATCCTAGTTATATTCACAAGTAATGAATATCACAACTAATGTCTCATCATTTTTCATACTTTGTGTAATGTATATCTATATCTAGTTATTATTAGAAGATTACATATTCATTATATTTAATTAATTGGGAAATATGATATAACAAACATAAGATTTTTACTATTTTGATTAACCATCAACCCATGAATAAGACTATTCTACTTTTGCATGTTTTGATTGCCTGGATAAAATTTGGTAGAATGACATGGTTTTAAAGTTTTATCAAGCCACAAAATAAAGTAACTTTGATTTATTTGAATAAAAAAAAAACTACAGAACAAACCCTATAATTTCGAATTCATTACATAACAATTCAAAATGAAGAAAAATTATAAGAATCTTCTTCGGGAAATGGACAGTTAACATACTAACAAATAAAATAATTGCTTCATTCAAGAGCTGCTGTAGATTTGAGAATTCCATAAGAAATTAGAGGTTGCAGAAGAAACCAAACATACCTTTGATGTATTGTACAAAATTTGATAAATGAGTTGCACTATTCACGTGTAATTCAAAAAATTCACACAAGAATAATAGATAGGAATATTCAGCTGAAGTATTATTAATGACTCAAGTCAAACCAGTACAATATTATCTGTAAACCTAAATCTCAGCTGAATCATCACTGACAAGAGAAGAAAGTACAGAAAGGAAATCAGAAAGAAAATTCAGGGAAAAAGTACTAAGGAAGCACACCAAAGAGAAAGCAATCACCAATTCCACACCCATTTCCCCGTATGAATCCTCTGCTTATTCTTCCCATTCCTCTCATCATCGCTTACTTTCCGTGTGGGCGTACGGATTCTGTTACTGCACCTGAGGGCACGTGGTGTCACCTCAGCATCACCAGTATTCTCTTCTGAGTCTTACAGACCATTTGCCATCTGTCTATCAATTCGAATATGGGGAAATATCACATTACCCTCCCCATCAAGAGTGACCTTGTTCCCAAGGTCAACTGAGAAAGGTTCCCAAGTGTGTTTATCAATCCCAGTCCACTGATGAGTAATTACAACTGCCAAGAATTGTCTTTGAGGACAAAGCGAGTGTCCAAAACAGCAACTAGTGAAATGATGGGATAAGAATCATCAGAGAGCAATGGTAAAGGTATGTGACTATCAACATGATCTCCTTTACATTTCTTAAGGACTGAAATATGGAAAATTGGTTGAATTTTGGTCTCATCTTGTAATTGAAGATGATCAGCAACATCTCCTATGCATTGTAATATACAGAATGGACCAAAAAATCACATGCCCAACTTCTCGTCTTTCTTAAGGTAAACAAAGTATTGTCTGTATGGCTGTAGTTTGACAAACACCCAATCACCAACGTTAAAAGAAAATTCAGTCCTTTTAAGATCAGTAAATCTCTTCATACGGGCTTGAGCACAACTAAGATTGAATTTAAGGTCATCCAATATAGAGTCACGAAGCTGTAATTGTTGCTGAACATCAAGAGGTACTCCATTAGAATGATTATAGTGTGGTAGTTGAGGATGATCCCTGCCATAAACAACATGAAAAAGAGTCATTCCAGTGAAGTTCTGAAATGAAGTATTGTACCAAAGTTCTGTCAATGGAAGAAACTGCACCCATAAATGAGGATTCTCATGCACAAAACACTGTAGGTACATCTCAAGGCATTTGTTGAGAGCTTCAGATTGGCCATTAGTTTGGGGGTGATAAGCTGATGGCATCTTTAAGGATGTGCCCTGTAATTTGAATATGTGATGCCAAAATGAACTGGTGAAGACCTTGTCCCTGTCAGTCACTATCGAGTGTGGCACACCATGAAGTTTAACAATATTTTTTACAAAACTTTTTGCTACTGTCAATCTAGAAAAATTCGCTTTGAGGGGTGCAAAATGTGCATACTTGTATAAGCGGTCTATAACCACCATAATCACGATGAATCCACAAGAAGGCCGTAAGTGAGCAATGAAATCCATCGCAACGTCCTCCCATATTTGAGTGGGAATTGGAAGGGGACTAAGAAGGCTAGCAGGATAAATGTGACTGTTTTGCTCTCAAACAGATAGGACATTGATCAACAAAAAGCTTGATATCCTTGTGCATGCCTTACCAAAAGAATTGTGCAGAAATTCTATGGAAGGTGCGTAAGAAGCCAGCGTGACCACTAACTGAGGATGAGTGAAACTCAATCAGTAGCAATTGAATCAAGTCTTGAGCATCAGAAGGAAGAACCAATCTATGCTTACAAAATAACAATTCATAACGCACAGAGAAGTATGGTATTGACAAAGACTGTTGTAACAGCTCTTGAAAAGTTGGAGAAGCTCTCAGTTTAGAAATAAATTCGACCATAAAAGTCTAATGTGATACTGTCAAAGCAAAAAATCCCATTCGTGAAAGAGCATCAGTTGCAATGTTTGTCTTCCCTGGCTTTTACTATGTATAATGAAACCCAAGTAACTTTGGAAGATATTCTTCCTATTCAGGGGTTTGAATAGTTTCAGAAGTCAAATGTTGCAAGCTTTTTTTTATCAGTTCGAATTACAAAATAGTGTCCCATTTACTGGACAGTTGTTTCGAGAAATAAGCAATAGGATGACCATCCTAACTCAGCACAACACCTATGGCATGGCTAGATGCATCAGTTTCCAATATAAATGGTTTGGAAAAATTGGGTAAGGCCAATACTGGAGCTTGAGTCAAAGCTATCTTGAGGTTCTCAAATGCCTGTTGAGTCACAGAAGTCCAAACAAAACTATCCTTCTTCAGTGATTGAGTCAAAGGAGCAGCAAATAAGGCATAATTTTTGATAAATCTCCTATAATAAACCGTGAGACCTAAGAATCCCCTTAGTTGTGTAATGTTAGATGGTACAGGCCATGACAGAACAGCAGCTACCTTTTCTTTATCCATTTTCGAATCCTTGAATATAAACAGTGTGACCCAAGTAATCTATGCGTTGCTGTCCAAAGGAACATTTGGAAAGCTTAGCACATAATTTAGGAGATTAAAGTAAAAATAGTGCCATAGAGAGATGATCAAGATGAGTAGACCACGTAACACTATAAATCAAGATGTCATAAAAAAAAACCACAAATTTGCGCAAATAAGGACGAAATATAGAGTTCATCGGTGCTTAGAAAGAGGCTGGAGCATTGGCAAAGCCAAAAGGCATTACCACCCATTCATAATGTCCATTATGTGTACGAAAAGTAAATTTGTGGCAATCTTCTGGTTATAGCACCAACTGATGGTAACCAGAACGTAAATCAAGCTTAGTGAAGTATTGAGAACCTTTAAGCTCATCCAGTAACTCATCTACAGTTGGAATAGGATAAGAGTCCTTTACGGTGACTACATTTAAAGCTTGATAGTCAACACAGAAGTGCTAGGATCCATCTTTTTTTTTTTTAACTAAAACTACTGGAGCAAAAAAAGGACTAGTGCTAGGTTGTATGAGACCTGCCTTCAACGTATCCTTTACCATTTCTTTAATAATTCCTTTCTGAAAAAAAAGGGTACCTATATGGTCGCACCTTAACAGGTCCTGCTCCTTCCTGTAAGGTGATGGCTTGTCATGGTCACGAGATAGAGGAAGACCCCTCAAAACCTCAAATACAACTTGAAATTTTTGCAACAAGGCAAAGAGATATCAAGGGGCAAATCTTGTGGAAATTTTATGGATTAAGTAGCAGCAGTTACAATAAAGCAATGGAGAGTGAAGTATTCAGCTATACCATCTATATCAATTAACCTCTGTAAACGATGAGAATTAGCGAAGGTTGCACCAGGGAAAGAAATTCCTCTTAAAGTAATAAACTCCTCATTTTGATAATATCTAATGATATGAGAGCTATAGTCAACAATATGGGGTCCTAGAGTTGCCACCCAAGCTGTTCCAAGAATCATCTCAGAACTAATGAGAGGTAACACATACACATGGCAATAAATGCAGTGCCCATGAATGAATAACAGTAAGTCACATATTATACCTTTGCAAGTGAGAATTTCACCATTGCCCACAACCACTCGTAGTCCAAGAATCGGTTCAATAGGCAACCCCAGGTGATGAGCAATCCGAGGTTGAATAAAATTGTCTAAGCTTCCACCCTCCATCAGTACTTCAACAAAATTTCCAAGTATATGCCCTTCAAATCTAATGGTACTCGCACCAAACGTTCCTTGACAAGCACATGGAGAAAGATGAATTAGAGTAGCTGAATCTACATTCTCAGTTTGCTGTGGCACTCCCTGTTCCATTGGGTTCACTAAATTCTGTTCTTCTTTAGCCTCCATTTGCATAATTAAGTAGTGCTTGCTAGGGCACTTGTGATCCCAAGAATACTTGGCATCACAAGTAAAGCACATGCCCTTGTCTCTTCTCAATTGCATCTCAGACTGTGATAATCAATGAATTGGAGGAATAGGTTTGACCGTTGGAGTTGTTAACAGAGGAGGTAACGATGCCTTAGAATTTGAACTCGCAATGGAAGGAGCAACAGACATTAGAGCCGTTGGAGTAGAAGGTTTAAGACTCAGTGGTGGGTTCCAATTCAATTTGGGCCGCAGTAAAGATGGATTGGTGGGAGGCCCAATTAATGTCTGCTTCTCATCAAGTAATCGGGCCAAAAGGTGTCGGGGGCGCAATACTACACTCATTTCAGGTGGGAATCAAATTATTCTTCTGGAGCAACTGGAACCAAGAAATCACAGATCCTTCCATGTGAACAGAAGGTATAAGCAGCCTCTGAAGATCTGGAGTATCTTAGTATGAAAGAACTGTTCTGCGCGGAAAATCCAATCAAGCGGATCTGATCCATCAAATCTTGGAAAATCTAACTTTATCTGCCTTGTATGGATGGATCTGATCCATCAAATCTTGGAAAATCTAACTTTATCTGCCTTGTATGGATGGATCCCATAGAAGTTGAGGGATCCGATATAATAGGACCAGTAACTGGTTGCATTGCCATTTGCTGCACTATATAAGTTAACGCAGAAATTGAAGCGTTCAAAGTAGCTTCCAGATGATCAAATCTCACATCCATCCTATCAAGTCGAGCTGTATACTCTTGATCTCATTGACTCGCTTGTTCATTGAGCCGTTCGAGATCTGCTGCAAATTCCTTCATTTTTGTATTATCAACCATGGCTCTTCTCAATGAGAGCACCAAATATAATGACCTTTAAGTTCAGAAAATTCACACAAGAATAATAGATAGGAATATTCAACTGAAGTATTGTTAATGACTCAAGTCAAACCAGTACAATATTATCAGTAAGCGTTAATCTTAGCTGAATCATCACTGACAAGAGAAGAAAGTGCAGAAAGGAAATCAGAAGGAAAATTCAGGGAAAAAGTATAGAGGAAAGTACACCAGAGAGAAAGCAATCACCAATTTCACATCCATTTCCCTGTATGAATCCTCTACGTACTCTTCCCATTCCTCTCATTCTCCCTTACTTTCCATATGGGCATACAGATTCTGTTACTGCGCCTCAGGGCACGTGCTGTTGATCTTCAATGACCAGATCAGGCCATTGATCTTCAGTTTTGGGCACAATCATGTTGTAAAAGAAATCTATCAGATGAGCACACTCTGAGATCTGAACATTTGGATATTCCAGCACCATTTTGAAGGGAGAAAGTCCCTTAAACAGCCCAGTTAGGATCCCAGACAGGAAATGTTCTGCATCATCGAGTGACGAGAATTTGAACTCGACCATCTTCCTTAAAACACACAATGGGATATGATTCTCCAGCTTCACTATGTCCCTCAGAATTGCATTGTGGGCTGATTTCTCTCTTGCAAAATCCACCAAGTGAGACATTCTGGACGAAATTCCTGGTAATTTTGTGCCTTCTTGGATTGCATAGACTTGAAGGAACTCGAGCAAGAAGGAGGCATCAATGATCATCATCCATAACAACGTCTCACCGTTGAAATCCAAGTACTTATGGTAGCTTGCTTGAATCCTGTTGATGCATGACAAAATACAAGGGATTAAACGAAAGGAAACAAAATTAATGTTGATTCAAAGTTCAATTCAGTATTTCAAATTTCCAATAATGGGGGTGTTGATGAATAAAACCACCAAACGTATCTTATTAAATCTTCAAATTATTTGAATTTTGCCTTAAATTACCAATTACCAATTATATATATAAAAGTCACATTTTGAATATAGGCCGTGCATAATTCTATATTGTGTTAGTCGTTCAAAATAAAGTAAATGTCAATTTGGTGAAAGGAGTACTAAATAAATTATAATTAAGTTAAAAACTTTAAGGAACTAGGTCGTCCGAAAACAATAACTCTAAGAATTAGAGAAAGTGTTAGAAGTATATATATATATATATATATATCTAAAGATTCACATTTCGTGCATTACTGCATAATATATTTAAGATATATATAAGCATTTTGTTTATTGACGTATAAATATTATGTTTTCAATTTGGCTCTTTAAATGCTTGCGCCCTCCCTCTCCTCTTTCCAAAATTTAGTGCTAGATCTACTAATTACTCTAGTGACCTGGATACCAAAATGTAAAGTGTGAGATATGAATCTCAAGTAACATGAGATCCAAATTGATAAACCATTAAACTTTGAAGGAGATGAAAAACAAAGAATAAAACTGTAAGCATTGTAATTAATACTTGATACTAAATTAAAAAATAATATGCAAGAGACCCTTTTTGTATACAATAAAAAGAATTGGAAGTCAAGATAACAAAAAGTTAAACCACAACAGAAGACTCATTTATTGTATACATGCATAATACAATTAACTTGTTCATCATTCTTTTCCTATATAACTGCAAAGTAGGATTTCCTTGGAATAATATTTTGCATATATATAGCACCCGAATCACAATGTCACAACCTCAAATGCAAGATGTATGCATGTCTGTATGTATGAATGAGTGGCGAAGAAGTTAAAGCTTATTAAGGATTTCCATGATGTCAGTGTTGAAAGTAGAGCAAACAACGCGGAATCCTTGGAAACCAGCACCCTTGGCCTAAGCACTCCAATCATGGCATATCCACTGCATATATATCACATACCAATGTCACTTACAACTTAATTACTGTGTTTCTTTAATATTACTGATATGTCCATTTTATACATATAAAATACCTATATTTAATCTCTAAATTATATCTAAATATATTTAAATTGATATATTTTAGTATGATTTGACATATTTTTGTGTTTCATGACGTTACATGCTTATTTGGAAGTATTCGGAGCAAAAACATTACAAATTATTCATACTGAAAAGTTTTAACACCATTTGGTATTTTAATCATAACTCTTACATATAAACTCCAATTGAGGTGATTTAAGATGATTTGGAAAGATAAGATATAGATCTACAACTTTCATGTTTTGAGTGTTCTCAAATTCCAACGTTATCATGGTGAAAATCGAACTCAAAGTATCAATACGAGCTGATGATGTTATAAAGCTGAGAAGTGCACATTCCGTACAACAGAACCCACCCAGCACTGGGTCAAACCCATCTGGCGCCAGGTCAACGCGGATTTTGATGTTTTTCTGCAGTTTAGAAGCACCTGGCACCGCATTAATTGATTTTATAGTCACCCGGCGCCGGGTCATGCAATAGGAGTCTGTAAAAACATGTTTTTGATGTGTTTTCATGATATTTTGAGCTTTTATAGGCTTCTAAAATTTTTCTATACAAGAAGACACGATAGAAACATAACGGGGGATGCAGAAATGTACTCAGAAGTCAAAGAACACGGTTTTAAATGCATCTAGGAGCAACTAGAAGCATCTTATAGAGAAAGATCAAGAAGATTTGGGGAATATTAGCGATAGATTCATTCTTCTCTAATATAACTTTGTTTTCTTATTATTTTCACTATGATTTAAGATTTTAGTATTGATTTAATTTCTATTTCCATGAGTAACTAAATTTCCCAGTAGGGGGTAGGGATGTAACTTGATTGGGATGGATTGTATTTGTTTCTATAGTTAAAACTCTTTGATTTGTTCTTCAAGTTATATTTAATTGATTTTTTTATTATATTTATCTCTTTTGTTCATTCATATAGATTTTATGCTTGATCACCATAGAATCTAATTAATGGGTAAACTTGATGGACTGAGAGATGAAGAGTGAACCTAGATTTAGAGAGATAAACATGAATAACTAATTTAGAGATAGAATTAGGAATTCATGATGATATATGTTGTAGTTTTCAAGGTTTAATTAGAAAATTTAGTTGCGCGAGAATGAATTGAATCCTAATTAAATTAGGACTAATTGACCGAGAGATAATTAGGACGCTTTAGAAACAACAGTCACTATAATTATATAGAGTCTAACTAAGAAATCAAAATTTAATTATCTCATAAGGTGAAACCTGATTCCTTGACGCTTCTAGAACTGAATCAAACTCAGACTTCATTTTGTTTTCTATTTATTTCCTTTTATATTTGAATTCTCAATTTAATTATCACTTACTTTTGAGATTAAAAGTTTGAATTGATAAATCTACTACCTCCCTTGGGTTCGACCTCTGGAATACTCTAGACTTTTTATTACTGCGATCAACCCTGTATACTTGCAGGATCCTGATCAATTACGTCAATGAAAACGACATAGGTTCAACAACTTGCAAGTTAGATGGTTCAGAGCTTATTTTCTTGCCTTCATAGTTTATCTGAGATCTAAAGTTGTTGAGATTGTGAAGAATTAAAGCGATCTCACCTTCATGAAAACAACATCAACTTTTGGAACACTGACAAACATGTCACCTCCAACATGCTCCACACTTGCATAAAACACCCATTTCAATCTCATACATACATATATACTCATATAAGTTTATAGAATTAGGTTGTCCATGTATATGAAGTGAAGTTAATACATCACACACACCAGTTTCTTTTTACAGCACAAATAAATACATCTTTCTAACAAGCTTGACACTTGCTTAAGTTGTAAACGAACACCAACGAGCCAAAAACATATAAAAAATGAATTCTCAATAAACCTATAACAATAAAAAAGCATATAACTTTGAACAAACCTGCTTCATGTTAACTTCATCAGTAACTATATTTCAGTGTCATCACATTGACAACACTTGCTCATAAATTCACACAAAAATGAGCCCATATTATAATGAAGTAGCTTATCATATCAATATGCATTGTATATCTACATAAGTTGTAAAGACTTTGGCTCAGTACATTATAATTATGGCTGCCGCCATACTTACAAGACGAGAGCCTTCACTAGCCAAAAATATATAAAACAGTGAATGTTGTATGCCAAGATTTAACTAGCATCTATGGTAAGCCTACATCTCTATTTAGCACAAAAAATATAATTAGTAAGTTCATTGACCAAAAAGAGTACCCCTTTGAGGGTTCAAAATAAGATATATTAGCACAATTACTTGATCAAGCTACGAACCCATCCTGCCTTCAGTTTATCTGGTACTTTTGGTAACCTATACATGAGGTTTTCATTTCCAGCAAGCACTACATGAGCCTTGTTGATTTCCTCCACAATTAGTCCATCAACCTTAAGCAGTTCCTTATATAGGTCTTGTGCGCTATCAATCTTTCTTGATTCTTGTCGCATCTGTTGATATGTCATGCACATAGTTTCGGCAACTTTAACTATACCACACTCCAACTTTTCTAACGCGTTAGTCATTGCATCGGACAATATAACAGCTGCATCATGGCTATTTTTTTTTTGCCTTCTTTTTGCAGAAGACTGCCCTTTAGCTTGCTGCTCCGATAAACTGATGTTGTTGTCCATCTCAACTTCATTAGGCATGACATCAAGTAAAACATCTTATAGGTCAACATCCTCTTCTTGATTGACCTCATCAACAACTTCACTCGGAAGTTGTGCATCCTTGCTTGTTGCTCAATCATTGCCCCAAACAAATGTTAGATCCTCGAAATGTGGTAAACAGTTGTTGCGGAATGCACCAGCTTGCTTCTTCATCTAAAAATAGAAAAAGTGAAAATTATGTAACTAGATGAGAATTAAGCTGCACACCTCATATATTCATTCAATATCTGTTCGTACATGACTAGGGAGTTTCAGATGTAAGAGAAATAAAAATGTACTAATATTCTATATCAAAGATATCAGTAGAAGAAAAACTAATAGGCAAAGAGAATTTTAATGATAAAATTTGGATTTCCAAAAAATTAGACTTATAGGCATTTATGTGCAGCCATGTAAACTTGATTATAGTTACTGAAATGAAGAAGCTAACCTTATCCATGCTTAACATTTGAAAAATGATAGATAAACAACATTCACATGTTTACTGAAAACAGAAAAACTCCGCTAATGTATAGTCTTAACATGAGAATGCTTACCTTTATATATGCATCCCACACATGATCTTCTGCATAAACACATTGTGTGTTTGGGTTCCAACCAAATCCAGATGTATTAAACCCGTATACTATGTCATGGACACATTGCCAAGCCTTCCTGAGTGTCCTCAATCTATTTTGAATGTATGGGTTCGCTTTCAATCTACATCCTGGAGCTTTTTCCTCCATCATTTCTTGTAGCTTCTTATGATACCCATCTTTAAATTAAGTGTCCAAAACATACATACCATCTACCTTAAGTTGAACCAAACATTTCACAAGAAGGGCATCCTTTTGTGGCATCCACACCCGCTTGCCTCCAACTGAACTAGTGTCTTCATCTTCTACTATGGAAACTGTAAATGACAAAGATAAAGCAAAGGACCAATAGAATTATCAAGAGCCATCATTGTAATAAAAGTAATAATACAAACACAAGCATATCACAAAGCTTTATATAATAAGCAAACATATTAGTCTTTACACATAATCAAAGTCACAATATTAATGTCCAACATCTAGTTCGAAACAATGATGTGAAGTTACATAATAATAATAATATATTATGCATTATGCTTATGAACCCTAAATGTCCTAAACATTTCAATAGCCACATTATCCTGAAATGCACTCCAACCATTTGTGGGCTCCAACGATAGGATGAGATTGAATTCTGGTGTTGGGATTAGCTGCTCAAGAGCATCAAACTTGGCCGCCATGGGGTCTGCCATGTTGTCACACATAATTAAATTATGTAATAAGCAGCATGCAATGATGTATCGATTTTGTGTCCGCACAAGATAGTAGAAGGGACTTATCAAAATAGCCTACCTCAATTTCAGTATCCCAAAACACCTTTCTATTATATTCCATGCCAAAGCATGTCGCATATTAAAACACTCTTGTTGATTTTGTGGATGCCGTGCCTCTCGCCACTCACTAAGGTGATATCTCTGGCCTCGATATAGGGCCAAGAACCCTTTACAATTTGTGTACCATGCATCAATAGGATAATAATTACCTGCACCCATCATATTGCCATTGTTATAGCCAATTAACTATTTCACATGCAGAAATTAAAAAGAAACTATTATAAAACATACCTTGAGGCACCCTAAATCCAGGGGGTCTACTCATAGTATCCCGTAAGGCCCTTGAATCAACCGCAGACCCTTCCTAGCTAGGGAATATAAATATGAATTCACCCTTAGGGGAGCATACACCCAGAACATTAGTCGTGATCTCACCCTTTCTATTACGATACCTCTCTTTTATTTGGATGGGTACTTGAACCTTGATATGTGTACCGTCCAATGCACTAAGACAATCCTGTACTCATAAAAAGTGATGGTTGGTTACTATATCACACAAACAAAGCAAAAGCAATGAAGCATTTGGTTTGGCTTAGGTATATACCTTGAACCATTTCCATCTTTCGTCAGAACTATTCTCAAGTATTGGCTCAGGTTTCTTGAATAGCTCATCCTGGAGGCGCATCATTGCTTTAAAAACTAAGTTGAAATAACGGCCACTTGCTCATTTACTAACATGTGACTAGTGGGTTAAAGGCCACCTACTGTATCTAGCATGCCACAGAGCTGATTAAATGTAGCTCTATACATCCTAATTTGGTTGAAACAAGTGGTGTCACTCATATACACTAACTCCTGAAGGTGTTTTCGTTTGTCATAGAAGTCAAGAGTATAGGTTCCTTAGTCTCCTAGTACTTAATAACAAGACACTATACATCCAGTTCACAAACATTGTCATCACAGCGTGAAGAATCAATAACCATGTAAGCATAAGATGAGAAAATACTTCATCTTCATCCATAATTGTGGTAGTCAACAATATCATGTTAACATAATAAGAGATGCCATTGTTTTATAGGACAGACTAACCTAATAGAACTACATTTTGCATATTTCAAATATGAGCACAAGTTACATTACTTATATTATATCCTATTTTCATAAATGACATTGGATTTTCCACGAATCTTATCAACAGTCCTCGCCATTGTCATCTTTAGATGCTCCTCATACTATGAATTACATGGACAAGAAAAAATGAGACAAGAGAAGAAGATTTGAAATTTCAATGCCACTAATTCATTTCAGTCATTACAAACACTTTCTATTTTAATAAGAGTAGGAAAGCAGTGCAGAATCCATAACCACATTATATTACCTAAATTTTACATGTGTGCACTTTCTTACTAATTTTTTTATCACTCTGATTATTGTCTCTATAGAGATAACATACACAAGTCTAGTACTATTTTAAGAAAAATTTAAATATTATTATTAATATAGTTTTACAAACTTTTTGTTTCATTTAATGTTATTATTAATGTTAATGAGCAGTTCATTCTAACAATTTATATATATATATATATATATTTGGCTGCATTCACTCCATTATAAGTCCAAACATGAGTTTGGAGAGAGATTAGAAAAAATGTGGTTTGACATGTTTCAAACCTCATTTTATAAGCTTATTTTTTTATCTCTAAATCAACATTTGGTTAACAAACTGGAGAAAATATCTTTGAGTTCACAAACTTATTCTTACCTCACAATTTGTTAAATTACTTTAGCAAAAAAGAAATCCAAATATAAATTATATTACAACAAATTTACTTTTATCTAAATTTTATTTTGTTCTAACTTAAATGTGTAAATTTGAAACTAAACTGCCCATATATATATATATATATCATGAACAATGGACATACAAAGATCCTAAAAAAATGTAGAGTTCAATGCCATAAGAGCAGCTGCATCATTATGATTACTATTTTTAAAACATTATCTTGTTTCATATGTTATTCACTAAACCGTTGATCTTTTTTTTTGGGGGGGATCACACTAATTAAACAAGCTGAAACTTTTTAATCTTAAGACATTCACTCATGCTTATGTAGCTAGTCTCTTACACAAATATACATGTGTATATATTTGATTCAGAAAAAGCTTAGCACTATCATTAGAAGATGGTAGGTGTTTCAATGAGGGAATCCCAACAGAATATTGCCCCGCACACACTCACGCATATAAATAGTATATGTCACTTAGACAAACTTTAAAGTTGAAAGTACAAACTTATGATCCAAACCAGCAAATTTAGGTCCTAGATCTAGAATAATCATCTTTTTATTGAATACACAATATGTGAGCTAGGAAATTAAGCAATAAATGCAAAATGACATGTTGTAGCTCTAATGTTGTGGGAAAAAAGGAATATATTTATATATTTTGAATACTAATGGAATTATGAAGCCCCATGGCAGAAGATAGAGCATGTATTGGGAAATGCATTTTTTAGTGGAGAGAAAGTATTTTTCTAATTATTCCATTGACCATATCTATGAACCCCATTTTTCTGAGCTTTAAATCCTGTTTTAGTATATCCCAGCCATTCGCTTCAACCAATTCTTAAAGTAGAGGCTTTTCTCCATTTGTGAATTGAACCTATACTTTGTTCACTATGAGAAAAAAATGGAACATCTGAAAATGGCTATGAAAAAAAACTAGTATATTCATTTTATATGGAACATCTGAACTCTAAAGATCAGCAAACCATCGAATGCAAGCCAAACCAAGTATAGATTGAATACGCATATCAAAATTGAAGAACAAGCCATGAAAGTCAACAACCATGGAAATTGAAATGCAAGCACAAATTCCATATGAGATATAAAGATGAAAATCGAAACCTAGATCAGCAGACCCACGGAGATGAACTTCGAAACCAACGATGGAGATGATGAGCACAGGAGGCTTACCTGACCAGCAATGGTGATTCCTGTGGTTAACCAGTTTTGTGAGTCCCTCGTATTCACCATGAAGCGCCTTCACGAGGTGAGGTCTGGCACTTGCATGAGGTTAGGGTTCGTCTTCACTTCTCAAATTTTATCGAATGGGGATAGTGATGTTTTTAGGAGTGTTTTCGATGTCATTTTTTACTTCTGAAAGGGTATCTTTGTCATTTCAATCTTCTTCACCTCACCGTTCAGTGCTTCACCGACTATTTTGGAGGGGATGGCTTTCACATTAAATTGGGTGATGAAGATTACCACAGGTGAAGACATTCATCTCACTAATGGCAAACCAAATAGATTATAAATAGGTGATGTAATCAGAATGACTTCACCTGACCCCCCTGTGAACGAACCAAAAGAGACGTAATAAATCATAAATGGTGAAAAAAAATGTGGTCAAAATATGAGTGCTTTAGGTTAGATTGGTTGACTAAACAAGAATTACTATGAGAGTTTTATTGGAAATGGAAGACAAACGATCGATATTCTCATGATAAATGAAGTTTAGCTGGTTAATTTATGATATGGAGTAACACTTTTCCATAAAGTCTGCTTGCTCGAGTGAGTAAAATTGAGGACACCGTCACCCAATTACATCCATGATAACTTTCTAAAGTAATCTCAGCATTTTGTTTTAATGAGAATAATCCAGAAGTATGACTTACTTTAGTACTTCTAGCTAGTTCCATATATGACTGTACTTTCATTTCATGAGAAGTTTTCTAGGTGCAGACTTATTATTAAGTTATGGTACGTCTTATTCTAATTAGTAATTTGAATTCTCTATTTTGGCAAAAAAAAAATTGAATTCCCTATAGTAACAAAATCAAGGATTCAATGTAGTAAGAGAATAAATAAGAGATGATGTTTATTTTTTTCTCGCTATATTTTTTATTGCAACAAAACTTCAATTTAGATTTTTTTTTGAGTTTGTGTACACACATACAGATATACTTTGAGAAGAATTCATGAAGCTTGATAAGTGCATATTATATTTTTGGTAACAAATTATCTGAGAAGAATCCATGAACCTTGATAAGTGCATATTATTTTTTTAACAAATTATCTCATGTCTAGTACGACAAAGTAATTTAAATTTAAGTCCAATCGAACTTTTTTGAGGGAAGCTTTTCTAATTAATTTTTTTAGGTAAGTGAATATTATTATTTCTTCTCCCTTCAATTTCAAAATAATTATTACTTTAAAGTTATATATGTGGATTAATAAAATTAATAAATAACCTAAAATTAACAAAATTTAATTATATTTTATAATAATATCCTTATTAATTATATAATATTATTTAATATTTCTCTTTTCCTTCATTATTATTGAAGGGTAAACTTATAAAAAATTATTAATGTTACGTACCTTAAAAATTGAAAGTAACAATCATTTTGAAATATGAAAAAAAAAAATTCAAAGTGATAATTATTTTGAAACAAAAAAAAGTAGTAATCACCATATATGAAAGAATTGATTTAGCTGGTGCATACTTCCTTTGTTCTTATATATAAGTCAATTTTAACAATTTTATACTAATCAAGAAAATTAGTTAAAGTTCTTGGAAATTTAAAAAATTACCATAACTTTCTAATTTGATCTTTATTAAATTATAATCCTATCATAATTATATTTCTCTCAATTTCTCTCTATCATAAATATTTTGGATAACGTGGAAAAAAAGAATTTAATGCATTTTAAATATTGTAAAGTGATTTATATTTTAAATACATAAAAAATTACTAAAATATGCCTTACATATAAAATCAGAGAAACTATATATATATATATATATATAAATATGTGTTACATTTATTATTACCTGTGAACAGTGCCTTCTATACTTTTTTGTATTTTAAAATTGATATTTGGGTCATTTTCAAGAGGGAAGATCATAAATGACCCTCTATGACAAATATTTTCAAATAGGGAAACCCAATAATTTATAGACCTTTAAATTTTTTTGAATTTAAGAAGTTAATATTTTTAATATATAATTAATGACTAAATTTACAATATATTAAAAAAAATACACATGTTAACTTTTAATTGGAAAACAATATGAAAAGCACATAAGGAAAATATATAAGTATTTTCCTAAAAGGATCAAGGCCCTTAGAGGGAAAAAAAGTTAGATGGACAAAAATACCCTTTCTCCCTCCCTCTTCTTTTCTCCTTCCCTCACCAGAGCCCGTGACGTCACTGGAGCTCTGGTGACTGGAAATGTCATCGACGTTAGTCAGTTACTGGAGTGAAGTTTGATAAAATTGAATGTGTTGAAATCAGTTAGACTAAATAGGAAATTATGAGTCTTTCACTTGGAAATTTTATTGATCTTATTTGAAAAGTTTTTTAAAGATAACCTTCTGGAATAAAATTAGGAGTGTTGAAATCGATTATACTGAGTTGGAATTTAAATAAGAAACTTATAATTTCTAACTCACTATAACTAATTTCAATACTCTCAATTTTACTTTAAAAGGCAATCATGAAAAAAATTTTCAAGTGAGATTAATGAAATTTCCAAGTGAGAGACTCATAATTTCTAACTCAATATAACTGATTTCAGTATTCTCAATTTTATTTCAAAAGGCAATTTTAAAAAAATTTCCAAGTGAAATCAATGATATTTTCAAGTACTCACTCATAATTTCCAACTTAATATAACCGATTTCAGCACTCACAATTTTATTTCAGAAGGCATAATCTTAAAAAAATTTCCAAGTGGGTTTAATAAAATTTTCAAGTGAGAGACTCTTAATTTTCAACTTAATATAATCAATTTCAATACTCTCAATTTTATCAAACTTCATGCCGGTGACTATATCAATGTTGGCAACATTTTTTTTCACTAGGGCCCGCAACATTACCGAAGCTCAGGTGAGGGAAAGGAGGAAAGGAGAGAGGGAGAAGACTATTTTAGTGAAACTAGCTTTTATTTTTTTTCCTCTCAAGACCTCAATCCTTTTTAGGAATTTCAATTATTGAGGTTGTCTATATGAGAATGTTTATCTTGAGACATCCTCATTTGAGATTTTTCCTTTCTCACGAAACGTTCATTCATAATTTAAGGTGGAATTTTCTTCATACTCCTTCCTCATTTTGAATTTCTCCTCCTGCAACAGCAGAAAAAAAGCTATATACGTCATTGATCATTACGTAATAATATTTACGCGTTTGAATTCTGCTAAATAACTCGGGAGTTTGAATATATTATTGTCAGACGGGTGACATGGCAAGTTCATGAACACTAAAAAACGTGGTTTTTCTATATCAAAAATTTCAATTCAGAGATTAAAGACAAAGAAGGAAGTACATATATATATATATATATAACTGTTCAAGTTTTGTTTGGTTGTGCGAGTTTCTTAGTATTTTTCCTGGCTTCCTCCCCACCATTTAATTTCCACTAGAAATAAAAATTTGTTTTACCAGAAAGGAACTGATGGTGGCGTTATAATTTAGGGGGAAATATATTTTGAAATTAAGATAATAAATTAATTATAAAATAGAACTTATTAATTACTACTCATTCTCCCAATTTTACTACTCAGTATTCCAGATTTTAATACTTTTTTTGTCAGTTAAGATTCTTCTTTATAATTAATTTATTCTACTGGTCCTTATATGTAATTTCCCATATAATTTATGATGCAAGCATCTTGCATAAGAATATATTAATATGGATTTAGGGTAGATAAACATGAACAATATAGTAATAAACTTATTTATAAATTTTCTGCATATATAATGCCTTCTATAGCTCCTTTTTTTTTAATACCCAAAAATTTAGATGAAGTGGGTTTTGGAAGTTCATTAAGATGAGGATAGATTTTAGGGTTCAAATATTACTAACTAAGATATGTATAGATTACTCCACCACTAAAGAGATTCTCATATCATCAGTAGAATTTAAATACACATCTTTAAATACACATCTTTATGATATATGAGTCATATAATTACTAATTGAACCAATATTCACTGATATGTTATAGTTCCTTTAATTTACCATAAACTATATATATATGTCATTTTCTGATGAAATAAAATTAATCCTCTGTGACAAACAAGGGGAACTTCATGATAACATTGACAGTTTGCAGACCTGTATGCATTTTGTTGACTTGTATGTATTTGGCATGAAGTGCACCCACCAATCAAGAATGCGGGGTGTCTCCTACCACCCACCTGCATTATAGGAAATTTATTTTTTTTAATTTCTCTGACTTGTATGTATTTTTTATTTTTATTTAAAAACTATATATGATAAAGTATGTTTTTAGGGGTTATGCAATTATATACTTGTACAATTTTATTTTATTTTATGTCTTTTTTATTCACATTGTATAACTGTATGATTGTAAGGATTATGTTTTTACTATGTAATATTTAAATTAAAAAATAAAAATGGTACAATTTTATATTTATATAATTCTAGAAAATTATATTTTATCTCTAAATTTTAAATATAAAAAAAATGAAGTGGCAAGGAAGCTGGGAGACACCCCAAACCCTCCGTCCAAGTGTTTCCATAGTGGGATTAGGGTGTCTCCTGCCACCCCTTCTATCACGATCCTGTCAAAAATTTGTTCAGGATGATGCAAATATGCATGGTCAATCGTAATAGTAAAAAAGATTCCGAAGCATTCCAGGAGTTGAACCCAAGGAAGATTTTGATTCACTCAATTAATCAATTTTAGTTAAGAAAAGCAATTTGTGAAAGTCAAGCGAAGATTAAAATAAGAGTAGAAACAATATAGAAAAGCAAATATCTTGAGTTTAATTCAATTAGTAAGAGCGCTAGGGAATTAGGTTTCACCTTCTAGGGACAATTAAAGTTTACTCTTAAATTGACTCTTTTTTATAATTATAGTAACAGTTAATTTTAATTTATCTTGATTATCTTTTGGTTAATTAATACGTATTTAATTTGGTTCTAATTCACTTTCGTGCAAACAAAATTCCTAATTAAATCTTGAAATTATAACTAAAATCACCATAAATATCTAGTTCTATTTCTAGAATTGTTATTTATGTCTACCTCTCTAGGTTTAGGTTTATTCTTCATCTTTCAGCCTATCAAACTTACTCACAGAATGAATCTTATGGTGGCCAGTCACAAAATTCACAATAAAGTACAAAAGAGACTGATATAATTGAACATAGATATATTGAAAGAATTCAATCAAGAACAAGAGTCATAATCTCAGAGTAAAACTCTAATCAATCTCAGTTATGCTATATCACCACTCCTAACTGGAGAATTAGTTGTGCAAAGACATCATCCTCAATAACAAAACAACAACAATTCCCCAAAATATCATAACAAAAACTAAAGAAAGAGAAGTAGTAGATGGAGAGAATGATTTAACCTCACTACGCCTTCAATTCTTTTAGATTTGTCGTCAGAATGCTCCCTCTGAAGTCTAAAGAATTCAGAATAGTTCTTCTAAGGCTTTTGAATAAGTGATTGTGTCTAATATGTCCATAAAATCTTATATTTATAGATTTCATACGTTGCTTTCTGATCAGATTTGGAAGATGTCTTAAAATGATGTCACCCGGCTCCTTATGATTCCCAATTAATCCACCTGACGCTAGGTCTTCTATTATTTTTTTTCTCTATCTATCACCCAGCACCGTATGGATTTCTTCACAAGGTGATCTGGCACTGGGTCCATACGAAACCTGACAACTTGTTCGCCTTTTCACTCGCCCATGAGTGAGGAAATTGCTTGGGGTCGGATGGACTCGTCATTGTACGTCTTCCTTGATATTTTTTTACTTTAAAATGCTCGAAATTTTTCTAAGATACAAATATACTCATATTATATAGAATCATACAAAAAACATATCAAAACTCAATATTTTCAAGGGAAAAATAACATAAAATGTGGGTGTTTTATTGGTATAAAATAGATATATCAAATCCCTCCACACTTGAATCTTTGCTTGCCATCAAGCAAACACTAAACCTAAGCTCAGAAAAATTTTTCTATGTAAAAGCTCACATCCACCTATTTCCAAAATTCCAGACAACCTGCTGCCTATTAAGATTGAGAGTACAATATATATATGTATAGAATACTAAGCTTAGTATCCAGTCAACAGGTATTTAGTCACCTCCATGAAACCATAGTTAGTATCTAGCCAATAGATATTTAGTCACATCCATGAAACCAGTGTGTGTGTGTGTACTAACCAGCATATAATTAGCGTCAGCAACAAGTCAAACAAGAGGATTGAAATTACAATACTTATTTAGGAACTTACAACATTTCAATCCAAAACCATATGAGTGTCAGTTAAAGATGTTAAAGAACTGGGAGATCCTCAGGAATTTATTAATTTCCTTGTGCATCTCATGATTTTCATTTAACTGTAACAAGGTACTTTTCAATTTTATTTTCCCCCACACATTTTTGTGCTTCAATTTTATCTAGGGATCATTTCCTTTCTTTAGCAATCATATGCCTTTTTGATGTGAAGGTCTCGTATTTGTGATGAATACCCCCGGTTACTCAATCTAACATAACTTTGGCACGAAGATGACTTTGGCACACTCATAGCTCACTTTGCATCATTTGACGTGAAAGACAACATTTTTTTGTGAAGCCTCTGGTTACTAAGCACAAGTCAAACCAATGGAGTGGATAATTTTTCACACATTTTTTTTCAGCATCCTGAGTCATTTTTCACAAATAATAATACTCATGAATTCTAATTGAAAATATGCAAGTTCAAAAGTAAATATATAATCAACTATCATACTTATTCGACTACTTATTTTCACCTCTCATAAGCTAGCTAATTGTGCTCACATTCAGGTTTCATGATTCCTTACTTATAATTAATTGGCAGTCTACCTCACTTATTTAAAAAGCTAAGCTCAATCCCATGACTTTGAAGGTAACAAGTATGCTTAACAAGTAGGAAATAGGCAGGTATCAAATCAAAATTAGAAATAGAAGTGAAAATTTTTCTTAGCTTGACTAAATTTTTTTTAATTATTCCTCCCTCCACACTTAGCACAAACACTATCCTCAGTGTTTAAAATAAAAAATGAAATAAAGGAAAGGAAAAGAAAACTAATACTCCCTTAAATCATGTTGTTTGTTCAGCTTTCTACAATTCTTCTACAGCTGCATCTCAGCTACTATTCTGTTTATACAAAATTCTCAAGGAGGAAAAGGGTGAAGCAGATAAGAAATAAAAATAAGAATAAAATAAAATAAAAATAGAAAATAAAAAAAAATAAAATAAAAGAAAGGGAAATAAGCAAAGGGAAAGAAAATCTAAAAGATCGAGATCACTGTGGTGGAGGCTGGCTGGTCTAGATCAACTGCTGTACCAATGCTTCAGTACGCTGCCTATGCTCCACATCCCTCTGGTTATCTTCTACATGCTCTCATTGCATCTCATCAATTGTCTTCTCTATGCGCGTCATCTTCTTCAAAAGTCACTTCAATAGGCTGTGCTTCGGTCATGACTACTAGCTCTGGGCATCTAGCTACACGGGTGCTATGCCTCAGCCATGCCATGTTCTTTGGGAACTGGAAATGAGGGTCCCTTACCTCCTTTCCTCCAAACCCCTTTCACTTTGACATATCCCAGGAAGCCAAGGGTCTTTTCAAATAGCATATCAATTTCAGCTAGCATTCTAGCTACCTCTTTACGAACATCAACTCCCACCGCCTCTATCATTAGATTGATCAGGATAGAAAATAAGAATGTTATCTTTTTACATTTGGCCTGCACTGCTTCTTTGATAGAACGGATGATGATAAGAGCTAGTAGTATCCTTGGGATGTTACCCATACCATGCGTCATTTTGTGGAGGAAGTATAAATCAATGAACCACACTTCATTTAGCCTGCTCGCTTGAGGTATGATGTTGAAGCTCATTAGGTAAACAAGTAGCCTATGGGAAATGGACAATGACTTGGCTAGAATAGCTTGCCGGTTAGTATCCTTAGTGGATGCCCACTAGATTTGAAGATCGGTTATGGCTTGAAGGATTGTCCAAGTAGGGTTCAATGATATCCAGTTGCCGCTAGAGTTTAAAATGGGACCATATTGTTAGAGTCCTAAGAATTGTGATAGATGCTTTGGAGTAATGATGACTGGAACGCAGCCCTTGACTGATGATACTATGCTTTACTCTATTTTTGAATCTTTGTTTTCAATGTTGGGATAGAATTGTTTGATCAAGTCAGGGTAATAAGGTCCGTACAATATGAGAATGCCATCCTATTCAAGTTTGTGAAATGATTGACTCACATGAAATTGTTCTTCTATTAGCATATGTATCTACTTCTCATAAATGAAGGCATTGTTTTTCTTGGCATTTTACCAAGTCTCATTCTCCATACTTGTAAATGTCTGAGGCTAAGGTGGAGGTTGGTGTTGATCCAGATGAACCTACTCTAGATGAGCTTCCTCTTGCCATATGTGTGCTTGAAAGGCAAAGAGAAAGCTCACTTTAAGTGCAAATCATATTAAGAAAATGGATAGCAACTAAGTTCATACTTTTTGGCTCAGTAGTAACCATGGCACAAATACACAAAGCACAATGCACTATTGTGAAAAGATATCATCAAATGGGTCTAGGAAGTGCAATAATGGGTCAAATGACACGTTGTTCACTAATCAATGAAAGAAAGAAAAAATCAGATGGTCTAATAGATCAAGTAATCAGCATGCAACCCATGGAAAGTTCAAACAATCATAAAAATAGGCTTATTATATCAATGTCAAGCACCTAATATAGGGACCACAATGGCAAGCATATGAATAAAGATATCAATAACAACCAAATTGAGGCCGACAATATCACACAAATAGATAGGCTAGATAACAACCTGAAAGAGAACTTGGCTATTTTCATGAAACAAACCAGTGGGACCCTCAGAATGAGCAAGTCAAATGCACTTAGTATTATATTATCAACATAACACAAATAAGGGATCCACAATTTTCAATAAAAATTCATGCATAGGATAAAAGGTGATCCGCTAAGTAGATAATGGCCTTACATCTCAGCAACCAATTACAATTCGTAATAAATAAATCATGCAAAAGTAAGATCCAGAAAGCATGCTAAAGGGATGTATAGACAGAATTTGCTCAGTTCAAAGGCAAGATTTAAGTCTCATGCATATAAAGCCACTACTTTACACAAGAATCAAGATCAAAATATCAAAGATAATAGAAACGAGCATAGATCAAAACAACTATCTTAAAGCAATCAAAACCATGCGCAGAAAGACGATTTCCAAGTAAATATATTTCAACCTATTGTCAGTTCTTATGAACCACAAGCCATCAAATAAAGAAAATATGCATACAGAGCACTAAGAGTTGGTTCAAGAATCTTTCAATGCCTTCCATTATGCACAATAGTCACCATGTTGATAGAAATCAAATGGAGCAAGAAGGAGAAACATACCTTTAGCCAAGATTGGAACCTTAATCCTTAAAATACAAAACCCTTCTTCCCAATGTGTGAGAAATCAGTGATCCACGTGCCCTAGGGGATGAGTACGCCACACAACGATGGTAATAGAGGCTTAGATCCAAAAAGTAATTAGTGGAAAGTGATTAAGGTGAGATTTAATTGGTGGAAATGAGGTCTAAATTGGTGGAAAATAGAGTGGGAAACTTGATCGAGATCCTATAAATATGCATGGTCGATTGTAGTAGTAGAAAATATTCTGGAATATTCCAGGAGTCAAAGCGAAAGGAGGTTATGATTCACTCAATTGATCAATTTTAGTTAAGAAGAACAATTTGTGAAAGTCAAGCAAAGATTAAAATCAAAGTAGAAACAATAAAGAAAAGCAAATATGTTGAGTTTAATTCAATCATTAAGAGCACTAGGGGATTGGGTTTCACCTTCCAAGGACAATTAAAGTTTACTCTTAAATTGACTTTTTTTTTATAATTATAGTGACTGTTAATTCTAATTTATCCTAATTACCTCTTGGTCAATTAGTTCGTATTTAATTGGGATTTAATTCACTTTCATGCAATCAAAACCCCTAATTAAATCTTGAAGTTATAACTAAAATCATCATAAACACCTAGTTCTATCTCTAGAATTATTGTATGTATTTATTTCTCTAGGTTTAGATTCGCTATTCACCTTTCAATTTATCAAACTTACCCATAGAATGAATCTTGTGGTGGCCGGTCACAAAATTTGTAATGAAGCGTAAAAAAGATAGATATAATTGAATATAAATATATTGAAAGAATTCAATCCAGAACAAGAGTCATAATCTCATAGTAAAACTCTAATTAATTTCAGTTATGCTACATCTTTACCCCCAACTAGAGAATCAGTTATGCAAAGACATCTTCCTCAATAACAAAACAATAACAATTCTCCAAAACATCATAACAAAGACTAAGAAAAGAGAAGTAGTAGATAAAGAGAATGATTTAGTTTTACCACACCTTCAATTCTTCTAGATCTGCCATCAAAATGCTTCCTTTAAGCTCCAAATACTTCAGAATAGTTCTTCTAGGGCTTTTGAATAAGTGATTAGGGTGAGATTTAATTGAAGGAAATGAGGTCTAAATGGGTGGGAAATGGAGTGAGAAAGCTGAAAATGGCCTGTAGGTGGTGGATGAAGGGCTGCCCTAGAGAGAAAAGGAAAAAATAGTGAAGAGAAATTGCAAGGGAGTGACAGATCTGGCATTTTTTTATGGACTCACCTTCTGCGAACTCGAGTCCACCCAGCGTCGGCTAGTAGAAAATTTTTTTTGATTGTGATAGGAATTTTTTTTTAATTTAAACAATTATAAAATGATAAAATATATCTTTCAAAGATTACATAATTATGTATTTGTGTAATTTTATTTTATTTTATGTCTTTTTTACTCAAATTATATAATTGTATTATTGTAAAAATATTATTTTTACTATCTAATATTTAAATTAAAAAAGAAATAAAAATACCACTTTATAGTTATATAATTGTAAAAAAAGTTATTTTTTAATTTTTAAACTTAAATATTGAAAAAAAAAGAGAAAGAGAGAGGAGGAGAAGGAAAGAGAGAGGGGGGGTTGGGGTGAAGCATAATCCATCATAGGATCTGCACCTTGCGGAGGTCTCCAACGATTTAACTTACTTATTAAGTGCATGTTTGGTTGCTATTTTTGGAAACGTAATTGTATTTTCTAACCATCATTTTCTCTTTTTTCATCTAAACAGCTTTTCAGTAAACTACTCTACTTTTATCTAAACTTCATTTTTGTAAACTGTGGTTATTTTAAAAGTACTTTTATAAAAAGATAAACCAAATGGGCACTAAATCAAAATCTGCTAGGGTACCAAAACTTAACCATTCAAATCAAATCAAACTTTAAAAGCAAACAAATAAATTAAATTTCTTTGGTGTGAAAACCAAACACACATATATATACTGAAAACATGCCAATAGAAACTATTCGATCGTTTACTAAGAAAATTATGGGCTTCAATATTTCAAAAAGCGAGTGGTAAAAAAAAAGTTTAAAAAAGGGCATAACCAGGCACCCTTTACCCCCACTCATTTTGGATAGATATATACAAATTTAGCACGTTCCACACTATTTATACAAAAAATGATGCATTTTTTTTCTATATACTTCATGAAATTTATAAATAAATTATACTATTTATAACTTGTAAATAATATAATTGTTAAGAATTTATTACATATCTTGATGTATTAATTATTTTAAATTTTAAATAATAAAGCTTATTATTTTGACCAAAGTTAAGCGTAATTGAAGGATGATTGTAATTAAAATTTTAATAGAATTGCATGTATAAAAATTATTTAAAAATGACAGTATAGATATAAAAATTATATACTTGTCATTTTTATCAATATTGCCAATATAAAATATAAAATCTATGCCAAGTTGTATTTATTAGTAGTGAATGACTGAATATTATGACTCATGTATTGTCTTTTTTCATACTTCTTACAATGCATAAGACTTATATATAATTATTATTAAAAGATTATATATTTATTATATTTAATTAATTGAGAAATCTGATATTTTATGCCAGAAAAAAAAATAAAGAAATCTAATATAACACATAAGGTTCTTACTATATATTTTGACTAACTATGAATAAAACTATTCTACTTCTGTATACTTTGATTGCGAGATGAAATTTAGCAGAATGACATAATCTTGAAGTTTTATCAAGCCACAAATTAAGGAAATATTAATTCATTTGAATAATAAAAAAAAACTACCGAACAGACTCAATAATTCCAAATACATAACATAATACATAACAACAGTTAACATATTGACCACAATAAGAATTGCTTCATTCAAGAGTTGCAGCAGATTTCAGATTTCCAGGAGAAATGAGAGGTTGAAGAAGAAACCAAACATGCCCTCGATACATTGCACACAATTTGATGAATGAGTTTCATAATTTAAAACTCATAAGTAGCATGACTTGTTATATATTTTATATCTAATCAGTCCTTAATAGCTATTCGAAGGTAGTGACTGCAAGTATAGACAGAGCAAAAGGCTTGCAAGGTCATCAAAAGTAAGAGAAAAACTGTAGCCAGAAATGTCAAGAACTGCCACGACCCAAAGATATAACTCCTCATGAATTTCCAGGCTCTCAACTTCATTCTTCCATTATAATACTTGTTCACATCTTCAACCACCTTATCCAACAATGGCACTTTTGTCAGCTTTACAGATCTACTCATCCCATTCCAGAGGTCAGCCACTTTTGCATCACTCCTCAAGTGGTTCAAAATCACCCCTTTTTCTCTTAGCACCTTAACATCCTCAGCAGTATCTATAATCCCATTCATTAATTCTGTGTAACGTGTCAAAACCAAGGGTCTAGATGCCACTGATGTTTCATATGCAACTAAATTTCTAATAAACACTTTAGTATTGATGTCTATACCAACTACTGGAAGGTGAAAAGTACGTGTTTTTGAGTCAAAATTGATGCTTGATATAGATCCCCTAGTGGGCACAAAATTAACCCCAGAATTTATGAGTTCAGTAACTGAAGGAATTGTGATTTCCTCTATTAATGGAGGCCTTTCAACGAGACTTTTTGAGCCTGAATCTTCATTTCCTGGCTTTTCTTCTTCTTGTGTGAAGCTAAAGAAGTATTCAACAGGCTGTTTTATGAGTTTCACTCCAGGAAGGTCTGAGATTATTGTCCAAGGTAACTTAACAAGAACTTTTAGGGGTTTAGAAAATAGTACCTTCTTGATCAATCTCACGGGCCCTCTGTTTAGTTTTGAAAGAATCTTCCATACCTCTCTGAGGAATTTCTTTAAATAGCTTGAGTCTGTGCTTAATTCCTCTTGGTTTTTCCCTTCCTTGGATTCATCATACTCATCAACTTGAATAACCAGATCAGGCTGTTGATCTTTGGATCTGGGCACAATCATGTCGTAAAAGAAATCTAGCAGATGAGCACACTCTGACATCTGAACATGTGGATATTCCAGCACTCTTTTGAAGGGAGAAAGTTCCTTAAACAGCCCAGTTAGGATCAGAGAGAGGAAATATTCTGCATCATCGAGTGACGAGAATTTGAGCTCGAGCATCTTCCTTAAAACACACAATGGGATTTGATTCTCTAGCATCACTATGTCCCTCAGAATTGCATTGTGAGCTGATTTATTTCCTGCATAATCCACCAAGTGAGACATTCTGGAGGAAATTCCTGGTATTTTTGTTCCTTCTTGAATCGCATAGACTTGAAGGAACTCAAGCAAGAAGGAGGCATCAATGATCATCATCCATACCAGCGTCTCACCGTTGAAATCCAAGTACTTGTGATAGCTTGCTCGAATCCTGTTGATGCATGACAAAATACAAGGGATTAAACGAAAGGAAACAAAAATAATGTTGATTCAAAGTTCAATTCAGCATTTCAAATTTCCAATAATGGGGGTGTTGATGAATAAAACCACCAAACGTATCTTATTAAATCTTCAAATAATTTGAATTTTTCCTTGAATTACTAATTATCAATTATATATATATAAGTCACATTTTGAATATAGGCCGTGCATAATTATTTAATTTTTCCTTTTAGATTTACCCCTCTTATGATAAAAGATAGGGGTGGAAGCAGGTTAGCTACACTATATCAGGTCTATAATATAAGCCTTAAACTTGAAACTAACCTATTGACTTATATAGTTTTGTTAGGTTTAGCATGAGGCTTGTAGAGGCAAGGTTTAAAACCCATTTGAAAGCATATATATATATATATATAATATTAGATAAAATTCGTTTAAATTATATCATATTATATAATATGTATTATATAATATATTTTTTTATCAATAAGGTATTATATATTATATTATATATGTTATAATGTATAATATTATATATAATAATAATTTAAATAGGCTAGTCTTGCAGGTATAGGTCAAACTTTACATAAATAAGGTAAGTTAGATTACAAACCACCTACTATTAGGCTTTAGACCTTACAAAAAATTACAGTGGAGATAGATATTAATAGAAATATAATGAAGAAGTAGTTATAAATTGGTGAGGATAATTAGAGAAATTAAATTAATTATCCCCTAAAAGATATACCTCTTCATATTTTAGTCAAAATTTAATTTTCTATGCAAATAAGTCCTCAGAAATATATAAATCAATGCAAATCTATATTGTGTTAGTCTTTCCAAATAAAGTAAATATCAATTTGGTGCAAGGAGTACTAAATAAATTATAATTAAGTTAGAAACTTTAAGGAACTAGGTTGTTGGAAACAATAACTCTAAGAATTAGAGAAAGTGTTAGAAGTATATATATCTAAGGATTCACGTTTCGTGCATTACTGCATAATATATTTAAGATATCTTTAAGCATTTTGGTTATATTGACGTATAAATATTATGTTTTTAATTTGGCTCTTTAAAAGCTTGCGCCCTCCCTCTCCTCTTTCGAAAATTTAGTGCTAGATATATTAATTAATCTAGTGACCTGAACACCAAAATGTTAAGTGTGAGATATGGATCTCAAGCAACATGCGATTCAAATTGATAAACCATTAAACTTTGAAGGAGATGAAAAATAAAGAATAAAACTGTAAGCATTGCAATTAATACTTGATACTAAATTAAAAAATAATGTGCAAGAGACCCCTTTTTTTTTTTGGCTTGATGCAAGAAACAAATTGAAAATTCGAAGAACCGATATAAATTTTTTTATTACGTGAATGTATTAGTAAATTATTGTTTCTTACTTGAAAAATAATAACCTTTTCAGTTTGATCCTCATAATTATCACTCTTTCAATTTAGTTTCTACGATATTTTCTCTTCAACATGGCCCTTTGGATGATCAAATTGATAAGTTAGTCACAGTGATTTGAACAATTTTAACAGATGGTGGGATGAAAATAACTGGAAAAAAATAATATGAGGGATGAAAGTCAATTATTTCTCAATGACAAAACTCCGCAATCATAGCTATTTTAATCTGAAAACTATCAAGTGTGTACGTATATACGTGCGTAGAGTGTGTACGGCGAATTTATATAACCAACCCCAAAAATCAGTGCACACATTTGAACCAGAAAGATCCACCTTCAAATTGAAACTTTTGCATATATATAAAGAATTAATAAAACATGAAAAGGAACAGGATGAGTACTAAGCATGTCACCTACTGTATACTTACCTGTCCTCCAACTCGGTCACGTGGTGTACGAGGTCTTCCAACTTATGATCGTGCAGTTGTTTTCGGAATCTTTTTGCAGCAGCAAGCTTGTACCTTTGCATCTCATAAAGTTCTGGTCGCCAATAGTGGTAGGGTCCTATTGCCACTTCATGAGGGACATAGGAATCTGGGTCGCAAGCCGTGAGCAACTTAGGCACGGTGAAGATGGACACACGGTACACTTCACTTTCTTCCTCCTGATATTCTTCTAGGGCTTTTCGAATCTCAGTCACCCATCGAAGCTCGTCGATGTGCAGTTTGAAGTTCTTATCTGATGATGAAGATCTCAACGTTGAAGACATTGTACGATGATCGATGACGATGAAGATAATGATGAATATCATGCGAGTATAAGGAGAGTATATATATATATATATATGATGCTAGCATTAAAAAGGAAAGTACAGAGGGAAAGGGGTATTTTAGTCTCACTAGTTTTTTTTTTTATAAAAATCTCAATCTTTTTAGGCTATGTTTGGTTGAGGTTTTTTAAAAGGATAGAAGTAAATTGGAAGGGATTAAATTTCCTCCCCATTGTTTGGTTAAAAAATTGGAGGAGATTTGAGTAATTTAATTCCCGTCAATCCTTTCCTTCACACTTTTATAAATTTCTCATAAATTGGGTTTTTTTTTAGAGAATTGAGTAATTATAACTTAATCTCCTTCAATCTCCTCCTAAACCAAACAAGATTTCATTAAAATTCCTCAAATCTCCTCCCCTTTAATCCCACCAAATAGGAAAATTTTAAAATCTCTCTAATCACTTTCCCTTCAATTCCCTTTATTAAAATTCCCTCCAATAATCAATGGGCACTTGATCAATTGGTAAAGGACTTGACTAGAATCCCATGGAATTGAGGTTTCGATTTTTGAGGGGTGTAGCAGCGTTAAAAAAATTAAGACCTCAAAGAGATTTTTCTATCGGTATTCATTTGTCACCGTAAGGTCCTACAGAATGGGGTCCGAATTAGTTTGAAACGGATAATAAATCCAGTATATCCCAGGATATTGAGTGATATTATAAAAAATTATCACCAATCCCCTCGTCGAACCAAACAAATCCTTAGGGATTTCAATTATTGGGATTTTCTATTTAAAAATATTTATCTTGAGGATCCTCATTTGAAATTTTCCCTTTTCATGGAATGTTCATTCATAATTTAAAGTGGATTTTTCTTCATACTCCTTCCTCATTTTGAATTTCTCCTCCTGCAACAGTAGAAAAAGCTATATACGTAAAGGCGGACGCAGAATGTGGACCTAAGGGGGGCCAAATCATCTTCAGAAAGGGAGAATTATGAAAAAATTTAGAAGAATATAAAAAAAATTCATATTTTTAATATATTTTTATGTTAATATTATTTAGTGATAATTTGAATAAAATATTAGTATAAAATTTTGAATACACATACACTAAATGTATATAGATGTATATATAGTATATATGTCTATATATATATTTGTATACATTACACATAGACCCAAAAAACTAGGACTTGAACCCATATATTACAAACATTCGTACAGAGGGATTATTAAACAAATAAGGTGGTCAAACCAATATATATATATATATATATATCCACACACATCACCAATGGGAGGAGGTTGGGAGGGGCCACACCCCCCGCCCCCCAAGTCTGAACGTGTGTCCGCTACTGTATATACGTCATTGATCATTACGTAATAATATTTACGCGTTTGAATTCTGCTAAATAACTCGGGAGTTTGAATATATTATTGTCAGATATGGGTGACATGGCAAGTTCATGAACACTTAAAAACGTGGTTTTTCTATATCCAAAATGTCAATTCAGAGATTAAAGACAAAGAAAGAAGCACACACACACACACACACACACATATATATATATATAACTGTTCAAGTTTTGTTTGGTTGTGCGAGTTTCTTAGTATTTTCCCTGGCTTACTCCCCACCATTTAATTTCGACTAGAAATAAAATTTTGTTTTACCAGAGAGGAACTGATGGTGGCGTTATAATTTATGATGCAAGCACCATACATAACAATATATTAATATGGATTTAGTGTAGAAAAGCATGAAAAATATAGCAATAAATTTATTTATAAATTTTCTGCATATACGATGCCTTATAGCTCCTTTTTTTTTAATACCCAATGCAAAAATTTAGGTGAAGTGGGTTTTGAGAGTTCATGAGGATTAAGATAAATTTCAGAGTTCAAATAGCACTTATTAAGATACATATATTATCACTAAAGAGATTCTCACATTAATAGTGAGATTTAAATGCATATTTTTATGATATATGAGTCACATTTTTACTAATTGAATTAACATTTATTGGTATGTTATAGCTCCTTTAATTTATCACAAACTATATATATATATATATATGTTATTTTCTGATGAAATAAAATTAATCCTTTGTGACAAACAAGGGGAACTTTATGATAACATTGACAGTTTGATGCATTTTGTTGACTTGTATGTATTTGGCATCAATCGCACCCTCGAATCAAGAATGCGGGGTGTCTCCTACCACCCTTTTGCATTACTGGAAATTTAATTTTTTTTATTTTTTTGACTTGTATGTATTTTTTTAATTTCATTTAAAAATTATATATGATAAAATATGTTTTTAGGAGTAATGCAATAATATACCTATGCAATTTTATTTTATTTTATGTCTTTTTTGTTCATATTGTATAATTGCATGATTTTAAGGATTATGTTTTTACTATGTAATATTTAAATTAAAAAATAAAAATAGTACAATTTCATATCTATATAATTCTAAAAAAGTTACATTTTATCTCTAAATTTTAAATATTAAAAAAATGAAGTGGCAAGCAGGGAGGCTGGGAGACACCCCAAGCCCTCCGTCAAAGTGTATCCATAGTGGGATCCGGTTTCTCTGCTACTCTCAAAACAAAAGCACCAAATATTGCTGTTTTGAAACAGATTTAGATCATTTATACAAAATATGGATGGTCCAAATTTTATCTTACATTTTATTTTTATTTTTATTATTAAATACTATATTTTTAAAATCTTACTGTTGAGAAATTATTTTTATTATATTTTTTATTTTTTAAATTAAAAAATATTAAAATTTAAAAGAAAGTTATCTAAAAAATCTGAACAATCCAGATCCTCTGTTGCTGCAGCATTGCAGTCGAGGATCCATTTCCATCCATAGTGGAATTGGAGTGTCTATTGCCACCTCTCCTATCATAGTCCTATGGTGGTAAAATAATTTTTTTATCGTGACAGGGAATTATTTTTTAATTTAAAAAATTAAAAAATGATAAAATATATCTTTCAAAGATCATATAATTATGTATCTGTGTAATTTTATTTTATTTTATGTCTTTTTTACTCATATTATATAATTGTATGATTGTAAAAATTTTATTTTTATTGTATAATATTTAAATTGAAAAACAACAATACTATTTTATAGTTATATAATTATAAAAAAATTATTTTTTATTTTTAAATTTAAATATTAAAAAAAGAGAGAAAAAATAGAGGAGAAAGAGGAGGAAGAAGGAGGGCGCGGGGGCGGGGGGGGGGGGGGGGGTGGGTGTTGGGTTGGGTTGAAGCAGAACCATTTTCGGCAGGAGACCCTGCCCCCATCCATCATGGGATCTGCACCTTGCGGAGGTCTCCAACCGTTGAATCTACCTATTAAATCAAAATCAAACTTTAAAAGCAAACAAATAAATTAAATTACCCTGGTGTGAAAACCAAACACACACATATACATACACACACACACACACACACACACACACACACTGAAAACATGTCAATAGAAACAATTCGTTTACTCAGAAAATTATGGGCTTCAATATTTTAAAAAGCGAATGGTAAAAAAATTATTTTAAAAAGCGCATAACCAGGCACCCTTTACCCCCACTCATTTTGGATAGATATATACAAATTTAGTACGTTCAAAACTATTTATATAAAAAAAGATGCATTTTTTCTATATACTTCAAGAAATTTATAAATAAATTATACTATTTATAACTTGTAAATAATATAATTGTTAAGAATTTATTAAATATCTTGATGTATTAATTATTTTAAATTTTAAATAATAAAGCTTATTATTTTGACCAGAGTTAAGCGTAATTGAAGGATGTTTGTAATCAAAATTTGTAATAGAATTGCATGTATAAAAATTATTTAAAAATTAATAACAGTATAGTTATAAAAATTATATACTCATAATTTTTATCAATATTGCCAATATAAAATATAAAATCTATGCCAAGTTGTATTTATTAGTAGTGAATGACTTAATATTATGACTCATGTCTTATCTTTTTTCATACTCCTTACAATGCATAAGACCAATATATAATTATTATTAAAAGATTATATATTTATTATATTTAATTAATTGAGAAATCTGATATTTTATGCCAGAAAAAAAAATAAAGAAATATGATATAACACATAAAGTTTTTACTATATATTTTGATTAACTATGAATAAGGCTATTCTACTTCTGTATGCTTAGATTGCGAGATGAAATTTGATAGAATGACATGGTTTTGAAGTTTTATCAAGCCACAAAATAAGGAAATGTTGATTCATTTCAGTAATAAAAAGGAAACTACAGAACAAACTCAATAATTCCAAATACATAACATAATACATAACAACAATTAACATATTGACCACAATAAGAATTGCTTCATTCAAGAGTTGCAGCAGATTTCAGATTTCCAGGAGAAATGAGAGGTTGAAGAAGAAACCAAACATGCCCTCGATACATTGCCCAGAATTTGATGAATGAGTTCCAGAATTTAAAACTCATAAGTAGCCGGACTTGTTATATATTTTATATTTTGTATTTAATCAGTCGTTGAAAGCCATTCGAAAGTACCGATTGCAAGTATAAACAGAGCAAAAGGCTTGCAAGGTCATCAAAAGCAAGAGACAAACTGTAGCCAGAAACGTCAAGAACTGCCACGACCCAAAGATATAACTCCTCATGAATTTCCAGGCTTTCACCTGCATTCTTCCATTGTAATACTTGTTCACATCTTCAACCGCCTTATCCAACAATGGCACTTTTGTCAGCTTTATAGATCTACTCATCCCATTCCAAAATTCAGCCACTTCTGCATCACTCTTCAAGTGGTTCAAAATCACGCCTTTTTCTCTCAGCATCTTAACATCCTCATCAGTATCTATAATCCCATTCATTAATTCTGTGTAACGTGTCAAAACCAAGGGTCCAGATGCCACTGATGCTTCATATGCAATTAAATTTCTCATGAACACTTCAGTATTGACGTCTAGACCGACTACTGGGAGGTGAAAAATACGTGTTTTTGAGTCAAAATTGATGCTTGATATAGATCCATTAGCACGTACAAAATGAACCCCAGAATTTATGAGTTCAGTAACAGATGGAATTGTGATTTCCTCTATTAATGGAGGCTTTTCAATGAGACTTTTTGAGCTTGAATCTTCATTTCCTGGCTTTTCTTCTTCTTGTGTGAAGCTAAAGAAGTATTCAACAGGCTGTTTTATGAGTTTCACTCCAGGAAGGTCTGAGATTATTGTCCAAGGTAACTTAACAAGAACTTTTAGGGGTTTAGAAAATAGTACCTTCTTGATCAATCTCACGGGCCCTCTGTTTAGTTTTGAAAGAATCTTCCATACCTCTCTGAGGAATTTCTTTAAATAGCTTGAGTCTGTGCTTAATTCCTCTTGGTTTTTCCCTTCCTTGGATTCATCATACTCATCAACTTGAATAACCAGATCAGGCTGTTGATCTTTGGATCTGGGCACAATCATGTCGTAAAAGAAATCTAGCAGATGAGCACACTCTGACATCTGAACATGTGGATATTCCAGCACTCTTTTGAAGGGAGAAAGTTCCTTAAACAGCCCAGTTAGGATCAGAGAGAGGAAATATTCTGCATCATCGAGTGACGAGAATTTGAGCTCGAGCATCTTCCTTAAAACACACAATGGGATTTGATTCTCTAGCATCACTATGTCCCTCAGAATTGCATTGTGAGCTGATTTATTTCCTGCATAATCCACCAAGTGAGACATTCTGGAGGAAATTCCTGGTATTTTTGTTCCTTCTTGAATCGCATAGACTTGAAGGAACTCAAGCAAGAAGGAGGCATCAATGATCATCATCCATACCAGCGTCTCACCGTTGAAATCCAAGTACTTGTGATAGCTTGCTCGAATCCTGTTGATGCATGACAAAATACAAGGGATTAAACGAAAGGAAACAAAAATAATGTTGATTCAAAGTTCAATTCAGCATTTCAAATTTCCAATAATGGGGGTGTTGATGAATAAAACCACCAAACGTATCTTATTAAATCTTCAAATAATTTGAATTTTTCCTTGAATTACTAATTATCAATTATATATATATAAGTCACATTTTGAATATAGGCCGTGCATAAATACAAGGGATTAAACGAAAGGAAACAAAATTGTCGATTTCAAAGTTCAATTTTAACTTAAATTACCAATATCCAATTACCAATTATAACATTTCAATATAGAAGTCGCATCTTAACAACTTTTAACTATGCATAATATAAATCACTTTATAAAATATAGGTAGGATTTAATTTTTTTTCAGATGTACCCCTCTTAAGTTAAAAGCCAGATATTAAGAGAAATATAGTTAATATAGAGTTATAAATTAATGAGGATAATCAGAGAAATTACACTAATTATCCCCTAAAAGATACACCTATTAATATTTTAGTTAAAATTATTTTTCTATACAATTGTAAGCCCTCTGAAATATATAAATCAATGCAAAATCTATATTGTATTAATTAATCTTTCAAAATAAAGTGAATATCAGTTTGGTGCAAGGAGAACTAAATGAATTATATTAACTTAGAAGCTTTAGAAACTAAGAAACTTTAGAAACTAAGTTGTCGAAAAGAATAAGTCTAAGAATTAGATAAAATATTATATATCTACACATTTTGTGCATGGCTACATAATATATTTAATATATAAGCATTATTTTTGTTGTTGAGGTATACATATTAAAAGTGTTTAAAACTTAATTATCCAAACTGATTAAATCCAATCAAATCAAACCAAACTGATAAAAATTAATCAAAATTGAACTGAAATAAAGTTTGTTTTTATTTTTGTACTTCTAAAACCAATTCAATTTGGTTTAAGTTCGATTTTAAACTCTTTGAATCTAAATCAACCTACTATATTTATTTAATACATTTTTTTCTTTTCTTTTGTTTTCTTTTTTGAATGAAGGATTATTTAATACATTTTCTGTATATTTTTTAACTAATCAACCCAAGGTTAGTCTTAACCCATGTATACAACCTATGAGCCCAACCCCAAGTCCTATGATGCTAAACCCAAAAAAATCACATCATAAGTAATTAATAAAAACATTATATATGTGACCAATAATTAGGTTAAATAGTAAGGGACTCAATATCCTTAAATTAAATCTCAAGTTCTAAATAAAAAATCACAATGGGAGAGCTACACCTTATTTAAACTCAATGCTCAAATCTTACTCAGTGATAATTACAGAAAAAATGCATGTAATAAATATGTTTTCAATTTGGCTCTTTAATTACAAAGAACAATTTCTTTTCAATTGATTTCTCAATTATAAAAATGTCCTCTTTCCAAAATTTAGTGCCAGATCTATTAGTCTAGTGACCTGGACACCAAAATGTTAAGTGTGAGACATGGATCTCAAGTATAGAGCATGAAATCCAAATCAGTAAACCATTAAATTTACCATTAAACTTTGAAGGAGATAAAAATTAAAGAATAATACTGTAAGCATCGCAATTAATACTTGAAATACGTACTAAATTAAAAAATAATTTGCAAGAAACAATTTTTTTTGGCCTGATACAAGAAAGCAAATTGAAAATTCTAAAAGCCAATACGGCATTTTTTTTAATTAAGTAAATGTATGAGTAAATTATTGTTTCGTACTTGAAAAATAATAACCTTTTCCGTTTGATCCTCAAAATTATCAGTCTTTCAATTTAGTTTCTACCATAGTTTTTCTTCAATCAAGTTTGTCCCTTTGGATGATCAAATTAATAAGTTTGTCTCAGTGATTTTAACAATTTTAACAGAAGGTGGGATGAAAATAACTGGAAAAAAATTCTAGAAGGGATGAAAGTCAATTATTTCTCAATGAGAAAAACTCATACGAATCCTCTACATTTTAGATCTTCTAAAATTCTTGATTGTAGAATGTTTGTAGAGTTTCAATAAAAAAAAAAAAGGAAACATTAAGTGGGAAAAAAAAAAGAGAAAAGAAGCCTTATACACACTTTGACTCTTTTATCACTCCCCTCAGACTTCACTAAAACTTCGCAATCAAGAACTCTAGAGGATCCTTATACCTTTAATCCGAAAACTATCAAGTATGTACGTATATACGTACGTAGTGTGTGTACGGTGAATTATATAACCAAATCCAAATATCAGTGCACACATGTGAACCAGAGAGATCCACCTTCAAATTGAAACTTTTGCATATATAAAGAACAGGATCTGGTCGAGTTGGGTAATGCCAGCTTTTTAACCACAAAAAAAGAACAGGATCTCGATTAAACAGTACTTTTTTGCAGTAAAACATATGTCACCTACTGAATTATTACCTGTTCTCCAACTTGGTCAACTGGTGTACGAGGTCTTCCAACTTGTGATGCTGCAATTGTTTTCGGAATCTTTTTGCAGCAGCAAGCTTGTACCTCTGCATCTCGTAAAGCTCCGGTCGCCAATAATGGTAGGGTCCAATTGCCACTTCCTGAGGAACATAGGAATCTGGGTCACAAACCATGAGCAGCTTAGGCACGCTGAAGATGGACACAGGATATGCTTCACTTTCCTCCTCCGGATCTTCTTCTAGGGTTTTTCGAATCTCAGTCACCCATCGAAGCTCGTCGATGTGCAGTTTGAAGTTCTTATCTGATGAAGATCTCAACGTTGAAGACATTGTGCAATGATCGATGACTATGATGAAGATAATGATGAATATGGTACTAGCATAATAGGAGAATATATATATATATATATATATAATGAAGCTGTGCTTATGACTGTTAATTAAGGAGAGTGATGATTTCTATTAAATAATGAGGAATATTTTCTATGTTTTTGTCGTGCTTTAAAAAAAGTAAGCTTGAAAAGTCAGTAAGTTTGAATATATATTATTGTCACATGGTTATCATGGCTGGTTAATTTAACATTCAACGTGGTTTTTTCTATAATAACAATTTCTCAGAGATTAAAGACAAGAAAGAAGTACATATATAACTGTCAAATTTTGTTTGGTCGTGCGAATTTCTCGGTATTTTCCTTGGCTTCCTCAAGCCCCACCATATAAATCAAAATTTGTTTACCAAAGAGGATAACAACTAGTGGGTGCATCATATATATATATATATATATATATGTATGTATGTATGTATGTATATTAAGACAAGTTGCTCATATAAAAATATAATCTGGATTTGTTATTGAAAAGCATGAAAACTAGGTAGGTCCATTTCATAATTCCAATTAATAGGTCCATATCATTCACTGTCATTCACCAACAGCTTTTTCTTTTTTTTTTTGTTTGAACGAAATGATTAGTGCCACTAAAAAAATATGAACAGTGAAAAATGGTAGATATATATATATATATTCTCATGATAAATGAAGTTTATTAATTGATTAATTATAACACTTTTCCATAAAGTCTGCTTTGCTTGAGTAAAATTGAAGACTTTTTTTTGCCAGAAAATTGAAGACACAGTTACCCAATCACATCCATGATAACTTTCTAAAGTAATCTCAGCATTTCGTTTTAATTAGAATAATCGAAAAATATTAATTACTTTAGTACTTTTAACTGTTTCCATGAAGTTTCTCCACCACTAATGTGCAGCGTTATTATTATATTGTAGTACTCTGATTCTAATTAATAGTTTAAATTCTCTATAGTAAGGATTCAATGCAGAAAATTGGCCAAAAAAAAGGATTCAATGCAGAAAGAGAATAAATAAGAGATTATGTGTATTTTTTCTTCGCTATATTTTTTATTGAAACAAAACTTGAATTTAGAGCTCACTAAAAAAAAGTTGAATTTAGATTTTTTTTGTACACACATATAGATACTTTTAGAAGAATTCATGAAGCTTTGACAAGATAAGAGCACATTATTTTTTTGAGAAAATTACAGTTAGAAACCGGTAGAGTAAATTAACAATAAAAAAAACTTTAATTAATAAAATGTGTTAAATCTAAAAGATTGTACAGTAAAATTGAGAGAATAAATAGTAACAGGTACTATTTTATAATAAAGTTATTAATTTTATCTCAAAATGTAATTATTCCTTTTTTTTAACAAATTATTTGATACCTAATATTACCATCTAATTTTTTTTCATACTCCTTATAATGCATAAGACCTATACATAGTTATTATTAAAAAATTATGTATGTATTATATTTAATTTTCTTGAGAAATCTGATATAAGACATAAGGTTTTTACTATTTTGATTAACCATCAACCTATGAATAAGACTACTCTTTCGATCCTTTTTATTAGTCACATTCTAAAAGTTTTTTATGGTCCTAAATGTAAGTCATCTTCTATGAGTTTTTAGAGTATTAATTACTTTGTTTTCAAAATATCCTTATTTAATCATGAGAGAGAATGTGAATTTTTGAATTTGTAGTTTTATTAGAGGGTAAAAATGAAAAATACATTAATTTTAAGATAATTTTAATGGTGTAATAAATTTTTCTTGGTTTTGATAAATTAGTTAAAAGTGACTTACATTAAGGACCGGAGGGAGTATTCTACTTTCGTATGTTTTGATTGCAAGATGAAATTTGGTAGAATGACATAGTTTTGAAGTTTTATCAAGCCACAAAATTAAGAAATGTGGATTCATTTGAATAATAAAAAAAAACTACAAAACAAACTCCATAATTTCAAATACATTACATATTAATACATAACAACTCTAAGGACAGTTAACATAATGACCACAATAGGAGTTGCTTCATTCAAGAGTTGCCATAGATTTGAGAATTACATGAGAAATGAGAGGTGGAAGAAGAAACCAAATATGCCCTCGATCGATGCATTATACAGAATTTGATAAATAAGTCACACTATTTATAACTGATAAAAGTATGACTGTATTTAATCAGTAGTTGAGACCATACGAATGTAGCGATTGCAGGTATAGGCAGAGCAAAAGGTTTGCAAGATCATCAAAAGCAAGAGACAAATTGTAGCCAGAAACGCCAAAAACTGCCACGACCCATAGATATAACTCCTCATGAATTTCCAGACTTTTACCTTCATTCTTCCATTGTAATACTTGTTCACATCTTTAACCACCATATCCAACAATGGCACTTTCGTTAGCTTTATAGACCTGCTCATCCCATTCCAGAATTCAGCCACCTCTGCATCACTCTTCAAGTGGTTCTGAATCACCCCTTTTTCTCTCAGCACCTTAGCATCCTCAACAGTATCTATAATCCCGTTCATTAATTCTGTGTAACGTGTCAAAACCAAGGGTCCAGATGCCATTGATGCCTCATATGCAATTAAATTTCTCATGAACACTTCAGTATTGACGTCTAAGCCAACTACTGGAAGGTAAAAAGTATGTGTTTTTGAGTCAAAATTGATGCTTAATATAGATCCATTAGCACGTACAAAATGAACCCCAGAATTTGAGTTCAGTAACAGATGGAATTGTGATTTCCTCTATTAATGGAGGCTGTTCAACGAGACCTTTTGAGCTTGAACCTTCATTTCCTGGCATTTTTTCTTGTTGTGTGAAGTTAAAGAGGTGCTCAACAGGTTGTTTTATGAGCTTAACTCCAGGAAGTCTTGAGATTATTGTCCAAGGTAACTTGACAAGGAGTTTCAGGGGTCTATAAAGCAGTACCTGCTTGATCAATCCCACAGGCCGTATGTTTAGTTTTGAAAGAATCTCCCATGCCTTACTGGTGAATTTCTTCAAATTGCTTGAGTCTCTGCTTAATTCCTCATGGTTTTTCCCTTCCTTGGATTCATTATGCTCCTCAACTTGAATAGCCACGTCAGGCTGTTGATCTTTAGATCTGGGCACAATCTTGTTATAAAAGAAATCTAGCAGATGAGCACACTCTGAGATCTGAACATTTGGATATTCCCGCACCATTTTGAAGGGAGAAAGTTCCTTAAGTAGCCCAGTAAGGATCAGAGACAGGACATGTTCTGCATCATCGAGTGATGAGAATTTTAACTCGAGCATCTTCCTTAAAACACACAATGGGATTTGATTCTCTAGCATCACTATGTCCCTCAAAATTGCATTGTGAGCTGATTTGTTTCCTGCATAATCCACCAAGTGAGACATTCTGGAGGAAATTCCTGGTATTTTGGTTCCTTCTTGATTTTCATAGACTTGAAGAAACTCGAGCAAAAAGGAGGCATCAATGATCATCATCCACACCAATGTCTCACCGTTTAAATCCAAGTACTTGTGGTAGTTTGCTCGAATCCTGTTGATGCATGACAAAATACAAGGGATTACATGAAAGGAAACAAAATTCTCGCAATTCAAAGTTCAATTCAGCATTTCAAGTTTCCAATAATGCGGGTGATGATGATTATAACTCACCAAACGTGTCTTATTAAAATCTCTTATTAAATCTTCAAATTACTTCAATTTTGCCCTAAATTACCAACAACCAATTACCAATTATAATATTTCAATATATAAGTCTCATCTTTGATAATTCTGAATATGCATAATATAAGTCTCTTTATACAATTTTTTTCAAATATACCCATGTTATGATAAAAAAGTTATGGTGGAGACAAATAAAAAAGAGAAATATAATTAAGATGGAGTTATAACTTGATGAGAATAATTAGAGAGATTACACTAATTAGTCTGTAAATAATTTACCTCTGAATATTTTAGTCACAATTTATTTTTCTATATAAGTAAAAGTGTGTCTGGGGTGCAGTAAATCACCCCAAAATCGATTCTGGCAACACAAAAGCTTCAATTTTGAGCTTCTGCTTGTCACATTGCAAAAGTAATTTTGGGGTGTTTCATAAGTCATCGGAAATATATAAATCAATTCAAATCTATATTGTGTTAGTCTTTCAAAATAAAGTGAATATCAATGTCGGTGCTAGAACTAAATAAATTACATTAAGTTAGAAAATTAAGGAAACTAAATCATCGGAAAGAATAAGTCTGAGAACCAGATAAAGTATTACACACACACATATATATCTAAGGGTTCACGTTATGTGCTTTGCCACATAATATATTTAAGATATAAGCATTATTTTGGTTATTCATATAAATATGTTTTCATTTTTCAATTTGGCTCTTTAGTTACAAATGACAATTTCTTTTCAATTGATTTCTCCTCTTTCCAGAATTTAGTATCTATTAATAGTCTAGTAACCTAGACACAAAAATGTTAAATGTGAAATACGCCCGCATATCAGATTTAGATTTTTTAGTGACAAAATCTCTCAAGTCATCTTTTCAACTAGATCTCAACTCTCCATACGATTCAAGAATTGCAAATTTTATAAATAATAATTAAAAAGAATAGGGCTACAAAGGAATTCAGTGCACAATCTAGCTTTAATTAGAATCACAGAGTCATATCAAATTCTCTAGCAGAAATAATAGGGGAACAAGTAGCTAAGTGGGGAGAATGTGGTGGGAAGGATAATATGGAACATATAGTGGGGAGGTTTTAAATCACATGGAGGTAGAGATTTAGCTTGAGAAATAGTCTGTAAGATTTTAGTAAAAGAAGATCCAAATTTTACCTATCTCAGGTAACATAAGATCCAATTATTGAAATACGTGCTAAATTAAAAAATAATTTGGAAGAAACAAATTGAAAATCCAATTAATATAATTTTTTATTACGTAAATGTATGAGTAAATTATTAGTTTGTACTTGAAAAATAATAACCTTTTCAGTTTGATCCTCAAAATTATCACTCTTTCAATTTAGTTTCTACTATAATTTTTCTTCAATCAAGTGTGTCCCTTCGGATGATCAAATTGATAAGTTAGCCACAGTGATTTTGACAATTTTAACAGATGGTGGAATGAAAATAACTGGAAAAAAATTCTAGGAGGGATGAAAGTCAATTATTTCTCAGTGACAAAAACCGATACAAATCCTCAATAATTAAAGATCTTCTAAAATTCTTGATTGTAAAATGTTTGTAGTGTTTGAATTAAAAAAGAAAGGAAACATTAAATTGGAAAAAAAGAAAAACAGAGAAAACAAGCCCGATACACACTTTCACTCCTTGTATCACTCTCCTCAGAGTTCACTAAAACTTCGCAATCAAGAACTCTAAAGGATCCTTATATCTTTAACCCATCATAGTATGTACGTGTATATGTGTACGGTGAATTTATATAATTAACCAAACCGAAAAGTCAGTGCACACATTTGAACCAGAAAGATGCACCTTCAGATTGAAACCATTGCATATATATAAAAAACATATGTCACCTACTGTATTAAATTATTACCTGTTCTCCAACTCGGTCACGTGGTGTGCGAGGTCTTCCAACTTATGATTGTGCAGTTGTTTTTGGAATCTTTTTGCAGCAGCAAGCTTGTACCTCTGCATCCAGGGGCGGACACACGTTGAGGGTTGGGGGGCTGTAGCCCCCCCCCCCCCCTCCCCTCACCCCCTCCCTCATTTAATATATTTTGTTTGATTTTTTTATATAATTATTTCCAAATATACATATATTTATAGTTTGGCCCCTTCTAGTATTTTTATATTTGCATAATATGTAAATACACAAACATATATTTATATATACTACACACTTATCATATTAAATGAAGTATAAAATTTAAAGATCTATCATAATATTTTTTAAATTGTCAATATATAATATTATACATAAAAAATATATTAAAAATATGATTTTTATATATTCTAATTTTTTTAATAATATTCCTTATCTATAAGAAAATAATTCCCCCCCCCCCCCTTCTGCGTCCGCCCCTGTCTGCATCTGATAAAGTTCTGGTCGCCAATAATGGTAGGGTCCTATATATTGCCACTTCCTGGGGGACATAGGAATCTGGGTCACAAAGCATGAGCAGCTTAGGCACGTAGAAGATGGACACAGGGTATACTTCACTTTCTTCCTCCGGATCTTCTAGGGTTTTTCGAATCTGAGTCACCCATCGAAGCTTATCGATGTGCAGTTTGAAGTTCTTGTCTGATGAAGATCTCAACGTTGAAGACATTGTACGATGATCGATGATGATGAATATGATGCTAGTATAAGGAGAATATATAATAAAGCTGTGCTTTTTTTTTTTTTTGGATACAAATAATGAAGCTGTGCTTTTACTGGCGTAAGTATGAGTGTGAATGACCGTGATGTTATCTATTAAACGATGAGGATAATTTTTACGTTTTTGTCGTGTTTTAAAATAAAACAAAATACCATATTGTCTGAAGCTAGCTTAATAAGTCTGTAAGTTTGAATATATGTTGTTGTCACATGGTTATTATCATGGCCGGTTAATTAAGGAGGTTTTTTCTATAATAACAATTTCTCAGGGATTGAAGACAAGAAGAAGTACATATATAACAGTTCAAGTTTTGTTTGATTGTGCGAATTTCTTTGTATTTTCCTTGGCTTCCTCTAGCCCCACCATTTTCGACTATAAATAAAAATCTTGTTTACCAGAGAAGATATATATATATATATATATGTTTTTTTTTTTAAACAACTAGTGGTGTATATAATTTATAACACAAGTTGCTTATATAAAAATATTATCTGGATTCGTTGAAAATAAGCATGAAAACTAGGTAGGTCCATTTCATATTTCAATTGAGTGGTCCTATACCCATATCATTCACTTTCATACAGACCGACCTTTTTTGTTTTAAATCATGAGGTGAAAAAAACGTGTGTCAAAATATGGGTGATTTAGATTGGCTGACCAAACATGAATTGTGAGAGTTATATCGAAAATGAAAGTAGTGATCAATAAATAAATAAATAATATATATTATAAACAGTTATCAATATATATTCACATGATAATCAATGAAGTTTCTTGATTGATTAATTATAACATTTTTCTATAAAGTCTGCTTGCTTGAGTAAAATTGAAAGCATCAAGTACAGAAAAAAAAAAGTAAAATTGAAAGCACCGTTACGCAATCACATATCCATCACAACTTTCTACAGTAATCTCAGCATTTTGTTTTAGTTATTTCATTAGAATCATCCAAAAATATTTATTACCTTAGTACTTTTAACTGCTTTCACGAGAAGTTTTCTTCACCACTAATATAGTTAACCATGGGCAGTCTTATTATAATTCTAATTAATTTGAATTCTCTTTAGTAATATGATAAAGGATTTAATTAATGTAGAAAGAGTATAAATAAGAGATTATGTGTATTTTTTTTTCTCGCTAGCTATATTTTTTATTGGAACAAAAGTTGAATTTAGATTTTTGTTTTCTTTTTGAGTTTATGTACAAACATGTAGATACCCTTACCCCACTTGATCCACTTCCTTTTTTTTCCTTCATTTCCATTTCTTTTTCCACTTCCACTTCAAAAATCACTTTTATACATCAAATAGGGCATTAGGGTTCATATGGGTTAAGCTAGAAATGGAAAAAAGAATAGGAATAAGAGAACTCTCTTCCATGAACATGGAAAGCACTTTTTCCAACAAAGTTATTTTACCATTTATCAAACACAATTTTTATACTTTCTTTCATATTTTCTCTTTTCTCAAATCAATTTTTCATGTATATTAGAAAAATTCGTGAAAAAGTTTTCAAAGGGTAAGTGCATATATGTATATGTATAGTTTCACATTAAAAGATGAAGAATAAACATTTATTATTTAACGTATTATTTATAATTTGTAAACAATCCCCCCCTCTCTCTCTCTCTACTTTTCATTATCTTATATTGATAATTCCTATGCTCTGGGTCATTTTCATGAAACGTATATTCATAATTTAATGTGGTTTTTTTTCTTCGTACGCCTTTCTCAATTTGAGTATCTGCTCCTGCAACAACAGAAAAAATGTTATATACATCATTCATCATTACGTAATAATAATTGCGTTTGAAGTTTTAATATATTATTGTCACATGGGTAACATGGCAGGTTAATGAACACTTATAAACGTGGTTTTTCTATAACAAAAATTTCAATTCAGAGATTAAAGACAAGAAAGAAGTAGTTTTGTTTGGTTGTGCGAGTTTCTTAGTATTTTCCTTGACTTACTTTATTAACCCCAACATTTTCTACTAGAAATAACAATTTATTTTTCCAGAGAGCTAGGAACTGGTGCTGGGGCCGTTATAATTTATAATACAATCACCTTATATAAGAATATATTAGTGTTGGTAAAAAAAAACATATAGTGTAGATAAGCATGAAAACTATGCGAATAGGTCCATTTCATGATACTAGGTAAGGTAGCTCTACACGTATCATTCACTTTCACACCAACTTCTTTTTTTTTTTTCTTCTTTGGTTTGTGTCTCTTAAGAAAATTATTGGTTAACAAATCATGAGAAGTGAGAAAAAAACGTGGTAGATTATTTGTCAAAATATGACTGCTCTACATTATTGGTTGACCCAACAAGAATAACGATTTATATATTGGAAAAATAAAGAATCCGGAAAACTTGAGCTAGTTCTGTGTTTTTACAATATATAGAAGACAGTGATTATGGATGATTCTATGATAATAATTAGTTTAGTAATACTAAATTTTCCATTAGAGACTGATTTGCTTCTGTAATTTTGAAAAAAAAAATCGTTACATAACGTTCGTGATAATTTTATGTAAAGATTTTTTTAAAGAATTTTTAATTATAAAATTTTACAAAGTTTTGACAGCGACAGAAAAAAGTTAAAATTCGTGAAGTTTCTTTCACTCACTCTTTTTTTTTGTTTTGCTTTTTCCATCGAATCCGATAAAAATTTTATTATCAATGTGATATGGCGTTTTATCATTAGAAAAAAAAAAAAGATAAACAATGAACAGGTTGAGATTTGCATGCATAAAATACGAAAAAGGTAAAACAAATAACCGGCCACTAGCTTATAATTATATATATTTTTATGGACCAAAAGCTTACAATTAATTAACAGTACTAATCATCGCAATTGATGAATGATTATTACAAAAAGTTTTTCTTATTTGTTTAAATGCATTCTCTATTTTAATGGGTTTAAAACAATTTTCTAGAATTATTTGTTAGAATAAATTTTGGGAATAAGAAAATAAAAAAAATCTATTTAAATAATTATTACTAAAATCATAACTAGTAAGTATTAAATATGTTACTCAAAATTTATAATTTTATTATTAATGAGGTGGATATTTTTCATATTTTCTTATATTTTTAGAATAAAAAATATAGAACACCTTAAAAATATTCTAAATTTTTTACTTTTCTATTTTCCAAAATATTTTATAAAACATACTTATTAAACAAGTTTTTTTATTTAAAAAAATATTTTAAAAACATGAATCAAATCCTACTTTGTGGATCACATTCATGAAAACTCCATCTTACATGACATTTATTCATAATTAATTGGATAGATAAATTATTTTACTTTAAAATTTGAAATTAAATTACATGATTTATATTAAAAAATAATAGAATCATGTGACGGAATATAAACAACCTTATTTGAATGTATTTTCTGTTTTAATGTTATCAAAATAGTACAGTTTTATAGAACGTTTTCTAGAGTAAGTTTTGGGAACAATAAAAAAAATTTTTTTGAATAATTATTACCAAAATCATAACTATTAAGTGTTAAATGAGTTATTTAAAATTTATAACTTTATCATTAATAAGGTAGATATTTTTCTTTTTTTTATATTTTTCATAACAAAAAATATGAAACACTTTAAAAATATTATGAGTTTTCTATTATTTTATTTTTTTATTTTCTAAAATGTTTTATAAGAAATAGACTTGTTAAACAACTTTTTTATTTTTCCGTTTTCAAAAATAGAAAAACTCTTTTAAAAACATGAATCAAACATGCAGATATTCACTGTCTCCCTCCCCCACTAGCTATTCTCCTAATTTATAACATTAGATATTATATATATATAATAGAATCCGATCAGAAAAAGATACATATAAAATAGAAAACTCAAATGACATAGATCAATCACTAATAGCACATCTAATCATTTACTTATTTATATGATTTTAAAAATACATTTGTTTCATATCAACCTAATCATGCTTAAAGTTTCAATCCTTGATGGGAGTTTAAGTCCTAGGAAGAACAGTAGAATGACAGAGTTGTTGGCTGTAAAATTTGCATTATCAATTGCTAAGAGGTATCCAAAGGGAGGATTGTTATTGAAGTTGATAATGAGAAATTATTCAATATGTTGACAAGGAAAGATAATAGAGGTTGTGATTGGAGATGCATTGTGCTGGCAGAGGAGGTCTTTGATTTAATGGGTAATCTTTCTTCATGTCCTGTGTCCTTAGTTAGACGACTTGGGAATGAAGCTGCTAATTTAACTACAACTAGTGCCATTAGGAGGATGAGCCTAGATAGGTGGGTGGCTGAACAATCTTCTCCTTAAGTATGTGTTGTGAAGAGCAATTGGATCACATATTTGGCCTTGATTGAGTAATAGGAGTGACATTGGTTGATTTGTTTTCTTTCTTTATTTCTTGTTTTTTGTAGGTTGTATTTTAGATTCTTTTGTTTTCCCCTTGCTAGATTATATGTTATGTTTATTTTATTTTCTACTTTATGAATTAGTGAGTGTTATATGTTTTGGTTATTTAAAAAAATTGACTCTTTTTAGTAAAAAAAACCTTAAAAAATACTTCCTCCTATCTTATATACAGGATATTTTGTCTAGGTCTTAAATATAAGATCCTTTACAATATACGATGTAGTATTTATTATACATTTCTAAAAAATATCCCTAATGTATCTAAAAAGAAAGAGAGAGATTAAATAAGGGTAGTTTTGGAAAAATATTGAGATTTTTGGAGAAATTGAGGTAGTTAACTAGTTTTAACTCTTATTCTTAATCCGTGTGATTCAGTTAAAAGAGTCTTATATTAAATATTAGGAAAAATAAAAGAGAGAGAGAGAGAGAGAGATTTAAACTCAAATTATTAAAAATATTGATAAAAGAATTTTTGTCCTGCCTACTACATTAACGAAGTTGATGGGGCTTGGTGGGCATATGGAGAAAATTACAAGTGATACCCACAAGTTTTGATATTTCACAACCCCACCCTTCATATTTTGCACTTGCACACCCTACCTCTAGTTTATTCTTTTCTCTTCACTTCTGATTCACATTCATGTACATTTGAGTTTAAAATTATTTTAAATGTGTGAAAACTTATCTTAAACCCAATAAATTTGATGCAAATTTTTAAATCTAATAAACCCAAATACTACTATTTTTTTTTAGAAAAAAAAGTATATCATTATTTATTTTTTCATTTAAGCAAGCTCATCAAACTTAAATCATAAACTCATTAAATTGAAATTTATTTTTCTAACTTCTTTTAGTAAACCTAGTTTGAACAATTTTTTTTAATAAAAACTAACCTAAAATAGTGATGTGAAGGTAAATGGATTGTAAAAACTTAGCTACGCAATCCAATGATAAATAAATGATTGAATGATTGTTTGAAAAAGATGTTTTCAATAACACTGATAATAAGTTGATTATTCAACGATTTTAAATGAAATCATGTAACTGTCAATTGTAAGGTATGCAATTATTTTTTAAAGAAATGAAATATTTTTTAAATGTTTTTTTAAAATTAATCCTCACCGTCAGTCCGGGCTCCGCCACTGGTGGGCTAAATTAGCCGAACATTATTTTACATCACAAGAAATGTCTATTATATTTATATTCAAGGGTCTCTAATTCTACAGTTCATTATAGGAATATACTAGAATCAGACAAGATGGTTTTATTAAAAAAAAAATATCGGACAAGATGGAAGTGATATATATATATATATATATATAAAATCTGACGTGATCGTTTTGAAATAAAATACCAGATAAAGTCATTTAGGGCGACGACATGATCCAGCACACAGCATTTGTCTGGTTTGATGTCCTTGTTATGGTTCTCCAGCTGAGCCAATCCTGCACAACTGGAATAAGAGCATCATATCTTGTGCTTATATTATAATGTTAAATTTCACACAGCAAAATATGTGAAAGAAAAAAGTTAAATATGATTAAAATTCACAAATTTTATTCGTAGAGAATTATCGCAACAAACTAAAAAAACTGTTTATTTGCATATAATAACAATAGGAGCTAGAATTTTTTGCTTGAAATTGAAATTCTCGTTTATTAACAACAAAAATTTTGTTTTAGATTTTCGTCTCTGAGTGCACTCCATAACTTCTTTTGTTTATTAATTAATTAGGGGAAACTCTTTTTTCTTTTTATTGCTCTGGTGATTGTTTGGCTGAGATGTGATTGGCAAATAAGAATTCGGACTTCAGAGGAGTACCATCATTATATTCGCCCCATGGCAAAACTTTTACACGGTCTAAATTAGACGCGAACTCCAATGGACCTGTATTGTTTTATATGGGCCAATATGATATGCACTGTTCGCTCTTGTTTTTTCTTATAAGCCCAAACGAAGGGAGCAATGGGTGAATATCGAAGGAGTCAAGGCCCATTGAAAAAGATTTTGAAATTCCAGCCTTATGTATGAAAAAAATTAAATTAGGAGAATTATTCTTATTTGAACCAAAACTGTTCGCGAACATGACCTGGTAATATCGGATATCCACAAATGTGGCAAAGAAAGCCCAACAAGTGGTCATCAATAGCAAAGAAAATGAAATGAGGCCTATTTGGTTCTACATTTGGAAATGAGGTTTGAGTCCAAATCCAATTGTGTCTATTGTCCCCAAATAAAACCACTAAAACACAAACTAGGTTGTCTAAGTCCGAAACCCAATTAATATAACCGACCCTATTTCCACCCAAACTTGGTTTGGGTTTTGAACTCAAAACTAATGTATATGCTGCCCAGTGCCCACAAATGTAACCGCATTATTCTTGGGGTTGTTTAGACGCCGAACCGCCACGTACCCCGTCTCTCAACAACCACGATGCTGACGCAGCCATTGTCAACCAGTTCGAGTACAGAGATGGCAGGACCCTCGTCGGACGAAGTCACTCGGCCACCAGCTATGGTGGCTTCCGGCGAGCGAAGTGAATCTTCATCCTCTTCCTTCTCCTTGTCCAATTTAACTCAGGTCTTTCCTTTCTCTTCCGGAAACCCTAGAATCGAGGAGACTAGAGGCGTCATGCATCTCTATCGCGAGGATCCCGCCTCAACATCGGCTTCTGATCTCCCTGTAAGCTCATCTTAATTCAAGCGAAATTAAACTATGCCGAGTTTTATTTCCCTGCGAAGTTTATTGCTCGGGATGGGAGACTAGAAATTTTCTTTATAGTTTCTTAAGGTCTTGATTTAGTTGGTGAAATACCATACGTTATAAATTCTAGTATATGGCATGTGAAGTCATTTCTGTAGATTTTGATAATATGTTAAATTCAGACAAAATCATGATGTTGAAAAACTGTAAGTTCTTTGTTTTTATCTGGATCCTGCGATGCATCTCAAACAGACCTGCCTTTTCTAAAATATATATAGTTGCAGGCTTGATCATTTGATTAGTTATTTCCCTTCTTATATTCATTGGTCGATTAATTTCTTAAATGAAAAAGCTTCCCAGAGGTGCTACATTTGCTGTCCAATTATAGCACCTCTAGGGTAGACTAACCCTCTCTTTGGTTTGGTTCGAGAGATTTGGAAGGAATGGGAGGGGAAATTATCCATCCAATTCTTTTTTCCAAACCAAACAATGTGAGGGGAGCATTTCACTCCCCGCTCTCCTCAAAGATAGGAGTAAGAGTACTCTCTCCCCTTGTTTGGTTGAAGAGAAAAATAGGATTAAAAATTTTCCCTCTCCTCTCCTCCACTCCAAATCTCTCATACCGAACAGAGGGTAAGGTAAAGAACTAGTCGCCTTTCACGTTCAAGCTTAATTTTGTTGTCAAATGAGGACTGATTTCACTGTTAAAACTACGCCCATAAATTTCACTTTAAATAAGCTTCCTATTTTTACTCTTTAGCTTTGATCATTTTGAAACGATTGGAAGACTATATTATAAGATATTAAATTTCCATTTGCAAAGGTTGGACGGAAGCCACTTGTCTGTGTGCTTGGAGTGCCAAATCACATGACATATGCAGATTTCTGTCAGTTCTGTGGTTCATTTATTCAGCATATCTTAGAGATGCGGATTGTCAGGTTGTTTTATGTGCTGAGGAATTTCTGTTTCATTTCACTCCGTTTTCTGGCTTCCTATCTGATTTATTTACTTTGGTTTTTCCTTGGGGCTGGTTTAGAAATGGTGGGATGGAGGACCAGTACAGTGTTTTAATTCGTTTTGATGACCAAGATTATACTGATGGTTTCTACAAGCATTATAATAGGCGTCGTTTCTCATCTATGGAGGTTTGTTTGTGTTTGATGATTATTTTCATTTGTTTTTCCTGTCAGGGTATTCAATTTTTCAATGAAAAGTAAATGAATTAATCATTAGTAATGTGTTTTACTATGAATATTATTGCTATATGCTTCTCTTTTCTATACAAAGGTGGAAGTTTGCTGTGTTCTGTTCACATTGGATGTGCAGTACACTGGCTTAATTGAACATGCACAAGCATCTAATGCTAGTTCAACTGAACAGCCTACATGTCCAGTATGCTTAGGTATGCTCCCTTCTTTGGCTTTGTGTTCATGCGTGTATCTGTTATGACATGAATTTTATTTCATTTGCCACCTATTATAACCCTATAACCACTCAATAATACCGTGAGTAAGACACTTTGTTAGACATCTTTATCCACTGACAAGTGCTTTACCTGCAGAGCGATTGGATCAAGATGCAAGTGGTATTCTTACAACTATTTGCAATCATTCTTTCCATTGTTCCTGTATTTCAAAATGGGCTGATTCATCTTGTCCAGTAAGTGTATCCATGGTCTTTTTGTTGCCATACATACATGTGGATGTTATACTCATAGAACATGCCTAGGAGTTGGGCTGCGTTAGGGGGTTGGGATGTTTGAGGGCCCTGTGTGTCTTCTAATTTACTATTGCTTTCAGCTGTAGTTCCTAGATTAATTTGACAATGAGAGTTAACTTATCCAGTCTTGGTGCTTATTATTCAATCAAGTGTTTATTGTTCTCATACATTTTGTTTCAGGTATGCCGGTTTTGTCAGCAGCAAGCTGAAAAATCTATATGTTTTGTTTGTCAAACCACTGAGAACCTTAGTATATGCGTTATTTGTGGGTTTGTTGGCTGTGGAAAGTAAGAACTCTTCCTCCCCAAGTCCTCTCAATTTTTTTTTAAACAATTAACTGGGTCCCAATCATGGGTCTTTTGCTTGGCCCAAAAAGAATCACGGGTCTTTTGGAATTCCTAAGATAGTCTTGATTTAGATATAAAGCAGGACATGCCAAAATACACTGGAAAGAGACACAACATTGCTACATCCAAGAAGTGGAGACACAGCGAGTATGGGATTATGTGAAAGACAACTATGTTCATAGACTAATCCTGTCCAAAACTGATGGGAAATTGGTCGAGTTAAACTCTCACTGTGAGCATACAGGCGATGGATGTGGAAGCTGCAGCTGTGAAGATAATGCTATGAGTGAGGCTATACTTAACAGTAAAGTCGAAGCTGTAATGTTGCATGACTTGTTCTGTATGTCTTAGGCATAGTTTCTTTCATCTGTTGAGTTTTAATTCTCTTTTTTCTTTTGCAGATTGTCAACGAGTACAATGAATTGCTTGCTACTCAACTTGAAAACCAAAAACTAGTAAGTTCATTTTATTTATTCATTGACAGTGACCCTGTAAAGATTGCACTGCTAGTCTAGGATAAATACGTTAAATTTTTTTAACTTGTCTCAATCTTTTTTGTTTTTATTGTAGTACTTTGAGTCCTTACTACAAGAAGTAAAAGAAGAAACTGAAAGGGAAATTTCCAAAACTGTTGAGAAGGCCGTTGCTGCTAAACTGCAGAAACTGCAGACCAAGCTTGACAGATGCAATAAAGAGAAGAAATTTTTAGATGATGTAAGTTGAAACCATTGAGAAACTGTTCAGATTTATTGTAAGACATGACATGTAACCATGCCACAAATTTTGTGTTGTCTCAGTAATACTACATGGGGGTTAGGAACTTTTGTTGCTATGTGAAGTTAATTTGTGGTTGTCTCCGTCTGCAGGTAAACGAGAATCTGCTGAAAAATCAGGAGATCTGGAAAGCGAAGATACTTGAGATTGAAGAAAGGTATGCTTTTATACTTTCTCTATTTTTTTTCCTTCCCTTTTTTCTTAAATTTCACCTCCTCATGAGGTTTAAAGCTACAAGAAACTGGTTACTGAATTTGTTTGATCTATTGGAAAGTAGAACTTTTACCTTAGGTATGTGTGTTCAATAAAATTCAAACTTATGGTAATTTTTATAATTACTATTGTTGACCTTCGTAAGTTTCCCCTATAACACAACCTGATTGTTATTACATTTTGATTGTAAGTAAATATGGCTTGAAGATGCTTTCATCCCATTGTTCTTTGTCCTACATTTTTTTATTCATCTCAGGTTTTTCTTCTCCTATTATTCCTTGCTATTATTCTTCTGATTCTTCAGTAGTTATGAGTGGATATTGTAGTGTAATCTTCCCAGTATGTATGGCATTATGAATACATACATAACGTTTCCATGACAGCAAGATTACAGACAGCATTATAGCTATAATTGAATCTTCTGTCAGCATTATAATCAACATTACGTGCTAATATTGGCTGCATTATGTGGGACTTAGCAGTTTTGGGATATTTCTTTTCTTGCCTTTCTATTTGTGGTGTCATGAATTCCCTTGTCTTTCTTTTCTTGCTTTTGGATGTGATGAAAATGATAGTTTCACAAACTAGCTGGTGACCAAATTGGCTTTTACTAGGGAGAAACAGGCCATAAAACTCAAGGATGATAAAATCAGGGCCCTGGAAGAGCAGGTGAAATATATGTTCCCTTTATTTACTTATTTAAAGATAAGTATATTTTTTTATATTTGTTTGTACACACTACACGTAAAAACTAATTGAACTGCTATCGATACATTCTTAAATTCTGCAGCTAAGAGATCTCATGGTTTGTCTTGAAAATGGGAAGACAACTGAACGGCTGTCCGTTTCAGATGAAATAAAAGATGGAACTGTAATTCCCATTTCAGTAGAATCGTCATCAACAACCTGTGGCTCTGAGTTGAGCAAGAAGGGTAATAAGCGAAGAAATTAGAAGAATAGCTCATCCATTTATATAGCCTGGTATTTCTCCCCTTGATTGTAGATCTGATCTGACCAAGATGCAGGCAATGCTCAGAGCAAAGATTACTCCCAGGATCTGAAACTTGCACCTGACTTTTGTACTTCTAAAGCTTAGGTGTCATCATCCTTGTACAGATGGTTCCATATGTATTTTATTGTTTTCAGGTAGAAAGCATGATTATCTCATACAGGTGGATTCATATATATTATTTGGTAGATCATAAGAAAAGTATAAATGTGTCCGTATTACCTTGAATTAAGGAGTTTAATTTGGATATGTTAATTGGTTCTTATGGACTTCAAGGTGCAGTAAAGCCTTAAATGAGAGGAGGACTGCACAAATAATCTCTTCATGAAATGCTTGAGGTGTATACAGTTGGACTCTTGGCTCGATGGAGGCAAGCAGAGAGTGCTTGTGGAGGATTACCGAGGAATCATCAATAGGCCATTGGCTGGGAGGTTTCAGCATTGCACAATGACAGTGGCGGAACTATGGGCCATTTTGATTGGACTGCAACTTACTAGACGCTAAGGCTGCAGAAGAGTGTTTCTTTGATGCTGATTCTATGACTGCTATCAACCTCGTCACCAAAGGGTGTTCGAACTTCCTTCTGTGGGCAACATTGGTGGTGGAAATCAGAAATATGGGGAAGTTAAACGGTAGGGCTGATTGGCTAGCCCGATTTGACCAAAACTTGTCTGTGGGGCTTCACTATTTTGATCAACCACGGCTCACAAGGATGTGTTTAGGTGCCTCCTTTTTGTTTTTTAGCGGTAGCATGTGATAAGGTGCTTTTGTTTGACTTACAAGGAGCGTCTTTTCCCAGTAGACCCCATTGATTTCTTTTGTGCCTTAGCTCCCGTCGGAGAAAACGAGAGACAGAGAGGGAGAGAGCTATTCCAAAGGCAAAACGTTTTGAGTCCTTAAACCAGAATTTGTGGATTGTTCCCAAGTACAGATTATTGTCGTATTTTGCTTGACCTAAAGAGACCTTAATTTCAATTCGTGCAGTATACATTCGCTGTCATCTTGTGTTCATCACCTGTCTCAATTGTACAGTATTTATTAAGGACAATGTATTTTCAATGAAAAATTGGTTCTTGTGTGTTTTTTTTTAGTATTAAAAGTATTTTTTAATCGATAATTGAAGACTAATTTCTGTAAGATGTAAAGTAATTTTTATGTTTTTAATCACACAATGGTATTTACAGGGAAAAAAAAATCTTGTGTCACGTTTATATTAAATAATTTAATGACTTAAATAACTATAGTTTACTTACTCAAATCTAACTTTTTTTCATTTTACCAAACTATGATGCTACTTAAATACTCCCTTAAGGCTCAAATATAAACAAATTTTAGGAGAGGGTTAGTCCAAAAAAAAAATTATAAATTTTTGCAGCAATAAGTGTAATATTTCAAAAGTAACCCTGAACAAATCAATAAATATTAATTAATCTAGTATAAAAGAAAAGATCATTAATTGAGGATAATTTTAAAAAAATATTTTACTACAAATTAAATGACCTTAATTAACTTTATTGGCATATATAAAGTAATTTTTTTGTTTATATTTGAAACCGGAGGAAATAATTATTTTTATTGAAAATACAACAGGATAAAAATGCTTATGATCTTGAAGCTTAGACCAGATGTATTATGGATTTAATTCCAGCTGAAGCGAGATTTGTAATGACATTGACAATGGCCTATTGTCTCATTGCTTTTTTTTTTTTTTTATAATATGAGCATACGTGTTGGATACGACACAAATATGAGTGAAATAAAAGAGAAAGAGTTATGTAAATATGCTAAATATATTTTATTAGAAATCATCATACATATTTAATATGGGTATACGTGTTGTGAGCAATTCAATTTTTATGTCTCATGCAGATTGAGTTTAAGAAAAAATCATTGAAAAAAAAATTACTCGTAAGCAATTTCCTTGGTACATATGGAGATGAAATATTGATACGCAGAAGAATTGGCACTTAGTATTACTATATTAAAAAGGATTGCCCTATCCACAGTTTTCCAATATTCATTAATGAGAATATATGATTTTATTTTTTTTAGGCGTGCCGTATTTGTTGGACTGATCTTCTTCAGAATATATTGGGCAAAATATAGTCTTCTTCAATTAGGATTACTCCATAAATAAAAGTTAGGAATGACACTCCCAATCACTTGTTTGAAAAATTAAAACTCCTAACACTTATGTCAACTTGATTTGGTAGAATGCATGATATTAAAAAAAAATAAAAAGAAATCAATATGAGCGCAAAATTTACATTTTCATAATTGATGGTTGAGAATTAGGAGCCTGACTTGTCTCAATTATGAGACATGAAGGAGTTTAGAATCTAAAATAAAGAATCAAGCATCATTGTTTCCAAATGAGAAGGCTAAAACCTATGTGACGACCCGCCAACTTGATTTGATATAACATAGAATATTTTAAAAAAATCAATGTGAGTGCAAATTTTACATTTTTATGATGGATTGCTGGGAATTAAGAACCCCACTTATCTCATATACGAGATGTAAATGAGTTCAAAATCCAAAATAGAGAATCAAATGTCATTACTTTCAAATGAGAAGGCTGAAGCCAATATGATCATAAGACTAACAAACCTTTTCCAAATAGTTAAAATGACCATATTTATTTTGTAGAATAAATGACACTTACTGTCACTGAGTTATATTATAAGATATTTTATATAGTAAATTTTTTATTTATAATATAGGATGTTAAATATATTTCTTGTAATTTTATTCTTCTCATTAATAATAATAGAGCATTTAATAAGAATAAAATAAAAAATTTTAATACTTTTTAAATAAAAAACAACTTTCTTAATATACACATGTATTTAACCCAAAACATTCCATAATGATTAACAAAATCAAGAAAATCAAGGTTAGTGCGATGGGTCCATTGGCCTTTGTGCTTTTTTGGGAGTTGGCGCCCTTCTTCATATCATTGCGTGCTTTATGCTTAATTTATACATACATGCATCTGCCAAAAAAGGTTAGAAAGAGAGACACGCATCATCATATCAAAAAACGAAAACAAGTTTTTTCCCCATTAATTAGATGCTCTCTCTCTCTCTCTCTCTCTATATATATATATATATATATAAATTTTTTTTTCACAGATAAGTAAGTGTAGCTTTTAAGAATAATAAAAATAAAATACAAGTTGGTGATGATTTGAACCAAATTAGAGAAATTTTACATGCAAATATGAATGAAATGAATTACTATGAAAGAGGTATGTTAATTTACTAAATATATTTTTAGTAGAATTATCATACATATTTGATGTCTTTTATGATTATTTAATTTCTTAGAACTTTAGTGATTGAGTTTATCTTTAAGAAAAAAAATTAATTTAAAAAATACTCACAAGCTAGCAATGTAATTGGTGCATATGGAGATGATATATTCATCTGCAGAAGAATTAGTACTTAGTATTGATATATTAAAAAGGATTGTCATATGCACATTAGTTTTCCAATTCATTAGTGAGAATCTAAGATACATTAACAAAATGTCAAAATTAATATGGACGTAAAATTTACATTTATTTCATAATTGAGGGTGGGAATTGGGAGCCCTCTGTCTCAATTATGTGACGTAAAATTGTAGAAGAGTTAATTCGACATCATTGCTCTCAAATAAGACAAAACCTATGTGATGTGTAGGCTTGACAAATTGCTATTACCCTATGAAAATGGAATGATGGATGAAAATGGGGTCTATTTTGTTTGCCTTTGGGATTTCCCATCACAGTGCCTGCTTTATGCGTTGCTTTATTTATGTAGAAATGACATGGATCCCTTTCCTTTGTTAAAAAAAAACAAAAAAAGAGGAAATGACATGCATGCCCCATCCAAAAAAGGGCATCATATAGTTTTGACTACAAATAGTATGGCCAGGTTTTTATTTGGGAAGACTTTTTTCTTAATTGCATGAGTATAAAGACGATTCTCTAAAATAATTTGAAGAAAAATGATGATTAGAAAAAAAAAAAAAAAAGAAGGAAAAGCTTGAATCAATCTCTATGGGACCAGCCTTTCGTCCTATTGTTCTTGCTGGCCTCAACTCTCTCTATTTATCTCTCCTCACTTCAAGTAAACTATACTTTGGAGGATGAATTTTAAGAAATATATATATATATATATATAAATCGATCTTTTAAGGTTTGAAGGTAGTAGTAATACTCCAGTAGAATGTAGTCAAGCTTCGAAGGGTGGTGAAAGAAATTAAATGGTCCCAATAATAGGAGATCAACGACAAAAAACATAATGCTTAATTACATATATAATTAAAATGGTCCCAAAAGGATATTAGAATAATATCTAGCACTAGCACTGGACATAAAGTTGTCGAAGTGGGCGTGCGACAGAAAGTTTATGAATCGCTATTCACAGGGAATATTATGTATCAGCTTTTTGCTCGAGCAAACTGTTCCCATTAATTGAAATTTGGCAACACTTGCATTATTTCAATAGAAAATTTATAGACAATATGTATTAATTATTTGGTGCATATTTTAACAATACAAGATAACATGTAAAAAAAAGTTGCTTATTTTAATTTAGGCATAAGTTTTCAAGTATTATTCAATGTCTTTTAAAATTAAAGCTAATTGTTGTCCATTTATATCTTAGGTAACATTTTTATACTGATTGCTAAGTTAACTATTGTCATAAACTAAAAATGTTATAGTGATCTCAAATGTCAGGAACCAATATGAGTTCCTTCTCGGTAAAAAACATGAGGAACAAATATGGTTTGTCCCCTGAATTTATTTATTCCCTCTAATTCTTAATATAAGATATTTTTAACTAAATCACGTAGATTAAGAATTAGAATTAAAATTAATTAACTACTTCAATTTCTCTGAAAATCCCAACATTTTTCCTAAACTACTCTTATTTAATCTTTTTTTCTTTCTTTTTGGATACATTAAATATGAATATTTTTTAGAAATGTATAATAAATACTACCTCGTATATTATAAAGAGTCTTATATTTATGATCAAGATAAATGATCATATATATATATAGGACCGGGGGAGTATTTATTTTCAATCGTATTCCTTATTAAATTAATATAAATTAAAATTTTTTAAGAGAGAGAAATTTAGTAGCGTATATATTAATTTAAAGATATTTTATGAAATTTTTTTCAATTTGGGGCATATTTAAGAGGAATACCTATTTTTAACCATCATCCCTAGCTCGTTTGAATTAGTCATTCGTTTCTCACATTTAAGAGCACAGGAAGTGATCCCTCCAGTTTATAAAAGTTATACTTGATAGGTTCTGTGATTTTTTTTAAATATTTCTCATTTTAAAATATTGATGAATTATTAATTATTTTTTATTATTTTCTCTTTTATTATTATGGAATGAACCATTTAAGTCAATAACATTTTAGTAAAATATTATTAAATTTTATAATAATTTAGATTATTTAATCTTTTTTAGTCTATGTAAAAACCTTGAAACGACACTTACTATGAATTGGAGGGAGTATTTCATGATCCATCTTTTTCCCAGGATTTAACTTTTGATGTCACAAAAAAAATACTCCTTTAGTTAAAAAATATAAGTCATTTTAGAGAATGTGTATTGCATTAATTATTTTTTTTCAATTTATGCTCCTGGTTACAATTAAGAGGAGAAATATAAAGGATATGGGGAATGAAATATGGTGATAATTAGGAGTATTAGAATTTTTTAATAAATTTAATGATTCAACTAACTTTTTAACTTTACTTTATATGTGTGAGATAATTAAAAATAACTTATATTTTGAATGGTAAAAGTAAAGTTAATTACAATTAGGATAATTACAATGATTATTAGTGAGATAAACATAGAATGGGAAATTACGTACAATTTGAAGGATGTGGAGGCCCCTGTAAAATGGAATATTTCACTTCTTTTGTCACAACATGAATTAAGATTATAGAAATTTTGTGATTTTTTAAAATACTTATCATTTTTAAAATTTAATAAAATATTAATTTTTTTTATTATTTTCGAAATTGTTAATAGCTTTTCTCCTCAATTAGCTGTGGTTTTCTTAGACAAGGATGGTGGCGTGGTCAGAAGGTGGTGGCAATTTCTGGGTTGTGTGATGGAAGGGTTCTCTTTTTATTTCCCTCAAGATAAGGGTATTTGGGTTTTTTGACAATTTAAATATATATATCAAGTAAATATTATACATGATCCTATTTGACATACTAAGCTTATTTTGAAAATCTATTTCCATTCCCTTTCTAATTCCTTTTATTATTTTCATTTCATAAAAAATTATTCCAATGTACTGAATGAGAGAATAGGAGAAATTATATTATATTACACGTGACAGGACACGAGGGAACTACAATGATAAAGAAGATATGATTGCAAATTTTGATATTTCCAAACTCAGCATAATCTTTCTAATTATCACTCAGCAATTTTTAACCCATCCCTAAGAATTTCCAACAGCTTCTTCAATATTTTTAACTTCCAACGGGTCATCAACAATTTCCAAAGTCATGATATTTCCAGTCACTACTTATCAATTTCTAACTTGTTCTCAATAATTTCCAATCACTCCTTAATTATTTTTAACCCATCCTTAAAAACTTACAATCTCAAGGTCAAATATAATATTATTTTTAAAAGAGTTAATCTTATTTATTGTTATATAATTATAGCACTTCATGAATTTTGGATAGAAAAAATGTACAATTAAGCCAAAAGTCAAGGGGAAAAAAGTATGATCCATTCATATATATATATATATATATATAACTTCACCATTATTAGATAAGTAAGGAGGTAAAGCGGTAATTGTGTTTTTCACTTAATCTGGAAGGCACAGTCACACAGGTTAAAATCTCAGTGAGATCTCTTTTTGAAAAAAGGATTTATGCTTTTTTTGGTGTCATTATATTTGTTTCTTTCGTCCTTCGTTATCATAATATTGTATACAGTGTTTTTTTTTTTTAAAAAAAAGAAGCATTATGATCCTTTGAAGTCATTATTTTAGTTCAATTGGTGCTTCAGTGTCATAAATTTAGATCAGGGTAGCAAAATCCAATTATTGCTTCCTTTTGGTATCTCAATTTCCCCTATTCTATCGATCCTCTTTTGGAGGATGTGACTTAATTTTTTTTGCTCGGGCATATTCTATTTAAATTTTTACCCAAGGGGGACCTTGTGTTTTTTGTTTCATCCTCAATTATTGATCAATAATTATGCATTTCAGGAAAAGAGGGACAAGTAAAAATAATGAATTTTGCCCCTGGGAGGTGGGGGATGCTTGCACAGCCACAGATTGTTAGGGATATTTTATGTTAATTAGAAGATATTATGAGGATAAGTGATTATTTATAATAGATTATGAAAATAAGTGGTTATGTCAAAAGTGAATTGTGTTTGGATATTTTTAACCCATAAGTGATTTTGAGAAAAGAAATGTGTTTGGATATTGGAATTTAAGTGATTATTGGGTGGATAATGAGAAGAAAAAGTGAAATAAGTGATTATGAAAGAAAATTGATTATCACAAGCTGAAAAAAGTAGCTTATAGAAATAATCACTTAAATGGCCATAAGTAATTATTTTGATCTGGATTGCGTTTGTTTACTGGCTGCATAATCACTTTTCTCTACTCCATAATCACTTAAAAGCTAAACCAAACACACTAGTAGTTTGAGATAGGCTCATGACTATTACATGAGACACCTTTCAATAGATTTTAACTAGATTTTACACCCAGAGAAATATAGAAATGTTTTATTTAGTTTTAAATATATTAAATTAAAAAAAAATTATTATTAATTCCCTCTATAAAAAAAATTGATATCAGATGATATTAATTAAAATTAATATAGATTTGAGAATTAAAAAAAATTGAATTTGGCTTTAAAAAAAGGAAAGAATGTGGAGCCCACTTAAAAAGGGAAAAAGATAAACCTGTAAAAAAAATAAATGGTTGAAGGAATAATGGAACCTACTCAAATAAAAAAGAAAACAAAAACAGACAAAAAAAAAAGGGTACGGAGCCCAAAGGGATGGAGCCGCACTGTTTAGCTAATGCACAGTGTGACTCCACCCTCCTTTTAATTACTTCATTTAGTCTATAATATAGGATGTGGGACCCATTTTCACGTCTATTAAGAAAATTTAAAAATATCATTAAATATATCAAAAGTTTCAAATTTACCTCTATTTATTGAGAGAATATTAAGATTAAATGAAGCAATTATCTATATACTTTATAAGTGTAAGAAAGAGAGAAAAAACTTACTTACACAATTAAATATAGTAAAGGTAAATTTATCCATTTATGTTCATATACCTTATATTGTGAAAAAAAAAAATGCGTCCCACATCCTATATTGTGGACCAGAGGGAGTATATATTAATACACATATATTGATATATATATATAATGATTAAATATATTGATATATTGATGAATGACTAGGCACATTTTTTTTATGCAGTGTATAAATGACATGGCATTCATGAAGTATCTAATGATTTTTCGTGATTTTCACGTATTTATAGTATAGTACTACTTCCGATCCTTTTCATAAAAAGTAAATAATTAATTTATCAAAACTAAGGAAAATGATTAAACTTAGTTAATTATAATTAATATATTACAATATGAAAATTCTTTCCGAAAGTGCCTATATTTAATTGAATAAATTTTTAATGATAACTTAATTATAATTCCAATTCCAAGTAATATGTTAATTAAGGAGGAAGGGTGACAAAGGAAATGATCATTTAATGCTTGAGACAATGACAGTTGATTTCTTATAAAAAAGAACAAAATACTCCCCCCAAAAATCTCTTATAAAATAGACAAGAGAGAGTATCTATCTAATTAAGTTTAAAATAAAATTATGACATGTTATTTTTTTAAGAAAAATATTCAATTACATATATAGTGTTGAGGTAGCAAGATGTAAACTTTTAAGCCAATTATTCAGGTTAGATATAATACGCGTACTTATTTATTTTGAGACATTTACATATTTATTCATAACATACAGAAAGGGTATATATCTAAGAATATCTTTTGAGTACGTATATTCTAATAATAGGTTCAACAAAAATATCATTGAGATACAGACAGCGTATACATGAAGAAAGATTGAAGAATGGTGTAAAGGGAGGAATTAATATTAAAAGTTGGCTAGTTTGGTTTGATGTTTGGAATGGAAATATAATATATATATATATATATATATATAGACACACACACACGTGACAGAACACGAAGGAACTTGGTACAAAACGAAAAAGAAGAAGAAATGATTAAAGTCTGAAGCTACACATATACTTATCACAAGTCGTCTGTGTGTCTGTGTGTCTGTGTTGTGTCTATATATCATCATCACTTTCTCAAAGGGAAAAGACAGAGAGACACAGCCAAAGCACATCTGCTCAAAGGGAGGAAGATTAAAAGTTGGCTAGTTTGGTTTCATGTTTGGTGGTTAGAATAGAACTATATACGACAGAACACGATGGAACTTAACTTCGTACAAAACGATGTAGAAGAAGCAATGATTATAAAGTTTAAAGCTTTATATATATATATATATATATCTCACAAGTCATTTAAGGTATAATGCGTGTGTATCATCACTTTCTCAGAGGGAAAAGACACAGAATACAGCCAATCACATCTTGCTGCTTTCATCCTTTTGGGCGTGCTATACTTTAATTTAATTTTGTACTTAAGTTGGACTTAATTATCTGTTTTCTAGTTTCATCTTCATCGATCGTCGAATAATTAAACATTTCATGTAAAGCTAAAGATTGACAAAAATAGTACGTTTTATCACATTCCTTTATATATATCCCTGCAATATCTTAATGTGCACGAATCACATAATTAAACATTTTTTGCACTGCATTAAAAATATTATGATATATGAAAGATGATGATCTGTTCATCTTTAATTTCAATTTATTTTGATATTATTTTCAAACATAAAATGGAAGGATTTTTTTATCATACCAAATTTAATTATGAATTATATATAGATTCTGTTCCATTTGCTAATTTACTTTGGTTGATTTATGCGTGAATAAGTTTTAACACAACATTTTAAACTTGATTGATACAAATAAGCTGAACTGGATATTCTTGTAATATATTTTAATTAACGGTCAGAATAACTTAAGAGGGTTTTTTTTTAAACCGGAACTTAAAGGTATTTTTCACACAATATGAATATTAGATATTAATTAAATATTAAGAGAAGTGAATCGTACGTCACTCGTCAAAATGACCCACATGTTTCTACAATTTATAAATAATATAGCATATTATATATTTTGTATTGGTATATATTCACTGATTGATGATTATATTGATATATATATATATATATATGGCTCATTACATTTGATATGATGAACAATGACAACTTAGCAATTCACATTAAGCACACTCATAATTAACAATAATTTTATTAATTGAGCAAACCTGGTCCTCTCCGAAACACCCCATGTCCATAACAACTGCTATATATGATACACTAGTACGGATCAACTTCATGTGACTTTGATAGACCTCGTCGGAGACTGTTCATCACATCAGTCATTGTCATTCTGTATTCCTCTCCCATCTACAATAAAAAGCCATAGATTTAATTTTAAGTTTCCCAAATGCATAATATATATGAACACTACTGTCTTTAATAATTAATCATCCATTAATTATATATATACCTGAGCAATAATAGTAATGCCAAGAGTGCAATTTCCAAATGGCAAGACGCTGATACTGGTGACACAGAGATGAAAACTCTTAAGCAAGGCCAATATTTTGAACTCAATGCCTTCCTGTTTCTCACAGTGAATTCCAAGAAGCACTTGATTCTCTGATACTCTTGCGTCAATCTCAGGCAACACCTCATTGCCTTCATACAAATAATCATTCTTGTGTAGCTCGCATTTCTTGATCCATATCTCTCTGTTGATGTTCTTCTTGTTTTGTTTCTCTAGCTCTGTCACACGCTCTTGAAGCCGTTTCACGTATTTTATGGCTTCCTCAAGAATAGTGGCTTTGTCCATCTATAATTATATATATGGTACAGAAATGTTTAGGGTTTATGTGGAAACTAACAAATCTGTTTAATTCTTTTTTTTTTCCTGGCCTTTTGTCGTTCCAACATGGTAATTTTTTTAAAAATATAAATAATAAAAGAAAAACGGACCTTCTTCAACCCCGGAATAGTTGCCGAAAGTGCAATGAATCTCTCTGTGAGTTGCTGTCTCCTCCTCCTCTCCGCCATTATGTGATCCACCGTCTCCGAACGGCTTCTACTCTTCTTTCTCAGTTGAACGTTATGACTCGTGCTGCTGATCCTTTTTGACGAACAACGCTTCAAAGTCCTAGATTCTTCTTGGTTTGAGACGGCTGCTTCTGCTGACGGTGGTAGTACGCTGAAGGGATCAAATGATAAAATGTACGCTTCAGGAGAAATCTGGTGGTTTTTAACCATCGAACCAGCGTTACCGGAGCTGTCGGTGCAGAAGTCGGCGATGGGAAATGATTTATTTTCAGTTTCGCTTTGAGAAGAAGACAAGTGATTATCACCATCAAGAACTGGCGGCTGCAGAATGTTTCTGAGAAACTCTTGGTCTTCCTCATCAAAAGACATCATCGTATGACAATACTGGTCGTGGAAGCCTTGAGCAGCATCCATATCCTGCAAAACTTGAAGAGAAGATGTAATATATTGAATGGTTTTGAGTAATGTAGTGGGGATTAATTGTGGTTTGTGTTATTGTTGAGAAGCATGTAAAGTTGGTTATAAATAGGTGGTCGAGATCAGAGAATCGACTTCTGGGGAAAGATCAGAAGATGTACTATTTTGAAGGGTTAATTATTTGAGTACTCACGAGCTGTAGCTCTGAGCGCTCAACAGCATCTAATAATTTACTACTTCTTATATTCTTTAATATAATATCCTTTTAATTGAATCACATAAATTAAAAATTGAAATTAAAATTAATTAATTATTTCGATTTCTCTGAAAATTTTAATATTTTTTTAAAACTATCCTTATTTAATCTCTCTCTCTTTCTCTTTAGATATATTAAATAAGGATATTTTTTTTAAAATATATAATAAATGCAACATCATATATTATAAAGAGTCTTATATTTAAATTCATAATAAAAAATCCTATATATAGGACGGGTTAATTCTATAGACTAAAACAATAATTACCACTCATACGTGTATCTCCTTAATTAAAACTAAATTTTATTTTAATTATAAAATTGCTAGCTTTAGTACATAAGGTATTTCCCACATGTGTCCTGGGGTTCTAGCTAAAAGCGGAAAGATGTTGTTCACCACTTGGGTGGGCAGTATCCCAACCCGTTGTTCATCTCACGCCTAGGAAAGGGGACCACACAACGGACAAAAAAACACTCTACTGGTTCTTACTACTACCTCTCCCCTTTAATATAAATTCTTTTTAATCAAAGTATATGATTTAGAAATAGGAATTAAAACTAATTAATTATTTTAATTTTTTTAAAAATTTTAATATTTTTTTAAAATTATCATTATTTAATTTTTTTTTCTCTTTAAATACATTAAATAGGAATCTTTTTTTTAAATGTATAATAAATATTACATCGTATATTGTAAAGGGTCTTATATTTAGGATCAAGATAAAATGTCTTATATATAAGACCAGAGGAAGTATAATTTATCCAAATTTTTTACTCTTCGCATCCCTTCACAGGCGAATAAAGAAATCCGCAAAAATGGCAATGAATACCACGGGAGAAATAGCATATTCAAAAATATTAGAATAAGAGTAGAAGATTGAGCTCCCATAATATCTAAGCAGCCAAAGTTTAGAGAACTTGCACACAAAATCACTCGAGATTTTGTGTTGTGTTTGTGTTGTATTCACAATTGGACAGTACTCTAACCGTTAGTCACTCTGTCTTAGGTGAAACTCTGTTTTTTGTGATGCACCGAGGCTCTCTTATAGACCTCTCAAATTGAATATTCTTGGGAGGATTTTCCTTAACCAAACTAATTCCTTGTCCCTCGAAGTAAGGATAGGATTTTATCTCATTTAAAATCCTAATTTCAACCAAATATAATTAATTATTCAAAATATATAATTCATTCAAATAATCTTAAATCTAAACTCAAGAATTAACTTCTAAGTCAAGTGATTGACTAAGTTATTTTCTGAAAGTCCTTAAGTGATGGGAATTTCTCCATTAGAGGAGCTTACAGACAAATGGAGAAGAGCAATATGGTGCTATGAATTCCCCTCTTTGGAAGGAGATTGGGAAGCAGCCCACCTATGAAAACATAAAATTTTTTATTTGGAAGGTAGTTCAAGATAGGTTGCAATCTAATTTGGTTATCAAGAATGAAAAAAAAAAATGATCTTGTGAAGAGGAAATGCCTAATTAAATTGGCAATATTTTTTAAACAAACACTACAAAAAAATAGACTTTCAGCGACGACTTTTAACAGTAACAAAAAAAAGTTGTCGCTGAAAGTTATTCAGCACATGACTTTTAGTGACGACAAAAAAAGTCGTCACTGAAAGTCACATTTTCAATGATGACAAGGAAAAGTCGTCATCATAGGTATGACTTTCGGCGACAATTTTTTGTGTCGTCACCAAAAGTCACACTTTCAGCAATGACTTTTTCTGTCATCGCCGAAAGTTATACTTTCAGCGGCGACTATGTCACTGCCAAAGCTAATTTTTTGAATTTTTATTATTTTTACTTTGAAAATTAATAAATAACATATTGAAATAATAATTGTATTATGTTGATACAATTTTATAATAAAAAATAAGATATTCTACATATATTTTGTATAATAAAGAATATCTAATATCTTTAGTTAAAGTCAAAGTATTTTGCTATTTCCTTTTATTTGAATTTTTTTTATCAAATTCATTTGAATTATTTTAAACATTTTGAAAGTGTTTTGTTTCTGCTTGAAATTAAACACTTGAATGGTCGAACTATTGAATCTATTCCACATTTATCTTTACTTTTCATTCATCTTAATTAATGAAATATGTTATTCTTATTAGGATAATTTTTTTTAATTAATAAAGGGATTGATAACACTAATAAAAGAGAATTATGAGGACAAGCTAATATCTAATTATCTAATATGATCAATCTTATATTTGGAGGAATTTTTATTAGGCTAAGTAATTAATTGCTAATATATTTAACATATTAATTAATATTAATGTTATTTATTACTAATAACAATTGATGAAGCAGTAATATACCAAGACAATAATCAGTAGTTAATATATCTAAAAGAATAATCAGTTATGCTATGATTGAAACTCTCAGCCCAAACTCCTATGGGTATTGGTAGTGTAGATATTTTCACATAGTGTAAAAGTCTAACAGAGCAATGTCACGTAGAGGAAAAATGCTTATGGATTGTTAATCTACTTTCCTAATTAATAAATAATGATAATATTTAGAAAACAAGTATCAACGAATTCTCTTTCTCACTGTCTCAATCTTTTTGATCTTGTTTATTCTCCCAATCATAACAGATTGAATTTATTACATTTTCTTTTAAATCATATGATAATCATCAAGTGGTTTTTTTTTATTTTTATATTTATATGTAGTTTCATCAAATATTAAATATATTTTTTTGGGAATACCATAATAGTAGAAGTTCAATTTTCTAATTTTCTTTTAAAAAATAAAAAAATAAAAAATGGATATATATAATACTCAACCAGAACTTTGAGTCAGACCACAAGTTGGTATAAAATCCGCTCCTACACAATCTCATCCCACCTCTAATATATAGTAAACATATATAATATAATTTATCAAATAGTATAATATATTATATATATATTATATGATATGACTATGTGAAAAATAACATAAAATAATATAATATTAATACATATGGATCATAAATATTATATATATAATTATTTTTATTTAAAAATAAAAATCAAATTTAAAATTCAGCTAGAAAACAATTTTTTTTCTTATCAAAGAAGAACAAATATATTTATAGGAAAATTATTTAAGATTTAAAAATAAAAAATTATAATATAAATATTCATATAAATATAAATATATATATAAATAAAATATTTTATGAAATTAATAATTGAAAATAAAACAAATATGTATTTTTTAATAATATATTGATTTATAAATATATGTGTGTATATTAATGTGTAGATAAATAATATATATTTAATATTTCATATAAAGACTGCACGTATATTTCAGTTCAATTAGCAAAAGAGTGAATAAGGCTTTGGGAGTAAGAGGTCATGAATTCGAAATCTAGGTGAACATATTTGAAAGTATTATATGACGTGGCGGTGATGTGGTGGTGACATGATGTGGGCCTGGGGTGACATGGCAATGATGTGGCGGTGGACTGAGAGTGACGTGGCGTGACCTCGATGATGATGTGGCAATGATGTTTAATAGACTTTTGACGGTAACTAAATATCATCGCCAAATGTCAACTTTCAGCGACGACAATTTGGTCGTTGCCATAGGTCAACTTTCAGTGACGACAATTATGTCATTGTCAAATGATAACTTTCGGTGACGACAATTTACATTTTTAGCGACAACTATTTTCGCCGCCAAATGTCTACTTTTGGCAGCAACATCTTTTGTCGATGCTGAAACTTTCGACAGCAAAACTTATGACAACGACAATTTTTGGTCTCACCAAAAGTCAAATTTTTTGTAGTGAGAGTTTTTCTCTTATTTGAATAACATTCTAGATTACTATAGATGAATGAGTTATTCATTTTTTCAACTTGCCTTATTCTAAAATCATAACTTTTCATTGTTTGGATTCATGAAATTCTAAAGTTTATTCAAATAACATCACCAATTTATTTGAATATTGAAGCTCTTATTTAGAGAAGAAAACTAACCTACACTGAACTATTTGAATAACCACCTATTTTATTTGAATAAAAATATGTCAAAAGTATTAAATGCTATAGTTGAACAGCTAGTTTTACATGGTAGTAATAGTTATATTTTGTCTCTGATGCTATAATTTTAAGAAATCTATAAATTAAACAGAGTTTCATTTAAGTATGGAAGTTTGAAATATTAACGCTGAAACTCTAGTTCACTTATTTTTCGTTGATTACAGTCATAAAAGCTTTGTTCTACCACTTTGTGCTTCATTATATTCATTCACATTTGGAGAGAGATTAATTGGTTTCTTTTCATCTCTTCTATGAGATTACTTAAGGATAAGGAATCCTTGAGTGGGGATTGATTTATGCACCCGTATTGGTGAGAGATTGAGACTAAAGAGAAGTCTTGATGTTGTAGTGTGGTAGCAAGAGCTCGAATTTAAATCTTGCAAGATTATCTTGAGAAATCCCAAGAGATTCTTGGGAATTGGATGAAGGTGAAGTGATTGATCAGTTGAACCACTATAAAATTAATTGTTTGTTCCTCATCTTTCTACTTTACTTTCTAACTAATTATTCTGAGTTTCAGCCTGAGAAGCTTTGTTATAATCTGCTTTTTGATAAACAGTGTTTCATTAGTTTAAGCTTGTAAAGCTTTCTGGATTTCGAGAAAACCTAATTCACTCCGCTTTTGGGTTATCGGCCTTACCAACAAGAAGGTGTTGATATAGTGTTCCTTTGCACGCAGAAAATTTCTGACGATCTAATGATATGGAGAGGATGAGATCTAAGCTACAACTTAACTCAAGGGAGAAAAACCCTTATTGGATCCCTCCTGAGAGTTGTTGGCTTCGTCGTCATCAAGCTGAGGAGGGGAATAATATAATTTTATTGAGGAACAAATCCACCCGAGTGTATTTGTGGGAGATTATTTTTTCACTAATGAATCACTGGTTGATATATAGAAAGAAAATTTTCTGTTGGATCCCTAATAGCTATCACAATCATACATAATGGAATTTCTTTTTTTTTTTTTTCAAATTTGCCCAATGAATTGATTTATCTACTATTATTGTTTAGACTATTCCTTTTCACCTTTTATATTAGTGATGATATATCTACTATTGTAGTAAATGTAGAGTAATCAACAAAAATAAATAATTTCGAATTCATTTTGCAACTTTTCTACTCCAATTTTTGTTAGAAAATCAAAGTCTTAACTTCATTGTGGTATAAACTCCTAACATATAATCGGGCCGCTAATTCGAGTTTGTATATCATATGATACACTACTAACATATAGATTTTAAATAAAAAAAATGCAAGTATAATTTGATAATCATTAACATGAATTGATGACCGTGTGTACCAATGACCAATAATTGCTAGAGTACACCTTTTCAAAATGACTCTGCTTTACATTAATGGTGTTCACTCAGTCTCTCAGAAGAAGATAAAGACATAATTTGGCTCCAAAAATTAAAAGAGCAAATTACAAACTACGGGAAACTAATTAATATATAGAGAAAAAAAATCCAAGGATCAAATTACTAAACAGGACATCTTTTGAAAATTAAAATGTGTTATATTTTTTACAATTTAGTATTATTAGTTTTCTTTTTAAAATTTAGGCATTATAATTCTTTAATGATATTGTATTATGATAAGATATGAATTCTATACATATATAGTCGCATTCGATTGTATCACTCTTTTAATAAATATGTGAATGTACAAAGTATACATAAGAGATCTAATGATTTTGATATCTGCCTGAACGTATTCAAGGATCCTGCAATGTTATATTTTGATTTTAATATTCAGATATAGAACTCGTGCTAAGTGCAAGATGGGGAAAACATATAATATGATTTCTCTTGAAATTCTGATCAATCCACGCTATGTAACTTTTATATCTTCTCAAATAAGGCAGAGCAGTAAAGAGATCAGAATATTTTCTTTTAGGGAACAAAAGAACAAAAGAAAGATTAAAGCAATCTTAGAAAGCCATAATAATACTTATTATTTTATCATTTATTATTTTGTTCTTTTCTAGTAATTTGTTTTTGTTCTTACTACCGTGAAATGGACAACATAAATATTACTTGATAGTGGGGAAAAGGCAAGCACACATGAATTAATACGGCTAATAAAATTATTAAACTTCATGCCCTCGTTCATAACATTTAGAACTCAAAGGTGATTGCTTTTTATTTTTTATTCATTTAGCCTTTTAATATTATACGGACAAATATTTAATTATGATAGTCTTTTTACTTTTTATATATCATGTCATATCATCAAGATTCATCTCCACTTTTCATAAGTGTTCATTGTTATTGTGGCAAACTAGATATGAACTCCAATGCAATTTTGTATAGAGTGTGAGGAATAAGTTGTTATAATGTTAATTTTTGATTTATGAATTAATAATGTGTTGTCATAAATTTTATATTTATTGTTGATATGTAATATCCATTTATTTTTCGTTTCACTTTCTGTTTTTCGAAATTGAATTCCGGATTAAAAAAGAAAAGAAAATTGCTTCCCGCCCACGATCTAGTTGAAAAATGAATGCTTCCCACGGTGTGCACAATATCACAACTCATATAATCAACATCTCTCAAAATCCATGTATCACATATAAATTAAATTGATAGTAAGGGCAATATTTACAGTTCATTTTGTGAAATTCAATAATGCAATCATTAATATCAATATACTCCTTCCGGTTTTTAATATAAAATCATTTTAACTAAATTATGCAGATCAAGAATAGGAGTTAAAGTTAGTTAAAAATCTTGATTTTTTCAAAAAATCAAAATATTTTTTTAAAACTACCCTATTTGATATCTCTTTTTTTAAAATGAATTAAATAAGAGTTTTTCTTTGGAATTGTATAATAAATACCACCTCTAATTTTGAAAAAGGTTTTATATTTAGAACCAAAACAAAAAATATAATAGGAAGAAGTAGTGTAGACTATAAGAGGTCTCTTGCATTTGCATAGAATTCAAAATGAACCGTATTTTTAGGGTTTTAAACAGTTGCATAGCTCCTTTTACTTTGGGTATCATATTGATATCAATATTAGTACCAATATGAAAATTTGCTTTTGTTATTTACTCTACTCAAGGCACTTTACTCTCCCTCCGTCACCCTGGAGGAGAATTTTTTGTTATGATTTTTTTTTTCAAATGCGCTACAGTTTTTGTTTATTTTTGTTTTTGGCGAGATGCTAGCAAGTTTGGTATTCTTGATTCTACTCCCACGAATGAACTTGACTGAAGTTTAGATTTCATCATTCTATGTGGCACTCAGATCAATTTTGATATGCCATTGAGTTGTGCTTTTATCATTCACTGTATATCCTTTTTTTAGTTGAAGAAAGTTTTTGTTGAGTGAAATACAGGGAACACACCATGATCAAGGTCGGTCACATGGCTCAAAATTTTTTTTGTAGATTTACTTACAAATTACCTTCCAATGAGTTCTCAAATTGATAACAAAATTTGAACTCATGCTCTTATGTTACGGAAGTGATCCGCACCATCTAAATCAATCTTCACTGGCTTGTCACAGTATCTTTATCTATATATGGAGTTTTGCTTCTATTTTTCTTTGTTCAACCATCTATAAATCATGGTTTCGCTGTGATTTTTTGGGGTGATCCATGTATGTTTCAATAATCACAATTAAGTTAGTAGCTATGAATGGCTTAATTACTTTTAAAATTTTTAGTTGCAATTTAAATTGTGACTTAACCTTAAAAAGATGAGGTTAAATTTTATTTTGTAGAGAATAATTTTCTCTAGCGTTGTATTTTTAAATCATAAAAGCTGATTAATTAAGCATGCAGCTAAATTGTACATGGTCCAATAGTGTTTGCGAAGAGAGAAGGGGGGCAAACAACTGATCTATGTCCAAATGAACTTGACATTATAGGTTAACTTTAGGTTTATGTTTCTTTCGGCATTATTGATTGTAATTGTTCTTTGATGATTAATAAAATTAATGGACAGTCTTGAAAATAAATTTTTGCTGTATGGAAATTATATTGGAAATATGCTATATTTGCTAGTTTTGGTTGGCACCTCTGGAAATTGATATTGGTAATGTTGTTGCACTACTGGAATTGGAAATGGAATAATGTCTTGTGGGTGGAGCTGATTGGAAAACAATCACATTACAAAAAATGGCCCTTATAGCCTTTGTTAGCGGTTTACTCCCTCAAATTCATAATATAGTAAGTCACATTTAAAAAAATATCACATATATCAAGGAAAAGAGTTAAAAATTTATTAACTCATTAAATTTGTCAAAAAAATTACATTCCTCTCCATTATTGTCCCCATTAAATGCATTAAATTTCAATTATTGGTTCTTTTCCTTCTTAATTGAAATCAAGGACAAAACAAAAAAAAATCACTCATACACCATGCAATACCTAAACATTATTTATATCTTGAATCAAAATAATTTTTCGAAACATAAATCATATTATGGATGGGAAATAGTACATTATAACCGCTAACAAAGTCACTTTTGTTCGCTGTTTTAATGAGAACCATTAACAAAAGTAGCTGCCTTTATTTGCATCAACAAAATCACTAACAAAGGATTTGTTAGTGGTTTTAAATTGCCAATGTTGGATCCAAGGTTTCATGAAATATTTTAATGATAAAAAAATATTAAATACTAGATCTTCAACATTATTTCAAATGAGAAGTTTAATGATAATAATCAAGGTATGCTTTTTAAAGTTTAACAATGATGATGATGATGATAATGAAGGTATGCTTTTTAGAATGCTTTGTGAAATGGGTATCATGTATGTTTAAAAAGGGTGAGATGATTAGTTTATTGGAAAAGACCCAAAGTCCTTTCTGACCAATTAAACAAGAAAGCATAAACAATAGTAACAAGAATTGTCCAAGATGTAAAATAGAGTTCAAAGAAACAATGGTTAGTACAGAATTGTTTTCTGGATATTAATTTTTATTCTGCTAATTTATAGAATAATTAATTTTTAGGGTTATTTTAGAACTTGAATCAATTATATTTAGTTGATGAAATTGTAAAAACACCTATTTACCCCTCTCTAGATGTATTTTTTCAGCTAACACACATTTGACCTTCTATATTAGCGCAAGTATAATTAGTAGTTTCAAGAAAATGCTAACAAATATGGAAAATAACCGTTAAGGCGTAGTGATTAGATGTAATATAAATAGAAAATATATTATGCCATCAGGGCACTAATTAAATGATATTTAAAAAAATCTTAGGACATATATTTTGATTCCTGGGATTTGGAGAGGAAGGATGATATATTCCATTCTTGGCTTGGTGGGTCTGGTTGGTCCATTAATTTGTCCAGAATTTTCATTCCCTACCAAAATACCATGGTCCTATTTCAGGAAATCAATGAGGATGCCTCCAACGTTAACCAGCTGAAGGAATGAGGCCTCCCAAGCTGGAAAGACATGGCTAATGACTAAAATCCCCCTAGCTTGTGTGTAAATAGAGCCTTCCTCCCTTTCACATAGACAGCTTTGTTCTTCTCCTGCAAGTGCTCAGTCATCTTCCTTCATTCTAGTGTCTCCACCGTCGTCTTTGCCGTCTTTAGGGTATCATACGTATGTATGTTTCATTTGGATACGAATCATCTCGTGACATTACCTACAGACTTCTCTCCATACGCCATATACACCGTTGACTTAATCTAAAGCAAATCCTTCAAGGCAAATCCTTGAAAACAGAGAACTTAAGAAAGAGGGTAACATGATTGTAATTACCATTTTGACAAAAATTGTTCAACCTAACAACACAGTCGAATGCCCTGGGACTGCAGCAAATGACTACCCCTTTGAGCACAAATCAAAATGAAAACTTCGAACAAGTTCCAATTCAAACTACAGCAATTTCTGAGTTGGGTTTGCTAGAAAAATTGACAAGAAAATTAAGTGTATGAGATTCAAGCACAATCTTTGAAGGCCCCGTAACAATTTATTGTCCTGCTAATATGAAATTGAAAACCAATAATCAACCTCCACAATCGAAAACAAACCCTGCAATGCTCAATCAATCTATTTTATTTGCAGAAGGCTTTAACAACTTCCTTTTGTGTGGGCAAAAGAGAGAAGAAAGAGAAAGGAGGCCAAACCCAGCAAACTAATAGAGCTACGATGGAGACCCAACAATCAATATAATGAAGCAATAAACAAAATGCCCAACCTATTGGAAATCACTGAGAATGCAAACCCAAAAGGATAAAAAAATTAAAAGGACCTAGTTCAATGTTGAAGACAGGGGTCGCCTATGCACAAGTTCCCCATGGCGGCTAAACTACTAGAAAGAAAACCCTTCAAAAAATTGCTTTTAACAGAACCGTTGGATCATATCAATGGTGAATATTAATAGAGAGAGAGATTGAATTTAGTTCTTCCATTCATACACACAACGATTACAGAGAAGGAATTAAATAGCACCATTTACAACAAACTGAGGACACGTGTATGGTGCAAAAGATAACAGAAAATATACAGTCTATAAAGGAAATTAACAAAAGAATGAAAGGAAAACAATTGAGAGCATTTTCAACCCATGTGACCGTTACGTGATTCCTCTGCTAATGGTGAATGAGCTGGCAGTCAAAGATGACTTTGGGGCTGAAGTGGTCATGGCAGTAGGTACTCTAACATCCCCCAACAAACCAAACAGCAGAAATACCAGAGTGAGGTTTGTCCGAAGCTGATTGAATTGGGGAGTAGAGAGCGGTTTGGTGAAAATATCAGCAACTTGATCTTTACTAGAAACAATAGTGACCATAAGAGACTTAGCACATACTTGTTCTTGAATAAAATAATAGTCAAGCTGAACATGTTTGGTGTGGGAATGTAAGACAGGATTGGCTACTAAATAGGTGGCACCAATATTATCACAACAAACAATAGGAGGATATGGAAGAAATACACGAAGCTCGGAGAGAAAACTTTGAATCCATAACAGCTCACAAGTAGCATTGACAACAGATTTGCACTCAGCCTCAGTGGAAGAACGTGCAATTGTAGGTTGTTTCTTCAAGCTCCAAGACACCAAATTGGGACCAAAATAAACACAATAACCCCTAGTGCTTCGTCGGTCATCAAGGCATCCAACCCAATTAGCGTTAGGAAAGGCAACAAGAATGGAAACACTTGAGGGAGTGATCTGAAGACCAAGATCAACAGTAGCCTTGAGATAGCGAAGGATTCAGTTAACTGCCTTCCAATGGGTATCCCGAGGATGATCTATAAATTGGCAAACCTCATTAATGGCAAAGACCACATCAGATCGCATGAAGGACAAGTATTGTAGACTACTAACGGTGCTTCTATAAAGTGTATGATCCTTGAATGGATAGCCATCAGTAGCACTAAGCTTAGTTGAAGTTGCCATTGGAGAAGAAATAGGTTTACAAGACACCATATTTGTCTTGGTGAGAAGATCAATGATGTATTTTCACGTATTGAGTAAGAGCCCCTTGGAGACAAAGGAGACTTTAACTTCAAGAAAATAAGAAAGAGGACCAAGATCCTTGACTGGAAAAGTAGTACCCAAGGTGGAAATAAGCTCAATGACAACCGTAGATGAAGATCCAGTGATAATGATGTCATCAACATATATGTGGACAAACAAGGTATAAGTAGATGTATGACAAATGAATAGAGAAGTGTTAGAACGAAAAATAGAGAAACCCAACTCCAAAGTCATCTTTGACTGCCAGCTCATTAACCATTAGTAGAGGTGTCACGTAACAGTCACATGGGTTGAAAATGCTCTCAATTGTTTTCCTTTTATTCTTTTGTTAATTTCCTTTACATGTTGTATATTTTCTGTTGTCATTTGCACCATACACGTGTCCTTAGTTTGTTGTAAATGGTTCTATTTAATTCCTTCTATGTAATCATTCTATGTATGAATGGAAGAACTAAATTCAATCTTTCTCTCTATTATGGTATCAGAGCTGAGGATTGAGCGTTAGTACAGTGATCAGCTGAGCCTTCACCATGACTCAAACTGATTCTTCTGCCTCAACTCCATTGAACTCCATTCATTCCAACCCCACTTTTTCTTCTTCACCTTCTTTTCAAAATTTGTTACTATCAAGCTAAACGATGATAATTACCTTGTGTGGAAGGCACTTATGGTGCCTTATCTTCATAGTCAGCAGTTGTTTGGTCATGTAGATGGATCTATCAAACCACCATCTTGTACCCTTCCTACTGGAGAACCTAACTCTAATTACACAACTTGATTTCATCGGGATCAACTGATCTTGACTATTATCATCGCATCTTTATCTGAAAAAATAATTCCTCAAGTTTTTAAGTACAAAACTGCCTAATCTTTATGGCTCGGCATCAAGTGAATGTTTTCTCAAAAACCTCAAGCTAAATTTGTTCAGTTACACAGTCAATTGGCCACTCTAGAAAAGGAAGGAGATAGTGTCACTAATTATTTTCGACGAGCAACCTTACTTTCAAATTCTTTAGCAGCTACAGGAAAACCAATTTTAGAGGTTGAGTTCAACATGTACCTCTTTGCAGGTCTTGGATCTGAATTTGATCCAGTTGTCACATCTCTTACAACCTGGTCTGACATACCATCGACTGAAGAAATCTTAAGTCACCTCTTGGTTTTCGAATCTCGACTGTTACAAAATACTGAAGTGGTCATGGCAGTAGGTACTCTAACAAATATAGCGCATGGAGAGATGTCAATATAGATAGCGTTAGAAGAGGATCCAAATCCGTTTCATTTTGGGCCCCATCATCTTCATTCCAACATCTCTCACTTCAGTCTTTGCCGTCAATAGTAGCAATGGGGAATCACATACCCTTGAACTCATTTTTTCTAACTCCACCAAAAGAAATTTGGGCATGTTTGGTTTACCAAAAGGTAAACCAAACCATAGTTTCTAGCCATCATTTTTTCCTTTTTTAACCAAACAAATTTATGGTAAACTTTTCTACCTGTATCCCAACTTCATTTTTATAAACTGTGGTTAATTATTCTAACAGGTCTTTTACAAAAAGGTAATTCAAACGGCCACAAAATTCATTCGGGAAGGAGAGAGAAGAATGAAGGAAAGAGGGAAAAAGTTGCTCGAGGGCATTTTGGTCTTTCACATTTATCTTTGATCTTATTAAATATAAAATAAAAGTGTTTCCAATATTCTTGACAATTACGTGCAGAGTTCACTTATATAAGTAAATAAATTAGAACAATTCACAGTAATCAAACATGTTAATTCTACAGCTGAGACTAAGATACATATTGTGATTTATAGGCCACGATAAATAAAATATATATATTGGTAGGTTCATTAAGGGCTCATTTGGTTTAATTACATGAAGGTAATGCAATGTGATAGGATGTAATATAACGTGATGAAATAGTGATTACATATGGGTTTGTTTGGTAGATACTGAGGTTATGGAAACTAAGATACATATCAGTATTTTTTTTATTTAATTAAACACAAACACGAGGTTGATGGATTTTAAGTAAATGTGAATGGGAATAATTTGTTTTCATAAAGGCAATATGGTCATTTTATCTCCATATTACATGCATGTAATGTCCAATGTTCAACTTTTGAGAAGCGTTGTCTATTACATGAATTTAAGTAATCAGCATTACACATGTAATCTTCACATCGCCAACCAAACGCTATTAGTTAAGTAATGTGAAGCCCAATACCTTTACATGCCCCTCTTGTAATCGAACCAAATGGGCTATAAATGTATGCCATTCATACAATCAACGACTCTTTTTGTTTTTCATCGTCGATGTGAAAATCGACACTACAAATATTATTCAAAAATTACCAATTATTTTTAAAACATAAGATTCAGTCGCTTCGTCTGGAAGTTGATTTGTCGTTGATACCCTAGCATGGATCACTCTTGGTTCTCAACAGGCTTCAACAGAGTCGTCCTCAACTTTTTCACGAGTTCCTTCACTGGCATGTTGTGTTCCTCATCAACCTGCACAGATAACACAATTAAAAAAAAATATATTGAATTTCAGGTCCTTACATAATTATACCTTGGTCTTTACAAAATTACAACTCAGTCTTTTCAATATTATTCGATATCATAAGAATGTCCTGGATATTTGTAACTTGAAGGAACCTAAATCATAATTTTGAGAAATACCAGCGGCAACCTTGAAAAACACAAGTTATCATAACTTTAGTTCTTCGAAAGAGTTTTAATGCTCAAGCTTTTCCTCTAATATTATTGGATTTCAAGAAACTTTTGTTGTCATTTTGCTTTCTCCGTCTAGTTTGTAAAACACATTGAAAAAATTAATTCGAACAAGTATGATTTTTTAGAGGTTTGAAAATATGCTTTAGATGGGGAAGAATGAAAATAATCTGAGTTTTAGTTCTTGCATTAATTTTGCTCATTATCCAAGAGTGTGTGTGTGACAGAAATCGAAACTAGCTCTAGGTATATATGGATGGAAGTATACGTACCTCAGCAATAATGGTAATATCAAGAGTGGAATTTCCAAATGGCAACACACTGTTACTGATAATGGAGAAATGAAGACTCTGGAGCTGGGCCAATATGTTAAGCATAATGTCTTTTTGCTTGGCACAGTGGATTCTGATGAGAACTTCCTTCTGTAACACTCTTGCTTCTACTTCAGGCAGTGCCTCGTTAATTCTGAAGCAATCATCAGAACTCGTTTCACTTGATGTTGTGTCTTGATCATCAGCGTAGAGGCTGGACGATTTCTTCATGTACGACACTGACTCCACACTTATCTTCTTGTTCTGATCCTCCAACTCTCTCACTCGTTCTTGAAGTTGCTTCACGTGATTGATTGCTTCGCTCAGTATAGACGCCTTGTCAATCTGTAATAGTTGCATTCATCTCATCATAACCCTATATAGCATTAACCATCAATTCATATATATATATATATATATATGCATGAAACGTACGGTAGAATATCATGATATCTTATTATTGTGGATATCCACGTCTTTTCTTGTCAATGCCAATGCCAATATCCTTCATGATCAGAATTAAAATTCAAATTTAGTCAACCACTTATAGAAAATCATAAGAATCGTGTATATGTAATATTATTTGAAGTTTTCCATATATATGCGCTGTGCGTGCGTGTGTGTGTGTTTTATAGCATTCATATGAAATTGAAGAATGAATTAATGTCCAATAATGAACAATCGAATTAATCTATATTTCTGAAAGCAGCATTATATTTGCAAATCAAAACTTGTAGAATGAAATTAAATAGGATTCCAACCCCAAATTAAAAGAATGAAACTGACCTTCTTCAGACCAGGAATTGTGGCTGAAAGTGCAATAAACTTCTCAGTGAGTTCTTGTCTCCTTTTTCTCTCAGCCATAATGTGATCTAGTGTCTCAGATGAACTTCTAGTCTTCTTGGTCCCTTGATTTGCCTTTGGCTCACCGTTATGGTTTTCTAGGGTTCGTTTTAGCGAAGCACGAGTGCCTCCTGTACCACTCTCTAATTGCTCACGATTAGCACTCTTCTTCGCTGATTCATGTTTCCGGTAGCCATCGTCGGGGGTGGCCGGTAATACCGTTGAGTTATCGAAGGACAGAATATAAGTTGCCGAAGACGATGAGGTTACAGGTTTGTCCAAGAAGCTAGCAAGTTTGGAGAGGATGGAGCTCGAGCTGTTACGTTTCAGCTGGCCACCGGAGTCATCGAAGGATAAGCTGCTGACGGTGGGGGTTGTAGCGGCAGCACCACCACCATCTGCGGCGGTGACGGCGTTGTTTTGAATAGAGGAAGAGTGAGTACTGTCACTCTCGGAAGAAAAAGAGGGTTGATGAAGTATCTCCCTTAGAAACTCATCGTCATCAAAAGAGTTATTATTCTTGTCTGATTGATCGAACAGATCGTTCTCATCCACATCCTGAAAACAAAACCAAAACACCGGAAATATAAAACAGAGAGAGATCCAGCTTTAAGAACTAAACAAACATAAACATATGGATGTGAATCATGAAACCCTAAAAGACAAAAAATCAAAACATCAAGAAGGAGATCTAGCTATGTAAGAACTAAACAAACATAATAAATATATGGATACTGTGGATCATGAAACCCTAAAATAGAATGGCTTTGATGGAAGATTACCAGATCGGAGAACCAATTCTGCCAAGGCGTGTCCATTAAATTAAGTTAGGAAGATGAAGAAGGATTGAGGCGATAGGTAAGTTTATGGAATCGGTAATATTGGAAGGAGGAAGAAGAGGAGTGAGGTATATACTCGAAGGATTTAGGATAACCATGAGAGAGTCAAGGGATAAAAGAAATGACCCCTCGTTAAACATGCAACTTGTTTTTCCACCGTTCATCGATTTCACGTTAGTGGGCCCCTGTGAATTGAAGGACACTGCCCCTGCTTTTTTCTGTGCAGTCTTGTTATCATACTACGGCATTTTGCAGAGGTGAATCTCGTGCGCAAATTGACCCCATTTAAAACAGATTATCATTTGAAAATAAAAAATAAACAAAGTTTTGCAAGTTTAAGACTTGCACATCTTTCCCAGATTTCTTGCCACTAGTGTTCAGACAAAGAAACTCAAAAATTGAAGGTTGTCTTCTTCAAGTATGCATGTAGATGTATTGTGAGTAATTGATCATTTTACTATTTTTTTTTAATTATGAACCAGTCAAATAATATCCCAGAATCACGTCATTTTACTGTTAACACAGAAAAAAGATATATAGAGAGAGAGAGACCAATATAAGCTTTTTTTTTCATTCAAGGGAAGATTTTTTTTTTCACATAAAGTTGTATTCTTTAATAAATAATTTGAATATTTTTTATTTTACAAAAAACCATTTTTAATAAATTTATACGCTTCAATTAGTTGAAGAATTACAATTTATTTAAAATTATATCAACATAAATTCACATAAGTGATAGGGACTATCACTTTTTAAGCAAATGATTAAAATTTGGTCTTCAATCTTTATACATAGAGCACACTTAGTTGAGAAGGTACATTCAATACCTCATTGGAGATTGGTCTCTCTAATGCAATAGGATACTTCTAGTTCATCACAAGAAATATATATACATAATTATTGTCATTTTCTCATCCGGAATTGGGAGGATGAAGATTAAACTTAAGAAGATTCATTATTTGTAATTTTTTTAAATATATATATATATAGTATTGATCAAGATTTGTTATATTTGGCTAACCTTTTTTTTTTGGGCCCAAGATATTTGGCTAACTTGACTCCCAAAAAAGTCACTGATTAAGCAAGTTTCAAAAGGTAACTGCGTGCTTGTATAACTGATATAAGGAGAGCTTGGGAAATACAAGTACATGAGACGTGGGTTGGTGAGTGAGGGTTATCGCTTATAGCAATATTTTATGGGATCATGGTCTGTTCCTTGCGCTCCACATTCTCCCAGATCTCTATTATTTATTATTTCACCAAAAGATAGTATCGAAGTGGTACGGGTGATCTTTGCCTTACGTGGATATACCTCGTTATGTTCCTTATTACTCCCTCCGTTATGCTATATAGTGTATTGTGCAAATTACATTATATTTTTTTTATTGTCTTTCCAGTATTGCCCCTAATAAATAAGCTTATATATTATATGGTTATCAATGCATTTAATGAAAAATCTTTAATAGTTTGGTCAAATCATAAATGAATAAAGAAGAATTTCTCCAAAAACTTCACTTTTCACAATTATCAATGACTTATGGAAATTCGAAAAAAAGAATGAAGGAGAGAATAGATATAATTTATTAATGTATGAAGTATTATTAAATGAGGGTAATTTGGGAAATAATAGAAAAAAATTTCGGTTACTAATCATTATCTTGATATTTGTGTGGTAGTTAAAAGTGCACTATAAACTGAAACAAAGGAAGTAATTTTTAGTTTTTTTCTAAAAATTTTGGTTTAGTAACCATGCTTCTCTCACTTCATCAATTTAATAAGACAAAGTGTACCTAGCCATTCATGAAGAGGGTTGTGTCGCAATGAATGTCACTGGATTTTTTTAAAAGAAATGTTTTACCCCAAAAGAAATTGTAGAGATCCGTACATAATCTGGCTAATATAATGTATAATAATATGCTGTAAAAAAAACGTCTACATTGATCCAATGCAACCTTGTACGTACCTTTTTGTCATTCTATTATTTGTTGATTGCTCTGGCTCATAAAATACGTGGTCCCAACAGTTTGAACTAACTGCTTGTGATTGATTAATTCTTCCCCCGGCCACCATAAATAGAGTTACTAAGTGTTAATTGTTAGAAATTTAGAGAGATGAGACTTGATGGTACACTTATATATACCATCTAGAATCTTATTCTTAAATATTTCAATAAGTAATGATATCACTGTATTTTAATATTAAAAAATTGAGGTGAAAATACGATAGAAGAGTATATAGTAAAATGGATGGATAATTTTGAGATGAATTTTTTCTTTCATTCCCAATATTCCCATTTGGTTTTTTTGCTTTTGATTACTTTAATTTAAAATTTTGCGATTGATTGATTTTTTTTATAGTTTAATTAAACACTTTTTCAATCTCTACGATTAAAACTTTTAAAAGTGGTTCATGACTCTATCAAATTCTACAAATAACGTGGCCAATAATGTACTATTATATTTACATCAATAAAATGACTGAAATAAAGCAATTCATTATTGATCGCAGTCAATAAAATATATTTGAACATACACTGACGAAAGTTTAATGGTGAGAACTACATATGATTGCATATCAAGATAAAGTTGAAATAGTAATTTTATTTTTAATATATATGTAATAAAACTTTTAATTTTCTATAAAAATATGTTTTCTATGTTGGTTTAATCGGTAAAAAAATGACTTATATCCCACAATAATGTGGTTTTAAATCAAATTGCCAATGTTATTTGTGGGTAATTTGTAAGTAGCTATGTAAGCTTTTAAGCCGTTGGCCTTATCCTGACTTTAATGAACCCTCAAACTTAACTCATCCAACTAAATATATTAAAACAAAGTAAAAACTCATTTAATTTCTTAAGTGTTACTTCCTCTAGTTCAAAAATATAAGACATATTTTAGAAGAAATATTTGATATAAAACATAGGGTAATTTGTGAGGTTGTTTGGTATATTAATTATTTTTTTTATTCACACCTCTAATATATAATTAATAGATAAGAGATAAATATTTGGAAAGTATGAGAGATAATATAATTAATAAAAATAAATAGTAAAAAATATTAAATTTTTTTTATAAATTTAATTATTAAATTTATTTTCTTAAAATATACAAGATAGTTAAAAATGACTTCCTCAAAAAGACCATATAGTATACATTGGCTTAAGTATGAACACATTGACACCAGGGGCTCTTTTGCTATTTTCAAGACCCGGAAAGTTCCTATGTGATTAATATCTGAAAAGCATCACTCTCATACGCAGCCAATAATCTTAATCTACGAAATTTTAAAAAGGCAGTAAAGAAGTTGTCGGTAAAGTGATAATGAGAAGGAATTTTCTTTTTTCCTTTTTTGGGGAGGGGGGCTTTTATTGAGTAGAAGGAAAGGAACTTATTTCACACAAGGGCGGATCTACGTATATATCTTGGGGATCAGTGGGATAGATGATCCCCCTTAAATTTTTAAAATTAAATGTATTTAGTAGTTAAGTTTATACATTGTCCCCATTTATCCTTTTATTTTGCACCCATTGACTCAACTAACTGGCTAATAAAAAAGCAATAGAAATGAGGAACAAAATGAGGGTTGATAAGGCTAAGAGTAGTTTCATTGAAGAAGCACCCAATGCCCAAAAGAACTATTTTTAATTATTAAAATTTACTCTTTTTGTTAACATTTTGAATAAAAATAAAAAAAAATTAAGAAAAATTTGTCCAATAACAATCTATTTAAAACTTGCGAATCAAATTTTCAATTGCAATAAAACAAGATAAATTAAAAAAAAATCATTAGACTTAAAAATTGTAAATTATGTAATTTATTTGATTATAATTTATATATTTATATAAATTAGTATAGAATTTTTCACCTATATATTTAACTTTAAATGATAATATGCATTATCATTTATTTTGCCCCACTAGCATGAGGTCCTAGGTCCACCACTCATTTCACAGCCAAAATTTTCGGGAAGGATGAAACTCCGGTGGGAGTGGGAAGCCATTCATTAATATGAATCCACGTACATTGTTGGATTCATATAACAGAAATTCAGTCCAATCATGTATACAATTTTTTATAGTTTGACATTAAAATGTTTTAATTAAGTCTTTGAAATATATTTATATCTATATATCAATATATTTATAAAATTTTTATAATTTTATACAATTCATAAGTGATAAATAGTAGGACATTTGTTTAAGCTTGAAAAAATTATTTTCAGATTATTTAAAAAAGTGAGTTATTGTTTATAAATTTTACTAAAAATGAAAATTATTTTGTATTTAATTACAATCATAAAAAGTACTTTTTTACTTCAATGCTTTATGGCAATCAACAAGAAGTAAGGAGCAGAGATTGGTTATTGATAACCAGGGCTTAGTAATCAACGGCGGATGGTGGCAGTCAGTGGCCAATAACCGGCTGTGGCGACTAGTGCCCAACTGTGGATGGCAACCAGTCACTGTTAGGAACAGTATATGAAAAAACCGGTGTCCAGAAACGTATGATAACACACTGTCCTTAAAGTGTTATTCGCCCCCACTAGGTTTGCTGCAGGGATCCGACGAATCACCCCTAGGAGTTATTCTAAGCACCAAAGATATCTGACAGCAACTTCAGATACCTTGAAACACAGAACGATATAGAGAGTTTGTAAGCAAGAGAAGAGAATGTGAGGTATATTTTTTAGTCTCTAGTCTGATCCTTTTATAGTAGTAGAAAACAGAAAATTGAAACGTTGTGTATGAACCTGTTTGTTTCTGAACATTGTATTTGAAACGTTGTTCATGAACCTGTTTGTTTCTGAACATTGTATTTGAAACGTTGTTCATGAACCTGTTCATTTCTGAACTTTGTATTTGAAACGTTGTTGTCAAATTGAAACAGAATATCAAATGACATGTTATTTCAGAATGTACTGTTTCAAAACGTTGTTATTTGAAATTCTGTTTCTGAAAGAAAAAAAAATGATTAATTAAAATATTAATCTGAAATTCATACCAGATCAGATCTCTACCGTTAGATGAATCCAATGATCACGACGCGTCAAGTGCTAAGTGCTAAGTGCTTTAAATATTAAATAAATAATATTTAAATCCACTTAACAATTTGTTCAATAATTATTTTAATATACTTTGTCTTCTCTCTCTTATATACATTTCATAAACCTTACTTCCATCCAATGTGGGACTTTAGTTTTTTTTTTTTTTTAAACTATCTCTAACAGTCACAAACGACTACAAGGCAACTAGTGGCCGACAATCAAAGATTAGCAACTAGGTTCAGTGATCAATGGCTGGTGATGGTAGTGGTTGGTAGTGGCTCATAGTGGTGATGGCAGTGGTTGGTGGTCAGCAATGACAACCAGTGGCCGACAGTTATTGGTCACTTGCTGCCAAATAAGTGAAAAATATTTTTGATTTTGTAGAAGTTTGTTGAAATAACTGCTTAAAATAATTAAAAAAAAATTCAATTTCTAAATATTTTGAAAAGTTTAAACAAACATTTTAAATTTTTTAACAAAGTGCTTATTTTTAAAAAGTAACTGTTTTTTCCCTAAAATAATGCTTAAACAAATAGACCCAATATATCGCTCACCAATTTTATTAGTGGAAACATAAACCCAGCTTATCAAGGGGTTAACCTACTAATCCGTTTAACCTGTTAAAAATAAACTACATAATTTAGTATTTAACATTCAAATTTTCAATATCCAGAAGCATTCTGCCTCAACAGTTACTTCAAGCAAAATTCAAAGGATTAGAAGAACCGAACGAAAAAGGGGGAAAGCTAGGTTAGAGTTACATTTTTATTTTTTATTTTATATATTACAAGTTTATAAATATATATCATTAATTATAAAAAATAAATATGCATTTCATATATATAGGCAAACTAACTCGCGTATTAGATTAGTTTACACATTAATTAGTGTTAACTTGGTTGAGCGTTTAGATTTTTAAAAGCTCGTTTGAAACTAGGAAAACGTGAGTTTACAATACTCACTCCATTCTCTATTATAAGATATATTTTTATAGAATTAAAATTTCAAAATATAAATCATTTTATAAAGTATATGCATCATTTAATATTTTTTTTTCATTTTTACTCTTTTTGAGAATATTAAAAAAAATTATAGTAGAGAAAAATTAAAAGATACATTTAAAATAATTTATAATTTAATAAAAGTAATTTTAGAAAACTAGGGTAATTTTTTAAAATATTAAGATTTTTAACTAATTTTCTAGACATATATGAGGTGGGTAAATATAACTTATAATAGAAAATAAATGAAGTATCATATACTTAAGTCATTTAATTTGTGAGTTTTAATTTCTTTACTTGTTTTTTTCAAGTTCAATAACAAAAATAAATTTAATTCTTACGGCTCATATTATTCTTAAAAACATAAATTTAGATACTAATTCACATGAAGTCAAAATTAACATCGATTGAAATGGCTTTATATTTTATTCTTACAAAAAAATTTAAAATTGAATTATTTTTGCACAATTATAAACCATAATTTGTTAACCAGAGAACTATAGAATTCCCTGATTTGTCTTACGGAGAGAGACAGTAGCTCTAAATTCTATGCATGAACCGTCACTCCAAGGAACACTTGAGTACATCTAACACTTCAGTACATCAAATCAATTACGTATTCTCCGATCGTTCACTATTATAAATTATATTTTATAAGACATTAAATACATAAAATATAAATTATTTTATACCTATTAAATATTTATTTTTATATTTATTTATTATTAAATAATTATAATAAAGAGAAATTAAAATAATTAAAATAAGTACTATTTAATAAAAATAATAATAATAAATTATGATAATTTCATAAATATCAAGAATTTTAATTATTTTTTAGTTTATATAACATCATTAAAAATAACTTATAATAAAAAATAAAAAAAATATTTAGTGTACATCTAACCCTAAACATATACAAAACAAATAAAAGATTACTATTCTGATCCAAAATTTGTGTAATTTAGAACTTTGATATATAAATAAAAAATATTTATAAAAAAAAAGATATATAAATAAAAAATTATTAATTAATATATATATTAATAAAAATATTATCATTCAATTAATATATTATAACTAAAAATTATTCGTCTAATAATAAATGAGTGGACCTGGGGGGAGAAAAGAGAGGAAGAATATAGAATTCACAGATTATAGTATTTACACCTACAGTACTCCAAGCAGAAATCTACATGAAATCAATCAAATCAAATTAAGAATTTGCATCTTAGAATTGACCGTAATTATTGGAATGTCATTAATATTCTGACGTCCGCACAATTCTAAATATTATTGAGTCAACAAAATACAGTACTCCTAGGAGAAATTTACATGAAATCAATCAAATCAAATTAAGAATTTGCACCTTAAGAATTGACCGTAATTATTGGAATGTCATAAATATTCTGACGTCCTCATAATTCTAAATGTTATTGATTCAACAAAATTTCAATTTCAAGTATAATCTAAAATGCGTTTCAATATTAAAAAAATTAAATATGTTAAAAAAAACTCAATGCAAAAAGAAGAAAGCAGTCATAAATTAAAAGCGCAGGTGAAGCTTGCTTTTAATAACTACGATGGTTTATATTGAGGTTTTTGTTGGTGTTCCACTCGAAGTGGAGCCTCTGCTCGTGGAATTAATTTCTTGTTTCTTGTATATATCCATTATTTCTCCAAAAATAAAAAAAAAATAAAGATGGTTTGTCTTGAAGCCATTGCACAGGAAGAAAACTCGCGTGAAGCTTGCTTTTAATAACGATGGTTAATTTGTCTTGAAGCCAATGAACATAAAGAAATTATTATATTTAAAAGACTGAAGTGGACAACGCAGAATAAAGCTGAGAATGAGAAGAAGCCAATCATAATAAAAGGAGTGAGATACATATATTTTGCAATGTAATTTTATATTTAGGATTAATAGAAACTTTCTAGAATTAATGGAGCCTGCAATAAGGACGAGAACGAGAGGAAGTATAATAAATTAATAGTCAAAATCATTAAAAAATTGAAAATATATACATATATTATGCATTTATGTCAATTTAATTTGATTATTGATTATGATTATCCTCTAAAATTTAGAAATTTTTTGTATAGTCTGCATTTGCTTTTCAGAGTTCAGACATGTCGTCCAGGGTTTTGATAGGTAGGTAGGTATATGTACTTTATAAAATTAGCTCTGATAGCTATAATATGAAGCTCTCAACAGTGTTGGTTGAAATTACTGTATTGTAAGTGCATGTGACTGAATCGGAGTAAACGTCTATTATGATGAAAGCTGGCCTGGCAATTAAAAATCAGTTAAAATAAACACAATCGTCATTAAGCAAAGTAAACAGGCGGTATAATCAATGGGAGCTGAGCACACTATAGATAGATATATAAAGAGAGGCCGGGTTCACATTAAGGCTTAGCTTTAGGGTTATCAATTAATATCAAGACTCATTCAAATATAATGGTTATTACCATAACATATATCTATCTAGCTAAGGGTGTATTTGGGGCTGACATAAACTACGTTTCAGATTTTAAATATATGCATATGCTGGATTTTTTTTTTTTTTTGAACTTTTGCGCTTTAATTTGAACCCCCAAAACACAGTTCTGGAATGATGTAACGCTACCCTAAACATAAACCTAATAATTTGTGGATGCATGCATCACGTTGTATTCAATTAACCATATTAATTAACATTAATTCCACCAAAATGCTAAAATTAATCACAATCTCACACAACATACAGGCTCGGCTCGGCGTGCGACATTAGTCTGTGAAGTCAGGCTGAAATCATATTTGCCTAAACCCTACGCTGCTCCTCTCAAGCGTTTTAGTCATGGATGGACAATTCCCTCTCCACATGCTACAATCATGGCAGGAAAATTGTTTTTTTATTTGGTTCATGTAATCATATTCTTTTGCGTTTTCTCATTCATACCGTACAACTGCATGATTATAACAATTTTATAATTCCAAAAGTAATATTTTTTTATCTCCAACTTAAATATTAAAAATAAAAAAAAAATGAAGAGGTACGAGGGAGGCAGATTGGGGTCTCACGGGAGACCTGAGTAGTTTGCCTGTGGCTCATCTTCAATTCAAATCAGTTTTTGATCTAATCTTGACCTTAGTTAATTAATTAACTAATTAATCCGTGAGACCCGAGAACTTTGCCTGTGGCTTATCTTCAATTCAAATGAGTTTTTGATCTAATCTTGACCTTAGTTAATTAATTAATTAATCATCACAAACATTGGTGAATCCATTTCTAATTTTCCCTGATTTAGCCAATTCAATCGATGCATGGTCCCAACTTCAATTTGCGTGTGAATTGGGAAAGACACGCGTAATGGTGGGGCCATCTTAGAGATCTTCTTTTTTTTTTTTATACAAACCTTAGAGATCTTGTTGATGATGTCTTTAAAAAGTTGAAGTTGATTTCTCAAAAACGAAAAACACAAGTTGGACATGGAAGTAATGTAAATTATAAGTTATATTTAAAAAAATTTATTTTCAACCAAAATATAATTCTTATTTAATAATTTCTAAGGTATTAACATTTTTTTATTTTATTCTTTTATGTAATTACTTTTAGTTGAATATAACTTATATTTTGAACCAGATAAAATAAAATATTTCCAAACAATGATCCCAATTAAAATTTTCAAAGTGACATGAATTGAATTTCTAACTAATATCAACTAAATTTCCAAGTGTTATCCTATTTTGTAAATATTTTATTTTCATGTAAGTCCATAATTGTTTTTCCCTCTCTAATGGGAAATGGAAACTTACCACCTTGATATTCTTACACTTAGCGGTTAAGAAATTGACTTAAAAATTTTATTCATATTTTTATTGGTTGTTCTTCCACTACTAGAAAACAACAATTTATCACTAAATGCCCTTTTTTTTTCTCGCTACATAAAATCCATTATTAATTTAATCACTATAAATCACGCATTTACCTAGATTCGAACTCATAACCTCTTACTATTAGTACCTTTATATTTATGTTTTTGCCAATTGAATTTAAATGTATTTATAATTTTTATATGAAATATTAAATATATATTATTTATCTATACACTAATACACACATATATATTTATAAATTAATATATTGTTAAAAAATACAAATATATTATATTTTCAATATGAATTTTCAGTTTCATTTTTTACCAATAAGTTATAAAAATTAATTTAACTATTTTTATTAATTTAAAATAATCATTTGACAAAAATGATTTTATAGCTTAATTATTAAAAAAATTTTAATTCATTAAAATTAATTTTGTAATAAAATAATTTTAATCTATTAAAATTAATTTAAAAAAAATCTCTTGCTAAATTTCTCGCTATTCATAATAGTTTAGAGAGGAGTAAAAAATGCCTCACTGATTCCTTATTATTTGTATTAATTTTAGTAAGAAATAAAAAATTCCTTGCTAATTTAGCGAGATAAAATATATTTCTCATTAATTCCCTTACTAAATTTAATAATGGTTACGAACTTACAATTTCTCACTAATTCCCTCACTATTTAGTTATTTAGTGAAAGACGAGTGATCCCTCGTTAAATTTGATTTTTCTAGTAATATTTATAGGTAACCCATTTTCATTGGGTCAAATATTAATTAGTTAATTAAAACTTTTAAGTCACCTTATCAAGGACCATCTAACAAAAAAGCCAACAACTTTATATTTTACTTTATCCTATCCAAAATATATGTTCTATTTTTAGAATTTATTTTAGTTCAAAATATAAGTCTCATTTAGTAATTTTTAGAGTATTAAATATTTTTTTCCTATTTTACCTTATCTATAATTAAATGTAGGATAAATAACAGACTTTAAATGAAATAGGGGTAGTATTGGAAAATAATTTATTTTTTAGCAATTTTATTGAGTAAAACTACATTTTTTATTCCTATGTAATTAGTCAAATAGGATTTATATTTTAAACTAGATAGAGTACTTTTCATTATATGCATCATCTACTTCACATTTATGAACGCCATTCCGGTTCTTTCTTTTTTCGTCCAAAATGAATTTTGGATACAACAAAAAGAATGGTGAATACACATTACTTAGCAATAAAGATACACTCAGATCTAGTTGGAAGAGTTTACAAGTCACCTTATGTATTTTGAAAGAGATTAATCTCTATTGTCAAAAAAGATATATACTCTTGATCCACAAAAGAAAAAACACTACCGCAAACCCCATGCAAATACACGAGACAAATCTACTTTGTTAAGGACATAACAGAAATAAATATATTTCAGTTAAGGGTAGTTTCTTCGGTAAAAAAAAAAAAATTAAGGGTAGTTCCATCTATTTATAAATGGGATGGCACTTATTCACGGAATTAATCATAAATTATGTTTTACTAAGCTCTAATGAATCTAGCAAGTCAAATATAATATACTAATATAATAAATGATTTTGAATAATATAATTTGCAGCGATTAATTATGATAAATTATTTTGAAGTAAAATAGCTTATAAGACTTAGTCAAATAATTTGATCTTTTTTGGCCAAAAAAGAAAGATAACTTGATTTTTGTTGTTATCCTTTTATTTCCGTCGGTTTGACTAATGTATAATCTCTTTCATGTTAAGAAATTGCCAGTTGTATTGTCTAAAGGTGTGCACATAAACTCGTGACCCGATCCAACTGATTCCTATCGGGCCAACCGGGTGGGGTCGGGTATGAGCTAGCTATGATTTGTCTGGCCCGGCCCCTAGTATATATATATATATATATATAATTTTAAAAACTTCTATTATTTTGTATATATTAATTTAATTTTATAAGATGTTTTTCCCCATATATGTTATATAATATATTTATTATATAATTACTATAAAAAACTTTTTAAAATTTTGATATTTTAATTTTATTTAAAATTTTAAATTAATTTCTTAATTTAATATTATCTGAAAATAGTATGTAATAGTAAATATTTGTAATTTTTAAAAAATTAATTTCTATTTTAACTTTATTTTTTAAGAAAATATATTTTTATATAGATAATTATGTTTTTTGTTAATAGATAAAATTAGTTATTTTATTTTATTTTTTAATGTTTTAAAAACTTATTTGATATCGAGCCAGCCCAACCCTAGCCCGGTACCTAGTCTGGTTTGCCCAAGCAATAATAGGGCCGAGCAATGGGCGGGGGTGATGCCTGGCGCAACTCGATCCGTGCACACCTCTAGTATTGTCCCATATTGTATAAAATCTAACCTACAGATTTAGGCCACGTACCCTGTTTCTACCTGAAAAAAAAATCCAATCTACGATCTCGATCTAACAGTTGAAGGAGTGACTCAATCTAACCACATAATTTTCAATAATATAACGCATTACATAATTGTTGAATCAAATTTCTTTCCTGAGTGCTAAGATCAAACCAGCAGATTTTTTTTTTATTTCAAATCACTCAATATCTGAAAATTGGACTCTGACTAATTTAAATCAAATTAAGTAAAATCATAAGGAAAACAAAGCTCTCCCAACAGGTTTATTAAAATAAAAACTATCTTGATAAATATTCAACATAGCTTTATTGGTTATACTAACATAGCTACTTACTGGCATATTATATTTTAATCAAGAGAAGACATTAAAATATTTTCAGGTGAAGATCTGTATCCTAACCTGACAATAAATACACGTTCATGGCGCGTGTATAGTAGAATAACTTCTATCTTTAGAACTGGGATGTAATTTTGATCCAAAAAGTACTTGCAACCTCTTGCTCTTAATCTTCAAACTCCTTTTCTGACTAAGGCCCATTACATGAAAATGATGGCTAACGCCCACTACAAACCCAGGAGGCCGCTGATGTGCTATGGGCCAAGACCGAGTACTCTACCAGTTTTACATTGGGCAGATGAAGGACCAAATCTACTCTCGGATTTTCCCCCCCTAGGAAGCCCCTTATTAACCCGGACCAAATAATAAGAGTCATCCATAAATTTTAACGTGAACTATAAAAACAACATGCGTCTATGATAGTGGGTTTGGTAGATAAGAAATTGACCCATACTGTAAAAAGGCTGGGCTCAAGTCTTACAAATAGCAGTGGCTAATTTGTAATTATCGATAGGCGCTCTTTGAGCTGTCAACTTTATATCCGGGTTTTCTTGAGCTACCAGAATCAAACTCACCGGAACAACTTTTTTCCAAAGAAAAAAAAAAAACAAAAGTTTTTGCTGTATGAGACAATAACTCATTGCATTTCCAAGATTTTAAAGTTGATCTGTCTATTTCATAATGATCTCCTGGTTCAATGGAAAAGACGTATCTTCCCCTTCTTTTAACAACAGATCAGACCAAAGAAAGTTTTGTCACTGGAAAATCAGCAAGAGGAGTTGTAAGAATAAGAAAATATCCTCCAGAACTCAGGAGTTACAAAGTCATCGTTAAAGAATTTTACAAATCAAAAATTCTCCGTATCGCGTTTGATTTCAAGGGATTATTTCATTACTTACACTTTAGAGTTCATGTGACACCTTTACAATTATCCCTCAATTCAATATATGAGAATGAGATGTATTGGCCATTTCTCTCAATAAGACCGCATCCAGAAAAAGAGAACTTTTTATCAGACTGGAAAATCAGCTAAAGTATATAAAAGAATGAGAATCACGTCATATGCTCCATACAAGACTACTCACCAAAATAAGCAGCAGCAAGTGCAATCACATTATATACACAAATCCACAATGAAGGAACCAAAATTCTTGAATTCTCGTATCTGCGGAATATGTAATTACATTTATCAGTGATCATTTCTATAAAGCCGACGGAGAAGAAGGAACGAGGGTTGCCCAAAAAGAATTTCGGACACTGTAGAAGAAGCCTATGAAAAAATGAATGGAGATTCTGTCTGACGGCTCAGAATCTCTACACAACCCTCACCTACCTTCATGAATTCAAAATACAATTCCCCACATCTAGCCTCTGACCACATGAGGATTTAGGACCATACAGCTACATTAGCACGATCTAAACGGAAAGGACTCAGAACTCTCCTGTTACATCTTATTGAGCATGCTCAGAGCAGAGTAATCCTGGTCCAAGTTGAGGACAATGTCATTTGAAAAGGACACGTGAGTTTCTTTATCAGTTTATTTCATTCATGTAAAAGCATTGGAGCTTAAATCCTCCTCTGCAGGCAGATTTAGATCAGGCAGTAAGAATGGAGCTTCTTGCTTACTAGTCTCTTGCGCTTTAATAGCATTGGTTGGACAGATAAGTGATGCATCATTAAGAACCCTGTTCGTGACACATGTGGGTGAGATTGCATTAGATGGATGAGAATGAGACTGTTCCGCCTCGGTGGCCACAGAGGCTGAAGCTGTTTTGAAGGCCTTTCCTGACTCCAAATCAAGCTGTTACAACGGATTAAAGAACAAATCAGATAATGAGGCATCGTGCCCTGTTCTGCCCATAAAACAGTTGTTAGTACCAAGTTTTGAGCTTAGAAATGGTGTAAAACCTCATTTTGGTTCTTCACAGATTAAGTATTTAAATTTAGTCGCTAATAACGTATTCTCATATGAGATTGATAAAAGGACATTATTTATAGCCCTATAGAAAATGTTACTTGTCATCATATATACTATATGTTAATTTTCTTTCGATATATGGGACATTATTGATAATAATTTTATCTGTGAGAGATAAAATTAATAGATACTCATACATGAGGGATCAAGTTGAACACAACTTTACAAGGGACCGAATTGAGAAAAACTCATATGCAGGGGTACAAATTGAGAATTAATACTTTATTCGTAAGGAGCCAAATTGAGAAATGCCTCATCTATAAGGACCAAAATAGGATTTCAGTTCTCAAAAATATAACATACACAATGACTTACGTCAGATATGTAAACCAAGAAGGGGCAGACTACCAGGGAAAGATATTTACAATACAGACAAATAATGTTGACAACTATAAGGCCAACAAAAAATAGTAATTGACTGTAATAGTGTTCATAGGTCAAAACAAACCACAGAAGTGAATTATAACTAGCAGAAGAAGTCACTATATTTCAATGACCGATTGGATCACTGCCACACTAAACCATAATAATCCTGGAAACGCAAGATTGAGGAAAAAAGGCAGATATAACATAAAGTATAACAGGAAGGTCACCTTCATTTTCTTTAAGCTTTTATTTGCAGCCCTATGTTTCTCAACAGTGAGACGCAAGGATGCCAATTCCTGTTCAAAGTTCATGAGAATGATAAAAAACATACGGTAAGAAATATAAGTGATGACCGAAACCAAAAATCTTTGAAGCCTAGTATAAAACGTACATTTTTTAAATTTTTCCTTTCCTTTAACAGCAAATTCTCTTCCTCCTTTAGTTCAACTAAAGTCTGCAAAATAACATCATTAAAATGTGTTAAGCAGGTAACCATTACTAGAGATTAATAAATACATTTGCAGACAAGGGTAAGAATCCTCTTTTACTCAAAGCATGACAAAGTTAGTTTCATTAACTTCGATGACAGCAAAGGGGGCCAGACAAGGTGACTTGGCCAAATAAGTGTATATATATGTATCTCCTGCTAATTTCCACTCTACATGATGATGCAACCACACGCAGCAGCCTATTATCTATACTTCATTCATTTTATTCTTACATTTCAGATAAACATTCTTATTTATATCCTCCAACCAAATATTAGGATACATGTGCATCATATACTGGGATATTTCATGAAAAAGTAGAAATGTATAAAGTACCCCAATAATTAGAAGTCTAGGGGAAATAGACACCATAAAATAGGTTCTATTTTTTCGGCCAGGCATATTTTAGTTACCTTTTTTCTTCGTGACCTTTTTGTACTGGTTGTTTCACTTGGATTAGGAACCTGCCAGACAACAAAATATTGGAGTCTCAAAATCTTATCATAAGAAGATAAAATAACAGTCCAAAAAACATGGACTAAATATTACTGCATGATTTTGGGCACAAGGACAAGTTCGCACAATTAAGAACAAGCGGGTTGGTTGGGTCATTCATACGGCAGTTTCAAGAGTACATGATGAAGAGGGAATGAAAAAATCCTTGAAATTAAATACTAGATCAAATCAAGAACAATGGTTTGAGTTTTGATGAATACCAGTCGAAAACTTTGAATTACAGGGACAAGAAGTTTGTAAGAGTGAGATCAAGGAAGACAGATATTCTTTTCTCTTTGTTTGTTAAAACAAATGGAAAAACTTAATTTTTCATTTTCCCTCTCCTTTGCCATGCAGAGGAAAGTCATAGACATGCCAAAAATATGCCCACTTGTAGTTACTATGCAAATTGATAATCAACTTATGCCAAGAATTTAGTCAGCATGGTAAGTCAAAGTTATTGAAAATACCATAATAGATCTTTTCCTTAATAAAAAAATGTTGCGAACTAATTATAAATACCAAAGGCAGCGGTAAGGGAAGGAAGGAAGAGATCTAAAACTGACTTAAAAAAGAAGGGAAGGAAGGAAGAGATCTAAAACTGACTTAAAAAAGGCATCATCTTAATAAACCTCCACTTAACGGCCAAAAACAAGCTACACTGACACATCAAAATATAGATACATATTAAAAGAGGAAAAAAATTAACTTACCTGTTCAAGAACGCATCTTCGTAAGAAATACCGTACTCAGTGTACCATATTCTTTCTTTATTAATGTCATTTCTACTCTACTGTGTTTTCCGTACTATCATGTAAGTCCCATTGACAGAGCCACTGCTTACTTGTGGCGGTCATAAAAATTGCAGTTCGCAGAAATAAATGCATGACCTACTCTACCCGCAAGTACTCGTAGTGCATAGTAATATTTTTTTGATGAACTGGGATAAAGGAAAGTATGATGGATCCGAAAGAAAGACACCTTTCAGTCCAATACCCCTCACAAGTCCCAACGTCATACCCGAAGGCACCTTCGAGTCTAATATCCCTCCAAAGGCTCAACACCATGCCCGTTCCGTCCAGCCAAAAAAGAAAAAGAAAAAGAAAAAGAAAGTAAAAGCAAATGAAATTGTGTTTGGAAGCAACAAGCCAGCTTGAGTTGCTTCATGCCATCAATTTGGCGACAAAGTGGTCCCATATAGGCAGCTCCCAAAGTGGCTCTGGCTCTTCCCCCTCGCATTTAACGGAGAGATGCATCTTCCCGTTTATTCACATCTTCATTTCGTCTTGTAAGAGGTTTGGTTAAATCATCTCAAGCTTCAATCTAACAACAGTATAGCAGGTTTGTCAAAAAGAAATAGAAGGGTATAGCAGGAGCTAGCAGAGCCAACTTTATTTCGTTTCTAAGACCATCTTCTGATTCTCCTCTCAATTCTAAACAAAATAACTAATGTCTACCCAGATTCTTACTTTTTGGAGTTGGACCCTACCCAGCATAACAAGACTAGTAGTACAGCAGCTTGTCATTCTAATGAACAGCCCCAAATGAAAATTCCCTCCACTTTTGACTTTGCTGATCGTATTATTTATTGGATGTTGTCATCTTTCCCACGAATAGAAAGGGTTGCCAATTTGCCATCATGCTGTCAAGCTGAGACTGTACAATACACATTTGTCTTCAGATTACACTTTTGAATTTTGATTCTTAACATCAAAATTTTTAATAATGATAATATAATATAATAAATATATAAATTAATTCAAACATAGATATAATTATTATGTATAAAAATCATATATTTATAATATTATCATCACAATTACAAATTTATATACTCTTCATATTTTTAATTTTTAATTGAACAAATTCATCACAAGGATATTAACAACTTTTCTCCTTTCTCTTTTACCTCACGCATGAAATTTCGACGCAGAGTGGGAACGAATGAGTTAAGAAAGGAACACCTGCAGGAGAGGAATCATTTCTCCAACACAACAACGCCCAAAAAGTGCACAACCACTACCAACACTCCACCAAATTGCACGCAGACAATATTGCCACTCATACACGCTACCAAAAAGGCGTGGCGACGCAAAGGTGATATTACCGAACTAACCCTCCCTATAAATCCCTTGTAGAAATACTATTTACAAGACTCAATCGGAGTGTCGAATGCGGACGCGACAAAGCAGTTACAGAGCGGAAAGCTAACTCCCGTAGTTCAATCTTCCTAGTCCAACGGACGGCTTCCTGATTGGCTGGAAACAACCCTGAAAAGATAAAAACGCCCTAATGTGATAAGGGTGTTTCGGTCATTTCAAGACGATGCGTGACGCAGCCAAACAGAAGCCTGATAACTGGAGGGACAGATAGACATTCGAGCCTGGCTCCATGCGTTAAATGAAAGTCACTCATTTTCCCTGATGGGTTTGAAATGGAATTTAATGAATAATAAAATGGCCACTTCCCGTGTTTGTCCAATACTACGATTTTTAACACTTTTGATACTTAAAAATTCTTAATTACTGTTTATTTTTACATTATCTGATGATTAAAAATTCTTAATTACTGTTTATTAAGACGAGTCAAAAACGAAAGAAAGATGAGTTTCAAGGAACAAAGCGTTGAAGAATGAATCGTCCGCATCAAAAACTATATTCTCTCGTGATAATATAAACAGAACAATCGAGGTTGAACTTTTTCGGAAGGCATCTTGGTCAACAAGATCAGAGAAAGAGAAATGCTCCGGTAATTGGAGAAGCTCCGAGCCCGCGGAGGGATTAGCGAGATGGCGTAACGGGGAATCTGCTGCCACGAGGCGAATAAAGGTTGGTCCGAAACTGATTTTACAAGAAAGGAAAACAAGACAGGGGCCATCTGCTTAAAAGGCTACTATTATTTCCCACCTGACTCCACAGAACAGTTCACACGGATTCATCAAGTAAATAAATATCCAAGTTTCATAAGGTCATTTTCGTCAATTGAAGAACAAAGCGCCACGCCACGTAGAAAGAGAAGTTTCGGAGCCGCGATTCGCCGTTCATAACTGAGACACACGACACACGAACCGAACGCGACCGGTGACCGGAGATCAGTCACCGGAAGCAAAAACCGAACAGAACAGAAAGTTGAACCGAAATAAAAAGAACAAGCAGCGAACCTTACCTTATTAGATCTTGAGCTTTCCGTCAGTTGGATTGAACGGCTGGACTCTTCGTAGCCATCAACGGCGGCGCCGCCACAGCTGGCAGACGTGGCACAGCTCCAGGAGAGCGGCGTGGTGGGGCTAGCTCTCGTCGGCTCGTCCTTCCTTTCTGCGCTAAGGTGTCTGGGAACCGACCTCGAACGGCGCTGACGCACGGTCCAGTCGAGGTGAAGACAGGGAGTCGGTTTGGCCGAAGTAGGCGGTGGAGGAGCTTGCTGGAGGCGAAGGAGAAGCTCGACAACGACGGAGTCGTCGGCCATGGCCACGTCGATCCAGTCCTCGTCGCACATCTCGCGGTGACTGAACGGGGGAGAGAGAGAGAGAGGTGGTGGCGACTGGCGAAGAAGGAGAAGGCGAAAATCTTGTATGGGGGTGTGTGTCGTTGGGAATGTTAAGTAAGTAATAAATAAATAAATGAAAAATGTAATGAATAAGGATGGAGTGGGGGCGCTGTGAGTGTTTGTGTGTGTGCGAGAGAGGATGCTCCCTTGCTCCTTGTTGACAAACCCTTTTCTTGTTTTTGTGGATCATTCTTCTCTTCTCTGGGGTCCTTTTCGTCTACGTGGCTTTTCTCAACTGTCTCTTTTTTTTGGTGACAAAAACATCCCATGTCTCTTTTTTTTTTTTTCCTCTTCTTCACATCTTTCACTGTCATAATTTTATATTGTGCAAAAGAAAAAGAGTCACCGTTTTAAAATTAAAACAAAAAAATAAAAATAAAGCTCATTTTATTAGGCAGGAATATTTATGTTATTTTTATTTTAACTACTTATAATTAATACTAATAGTAATTAGATAAATTTCATGATAATTTTCATGAATTATTACATCGATTCATTCAATTGTAATTTATTTTGTTACTCAAAGCACACAGCTCAACTAGTAAAAAGACTGTTACTTAACTAATGATCTTATACTTCCGCCAAAAAAACTAGTGATCTTATATTGAGATTCAACTCTGAAATTGTCATATATAAAAAATTATTTAACAATCATATTTTTATTATAATAAGATTAATTTTCAAGCATGTATTTATTTTTCTGAAAAAAAGGCATATATTTATTTATTTCTTTTTTACTTAATATATTTGATAGATTAATTTTACTTAAAACCTGATATATTTAAAAGTGAATTATAATATTGAGCTCATTTGGGCAGGACAACAAAAAAAAACTGGAAGATAGGATGCAATTTAGTGGGTCTTTAATTAATGGACCCACTTTCTAATTCTTTCTACTCATACCACACGGCGTCAAGTATTATTACAGAGGATCACGACCCGATGCCGATATACTTGCCCAAAAGTTTTTTATTATTGAAAAAACATTATCATTATTTTTTCTTTCAGCTATTTTTTTAATTTAGTTTCTTTAATTTTTATATTTTTATTTAAATGATAAAAAATTATTTGAAAACAATAAAAAAAATTGTAAACACGGGGTAAATATCGAGACGTATGTGATAAATTTAAAAGTTAAAAAAATTAAATTATCATAAAGAAAAATAAATAACTAAATTAAAACGTACAAATTAATTGCAAGACTGAACAATAATCACACAATTAATAATCACAGAATCTCATTTAGGTAGAGTTTTCCTTCCAATTAGCTATCAATCTCAATCCCACTCAAATATAGTTTAATACTTTAATTAATAATACTAAATAGCTGATGATTTGATCTCCAAAAAAAAAAACTAATTGAATTGGATTTTTTACATTAATGCATCTACGCATTCAAAGAGAAAGTAACAAAAAAGAATGTGATTGTATATAGAGTTGACATCTCATTATTACACTCATTCATTTTGTTTTATATCTCTATATGAATATATTATATGTTTTTATTTTTATAAATTATTGGGGTGGATTAGGCGATTAGCATTGATCAATGAAAATAAAATAATTATAAATTATAACAAACAGTTTTGTATAATTACTAAGCCCAAAACGGATGTAACCCTTGTTTAGCTTTGTGTATGTTTTGCACTAGGATATATTACACACATAAGCCCATTTAGAAAAAGAATAAACTAGTAACCCTTCATTGAATAGTATGCTCTATCACAAGCTTTATTATATAGAAAAAATGAGTATTATTTATTATTTAAATTAATTGATTTTGTAATTAAAGGGTTTACCTCTTTTAACGCATGATCTATATTGTTCTTGCCCAAATATCCATTCAAACAACCATTCTTAATCACTTAATCTCATCTTCTTCCATGTCTCTTGAACCTAACCCCTGCTTAATAGAAAATAAAATAGGAGAAAGAAAAAAATAAGAGAAAAAATAGGAGAAAAAAATGTATTTTTCCCCTAATTGGATACAAGGGAAAAGTATGAGGAAGATAAAATATATTCCACATGTTTTTTCCCCAACCTTTTTTTTTTTTAAATTGAAAGATTTTGGAAAAAAGACACTCATTCCAAAATTACTAATGCATTTTTTTTACTTTTTCACTTTCTCCTTCTTTCCCACTTCTTCTTCTTCTTCTTCTCATATTTTTGTTCTATGCTAGCCCTCTAATATATAAACATTGGTATGCTATATATTTTAAATTTTAGAATTACTTTTTATAATTTCAAAAATAAAATAAATTAAAATTGGATAAAATAATTATAAATTAATAATAAAATTAAAATTACATTTTAATTTAATTTAGTATTATATTATAGAAATTATATAAATTATAAGGTAGAATAATAAAATAATAATTTTTATTGTACGTAAATAATTTCCTTAATAAAAGGGGTATCATTATCCCTGTGAAATTAGTCAATTTTTCCTTCTTCCAATTTTCTCCTTCAACCAAATATAAGGAGCCTGGCCTTATCTCTTGTTTTCTCTCCATTTTCTCACCGCTCCTCCTAACACATTTTCTCAAGCATAGGGTAAGGGATGAAGTAAGTTGTAGTTCTCTATTGCTTCTCCGTCTGAACAACAACGACATCTGTAGACTCTATCGAGTAGGCATATATTTTATTGATTCTAATCATCACACTTATTGTTTTTAAATCATACTTTCAACATGATAAAAATATATGGGTCGTCGTTAATCCAAATTCACGTGACACCGGGGAAAAAAAAAACTTACAATGACTTTACATGTATCAGTAATAGAATAGAATGTGGAAGTAATTGAAGTATAAGTAATTTGGTACGGAGCAATGCCATATACTCTTGGATCAGTTTTCTTAACAGGATATCAAACTTACAGCGAGGGATCGGATCATTAATCTTCTAACTAATGTGCGTGTCTGTACGTGTATTGTGGGGTTTTGGTAAAGTGAAGATGTCGCACGTACAGGTTGCCAGAGGCAAAGTAAATTTGCAAACTAACGCGAAGAAATTTCGTGGAAAGTTCAAAGTTTTGTACAGTGACAATGTGTCTTTGTGGCGATAGCGGATATACAGTTCTTCCCAACATTGGAGGATCATTTTGGGACAGTTCTGCAAAGGATTGTCGGCCCCAATTCTCCATTTTTTTTTAAATACTGCTACATTCTCAACCAATAATTAAAAATTTTATCTTTTTTTTTAAAAAAAAAAATTTATACATACAGTTACGAATTGAATATAAGATATCATATTTAAGAAACCCAACTATCTACTAATTATATGAAGACTTTGATGGTAATTCCCTATTTATAAAGAAAAAGGATAAATCAAAAGAAGAATATTAGGGAAATTATGATATGTGCTTCCATACACAACCATATATTCTTTAATGTCACTTTCTTTTCAAATAAACAGCAATTGTACAGTAGAATTAGGGTTGCTAATTGTCTTGACTATAAATTGGATTCTCTAACGAGACAAACATATACACACACACATAATCCATATGAGCAAGAGTGGATCCCATCATTGTTTATTTCTCTTGTCATTTTAGAGAACTTTAAAATCTCCTCACTTTTAAGGGATGCATATTCTCTTGAGTCTTGACTGACTCACTCAATACTATTCAATCAAACTTGATTTGGTTGTGTCAAGTGTAAAAATTAAAATGTCATAGAATTTAACTAATTTATCTTTGTCTTGGACCGTACATATATATATATTTAACATGTACTAAATATCAACAGAAAAAATGAATTATTTTACTGTTAAAGAATTTAAACAACTAAAAAATATATCAATATATAGAATAATGTTTAAATTATTTTTTCAATGTTTCCTTTTATAATTAGAATGCAATTCTAATAAGTTTTCAGTTAAGAAACTTTTAAATATATCTATACCTTTTAATTTCATTTTATAATTTAACCTGCCAATTTAGAAGATGTAATTAGGGCTTTGGACGAAAAATAATCAATTTTAAGATCATCTTTCACTTTTTTTTAAAATAATTTTGGGATAATGACATCATGTATTTTGTTGATTTCATTGTACATGAAAAAAAAAACATATCTTTATTTTTCATTGTGGTCTCTCACAAGTCTCAACAGCTACTAAAAGTGTAGAATGTGATTTTCTCGATAACACCATCAAAGAAAAGTTGATAAGAGGTTATCAAAATTAAAATTATCAGTCACATAAAATATTTCGGACGAGCAGTTTTTTAATATGTTAAAAGGAATGAAATGAAAAGTGAGAGCACTCAAGGACATGGAAAGTAAGAAGGCTTTCCTTTTGAAAACTGGGCACAGAATTGTTGCTTAATATAGTCAAAACTCTTTTGGTTAAGGTCCTTCGTGCTGCAAGATACATGGACGGTAGGATCAAGGATGGAGCTATTAGCGCTTTCAAACTCTAGGACCTTTTTTCTATTTTTTTTTTTAAACTTTTGGGGCTAAACTAGGAGCATGCTTTTTCTCCTAAGCAGCGTATCCAAAGTTTCAATATAAAAATATATTGAAATCACCTTCGAGATGAGCACCCAATGATTATCAGTGATCAATCCAGATTTAATTATATTTTATTATTATATTTTTAATATATTTTTATTAAATATATAATATAAAATAGATATAATTTTATAGCCGTCACTTCTTAAAAAAATAGTATTATTATGTAAAAAATAAAATAAAAAAATATAAATATGGATTGTCCAAATTAAAACTGCACAATCTAGATTCATGCAGAATGATGAGTATTTGATACTCATCACAGTGATAAACATCCAATGCGAATTCATTCAAAGTTTAGAAAGATCTTTACATGAACATCATCTAGGGTTGAGCCTCAGATAAAGGATATACAAAAATGTTCTCTCTTAATTTCTTGAAAGCTGTAATAAATATTTTAAAGAGTTTTTTAAATATATATACTTTTAATATATAACTATATATCTAATTTTTTATATTAATAATTTGATTTTTCATAATAACTAGATATATATTCTTAAACAAACAATAGTATACTAATTATTCTTGTTGACAACATTTATTTATTCTTAAATTTTTTTATTATAGATTAAGAGAATCCCTTGTCAGTAACAAGATCTCCCTTGAAGTATTAAGAGCAAAAGATTGACCCATCCCAATTAAATCTGCTCTCTACACAAGAACTAAGAATTAAATTTTCAGTCATTTGTTTAAATGACAAGAAGCAACTAATCTTACTTTCTACTCACCATAAAACACAACTTTATAATTAAATGGATGATGATTTTAATAATTTAACTATTTATATCACGAAGTTACTAAGAGAGAAATTGATAATAAAAGAAATTATAAGTAATTCTATTTAATTATGAAATAAAGAATATTATCTAAACAATGAATAAGTATTTATAATTGTATTTATTTGATATTATTATAATCTCAATCAATTGTTGTTATTTAATTTATTAGATACTAAAAAATAATAATTTTAATTATTACTAAACTTTTTGCCCCTAACAAAATTTTCTGGCGCCAGTAGCAATTTTGACTTTTGTATTCCTTAACTTGACAGCAAGCCCCCCGCAAACTGGGCTAGTTCTTTAGTAATATGAATATGTGATCATAATTAGTTCTAATATTCCGTCTTTATTTCCTTCTACTATTTTTAACTGGCCTCCTGCTTCTAAAATTTACTTATGATTCTCAATAAATTGATCTTACAAATAAATAAATAAAATAGGACAGTCCCATGTGAGTCGTACATAAATTAAACGTAATATTCATGATTTATTGAATTTCAAATACAGGTGAAGGCGCCTTCTGGCTCTTCCCTAGATACAGTAGTGCTGCCTGGTGCTTTTTCTCAAGTTGACTCGGTCCCCTGGACCAGTTTATATTGCATTAAAATTGTGAAATGAGTTTTATTTTTTAATGATTTATAAATAGGGCAATTTCTTATAAATTTTACTTCTATTATTGAATGAATATGTTTAAGAGTTTGGAACTTCAAAGTCTCTTGATGTAATAAAAAAATTATAAGAACATTTGGTTTAATTAATATGTAATAAAAATGTATTGGTCATAAATAATACTAAAGTACATAGCATTGATATTGATTATCACATCAGCTCACATGAAGTCTCCCAAAAATAAATTATATTGTTATATAGTATAAATAAGCAATACATCTTGTTAGAAATTATGCACACACACACTTGTTCTGTTCAACTATAAGGTGAATTGGATAATGTGATGTAAAGGGTGTAAATGGATATAATGAGATAATGATTACATATAGGTATAGATTTGTTTGATATGATTTTTAGAAATATGTGAATGATTTTTATTTTAATCAAAAGAAAATAAAAAATATAAGAGATTACTATTTTGCCCTTGAACAAAAAAAAATTCTTCCTTCCTCCGACCATCCTCACTCCCGGTGGCCATCCTCCTTTTTAGTGGCCATGAACAACAAAACAAACAAATCAAAACCCAAATCAAAACCAGTGGCCACCATCCTCCTCTCATTTGCAACACCCCTACCAACCATCCTCTTTATAGATCTAGTTCGAAACCTAGATCTAGTTCAAAAAATGTCGGGGTTTATGGATGGCAAAGAACAGAGAGCAAAGGATGCCGAGATTGGTAATAGTGAAGAGAAGAGATGATGTGATGCACGCCGAAAATCCAATGATGTTGTCCATGATGGTCATAATTCGAACAATAAAGGCTCCAGTTCAGGAATCACTGTTCCTGATTCACACTAGCTTTGCTAGATTTGCTTGAAGATGGCATAGGTTCCAACAAGATAGGCTCCAGTTTGGGAATCGCACAGTGAGTGCTTGTCGTCAAAACTCAAAAGAACTCGTCGAAGGAGGAAGAGGAAGAGAGAAGGAGAGAAAGAGAAAGATGGGATGAGAGGGGGGCACTAGTGTTGAGGTCGTTGGAGCTTGATGATCCAACGAAGAAAGGAGGATCAACAGAGGAAGAAAAAGAGAGGAAGAGCGTCGAAGTTGATTTTGGTGAAGTGGGTAATAGGGTAAACTCACGTCTCTTTACAAGACAGTGAAGCCCTTCACACTGCAATTTGAGAATGAAGCCTTTTGCATCAATTAGGGTGAAATGGGTAAATATGATAATCACATATGATGATGGTAACCAAACACTATAAAGGACACGGATGTGATCTCCCACCCTTCACATACCCCCATATGTAATCCAACTAAATAGGCACTTAGGTCTTTGCATGTTACAAGTATCAACTCTAGTTATTAATCCATCAAATTTATTTATTTATTACATTTTAATATTATCTTTGATATATTATATGATGTTATTGATTTTTCATAGTGACACAACACACAAGTTAGGAAATATATAAAAGATGTTGACGTTGTTCTACTTTTTAACTATATTAATTAAATTGGTAAACACATTATGTTTGAATTGAATTGAAGAATATATATTCAGGCAAACAAATTGAAGATTTTTCATGGGGAACAACTTAAAAAATTTAATAATTTTTCAATTTTAACTTGAAAGAAGAGTATTTGTAAACTAGATATTAGAACAAAAGCATAGAAATGACATTGTGTGGTTTATTATTGTTATTATTGTTTGCCAGCAACATTGTGTGGTTTGGAGTTAAAGTTCTAAGAAAAAATTACACTAAAAACCTTATAAAAGCTATAATTTATAACGAATGATGATTAAAAACTACAATTAAATATAATTATCAATTCAAAAGACAACTAACTAATTGATCATTAATTCATAATGGGAAAAAATGTCTTGTAAAGAACTAATATAAATTCATTAAATTGTGTTATGGGTCTCATCTTTCATACAATTCATCCTATAAGAGCCATGATGAGGTTGAGGAGGGTGATGAAGAAGCCAAAGTAAAAATAGATCAGAATTGTTTACCCAAAAAAAAAAAAAGTCAGAATCAGATGTATTATAAAGTCTAATAAAATTTGTTACGTTATTTATAATTACTCGGCCAAAAATGTTTGTAGACCAGGCCCCTTGACAGGATCAGAGTACTGCATGGCGGGTTAAGACATAAAAATATTGATGATTATAAAAAAAATTTCCTTTTGATAAAAATATATGATAAAATTGACAACAAGGCATAAAAATATATTTTCACTTTTTAAATGCAAAATAATTATTCAATTATATTATCTTATTGTTATGATTATTTCATCTTGCATGATCATTTTATTATTTTAATTTAATTATTTAGACATTTTACAATATAGGATGTAGTTAGTAAAAAAAGAATAATCCGGTATAATCTGTTTTTACCAGTATCAGAAAATAAAAACATAATAGACATGTGAAATTTATGTTGATAAATTTGACATGAATACTAATACTAAATCTTATTAAAAGTTGCATATTTAAATTTTAAAGTGAAGCATATTAAAATTTATTTTTTATTAAAAAGAAAAGAACCGAAGCATGTAAAAGAAAATAAAAGAAAGACGAATTTTTATTTTGTTTTTTGGAAACAAAAGAAAGACTAATTAAAAGGAGGAGCATCAGATGGCGGTGGGAAGAATACAAGTGGTGGGGAAGGTGCCTCTGGCTCTTGCGATGGGTCTGGAAGAATACTCTCCGGCGCCAGCGGAGAAGACGGAAATGGAAACGGCTGTGGGTCTCCGGGAAGCACAGGATTCACTGGTGGTGGAAGGAAAACATCCGGTGTCTGGGGCGTAGTAAAAATCGGCGGTGTGAATGGAAAAGTCGGTGGTTCTTCTGGGATCTGCGGAATCATCGGTGGTGGCAAGATAATATCTGGCGTCTCTGGGATAGGAAATGCCGGTGGAGTGAACGTAAATGATGGCGGTTCTTCTGGATTATCTGGGAGTTGTGGACCCGCCGGAGGCGGTAAGAAAATGTCCGGTGTCTGCGGGAAAGGAAATACTGGCGGCGTGGAAGGGAATGGATGATCTGGAGCTTCCGGCGTTGGGATCACGCTGGTGTCCGGCGGGGTTGGGTTTGATATAAGAGGGGGTGGAAATAAGAGTGGATCTTCTGGTGGTTGTTGTGGAAGCTGCGGTGTTCCCGGCGGCGTCGAGAACATAGGGACAAGAGGCGGTGCTGGTGTGGACCCATCTGGAGGAAAATTTGGTACCGGTGGCGTAGGATAAGTTAGTGCATCTGGAGGTGATACCCATGGAAGTGTTGGTGTTTGTGGGATGTCTGTGGCCGGAGGAGTAGGGACAAGCGGTGGTGGAATTATCAACGGTGGAAGAACGACCGGCGGAGGGGATGGGGACGGCGGTGGTGGTGATGGAACTAACGGCGGAAGTGGGGGCGGCGGTATTGGGCTCGCCGGTGGAGTTGAAGTAGATGGCAGACATGGTGGCGGACATGAAGGAGGTGGTGGTGATGGAGACGGAGATGGCGAAGGCGGTGGTGGTGATGGAGACGGACAAGGTGAAGGCGGCGGTGGTGATGGGGGTGGACAGGGACAGGTTGGAGGAGGTGGTGAAGGACAGGGCAGAGGTGGGGGCGGACAGAGTGGTGGTGATGGTGGAGTGGATGACGGTGGCGGCAGGGAAGGGGGCGGCGAGATTACCAGTGGTGGTGGAGAATATTGAAGTAGTGGAGATGGAGGAGGTGGGTAAGAAGGGGCTACTGGTGGACGAGAAGCTACAAATGGAGGTGAATGATGTATTGGAGTCTGATCAAATGGATTGTCCTGTGAAGGATATGTGGGAAAAGGCCAGTGACCACAGCTTCCAAACAGATACAGGTAAAATGGGTCACACTTGTTTCCTTTCGTTCTTTTACCTCCTCTGCTTCTTCTTCTTTTGCTGCTTCCACTATGTTTGATCCTGCTTCTACTCATCCCTCTCAATTCTTCATCTTCTTTCCCTTTCAGTCTACTTTCTGCTAGAGACTGTGTGAGCAAAAGAAGTGAAACTACTGTTACAATCACAACACTATTTGCTTTCATTTCTATACTGCATGTTTACCTTGGTCATGACCTCCTCTGTTGTTTGATTATATATATACTCGTGTATATATATATTACATTGCTGGTGTAGGGTAATGCTTTTATTAATTGTGTGTATAAATCTGCGTAAAAAGGATTAATTGCGGCGGGTTCATGCATTTAGAGAAGCAGTAAATAGTAGTAAGAGAAATAAGAACATGAGAAAGGGGAGGCCAAGTATAAGAGGGGGATTGGTATGTGGGACAGTGGGAGTATCATGCACCCTATTTCATTGACACACAGGCACTCACTGGAAGTGGAACGAGTGGTTGTTGGATAGAGAGTATGTATGAAAGGAATTGGTTGCCTAGTTGGACGTGCCAATTTCAATATTTGAGGTTAATACTCTCACCAATAGTTTAATGCAATTACACATCTCAGGCTCTGCCTTATAGCGTGTCAATTCGTTAGATCTTTTGTGTTTGCATGCTTAGTACGTTGCAGCAACTTGGCCCAGCAAAGCTAAAGTCGACTGAATCATTTAACATTTAATCCTTCTTTAAAAGAGTATTTAAGGTAGCTATATAAGCAGGGCTCAAACTTGAGAGCACCGGTTAAGGTAGCACTGCTCCCAATCAGCTTAGGTATGCGCTGGTCGATATTTGATAGGGATGCTTTGTTAGTGAAGTAGTGAGGCGTTTCAAGCATAAGATATTTGAAAGGGCTTGAAATATGTTACATGGAAACAATATAAGACAGAATCAACATACCTCAACTATTTCTTGGTATACTTTTAGCAGATTCTCTGATGTGCTGCACAGTAACTATCAACAAGAGACATGAGCAAAGAAATTCTTTCAGGAGGATCACTCATCACTTCCGTTTTTTAGGAGGCATTGTATCTTCAACCTAACTTTTAGCATAAAAGAAGGTTCGGGTTTGTGGTAGACATACATGGAGATTGGAGAAGTGACATCCCTCTCAATTTCTTCCTTCAAGATTTGATGTTCCTGGTTGTAGACTTGATAATCCAAGTAGATTTGATGTTCTCCCACGCAGCATTTCATCGCCCAGCATGGTATCAGCACAAACATGCAACCCCAAAACCTGAAAAATTACAAAGTATATACCTTCTGGTTGTTAGATAATATTCTTGTTCTTCACTTGACAATGAAATTCTTCAGTTGAAATAGTTATTACTATGGTACCAAAAGCTCGGCGCGTCAATGTGTTGGAGTTTTCTCTTCATTAAAAATTTGGTTCTTAAGTCTTCACTTTAGCTTTTAAGCTAAACTATTGAGTTGAAGTGGTACTTAAAAAAGAAAATAGTATGAAATAGTAGAATTTTACCTTTAGTACATAATCTGTAACCAGGTTTGCCTCTTGACCTTCAGTTGCTGTTGCCTGGTATATCAGATCCCGACTCTTTACTTGTAACAAATAGTTTTAGTGCCATGACGATTGATATGGGCTTCTTTCTCACCTTCATGTAGGCATCAATATATGGACCCATTAAAATAGTCTATTGCTGAGCTATATATATATATATTATAATATGTAGACGGAGTGGAATTCACCCCTCTAGAGTCGTTGCTGTTCTCTTTTGCTCCAATTGAAGCTGTGACAAACAAGGTTTCACAGCCCAACAAAATAGGCAAAGGTGGATTTGGGGAACTCTATGAGGTGATTCAATGTATGTAAGAAGTCAATATCCCATGTAGATGCAATGATATTCCTTCATTGAAAACACGTTTCTCTTGTACACGATGAGTGAAAATTTTCTTAAAAGAAGAAATATTTGCATAGAAGAGTAATAGAATGGCGAAAGAGCTAGTCAGTAAAAGGAAAACCACAGGGTAAGGCATGGATATGCGTATGGTATTTTCCTTTCCCTTATTTTGGGGTTTAAAAGACGTTGTGACTACTGTCAAAAAAATAGAAGATTTCTATAATGAAAAAGGTTATTTGTTAAAGGGTCTATTTCTACATGCTTAAGAGATTTTTAAGTAATACTATTTACCCATAAGTATGATTTTTTTTTTTGGGTACGTCATGGAATGTACATAAGGCCATCTAATTTTGGTTTAAATACCAATGCTATTGGATTTGAGGTTTGAAGAATGTGGATTTAATTTGTCCCATGTGATTCATCACTTTTGACTCCAAGGCCCCCTTTGGTCAAGGTGGAAAAGAGTTGGGGAAAGGGAAAGGTTGTCTAGTAGTTGTGTTAACTTTTGACTAATTTGGATCAAGCTTAATGAAACTACAAAGATGATAAAATTTTTTAAACTGGTATCTAATGCATTCGCATGACTAGTGCTCTAATTTAAAACCACTAATTAAGTTGGGTTATATGTTTGTTGATCTTGATTTTTGTAAAAGACAACCAAGGGCCATTTGATTTTCAGTTTTGTATAAGTAAGATAGAATAAGTGAAATTTGTAAAAATAAAGTTTAACAAAAGTAAGTTTGTTGTAAGTTGTTATGTTTGAATATTTTTTTTATAAAATCATAATTTTACAAAAGGCTTATTTGGATTATAAGAGTTAAAAATATTTTTAGATATATAATATAAAATCAGTATTCACCTCTTTTTCTAAAATCATTTATTTGGAAAAAGGAAAGTAATTATTTTTCTTATTTTTTAAAATTATAATTTAATCTATTTTTCATTTGTTCAGTAGACAGTGTCTTCTTGAAAAATTATAGTTAAAAATCATATTTCTTTTTTGGAAAAAAATCAGCTAAAGAGGCCCTAATTCATTAAGTAAAAATGAGCCATCTTTCTGAAGAGATGGGGGAAAAACTGCAGAACAAAAAAATTACAAAAAACTGTAAAATTTTTTTTTTTTTCCTTTCATTTCCCTTCTTAAATAGCGTAACCAGAGTCCTTGCCATCTCCCTTTCTCATTCTTATTTCCCGACCTTCTCTCTTGTCCCGTCAATCAGAGTCCAAGATTTTTTCCCTCGATATACAACAGAGCCTAAGATCCTGCGCTTTTAATACCTTCAGGGTTTGGGTGTTAGGCCTTGTCCCAAATGTTAATGGGCCTGAGTTGCCCATTCGCCAATTGACGTAATTTATCGGCAATATGTAATTGTTTGATTTTTTTGGCAAAAGGGAAAAAGTGTTTGTTTTCCGACACCATGGGCCTAGATTGGTTTGTATGATTGTTAAAAGTTGAAATAAGAACACAATCAAAACAATTAAAATAGGAACACAATTAAAAAATAAATAAATTAAGAGAAGGCAGTGCAATTTACTCAATGGTCAATATATATATATATATATATATATATAGTTGTAGGTAAGACTAGAGTTAAGGTCAAAGTCTTTTTTTTTATTGGAGCACCAAGAGTATCCTTTGGTCAACAATTCAAAACTAATTCCTTAAAAAACATAGAGATCACTGAAGTAGATTTTACCTCTCATAATAAAATATTTTTCATGTACACGAAAAGGGATCGAACCCCAGATAGCAACGTTTAAGAAAATCACCTATCTACCAATTATGTTAAAACCTTGTTAATGGTAAAAATCTTATTTAATGGAACAAAATGAACTTAATTTTAGTTTAGAGGTGGTTTGATCTCGTGAGTGAATGGAGTTAGGTTGGGAATGAACTGGACATAGGAAGAGATCAAATCTGTGGGTTTGAATTTTTGTGATGATGCTGACTTTTGAGTTGAAGCCACAAGTATTCCCCCTGGCTTCATGATCAATCATGATAAATCACAATTTAATCATCATATGATTAAGAAAAATTTAGATCCTTTTTCGTGACTCAAGAGTTCAGTAGAGAGAGAAAGGAGGGAGAAGCCTATGTTGAGTTTTAATTTTCTTCCCCTCTCTCTCTTCATTAAAACTTTTAGTAGGAATTAATCATTTTTAAAAAAATATAAAGGGAGAAGAATAGAGGCTTTAATGGAAATGCTATTTTTTTAAAAAAAAAAATGGAAGGGCTATTTTTAAATCAAAGAAGAAATGAGAGATTTTTTAATTGGAAGTTTGATATGAAGCAATCAAGAATGGAAAGGAATAAATGAGAATGATTTTCAAGTTTTAGAGAAGTCCTTTCCATAACTTGAGTGGAGGAAGTTCATTTCCTTTGTTTGATGAAAGCATTAATTCTTTGGAAGTCTAAGTAACGCCTACCAAACATATTAATATGAGAAAGGAAGGTTATTAATAATAATTATGGGGGAATATAAAGTAGATGGTGGATGAAGGATAACACAAGAATATCATTAACAATTGGAGATAGAGGCGATGGAGGAGGGGAATGGGATTGGAGATATATAATTAATTACAGGTTTGGAGGGTATAATGGAAAAAGATTCTTTGAGGAGTAGTAAGAACTATATGTTTTAATAAAAGTATATCCAACAGGCTCGGATATAGATATACAGCTTTTTGGTGCGTATTCCTGATCTGATGTGCCACGTCCACGTGAAGGATCGATGTAGGAAGCGACACCGACATGCCCCAAGAGGCGAAGGATATATTTGAGATTATCACCTTCCAGTTTGTGTTTTTTGGGTGTGGGGGGTGTCTGCTCTTGGTGGCACCGCCGCTGAAGGTCTAATATATTCAGATTTTTATCATTTCAAAGGATATATCCTTCGTAATATGTTTAACCAATGGTTCAACTAAGTAGAAGCAACTTATTTCTCTTTAACTAACTAAAATTAAGGGCCCAAATTTTATAATAAAAAATTATATTGGAAGAGTTATTTACAATTGTATCTAACAATACTTAAATTTAATTTAGGAGTATCAGATACTAAATAGTTGTATAAAAAATAAAAAATATATAAAATTTTACTTGAATATGTGAGAGTTATTTGACTAACAAATTTATATTTTATATTTATGAAATTAATAAATCTTTTTTTTAAAAACTTCAGATCTAGTGTGAAGTTGGACGCAATTAACCCAATGTCACATGATTAATATTGTCTTCCCAAATGCCAACGTGCCCCATGAATCCAACTTGCCAATTGGATTGTTGTCTTGTTTTTTTCGTCAGTAGAATTATAAAAGATCAAATTTAGTACTCCATCCGTTCTAATTTACAGTATATTTTTAACTACCACACACGTACCAATATAATGATTAGTAACTGAAATTTTTTTCATTATTTCCCAAATTATCCTTATTTAATAATACTTCCTACATTAATAAATTGTAGTCATTCTCTCCTTTATTCTTTTTCCGAGTTCCCATGAGTCAATGGCAATTGTGAAGAGTGAAGTTTTTGGGGAAAATTGTCCTTCAGTCATTTATGGTTTGATCAAATCATTAAAGAATTTTCATTAAATGCATTGATAACCGTAGAACATATAAGCTTACTTATTAGAGGCAATACTGGAAAGATAATAAAAAAACATGATATAATTCGTGCAATACGTTATATTTTAAAACATGAATTTCTCATAATAGTGCACTACATAGCGTAACGAAGGGAGCATATTTTTATTGTCAAATTTTTTACTTAAATTTTAATAAAAGTAAAATACTTTTAATAATAACGTAATAAATATAATTTTTATTTGGATTATATAATAAATATATTTTAAATAGAAAATAAAAAAATTATTAATAAAAATATTAAGTAATAGATTGAGAAGTGTTGCCGTGAGATTTGTGATCATGTAGGTATGTAACAAGTAACAGTCAGATTTGTGATTGCCCCATCGTACAAGACAGAACAAGTCAATATACATAAGATTAGGGTTTTTGGCCTTGTGGGGTTTCTTTCAATTTTATTTTATTTTCTTATTTCTTTTTCAGCTTTCTTCCATTAATTTGTCAGCCATTATTGTCTGCTCATCATATGAAAAACATGTCTTTTATAAATGGTTATTAATTTGTCAGCCATTGTTGTCAGCTTTCTTTCAAAAAAAGTTTTTCTTTCTTTTTTGGTTACACAATTAGTGTAGTTCTCTTGCATTGCAGAGATTGAGAAATAAGTTAAGAATTATATGATTGGTTATAAATTTTATATTATATATTATTAAAAATTTTTAGATGCTCTCTTAGAGTGATGATCCGCATATATTTTACTACTAAGAAATGAAAAAAGAGATAAGATGAAATAAATAAATTTCATCTTATATCATTCTCTCCTCTTCTTTTGTTAGAGATATTTTGATTTTTTGTTAGAATAAAAAAGGGCTATGGCATGACAAAGGCATAGACAAAAAAAAAAAAAAAAGAGTACATTAGATGTTTTGTTTATCTAAATTCAACATATCCCTATACTCTAAATGACAAACAAGGAAAATCTAAGAATGCATCGTAGTATTTTGATTTTTATTTTAAAGAATTTAAATTAGAAACAATGTGAAAGCGATTCTTTTTCGGCCATAACAATGTGAGGGAATGAATGTTGCAAATAAATAATTTGCCGGTATAAGAGCAATCATTTCTAAGTATAAATTAAGTAAATTTTTTTAAATAATGGGAAAACGAGTGTTTTGATCCCTATGATTTGCAAGATTTTTCAAATCAGTCCCCATATTTTATTTTGTTATATATTACTAATTTTTTTTAAATAATGGGAAAAGGAGTGTTTTGATCCCTATGATTTGCAGGATTTTTCAAATCAGTCCATATAGTTCATTTTGTTATATATTACTCCTTCAAAAATCTAATGGTTAGCACGTTTGTCCCTAAAGTTTCAGTTTTTTCTAGAAATTCATCCTTGGGAAGCTTGAGCTATGCAAACAGCATGAAGACGGATATGATGTGTATTAATGATGTTGAGTAGGCATTCAAATGAAGGGTGAATCTAATCGACAACTCTCCATGTAAAACACAAAGGACAAGACGAAACAGGGGCATGGTATCAAGCTAGGGCATTCTTCACATGGTGGAAGGGCAAGATTTGGGGCGGTTGATAGAGTTGTGCGATTATCGATGGTGAGGTGGGGTAATGTCAAGCCATACGATGAGACTTGGAGAATCTACTAAAGAGTGCGCGAGATCTGAAGACTTAGCATTATGAGTTCATGGAGTTGGCATCTAGTGGCACAAGGGGAAGAGTGTCGAGCAAGTATGCTGACCTTATAGCCCCATTTTTTTACCACTCTTGTAGCCCCATGTAGATGTTCGAACTACAAGGAGAGTTTGGGTTTTTAATATGGATTGTTAATTGACATGATCTTTGTTTTTAATATGGGTCTCTGGATTTTGGTCATGTGAATTTGAATAATATGGTTCGACGATATATTTGATAATTGGTTCTCTAAATTCATGGATTGGTTTGATAATATCAGTTTTGTGGCAACTTGTGTCTTTTCTGTAATTTAGAATAAATGGCTTGATATTAATGTTCAATTTATTTGTGATTGTAGGAAGGATGGTATTTTGTAATTTAGGTTTGTAGCTTAGCAAATTCTTGGGTTCAATAAGAGAATGGAGAAAGATCAAGGTTGGAGCGAGAGGAGAAACAAGCTGTGCATAATTGATACTGATGTATTTTGCTTGTTCAGATGTAGCACACTGATGTAGTTTCTTATGTATAGTTTTTTTTATTTAGACGTAGTTTGTTGATTGTTGATATAGGTTTGTCTGATTTGGAGTAGACTAAATCATGTTAGATGCAGATGTGAGACATTGATGTAGCACACTAAATTGGTAAAACTCCCACATCCCTGATGGATTATATTGTTGTGACTTTTCCTCTATGTCTAATTCATCATCGAAAAATAATCGGAGTCATAATTTGAAGACATGATGCCCACATCATTGTCATCCATAGCAATATATATAGCAAACATTGCCTAATGCTAATTAATGGATATATCTTCTTGGCAATTATTTTCACTTGTCTTGTATAATTAGTAATTTCTCAATCACCGAAAAAAATGCTCTCACTTATCTTTACTATCATAAATGAAATATAATCGTCTCAGCATACCCACTTCAGCTTCGTCTTCCTCTCTGTAGCAGTTTCCTCTTCACGCTATTTGTGCTTGGGTCCGTTTTGGAACTTTAATGCGTTCCGTTCTCAGATATGGGAGGGGGCATAAAGTGTGCTTTCTCATGCTTATTCACACTACATTTGGATGCCTACTCAGCATTTTCATATATATATATATATATATATATATATATAACATATTTGTCTTCATTACCAAGGGTGAATTTTTGGACAGATTGAAACTAAAGGGGCAAATGTGCTAACAGTTAGATTTTTGAAGTAGTAATTTATTGCAAAATGAATCAAAGGGACTGAGTTGAAAAATTATGTAAACTATAGGGACTAAAACATTGTTTTTTCCTAAAATAATTTATTACAAATTTTTAAATCATAAGAATAAATTTAAATTAATTTGAGAAAAAAAGAGGTAAAGGTAATTAGGTAAGTAACAAAGGGCTATTGACCAAAAGAATTAGGAAGGAGTCAAAAATAAAAATAAAAATATTCTAAAATAAGAATTTTTTTATTATAATAAAATTTTTTTACACATTCTTATATTTTTCCCTCTCAAACTTTATGACACTTGACAAACTTTTGACATGAGAGATTTCAAGGTGGCCAAAAAATGAAAAAAAGGAAAAAGACATGACTCATGAGAGATTTCAAAGACCTAAAGGGAGAGCTTCGAACTTTAACCTTGCGCTGTGTAACATGTATGACCCACATGCAGTGCAAGGTCCCCCACACACGGTCCCTCTCTCTCCCCCCACTAATCCACATCTCACAAACTCGTGTCCCCATAACTTTTGAACGCTCACCTTTGCATAACCGCCACATGATTTCTTCATTTCTCTCTCATTCCTGTATTGCCCCTCTCCCTCTCCCTCTCTCTTTCTCATAAACAAACAAACCTACTCATCTCAATCATCCAATTTGGTAGTAGATGGACTCAAAAGCGCTTTCTTGGTTTCCCTGAAAGATCCTTTGTCCATTTCTTCACACCTTATTACTGCCAAAATTGAGATTCAAAATCAAACCCCAAAAGAAGTTTCTCCTCTCAAGCCATTGAATCTCACATCCATATATACTCCTCCGTCTCATTCTACTTTGATCACCCCAGTGAAGCAACATGGTTAACCTTCTTGTTCTGTTCCTTCCCATTTGGGCATCAGGTTTCTCTCTTTCGGTTTTTCATTCTTTTGCAAATACTGAAGCTGAATCTCCAGGTACTGCTACACATCTTCCTGCATTTTGTATTTGTGTCCTTAATTTTAAGCTCTAAGTTCCTGTTAGCTGTCTGTTTGATATAATACGTTGATGACTTGCCATCAGTTTGACACTTTAAAAGCTCAAAAGTTGAAATCCCCACCAAAATCCCTGGTCTGCGCTTTTTCTGGGGCCATGAATCAGTGAGGAATTTGGATAGGCTTCATTATTATCTTATTTTATAGAAGAAACCTTCTCTTTGGTTTCTGGAAAATGCAGGCTTGCAGGTAAACAAACAGATGAGAATGATTAAGCCCCAATTTATCCCTTTTCTGAGTCTAAAACCATTGGAGGAAACAAAATAGTTTTCTTTTTTTACTTTTAAGAATGATCATTTTCAACCATAAATCTGATAATACAAGTTTATAATTCCTCATTTTTGCTTAATTATTAGAAATTGTTAGAATTAGACAAAACAAAGAAGCTTACTTTTGCAGGTTCTCCTTCCCACTTGTTCATGTTAAATGTCAATTAATTACTTGATGCTGATGATACAAACTTCCTCTTTTATTCCTGTGCCATTGCCTTCTTTATTTTAGTTTTTTGCCTTGTCTGATGATTTTTATCTGCTTATTGATCAGTATATATGTGGTTTTGTATTTCTTTTGTTGAATTAGGTATCGAGGAGGTTAGAGCAGGGCACCACCAGAATTTGAACAAGAGAATTCTAGTAGCACTTACTGTTTGTTCTGCTCTTCTGGTTGCAATCTTCCTATTTTTAATATATATCTGGTTTCGTCGACACAAAATCTTAAAAGTCCCCAATTCTAAAAGCCCTGAGACCATCGGTATATTTTTTCATGAAAAACTCTTTTTTATATTTATATAGACCATGAATGCAGATAATTTTACTTTTCCACCCCTCATTTTATATCTTTATTGAAGTTGCAGAAACTGGAAAAGGGGAGTCACTTGGCCCTGTCGATGTTAAATTTAATTACTCAAAAATGGCAGACAAGAAGAGTTCAATTGCTATATTTGACTTTCAGTTGTTAGAGGATGCAACAAACAGCTTTGCTAAAAGTAATATTCTGAGTGAGAGCGGTTCTAGGCTAGTGTACAGAGCCAGTTTTGATGAGCATCTCAAGGCATCCGTGAAGAGAGCAGATAGCAGTGCGGATAGAGAATTTGAGGTGATGGTCCTTTGATTTGCTTTCAATCTATATTTCCTGGGATATGATTTTGCCATTTACTGAGTTTGCATCCTATTATTGGATAAATTTGCAGAATGAAGTGAATTGGTTAAGCAAGATTCGGCATCAGAATATTATAAAACTTCTTGGTTACTGTATTCATCGTGAATCAAGGTTTCTTGTATATGAAATGATGGAGAATGGATCTTTGGAAACTCAATTACATGGTATCATCTTTATCTATAAAATCAGAGGAAGTTGTATAATACTATATAAAGGATCACAAGCATCATCTGTTGTTTCATCTGCGTGAACAATTGTAGGGCCTAATCACGGATCATCTTTAAATTGGCATCTACGGTTAAGAATTGCCGTTGATGTTGCTGGGTAAGTCTGTGAAGATTATTGTGCCAGTTTCTAATGTTGAATCCTTTGTTTTGTATATTGGCTGATCTAACAACCTTTGCTTCTGCTAGAGCATTAGAATATCTCCATGAGCACTCTAATCCTCCTGTGGTTCATAGAGACCTAAAATCCTCTCATGTTCTTCTGGATTCTCACTTTAATGCAAAGGTCAGATCCTATTATTTTTGCATGCCATTGTTACTTAATTGTTTACTTATCCTTGCTTTTGCTGAATTTTGATTGATTCAGCTATCAGATTTTGGGTTTGCTGTAAGTTCTGGAATGCAAGACAAGAACATAACGATGTCAGGAACTTTGGGTTATGTGGCACCAGAGTATATATCACATGGTACATGGGAAATATTTTGTCATCATCTAAACAAATAGCTTACTTCTTCCTAGAATATTTGCTTTTATCTTAAATTGAGTAGTTGTATTGTATCAATTCTCCTCTTTAGAAGTATTACTTTAAGATTCTTTGAAGGTGCTTCACTGCTCCTCCTGTTTGGTATCTTATTTTTCCTTTTGGAATTTTTTTCCTTTAAGTTTCTACAGAAATATTTTGAAATTCTTATTAGAAGACTTCTTTTTTTAAAAAAAAATTCTTACTTTTAAAGATGGACATAGTATCCTGTGTTGTAAATTCTTTATAATTTGCTACTATAGTTGTTTCATTTTCAGTTGTTTATGTGCGATGCCTGTCAATTTAATTACTAACACAATATTCTCATGAAAGTGATCTTCATTCAATCTTGATGATCATAAATGCTGATTGGTTCATAAATTTAGGTTTATTTAGGGAGGAATCCCTTTTTCTTTTTCTTGTGGAAAAATCATCATACTTCTTCTCTTAACAATTTTGAGAACCTATGAAACTGGGTTCTTCTTGTTCTTGTAAAAAGGAATATAACAATTTATGGTCTTTCAGGTAAGCTAACAGATAAGAGTGATGTATATGCTTTTGGGGTTGTCCTTCTAGAGCTTCTTACGGGAAGAAAAGCCATGGACAATATGTCCTCAGACCAATACCAATCCATTGTCACATGGGTATGTTAATTTCACACCGTCAAGGCAGTAATAATATGGTGATCTCTAACTGCAAACTCTTCAGTACTTCAGAGCCTGGTGACTTATTAGAAGTTTATATTTCGGTCCAAGTGATTCATTAAAAGTTAAAACCTTTTACTTGCATGCAGGCCATGCCTCAGCTAACTGACAGATCAAAGCTTCCAGGGATTATAGATCCTGTAATCAGAAACACAATGGATTTGAAGCATTTATATCAGGTTCATTGAATAGAAGCATCATAATCACGAGTTTTCCCGCTGACTTACTGATAATTGCTAATTCTAAAACTAGTATTAACATTCTGCAGGTTGCTGCAGTGGCTGTACTTTGTGTACAACCAGAACCAACTTATCGGCCACTAATAACTGATGTCCTGCACTCTCTCATCCCTTTGGTGCCCACAGAACTGGGACGGTCACTCAGAGTTTCAGAATCAATCTGCCCCGAGAATTCACACTGATTTTGGAGATGTTCAAAACTCTGACATTGTTGCAAGTTTGTATTTTTAGCAAGAGAGATAATCATGTTTTTGTGGTGACAGATCATGACAGTTTGTAAATCCTAGTGAAGTTACAGATTACAAGCTATTTTAGAACACCTTGGAATGAGCTGGTGGTTATCTTATCTAGTTATTGCCGTTGTATAGCAATCGCAACCCTAAGCTGAAAGAATCAGCCGTGTGTTTTGTTCTGTCCCAGACATATATACAAGTGAAATATAAGTTCTCATAGTAAGTTTAAAATATCAAAATATGCCTTGAAATAAAGGGGGCAAATGCATTCTACTTACATTTAGTTTATATCAATTTTAAATGTAACAAAATACTTTGACTTTAAGTCAGACCGTGAGTTTTTTTTCCCCTTTTTTTGTAAAATGCCTTGACTGTTTAACTTTACAAGTCAATGATCAAATATAACATGATAAATTCTGCCAATCTGTCGACGCTTTTGATTGGCATAATATTTAGCTTAGATATCTAGTAATTGCCAAATTTCCGTTAACTTGAACGATCGATCCATCCTGGAGTCTCAATGGAATTACGAAGATAGATTTTTAAAGTGATTTCATCATTGAGAGTTGAAACCGATGATGAAATGAGAAATTGGTCTTTAAACACAAGAAAAACAGTAAGCAAGTGCTACCATACACAGACAATGACTTGAGACTTTCCTCCCCCTAATTTCTTCAAATATCTACTGATTTCCTTGAGATTCACTATTATGGATGTCACATTCTGGACACACATTCGAATATTCTAAATTAAATTTGGTTTCCACGTTGAATGGCACACAAGACAATTTTTTCTCAAAAGTCTTTGTGGGAATCTCAGGTTCGTTGTAATAATCATTGGCTGTAGTGAGCTTCTTCCTCATATATTATCATTTACACAAGCGCATAACAGATCAATTTCAACTTAGATAAACCAAGATTTGAGCTATCAACGAGGTCTAAGTTAGTTGTTTACCCACGTATGGAGGTGAGGAGGCGAGGGGTCAAGGTGCTTAAAACTTTTGTGACCATAACAAAATAGATTGAAAATACCCTAGCTTTAGAAGACAAATTTGGCCAGCAAAAATTGGCTAGTTGACAAAAATACGAATCATATCCTATAAAGATGTAGATTTGAATCTAACTGTTGATATTATGATCTCATTGATGAGTAATCTGAAAATATTTCTGTAAATGTTTTTTGAGCCTTGAGACTTACATTGACCTTGATAAATCCTCAGGACCAGACTCATTTAAACTCTTTGTTATAACAAAAAAAAATTAGAGAAGACAAATTTACATAATACCATTGGGACAAGGTTTTTATGCATTTGAAACGAGTAGCAGCCAAGAAAAAGGATTTCATACATTTAGTAACAGAAAGTAATCAAGTTATTTTATTATTATTATATTTTTTTTTGGCTCGGCCTTGTTGAGTTATTTATACACTGACTGTTCCCTTCGCCCTCCCCTCCCCTCTCAAAATACAGAAAAACCATGTCAATTTCAAGCTGGATTTGTACCAATAGCTCAAAAACCCAATTCCTTCGGATTGTTCATGCCGGTGGTCATACTGAGCTCCATGATAGGCCTGTGTTTGCAGCTGAGATCATGTGCCGTAACCCACGATGCTGTGTTGCATATCCACATGTGTTTCAACAGCCATGGGCGATTGTTGCGCCAGACATCATGCTCATGCTTGGACAGAAGTTCTATGTAGTACCATTAAGCACCATAAGAAAGCTTCAAACGCTTTCTCCAAAGCACTATCCTTCTACAGTTCATGAAATTAGGAACGTCCAATTCAGCAATGAGGAAGATGATGGTATGATCCCTACTTCTTGTATCTTTAGGAATAAAATTCCCAAGCAACTACATGACAGCAACAAACATGCAAGAGATAAAAGAGAGAGATCAGAAATCCAAAAGATTGCTTGTTTTTCTGAGAATTGCTTTCCTTGCTTGTTTACTGGATTTTGTGACACCAATACACTAACCAGCAAGAGGACACAAGATTTGACAGGAAATGGTACAGGAAGCTCTCCTAGGCGATTATTGTCTTCTGTACAATGGCAACCAAGGCTAGAGAGCATCACTGAAGAATGAAATAAATTTGGTCGTTGTGGAAGCTTTGGCTCATGATTCAGTGATTATCATCCCATCTATTAGTTCTTCCTAACATGGCCTTTAAGCTTTAAGAACCACAACGCTCCTTCCGCAGCATGGTCTGCTGCTGTTTTCTTTTTTAGATGAGGGGAACTAAAGCACTCTATTGTGGTTTTCGATGCTGCTTCTATCTCAATAATAACCTTGAAGGTGAATCTGTGAAAATCATCAATTAGTCTCCAAGAATAGCAAAAGTGATATCACCAAGAAATTGAGCAAGAAAGAGAGGCAGCAAACTAAATCACGAGTACCAAATCATTCAATATCATATAGATCATTTCTTTTCTTTCTTAAATATGGAACCCTTCCTCTGAATTAAGTTTACCAACAAATTCAAAAAACCATGGGGTTCAAGTACCTGTTCTTTTCATCTGCATGGTCCAGCAATTCACAAGAATTTCTACATCTAACCCTTAGTTGTTTATATTTAGGCCTGGTTTGATTCATCATATGCAAGGCCTGATAGTTTAAGTGGCATGGAATAGCATTGTGTAAGTTATCCATCGTATAAGCCTTTTCTATACTATCATATATTTATTGCATCAATGTATAGCATTAAAGTGTGTGTTTGAACATAGGAAGAAAATAATATTTATAGATATAAATAACATTACACTCAGGTCATAACATGATAATAGTGGCAATGATGGTAGTCATAGTAGTAGAGGTAGACGTGTTGATGGGACAATTGCAGTAAAAGTGGTGGTCATGATGGCAAAGGTAATAATGGCTAAAGCACAGGTGTAGTGAAGACTTAGTAGTCATGGTTGTGGTGGTCATAGTCGGAGTAATGGTTGTGGTAACAATGGTGGCAGTGAGAAGGCAGAAGTAGTGATGAGGGGGATAACGTCATAGTAGTAGTCGTAACGGCAATGATAGCAGAAGTGGTGGTGGCAGCAGGTGTAAGGGGAGGGACAAGGGAGTATGGTGGAGGCAATAGTGATAATGGTGTTGGTATGGCAATATATTATCAAACAAGAATAGTAAAATTTTTAACTATTAAAAAAATAAATTGGATATGATTCCATTTCATGGCTTATCTTTACCCTCTTGGGTAGATAGTGTTAAAGGGAAATAACCATATAAAAAGTCCTAACTGTATAAGCTTACACAGTTCTTTGTGCGTATCAACTACCAAATACCATATAAACATGGATCATATTTGCTTACACTATCATACTCATCCTGAACACAGTGCACTGAACAGGGCATGAGTTGGTTACAAATGTACAGCTGAGAATTAATCCTATAAACTGGAACTTATTTAGCATGCCTCTTAAGTTGCATAGCTCTGGATAAACTTAGAAAAGCTCTCTTTCTTATTGGTAAACCCAACTTGATCATCACTGCAAATGTAATTTTCTACACAATGTTAGTTTATTGATATTAGTCTGATTGGTTCCATTGACATCTTTCTTTCAGAAGCCAACATGCAAAATGAGGCTTGTATTGACTTCCAGAATTTTCATTATTAGAAGCATACTACATAATAAAATAGGACAAGTAACAATTAAAACACTGCAATGTAGAATTATTTACTTTTAAGTTAATGTACATAATAAAATATCAAGCAGAAGCTGTTCAACATACTTTTTCCGATGACTTGGGCCGTCCTCTTTGCAGCATTCAAATATAGGGGGCTTCCAATGGCTTGCAGCACAGATTTCATACAAATTTGACCTAGCAGATCCTTGCTTCACACCTAAATCCAGAGAAGGAGTGACTTACGATGCTCCACTGGCATATTTTAATGAAAATTGTGAACAGATTTCTATACGGAGGAGGGATTGAAGGGGGGGAAAAGGAAAAAGGAAAAAGCAAAAGCGAAAAGAACTAATCTTCCGTTCCCCACCACAGAAAAGCCAAAAATCAAATGACAACTTAAACAAAGTACTCTTATCTATCTTGCTGAAAGTTTGGGGAGAATAAAAAACGTTATGGCAAAGGACTGGTGGGTATTTAGTGATAAAGTTTTATTATTGGGCATTACCAGGTCCATGCTTGTATTTTCTCCAAACAATTACAGCAGAATTTCAAGGATGTCTTCGACTTTCTTCCTCCAAAAGAAATACTCAAGGAAATCAATATAAAATTTCAATTCATACGCAGATTGGAATAAGATGTGGGGAAAAAATATTTGGATACAAGTCGGGAGGAGGACGGTGGGTGTGTACAGGAAGACCAAAAACAAATAGAAAAAATAAATAAATTAAATGAGTTATGTACTGTTATCTACAGAGTCGGAATCAAAGGTTGCATTCCCATGGATCTCACTTGTTTCGCCAGATGAACTAGAAGCAGAATTTGATTTTCTGGTTCCTCCGTCAGACTTAGACATCTTCATTCCATGATTAAAGTTTGGCTTCAGGGCTTTAGGTGCAGCACTGGTGCAAGGTTTGCTCAACTTACCCTAAAAAATCAAATAACTTCAACACAGAAAAGAATGGAAATTTCTACCCACGCATTTGGGACTGAGGAAACAAAAATTAAAATAACGGATGAGAGAGACAAAGGATTACGTTGAAGGAGGAGTTCGCGACTCTGTATGGATCTATTGGGGGAAGCTGTTTGAGATTAATAACAGAATTTTCCGGGTGCCAGAAATTCTTCTCCATCTTCGTTTCCTTCTATGTCTCTTTGAGATCTGGAAAATAGAACAGAGTAATGCTTGATTCTCTCTTAAATACTCAATGAGCAAGCATGGAAGCGGACATAACCGAATTTACGAGAGCTGGACATGAAAAGCTGTTTGTTGGACTGTAACTCACGGTCGCCCCTCATCACAGAACTCTTAGGGTCTTAGGGTCTGTTTGGTTAAATGAGGGAATTGGAGGGAAGAAGATTAGAGGGATTTTAATGAAGGGAATTAGAGGGGAAAAGATTGGAGGAATTTTAAAATTTTCTTGTTTAGTGTGATTAGCGGGGAAGGGATTAGAGTGATTTTAATAAAATCTTATTTAATTTAGAAAGGAATTGGAGGGGATTGAGTAATAAATACTCTCTCCCCTCCAAAAAAATCCCAATTTGGGAAAATTTACAAAGGGGTGAAGGGAGTGGATTAAATTCCTCCAATCACTTCCAATTTTATTTGCCAAACAAGGGGAGGGGATTCAATTATCCTCAATTCCCTCCCCTCCCCTTAAAAAACCCCAACCAAACACTCCCTTATAGAAAATATCAAAAAACACCACTTTGTTCATCCAATTTAGGAAATTTGACCAGGTTGCTTTGAAAAAACACAAAAAATTTGATATCAAAATGTCACAAAATCTAAACTTTTCCTTTTTGGAAAATTTGAAAAATGGGCCAAAAATTATTTTTTTGGGTCAGATATGAACTTTTTCAACTGAATCTTGAATTTTTTTAATCTATAATCTTATTTCACAAATAAGTCATTTTTTAAGTCCTATTTCCTAATTTTTCCCTTTTTTTTTTAGAGCTAAACATTTTATCACTCTACTACTACTAAAAGTAATCTCTTGAAAACCAATTTGAATTAAGATTTTTTTAAATAAAATAATGAAAAATAGCTTTAACCAATCCGATTTGCATTAAAACTGTTCAATCCCATGGAAGACTTTTATTGTTGAAAAAATGCTATAAAAAATTATATAATAATTAAGTAATGATTAAAAATAAATAATTGGGTAATGATTAATTAATCATTTTTAATAAAAAAAGAATGAACAAATATTATTAGAAATTAGAATGATTAATTAAATACTGAAAATAACTTGAAGAAAATTTTTAATTATTAAGTATCATTATTAATTAATAATAAACTAACAAATCATAACTAATAATATTAGCAATTAAGATTAGAATTAATTATTATGAACAAACATCATTAGAAATTAACATTATTAATTAAATACTAAAAATAAGTTGAAGAAAATTTTTAATTTTTAATTATTATTATTAATTAATAAAAAACTAACAAATCATAATTAATAATAAGTAATTAGGATTAAGAATCAGAATAAGTAATTAAGATTAAAATTAGTTAATAAATAATCAATGTTAGCTCTTTATCATGAAATCTAATTTCACTCAAGACAAACGAATAAATTTGTCAAATGTATAAGAGAAATTGATCATCAAATAACAAAAATAAACCTGGCATCTTATCGAATGAGGTGAGTGTTTGGGGACATTTGCTACAATTTCCCAAAATGTGAAGAACTTTCATCAATTAGAATTGAGCAAATATATTTAAATTCACTCCACCAATGAGTCTTGCACTGTTACTTACTGGCAAGTAAGATAAAATTGATAAATAAGAAAAAAATAGTTTTAAATCATAAAAAAATATTCTCAGTTTCAATGAAAGCGAGATAAGGATGTTGGCTTCTTTGACTCCAAGATGCATGAAATCTTAGAAAATAAAATCTTAGTATAAACCAAATTGAGTTTTTTAGAATTTTTTTTTTCCGAAGAAATACGGATCTTGCCTGGTTGAAACCAAGATCCACCAACTCATTGCATTTCGGTTAATAATTTGAAACCTATAGCATGTCAGGAATTTCTTTTTGTATTTATTATATTTTGTTAAAAAAGCCCCCAATTTATATTTTGGCCCCATGATATTTTGTTTTCATGCTTAATGACCAATCACTTTATACTTCGACTCAAGCTAAACACCTACTCCTAAAGTAATTGGTAAGATCAAACCCCCAAACTTTTACTAATAAAGATGAGCTTCATGGCCATAAGGTTATTGCTTTGCAGTTTTTTTAATTGTGAATTATAATTGATACTTCCTGTTTCAAATTATAAATCACATTTATCAATGTTACAAAAAACAATGAGACATTGATTCTTTAAAAAATTTTCATTACTTCTCAAAATTATCCCTATTAAATAAAAATATAAATGAATTGTTATCTCTTCACCATAACATTTTTCAACTCTTTTCTCTTATAACTTAATACTACCACAAATATAAATAAAATTGAAAAGAAATCATTAAATACTCATAACTTTTATAAAGAAACTTCTATTTCAAAACTTTAATCCTACAAAATTCTATCATATATTTTGAGATAAAGGTAGTATTTAGTATTATATATTTGAACATTGTCAAATTTAAATGAGTAACACTCAAATAAATTGTATTTATCATTTAATATTTAAACCTTACTCAAATGTGTAGAAAAAAATTAAAGAAATAAAAAAAAATTGCACTAACCCAATAAGATATATGAAAAGTAGTCAAAGTGAAAGAAATAGGATGAATGACTTGTAATTGTAAATAGTGCAACTTTTTACAAATGCTATATTTTATACTTCTCCCTGTCCTATATATAGGATCTTTTGTTCTGATCTTAAATATAAGACCCTTTACAATGTATGAGGTAGTATTTATTATACATTTCTAAAAAAATATTCCTATTTAATGTATTCAAAGAGAAAGAGAAAGATTAAATAAGAATAGTTTTAAAAAAATATTGAAATTTTCAGAGAAATCGAGATAGTTAATTAGTTTTAGTTTCAATTTGTAATTTACGTGATTCGGTTGGAAGGGTCTTATATTAAAGATCAGAAGGAATATTAATTACGTGAAAGGAGGAGTTCACGATTTTGTATAAATTTATTAGGGGAAGCGAGTTTCAGTTTTACGGGAAGGAGAAAATTTAAGTATTTAAATTTATATATTTAATATACTTTTGTCAAATCAAATCTAAACACAAACACATGGATTTTTAATTTAAAAACAAATTAACAATATACTACTAAATAACAAAAGTTAGTTATATAATAAAAATGCAAGAAAAAAATCTACTTATTATAATTTAATTAAATTAAAGTACATTAAATATATAAGTTTTTCCCTTATAACAAATATTCTATAAGGAGTAATTTTTCTCCATCTTCAATTTTTGGGTTCTCTTTCAAATTTTCGGGAAACTTTTTCATCCTCTTTTCCTCTTTGGTTTCTTTCAAATCCAGAAAAGGGAAAAGGATGATTGAGACAACCATGGCACCATGAAAGAAAGAAAAACACTAGTAAAAACTAAAAACCATGAATATTTGAAATCTCTAAGATAAACTTAAGTCTTTATGATCAATTTGATTTGAGGGATTGGAAGGAAAAGGAAAATTTAAATTTTCCTTAATTCAACAAATTTGAGTAGATAGAAAATTCTCTCTGCCTCCCTCATCTTTAAGGCTCATCTCTTCATTTGATTAGGGAAAAATATAAAAAAAAAAATCTCAAGTTTCTCCTTGCTTTTTTCCTCTTTCCCAACTAAAAAGACCCTTAAAAAAATAAAAATAAAAAATCTAATTGGGCCAAAATGCCCTTCCTTCTTAACTCTTCCTCATCATCCGTGGCACTTGAATAATCATAGTTATGGGGATTTTCCAAGTGGCTTTGGAAGAATTTTCAACCTTTTCTTTAACTTTTGAATAGTCAAATATTCAGCTCATTTCCAATTGAGTTATATGAATTTTTCGGGTTTCTTAGGAATAGCTTAATATTTTTTTCTTGAAGTTTTCAGTAATCAAATATTAATTATAGAGCAAAAAATTAATCCAAATCATTAAAAAGTTCATTTCCAACTAGATTGTAGGTATTTTCTAAGTGACTTAAAAAGAATTCCAAGCCTTTCCTTTAACTTTCTAGTTATCGATTATTCAGTTCTTGGAAAAAAAAAACTAGTCCAAATCTTAAAGAGGATTTGTTTAAGACTTGGACTAGTTTCTTTCAAGTGTGAATTTGTCTGTCTGATAGAAATGAACTTTTTTAAGAATTGGACTCAATTTCTATTCTGGAATGAATATTTGACTACAAAAAATTTTAAGGAGAAGTTGGAAATTTTGCCCAAACCTCTTGTAAAATATACTTAATCCACTAGAAAATCAATCTTCTTGTTTATTTTTTGGGCAACACAAAAGTCCATATTATTAAAACCAAACAAAACAAACACACAACAGCTCGTCCAGACAGAAAAGGCAGTAACCAGTTCCGAAACAAAACAAAAGAAAAAGAACAAAGTATAGGAATTAGCCAACACCGGTGCATGTAAGGGCGCCCTCAGTCATGTCATCACCCTCCACCTCCACTATATCTGCAAGATCACTACGACTAGAAAAACAAGGAAAGTTAGTATCTTTAAACAAAAAGGAAAAAACAGGGGGTGATGATTCTTTAACCCATCCATAAGAAACCAACCGCTTTTTCACTAGAGATGCTAGTGCATCTGCAATCGCATTACCTCGGCGATTAACCCAAGATAAAGAGAAACCAGAACAAAGAGCTAAATCCTTCGCAATTTCCAGTAGACGAGACTTGCACTTCTAGTCATAGTTAAAATGATCAATATTCTACACAAGGAGGTAAGCTCATGACAATCAGATCCAAAAATCACCCTAGAATATTGCAGCTCACAAGCAAGCATCACTGCTCTCCTTAGAGCAACAACCTTAGCATTAAAAGCAGAGAAGGCAGAGAAAGATTCCGCAAAAACCCCATACCCACTTTCCAGACCCATCTCTACACACCAAACCTACACAAGCAGATCCTGAGGCACAATCAAAAGATGCATCACAATTTATTTTAACCGAATCACTTGGGGGCGGTGACCATACAGCATTATTATCATTCACATCTCCCTAAGGCCATAAACTGTAAAGACTCAAACTATTGACAAGCCAAAATTCATTTAGATCCTTACAAACATTCCTAATCACATATGCAAGGTTAGGCTCCTTATGCTAAAAAGCTCTTTCATTTCTTTCCTTCCAAATACACTAGCAAGTCCATGCCACAAAAGCTTTACCAAGATAAATCACAGCTCCAATCTGTCATTAAACCAGCAACCTTCATGTCACAGTTATACCCATGGGCATCCCTCAAACCTAAACAACCACCATCTAACCCAGGAATCCATTGATCTTTCCAAACATTCGTAGATTCTCCATTCCCTATACACCACATCAGGTCCTCCTTAAGAGCCCTCCTACCTTCCAAGATTACTATGCCAACCCCATATGACCTTTAATAGCATGCAAAAAATCACTCCTAGGAAAGTAAAGAGCTTTCAAAATAAAGCATCAGGATTCTGAAGAATTCTCCAGGCCGTTTTAGCTAACAAAGCATTTCTAAACACTTCAAATACCCCCTCATTTTTAGGATCTTTCATTTTTTTTCATGCCCTCCAATGGATTTTACTACCATTCCTAGAACCATCCCACCAAAAGTTTGCCACCATCATATCCAATTCAACACACTTTGGAAGCTTAAAGCAATGCAAAGGGTAACAAGGGATAGCATTAACCACAGACTTTATCATAATTTCCCTCCCCGCATAAGAAAAAAATTTTGATTTCCAAGAGAACATCTTTTTTCCAACTCTCTCCCATATATAGGCAAGGGCTTCAGTTTTAGATTTTCCCCAGATACTTGGTAGACCTAAGTAACTACCAGGTTTTATCGTGTCCTTAATATTCAGAATTTGACAGATCCTGTCCTTTTCAAGAGAGTATTCCTAAAAAAAAAGATATTGGATTTTGAAAAATTAGCCATTTGACCCGAAACCAGACAATAAGTATTCCACAGATAATCAAGATTTACGCACTTATGAAAATCAGCATGCATATACAAAAGGGCATCATCAGCAAATAGACTATGAGTCAATATCGACCAACTTCTAGACAATTTAACCCCTCTAATTCTACCTTTAGCAACATCAGCATCAATCATCAAAGATAGCACTTTAACCACAAGAATAAAAAGGTAAGGAGATAAATGATCCCGTTACCTTAGACCCCTCTCCAGAAAGAATTCATCAACCTTTTTACCCGATAAACGCAAATTAAATTTCACAGAATAGACACATGACATTATCTAATGCTTTATTCATATCAATGTTGAGTGCAAACTCATTCTTTCGATGACACACCAAAAAAAATCCCATTCCACCCTATCATTCACTTTATTCATATCAATCTTGAATGTAAACTCATACTTACCCCCTCTTATTCTTGAGATAATGGTATACTTCATGAGCAAAGATGATACTAACAAGGATAAGTCTACCCAGTACAAGAGTGTAATGACTCTGAATGTTAATTCCAAGAAGGACATTGTTAAATGGTGCAGGATCAAAGTGATCAGGATTAAAGAAAGGATCAGAATTGAGTAAAAAGGAAGAATGAAGTAGAACGTTATGGGAGAATATAATTTATTGTTAACGGTACCTAAACTTTCTCCTATGAAAAAAAAGGATATAATTTATAATAATATTATGGGAGAATGTGCGATAAATAAATAATTTTTGCCTAGCTAAAATGTCGGATCTAAGTAGTTGACCGAAAAATAAAAATTGGAGCACATGATAAATGTGTGAAAATTGAGTACTCAATAATTCATATGCTGACAAATTATGATAAAAGTATAAAATATAGCACTAGTTGTCCACGAGAATATTAAAAACTTTGAAAAATATTTTTTTTTTGGCGCTCAATGTGCCTTTACAAAAGAGGTAAAATTGAATGGTTGAAACGCGGTTCGAGCTACTTAAAATTTAATACTTTTATTTTAATTAATTTTTATATATTTTGATATTGATATTCTAAAAGAAATATAATAAAGATAATGGTGCTGATATTGTTGGTGAAGATGTCATAATTTTTTTTTAACCAACGTGAAGATGCCATACTCTTGAACTCGTCAAAATTCTAAATCAGCGTCTCCAGTTCCAAAAGAGACTTCAATTAATTTCTTGCCTCCAATTCCAATCAACATGTATTGTATACGAGACAAATTATTGCAAAAGCCCTCATCAACATTAGAAATGTGTACCTCACTTTGAGGTTTAAGCACTACATTTAAAGTGACATGAGAAATGTGTTGGGGAAATTTTAAAGGTAGGCATCCACAGATGAGGAAAAGAGAACTTTGAATGCTATGAAAAAATGACCAATAAAATTAATAATGGTTTTACCATCATCTGAAGGTACATCTATCATATACTACCTCCAATCCTATATATAGTATTTTTTACTCTGGTCCTAAATATAAGATCCTTTACACTATATGAGGTAGTATTTATTATACATTTCTAAAAAAATGCCCATATTTAATGTATCCAAAGGGAAAGAGAGAGATTAAATAAGGGTAGTTTTGAAAAAATGTTAGGATTTTCAGAGAAATTGAGGTAGTTAATTAGTTTTAATTCTAATTCTTAATCCGCGTAATTCGGTTAAAAGGGTTTTATATTAAGGACTAAAGGGAGTATATAGATAAACTTAACCTTGGAAACCTAATCTCGTATTTCCCAATAATTACTATCTTCCTAATTACTCATATAATAGATCACCTCTTGATATCATTCTCCACATGTAACTAGGAATATCTATATTTTACAATCGAATCTTCACAGTCTTTTTTTTTTTGTGAAAAACTGTGCAAAGCGTACAAGTCCCTAGTTTATAACCCTCAGACTTCTTATATCGTTTCTTGTGCTTCTAATTACGAGTATTAATTAGTGTAAAGACAATGTTTGGTGAGATCCTATTTATTGTTAGTTTTTGTTAAGTCCTTAAATTAATAGCTACTAGTATAATACAATATCTCTCCATTTTCAAACCATGTGTAATATTCAATGGTTGGGGGCAGGAAAAATAAGTCCTTAAATTAATGTAGCTACTACTGCTCCTATTTTCCATTTAACACTAGATGGTTGGGGACAGGGAAAATAAGTCCTTAAATTAATGTAGCTACTACTACTCCTATTTTCCATTCACCACTAAATAAGACTCCTCCGATGTTTCATATAAATCATTCTCAACTATCTCATTAGAATTAAAAAAATTTTATTATATTATTAAAATTATCTTAAAAATAATGTAGTTTCCATTTTTACCTTCTAATGAATATCACAAATTTAAATAATTCATTTACTCTCTCATAATTAAATAAAGGTATTTTTAAAATAAAGTAATTAATACTTTAAAAATATATGGAAAGTAACTTATATATATGACCACAAAAAATTTTTAGAATGTGACTTATAAAAAGGACTGAAAGAAATATTTGGAAATAGCTTTAGTGTTCACAAAAAAAAAAAAAACCAAAGTATCATTATATTTGAATTTTGAGCTATGTTAGGAGACTTGCTAGATTTTTTTTACAATAATCAACAATCACTTTGGAATACTCCTCTAGGCCTATGATATAAGAGACTTTGAAGGTAAGGTATAGATATGGATTATTGGTAGAGGTGGCAAATCGGGTCGAGGTAAAAAGTTTGATTTGCTAAACGGGCTTGAAATATCAAGTCCAACCCCATGGGATCGGGCTCACAAGCCAGCTAGCGAGTTTTTTTTTTCCTTTTTCTTTTAATGCTTTTCAATTTTTAAAAAAAATTATATAATTTTTTAAATTAATAAAACTAATTATCATCATAATTTATCAAAAGTTAACATAATATTTAAATTTTATAATTTATATATATAACTAATTAATAAAATAATATATATTTTTTAATCTTTTAAACAATAAAAAAGAAAAAAAAATGGGCTCTTCAGGCCAGCCCAACCCATGTCCGAATTATATTTTAACACTCAAAATTAAGGCCGAATCTATTCATTTCTTTGGGCTTTTCGAGCTAACCCATCGGACTAGGCCCGTTTTGACAACTCTAATTGTTGGTGCATTTAATTTTTTTATATTACCTTTTATTTAATTTACAGGTGAGAGAGAAAATAGTGTTGAATCATGAATTACATAATATAAGTTTTATTATTTAAATGGCAATATTTCTAAAAGAATTTTTCATTTGTAACAAATTCGGCCCCTTAATTTTACTAAATTTCTTTTTAATTTTCAACTTTTTTTATAAAATTAATTTTTTAACTTTAAAAATCTAATAAAAAATTCCTCTTCTCTAACATTATTAATTTATTGAACAAAAATGTTTACATGAAATTAAGTTATTTTATTTTTACTCACTTTGTTCTTATTTATAGGGTATATTCTAGAAGCTCTTGATGAATTCAAAATAATAAGCCAATTTGCAATATTCAAAGCTCATTAAATTTTTGTTTTCATTTTTGCCTAAAATATTTATAATGGAGAGATAGAAACTAATAGAGATATAATTATAATGAGTTACAATTAAATAAGGATAATATTGGAATATTCTGATAATTTTTTAAAATTTTAAGAACCTTAACTGACTTCATCTAATTTTCCGTGTCTCTATAAAGTAGTTAAAAATGACTCATATATAGGAATATAGGAAGTAATAATTTTTTTAGGTGAGCACCAAGGGTTGCCGACAGTAAGAGCCGAGAATATGGGTTAAGTCTGATGGGCCGGCCTGTTTAGCCAAAAAAAAAATAACAGACTGAGCTAGAAATTTGGGAACTTTTATAAGAAACGAGTTTTTGAGCCCAAGCCCATTTGGCCTGGCCAAAAAATGGGCTGGCTCACATGGGCTACGAGCCGACCCATTTAGCCTATTTATATATATATATATATATTTAAATATTTTTCTTAGTTAGTGATTTTAGTTGTGATGATGAATGATGATGTTGATAATTAATATATAGTTAGTTTTAGTTTTGTTGATTTAAATAATTATGTATATGAAAAAAAGTTTGTATTATTTTGTAAATGTTAAATTAAATTAAAAATTAAAAAAATACAGGCCCATGGGCTAACCCATAGCCTGTTAAATATGGGCTGAACTTGAAAAAACACAGTCTATTTTATAAATGTGCTTTTGGACCTGGCCCATGACAAGCTGGCCCATATGGGCCAAGTCATCCAAAATTTCCACCTCTATCAATAGTTAAAGACTAATTTCTTCAAGGCGTAAAAATCACTGAAATAAGTTTTACCTCTCTCAATAAAGTATTTTCCATACACACGCTAAATGATTGAATCCAGGATAACATGCTTAAGCAATCCAGTTATCTATCAATTATACCATAACCTTGTTGGTAGGGAGTAATAATTTTAACTATCTCATTATGTCAATAAAACAAATAAAAAATATTTACTTGGGTTGGGTTACCATAAGATAGTTACAATTGACACTTTGATATATATTTTTTTTTTTAAATTCAAATATAATTCTTCCTTTAAAATTTGATTTGATTGAAGAGAATAACAGGTAAAAAAGAATAAATATATTATAATTTTATGTATTTCAAAAATAAAGCTATTAATCTTATTTTGTGTGATGCATATTTCTTCATGGTATTGTTTGTTAACAATTAGCATAAACACTGCATTTTCTATAGCACATGAAGAAAATAAAAAAACAAAGGGCAAAGTGTAATTAAAATTAGTTTGTAAATGTTCGCTATATATCAGCTTTTGCTATATTGAGTTTGCTCTTTCTTTCTTCCCATTATTAAGTTGAACACTTTAGACAATGTTTCCCAAATAAGCACCACATTTAACTGGTTAGAATGTGTTGAGGAGATTTCAGAGCAAGGGATCCATAGATGAGGAAAAGAGAGCTTTAAATTCTGTATATGAAAAAATAACCAATAAAATAGTGTTACCGGCAAAGGAACATCCATCATATATACTCCATCCGTTTACTTATTGTCATTTTAACAAATTTTTTCTACCTTGACTGTCATTTTATAAAATATCCATGCATAATTAATTATTTTTTCATTCATATTCCTCATAATAAGCAACTAATGTTGTTATTAATAAGAAAGATAGAAGGCGCAACAAGGATAAATAAAATTGCATCACTCATGGTATGAAGTTATTGAATATTTTTATTAATCTGTGTCAAAGCCTTCAACGTCAATCAAATTGGAATAGAAAGAGTATTATATTATAATTTATAAATGATGGGATGATTGGAAACCCTATCTCATATTTTCCCATAATTATAATTATGTAACTTATATGTAGTATCAGTAGCTAGATCACCTCTTAGTGGCAAAAAAAACAAAAAAAAAACAAAAACAAAAAAGCTAGATCACCTCTCACTATCAATTTCCAGGTATATAAGAGTATCTATATATATACTCTCTATAGTTTAAAACAATTGTTGTTTTGAGATTTGTTCCAAAACAATTATTACTCGGTATTGAGGTTGGATTTCCGGTTTGGGATGAAATCCACCGATTGAAATGGATGAAATGTGGTTAAGGAAGTGTATTTTGGTATCACTGTTGTTTGGATGTGAGTTTTGAAGGAATTATATGTGTTTAGAGCTTAACCCTAGGTTGTTCTTGGTTAGGGCTCTTGGGACTCTAAAGTGTAGGAAGTTGTGTAGTGTTTGAGTGATCCCTAAGAGTTTACTGATGCATGAAAATGGTGTTGGAACCTTGGGTTAGATTAATGTGATTAAATTGTGATGTTTGGTTTATTGGTACATTGTATTAATGGAAAAATTATGGTGTTGTGAAATTTGTTGGCTATCGAGAGGGGTTCACATGTATTAAATAGTTCAAGGAAGCTTGTGGAACTTGTGTGCGTGTGGTAACGACAGTTGAGGTAACTGGGTATTTGTTTATTTGTATTGTGTTATATATTGGTATGTATATTTATGTATATATAAGCATGTTTCTTTTATACCATGATATTGACATGTTATGTGTACGGTTTTCTATATATATAGTGGTATGCACACAGCTAGTTGATAGTTGTGATGACTATGATGATTATGATGACAATACTGACATGACATGACATGATGCATACATAACATTGTGATATGATGATGATGATGAGTATATGATGATACATGAGCATCACCACATGACATTGTGAGATTGTGATATATGGTGGTTCGGGTGGTGATGATGATATGATATGATATATGATTAGGGAGGATAAGGATGGGATCCCTGTCGCTAAATCCTCCCCTATGGCCAGGGGAACCAGGCGGCAGAGGACTATACCTTCCCTAAATCACCACCAATTCTAGGTGATCCAGGGGAAGGAAAGCCACGGTCCGAACGTTAGTGTTACCTTTGGCCGGGTGCTCTAATGGGAGGTGAGCTTGGTGATGTCCTGGAATCAGTCTTCACCGACTGTTGAAAGGGAGTTACATATACGAAATGTCCTGTCATGACGATAGCTCATAGTTCTAGCTGTGAGCGAGGGAGACATGCATATCATTCATTGCACATTGCATTCATGAGTTGTATGGAATATATGTGTTTGTGTGTGTGTTTGTCCCTGGTTACTGAGACATTGTCTCACACCCCTCTCCCATGACTAACCTTTCAGGTGATGATTCTGGCACTAGTCAGGAAAAGACGCAGGAGTAGCTGCGTACGTGAGAATAGTTTATGTAGTGTGTTTAGTTTGGATAATGTATCTTATGACAAGTAGGATAGTATGTTTGTAAAGGATAGCTTAAAGGAATTGATAGGTACTACCTATATTAACAAGGTGCATCTATCTTTTCGGTAGCCTATCCTTTAAGAACTCCTCAGTTAAGCGTGCTTGACTTAGAGTAATTATGGGATGGGTGACCTCTTGGGAAAGAGGTGTGTGAGTGAGAACAAAGCACACCAAAAGAGTTTATGTTGGTTTGTGGGGACAGTCGTCAATCCTGAATAACGGCCGAACGTTACAACAAATATTATAAAAAATATAAAAGCCCTAAAATGACAGTTTTTACAAACTGGAGAGAGTAATAAATAAGGGTATTTTAGTAAAATATAATTACATCTTGTTATTTTTTAGATTATTTATTAGTTTTCTTAATCTGTATGTATAATTTCAAAATGATAATTATTTGAAAATAGAGGGACTAGAGTAGTATTCCTTCCAGTCCAAAATATAAGTCATAATTTAAAAAATTATCTTGGTCCAAATATGTAAGTTATTTTTAGACAATGTATGGTGTATTAATGATTTTTTTCTTATTTTGCCTTCACTTTAATTTCCTTGTAATCCATGTTATGTTAGAAATTAATGCAGTTAGTAGAGATAATAGTGGAAAGGACTATAGTTTTTTGATAAATTTGTTGAGTTAATTAACTTGTAATTTCTTTCCTGTGCACGTGTGAAGTTTCTTAAAGATGACTTAAGGGTTGTTTGGTGGGGGGAAAATAAGTAGTGAAAGTTAAACTTTTCAAAAAAGTAGATTAACTAATGTTCCTTGGTTTAAAAAAAAGTTAAAAAAAAATATGCAACTTCTCACAAAATTAGGCTTAATTCTATAAGTTTTACTTCCCAAATAAACCTTAGGAAAGTTCTACTTCACAAGTGATTTATCATATTTTAAAAAATATTCTTAACTTTTTAATTTATTTTATTAATAAAAAAGGATATTTATGTTTTTAACATTAACATGTAATTTATTTATACTTTTCAGAAAGTTAATTCCTAGATAATATACCATGCGATTGTTCATATTTTGGATTAGAGAGAAGCCAATAGCTGAAAACTAATCCCTTCAAAATATAAAGATTACCGAATACTTAAGAAACCCAACCTTTTACTAACTTTGTCATGATCTTCTTAGTTGTTAAATGAAATTATCAATGCTTTAAATAGGAAGATTTAGTGGAGTACTCCTACGAGCCTTGTTTTTGGCCAAATAGTCCTACTGGGTACTATAAAACCTTAGACAATGTCATTTAATGCCCACGTGCTGTCTCATGCATGTAAAAACTATTATCAGAGATCAAGATTTCATTACTATATATATATATTATTAATTAGCCACGATGGTACATGTCCATTAATAATTCATAGTAGTCAGACGGTGAATTAAACAATTTTATAATTAATCGAAATTTGTCTTTCCTCAATTGATAAACAATTAATGGCGAATAAAACAATAAAAGAAGGGATGAACAATTAACAGAACAATATGTTATTCAAAATCTGCAAATCTTTTTATTCAGTCACTTCTTGGGTGGTTAATACTGATAGTGGATACTTGATTTGATACCCTAGCCCGGATCACTTTCGCTGGCTACACTCAGATGTCTTCAACATAGCCATTCGGAGCTTTTTCACCAGTTCCTTCACTCCTACTCTGTGTTCTTCACCAACCTTCATCCGCACATCATAATAAATTAATCCAAATGAAATTTCGACAGCATTAAACACTTCAAAAACAAAATAATCACTTGCTATTTTCCGAAGAGCTTCACACATTAAACACATCAAAATTATACGTAAATTTCATGTGATGTCTGGGAAAGCGGCAAAGAAAAAAAAACTACTGATCATTGACTGAAACTGATACTGTGTGTATAGATGGATGTGTACCTCAGCAATAATGGTAATATCAAGAGAAGAATCTCCAAAGGGTAACACACTATTACTGATTATGGAGAAATGAAGACTCCGGAGCTGAGCCAATATGTTTAGCATAATGCTTTTTTGCTTCCCACAGTGGATTCTGATGAGAATTTCCTTCTGTAACACTCTTGCTTCTACTTCAGGCAGTGCTTCGTTAATTCTGAAGCAAGCAAGATCAGAGCTCATTTCACTTGATGTTGTGTCTTGATCATCATCATCATCGTTGAGGTGGGTTGATTTCTTTGTGCATGAAACTGACTCTGCACTTATCTTCTTGTTCTCTTCCTCCAGCTCTCTCACTTGTTTTTGAAGTTTCTTCATGTGATTGATAGCTTCGCTAAGTATAGAGGACTTGTCAATCTGTTACACTTAAATTTGAAACCCTAATTAATCGCTAAGTAATATGAATATCTACCCTTCAGGGTAACAGGATACTGAAAATTAGCTCCGTGAAGTGATGGACACTGTGCGTGTGTGTGAAATGAATGAAACTGACCTTCTTCAAACCAGGAATTATAGCTGAAAGTGCAATAAACTTCTCAGTGAGTTCTTGTCTCCTTTTCCTCTCAGCCATAATGTGATCCAGTGTCTCAGATGAACTTCTAGTCTTCTTGGTCCCTTGTTTTGCCTTTGGTCCCTTTCCACTATTATGGTCTTCTAGGGTTCGTTTTAGGGAAGCATTTGTGCCTATACTACTCTCTAATTTCTTATTATTAGTACTCTTCACAGAAGATTCATGTTTCCCATTAGAATTACCGTTGACATCTGGGGGGCCCGGTAATACCGTTGAGTTATCAAACGACAGAATGTAAGATGACGGAGTCGATGGGGTTGCAGGTTTGTCGGAGAAACTAGCAAGTGTCGAGAGGATTGAGCTCGAGCTGTTACGCTTCGGCTGGCTGCCGGAGTCATCGAAGGATAAGCCACTGACAGCGGGGGTTGTTGCGGCGGCACCACCAGCATCTGCGGCGGTGAGGGCGGTGTTTTGAATAGCGGAAGAGTGAGTGCTGTCACTCTCAGAATTGAAACAAGGTTGGTGAAGGATCTCCCTCAGGAACTCCTCCCCATCAAAAGAGCTATTGTTGATGGATTCGTTGAAAAAATCGTTGTCATTCATATCCTTAAATCAAAATCAAAACACACCAAAGTTATATTTGTTTCTAGGAAATATAACATAAATATAAATATGTGGATGTGGGTCATCAAACCCTAAATGGAACAATCAATGATTATATATACCAGATCAGAGAACCAATCCTGCCAAGGCATCTCCATTAAAATTGGAAAGAACAGATGGATTATATAGCAATGGAGGGGTGTAAGACAGTAATATATATCTGCAGGATGAGGAAGGGGATCGAGTTATATATACCAAGCTAGGATTGAGTTATAAATAGGTGTGTTACACGCAGTACCGTGCTATAGCTTCTCTCACTTCATTATTTTAATAAAACAAAGAGTTGTATCACAATTAGAGCCGGTAAAATGGGTCAGGACCGACGTATCGGCCTGAATAACCAGATAAAATGGGTGGATCAAGCTTTAAAACTAGAAGCCTGAAAGGAAAATAGGCTTTTTAGGACTGGCCCGAGTGGGCCACGGCCCGGCCCGATGGGTCTGTTTTCCTTTTTTTAAAAAAAATATTAAAAAATATACTATTTTATTAATTAATGATATATAAATTATAAAATTTAAATATTATGTTAATTTTTTGTGAATGATAGTGATAATTAGTTGTATTAATTTAAAAAGTTATATGAACAAATTTTAAAAAAAAATATGAAAAATATTTTTTAAAAATATACGGGCTCGTACCATACGGGCTCGGGTTTTACAAGTTGAGCCTGTTTGGCAATTCAAGCTTTTTGACCCAGCCTGAATTGCCAACTCTAATCACAATCCTAGCTCGGGAACGTATCTCCTGTGGAGTCCTGCCACGGTTCTAATTTTTTTTAATGTTTATTTTGGGAAATAAACAAAGATACAAAAAATATACTTTTATGAGTCATGCATTCATGTGCATATACAGCCTTTTTTTTTTTATAATACTACAAAGTAGAAAGTGAATTTCTCGTCATACTGCAGTCACAAAGTTATACACTATCTTAAAAGAAATGATAAAAATCGCACAACTATATGACTATATAAATCTAACAAATACATTTTTAAGTTGTAATATTTATTTTAATAAAAATGAAAAAATTGAAAGCCTATAGCTACCACAACATCACAGTGGGAGGTGGGGTTTTCCAAGAAGAGACCCCTAATTTGTCGCAATCATGTGGACTCTTAAGTCATTCTCCTCCAATTGAATTAAATATAATTAAAAAATGTGTTAATAAAAAAAAAAATATATATATATATATAATTAAATAATGTAGTACGAAGATTATGTGGATCGGAGTAGCCCACTTGCCAAATAGGAGAAAAGTTTCACTAGATGGATGATTTAAATACGGGCTTTATTTTCATTCGCTCACGTGACACTTATCACTTATGTGTTGTTCGAGGAGGAAGGAAAAACAAAATTTACTACCAAAAAAAAAATTATATTCCATGAACTATCATTCCCTAAAATTTTTTAAAATAATAAGATATAATTAAATTTTAATTTAAAATCCCAAATATATTAGAGTTCTATAATAGATTATAGTTGTTGGAGATCATTCTCTTTAATTTTGATGATGTGAATCATTCAATCACATGAATAGAGAGAATTATATTACATATAAAAACAAACAAATATAAAGGCCCTGTTTGATGCTGTTTCCAAAAATAGATTTTCTATTTTCGGAAACAGAAAACTCAAAAAACTTGTTTAATAAATCTGTTTTTTATGAACTGTTCTGGAAAACAGAAAAATAAAAAACAAAAAACTAAGAACACATTTTAGGTGTTTTGTAGTTTTTGTTTTGGAAAATACAAGGAAAAGTGAGAAACATCTACCTTATTAATGGTAAAGTTATAAATTTTGAATAACTCATCTATTATTCACAGTTATAATTTTGAGAACAATTATTCAAACAGATTTTTTTGTTTTCTTGTTTTCAAAACTTATTCTTGAAAACAGTTTTACAAAACTATTTTTGAGAACAGAAAATGCTATCAAACAGACCCAAAGTTGGGTCATATGGTAAATTTGAGATTGTTAATATTTTTAATTAATCAAATTAAATAAGAATTATAGAAAACTATCTATAATAACCATTGTCTACTATGAGACTGCAATACACATGATATTTTAAATCAAAATTTAACTATATCATTACTATTTTAGGAAATTTTAGAAAATGACACTTTATGGGATCCAAATTAAAAAAAAATCATATTCAAATATATTTTTTTTTGAAATTTTATGATAGAGAATGGATAATTAAAATTTTAAATAGAGATATTTCAATAGATATCTTGATTAGTTTTAGATTTAATTTAGGATTTTTATTTTATCTTTTATTTATTTCCTATTTTATAATTTCTTTTTCTTTAAGTTTACGTTAAAAAGTTCTAAAATGTTTTAATTTTTAAGAAATTTTCAAATAAGTGATATTTATGTAATTTCCCTAAATTGAGTTATTAGGTCAAATAATTTTTTATTTTATTATATTGTGTTAATCATCTAAAATATTCTATTGAGTCCTATAAATAACTATCATTGTCATTTAAATTTTAGAAAATTATATTAAATGAATTTGAATTTTCTAAATATTTATTTTCTCCCTTCTGGAGTTCTTTCTTTTCTCTGTCTACCCTATCTTTCTCTTCTCTTCTCTTACATCATTTGGTATCAAAGTTAGCTTTTTTACACAACCCATGTGCTAGACTTCTTAAATCCACAATGATAAAAAAAATCCCAACAAAACCTTGAAGAATTTGAGAAAGCTGCCAAGGATCTTGTAGACCATGAAATAGAAGTCATCAATTACAAGAATAACACGAAGGAAGCAATTCTTTGAGGGGATTTCAATCACAGGTTCGAAAAGTTGGAGAAAATGTATAAAGAGATCCTAAGTAAGCAATATACGAGTACGACAACAAAAGGTATATTTGGAAATCCACATGTTCCCAAGGAGATCAACTTAGGAGGTAAGCATATACCTTCCTCTAGTCAATTTGTGGTTTCACCTAATGAGAATCATCAACCCGAACAAGGCAATGTACACTTGAATGGTAGGGGTCCTCTTCCTAGGACTAACAACCACCATAATGACTACATAAGAGATTGGTGGGATAACCAAGATACCAGATACCAATACAATAAAAGGCACATGTCACACCTAGAGATCATCTAGGAGCTTATGGGCGGATTCTTCCTAATGACATAACCAAGAAGGTTAAAGTCGAAACCCCTGAGTTTGATGAACTATTATATTCGAGTGCTTTCTTGGATCGACGAGCTAGTATGAAAAATTACTTTGAGTCATATGAGATGAATGATGTTTAACATGTTCATATCACGAAGATAAAGCAGAATGCAGAGTTTAACTCTTCGAATGAGAGTTTTTTCAAGTAAGGAAATGGAGAATGGGCAATTAAAATTTTAAATAAAGATATTTTATTAGATATTTAGATTATTTTTAGATTTAATTTAGGATTTTTATCTCATCTTTTATTTATTTCCTATTTTATAATTTCTTTTTCTTTAAGTTTATATTAAAATGTTTTAGAATTTTTAGTTTATAAGAAATTTTTAAATAAATGATATTTTTACAATCTCTTTAGATTAAACCATTAAATTAAGTAATCTCATATTTCATTAGATTATGTCAATCTTCTACAATATTCCATTAAGTCCTATAACTAGCTATCATTGTCATTTAAATTTTTAGATATCTATTTTCTCATTTCTTAAATTCTTTCTTTTTCTTAAGTTTTTGCATTTTCTCTCCCTTTTCCCTTCTCTTCTCCAACCTCACATGGTTTTAACAATGAATATAATTGTCGTTATATTCATAGTTATCGTTTATTTTTTGCTGAAACAAAGGGGCTGCAAGCCAAAAAAAAAAAAACAGAGAAACATCAAGTACTAAAGTCACTGGACCTCATCGAACAATCCTTAGAGGAAATCAGACTCACTCTTGGAATCATCTCATGATGCCAGACATGATCACCCGGGATTTTAGTTTTTAAAGTTCAAGGACAATAATTAATAATGACTCAAAAAAATATTTAATACTTCCCAGTTGATCCGCAAAAAATGTTTAATACTTCTTGGTTGGAAATTTGAGCCATATGCTGCCAAAAAACACAAAAGAAAAAGAAAAAAATTTACCAAGATATTAAAAACTACAAATTATTTACCAGATTCGAAATTTGAGTGTGTGTATGACACCAATTTTCCACTTTTTCTCCTGACGCACAAATCAGTGTGCATACATATCGCCGGGTTGTGTGTAATTTTTTTTTTTAAACATTTTTTCAAACAGGGTGTCGGGTGTCTAAAATCCTGCCACCCCATACGTGCCCTCCTCTTACTACATTGCCCCACTTCCCGTTTTGTAACGTCCAACCCCATTCTTCAAACACACCCCCCCCCCAACAAAAAAAAAAACAAAAACACAGACTCCTATAATATTTATATAATATATATATATACATGATTTCAAATTTTAATGTTGTATTTGGCAAAAAAAAATGTGGGTAAAAATTTTTTAAATGAATATATTCAATTTAATATTTTTAAATTTTTATTTTACTTAAAAGATATTTGGAATATATTTGGCAAACCCCTCTTTTTTTTAAGCATATTTTTATTTTTTATCTATATTTATTTTATAATTTTAATTTTATTTACACTAAATTTATCATCATTCTAATCGATCTATTTATTTTTAAATTAAATGTTAATTTTAATTTAATCAACTAAATTTCAATTTTATATATTCATCTTTACATAGTACTATTTTTATTAATTCTCAAGTTGGTTTAATTGGTAAGGATGAAACTCATATTTGGTGGGTTCAAAATCTGCTGTTAATAAGAAAATTGTGTTGGTGAGCTGTCCTAACTTTGATGGTCCTTAGGATCCAATTTAGATAAACTTTTATTCACCAAAGAAATTATTTTAGTGATCTTGATGAATTTAAACAAAATTTACTGCTTGATATCTTATACCACAATTTCTCTATATGTAAATGTAAAGAAAGCTTGAGTACACTCGAACCTTGAAATTTGAACAAACAAAGAAATAAATAAAAATTTTGAGATGACACAGGGATCTCCTGGAAAGTTGATAGATAATACCACGAAGGTTGAAGTTCACCAAAGCGATGGATAAAGTGCCACGGCGACTTGAATGAAGCTTGGGGGCTTTGAACAATGTTGTTGATGAGCGTGATATGAATGTATCTGTTTTTCTGTCTTCTTGTATTTTTCTTCGTCGTCTTCAGTCAGAGTATTTATAGAGAAGGAAGTCCGATCAGTTTTCCAATGGTAGGAGCGCGACCCTACTCCATGATCAGAAAATGCCCCATGCTACAGTAATCACCCTTTAAAAAAAAAACACACACACACACACACTTTAATCTAATTGGTTAATACCATTTATTTAGCTTAAATAATTTTTACTTAAAGAAATCATAAAAACTTTGAATCAAATTTTTCAGTAATTCTTTTTTAAAAATATACATTTAACTAATTGTGTTTAAAACTTATAATACAAACTAAGCGCACACCAAGTTGAGTGTCGGAAACCCAAGAAAATATATGTACAAATTGTAGCATATTGGTATATGATCTGAGAATTGTAGCATCCTAGTTAAAAAAATTTTCTTCTATGGCATTTTGCTCCCCTCTAAAGCCCTCCTTGGTTCCTTTTGGGTTTTTTAATCTACTTATGCGAATTTAAATAATTAAAATTAATTAGAAGCTTTGATTTTGTAAAATTTTATTATTATAGCATTCCTAATATAAAAGTTATTAACCTTTATCATACATTAATGCTGGGGGAAATTAAAACTATAAAGGGTATTTATAGAAATTGCACATTAATGCTTCTCTAAACTTTGCAAAAGTCTTACTCCCTTTGTCCCCTTTTATGAGATCCTTCCAAAAAAAATTTGTTGTCCCTTAATATAAAACCTTTTATGTAGTGAAGCATTTATCAGTTTATTAAAAAAAATATCTTTCATAAATTCACTTTATAACTAAATCTTCTAACTTTAATCCCTTCCCTCTAGAAGAAAAAGTCAATAAAATGAATGAAAGGCATTTTAAACTTATAAATTTTTTTTTTACAAAAATTAAGATTTTTATAACTAACTTTTACACCTTCTTTGATTATACTCCTGTAATTTTTTCAAAAGGGTCAAATGGGGACAAATGGAGTGTATTAACAAGTACTTGATAACTTTGTGTACAAAAAGAAAAAGTAATAGCTTCAAAAAAAAGTTGAAAGATGTTATAAATGAGGCTTTAGATTGATACACACGTAATTTGGTGAACTATAGGTCTTATGACCATTTGTTCACCAAAAAAAAATGAAAAGACCAGGAGATGACAAAGAGTTGATATTGAAATCTTTTAGGTTTAAAGATTTTCTTGTAATAATTTTTTTCTAACCTATTTTTCTTTTAATAATTTAAAATGTGGAATCCTGTTCCCTGATTGATCTTCACTTTCTCCCATATTTCCTTGATTGAGCTTTAGATTAACACACACACGTAAATGAAAGGAGATGATTAAAAGAGTTTATATTCGTGAAATCTTTTAGGTTTAAAGACTTTTTTTGTAATATTTTTTTTATAACATTTTTTCTTTTTAATAATTTATAATGTGGAATCTTGTTCCTTGATTGATTGATCTTCACTTTTTCCCATATTTCTATTATTTAATTAATTTTTACCCACGTACAAGGACAGTAGGAATCGAATCTGGGTTATCTATTTTAAACTAAATTTTATAGATAACCTATTTTTTATTTTTCTTAAATTAAAATTTATATATAGAAATATATTTTTTACCAAATAAAAAATATATTTTTTAAAGTAATACAGTTATGTATTCATAATTTCATATAGTTTTTATTATTTTTAGTATATTTTTCTTTTTTACTGTATAAATGTAGAGATTCAATTTTTACTTTGTAGTATTCTTTTTGAAAGAAAATTTTAAAACTCATAAATACATGCATGACTCTAAATAATTTATTTTTTTATATACAAATGTTAATTTTAAAAAATTAAAATAATAAAAAAACCTGCCAGAGCAGATCATGGCGGGAGGGGTCTGACTGCTGCAGCGACCCCAGGTCCGTGGGAATCGTGGTTCGTTTCATTTTTCTATAATTTGTTTTAAGGTTTACTTGGTATCACTTTTCAAACTCCATTTTTAGGCTAAAACCATTTCACTCATTTTTTTGTAAATATTTAGGTATTAAAATAGGTTTTGGTTAACACCGTAATTTTTGCTAAAAAAAAGAGTTGAAGGAGAAGCAGTACGATTGATGCTTTTCCATTCTGCTTTTTCATTTTTACCTATATTTATTTTAAAATTAAATAAAAATATATCAATAAAAATGATAAAAAATAAAAAAAAATAGGAAAATAAAATTTCCATAAAATATCTCCTATTTATTTACTAAAATGTCCCTTCAAAATTTTAATTTTTATAGATATGTAAGAAAATGTTATATCAGATATATTATATTCTCAATTAAATAAATGAAGATTAAAATTTTGGTCCAAATAAATTAAATTAATCATGAAATAGAGTTTAAACTCAATTTAGAGAAAAATTATGAGTTATATCAAAAAAAATTTTCAAATAAGTCATTCAAACATAAACACATTAATACAAAATCAATTTTTATCATAACTACGTTACAAAACCAATTCCATCAAAATTTATTTTTAACCAACTGAAAACCAAACGAACCCTAAAGAGTTCGATTAGGGCACGACACCTCTCACTTCATCAACTCAATAAATAAAAAAAAATGTGGGCTTTAATTATTCCCTCTAGTGCAAGTGAGTTTTTATTTTTATTTTTTATTTTGTAGCGGTGGGACTATAGATTTATAGTTGCTGGCAGATGTTTACCTTGAATTAGATTAGATTAGATGAAGGGAAAATATATGAAAAAAAATTCAAACAAAAAATAAGAGGGGACATAGACCTTCCGTTATCAAGATTTTTTTTTTCCTAATATTTTTCTCCCTTTATTTTTTCCTCATCTCAAATTAAATATAACCTTATAGTTACTCCCTTGCTCTTAAATCATTTATAATTTATGGTTATACACATGGAATAAGAAAAGTTTTAATAATGTAAAAAATGCATGGTACACGATGACTTAAAGTACTCCTATTTAATTACAATTTTTACTTTTATTAAAAATATTTTCCTTAATCCACATGATTCCCATACTGATAACCGGAGGTTAGAGGTAGTATTAGTAAGTAGTAACTTCAAATGTGTTGAAAGACGTTGCACATGGTTGAATATATAGGAGATGAGTGAAAGAGTTTGATATTCGGGGAAATCTTTTACTGCAGGTTTTTAGAGATTTGTGTTGGTCGATTCCCTTCCCGTTCCTTCATTGATCTTCACTTTCTCCCATATTTCAACTATTTAATTAGTAGGAATCAAATCTAGGGTCCTTGTAACGAGACCTCCTCCTGCACACGGTGCTGCCGCGGCATGGGTCTTTTTATTTTTTTAGCTTTTTTTTTTAAATTAAAATTTATAAATAAAAAATATACTTTTTAAAATCATGCAGTTGTTTATTCCTGTAATTTTTATTGTCTTTTTCTCAGTTACGGTTTGGTTTATAGTATTTTTCTCTTAAAAGTAAAATTAAAAATTGGATAAATATATGCTTGCAATTGCATGCCCCTAAGAAGTATATTGTTCTATCTACAAATTTTAATTTCAAAAAAATAAAAAACCTACTACATCAGGACCGGAGCATGTGGGATCTCACTGCAAAAATCCCAGGTCTGGAGGAATCGCGGTTCGTTTCAATTTTCTATAATTTGTTCCAGGCAGCTCCGTTACGCCGTCACTTCTCTCACTTCATCATCAATTCAATAAAACAGACAAATAAATGTGGGCTCTGCTATAATTATTTCCTCTAGCGCACGTGAGTTTTTATCACAAATGTGATTACCCCCTTCCTCCCTTTCTTAATATAATATAAAAGATAATAAGAAGAATTTCTATACTTTAAAATACAGGAAATAATAAGATTTATTTAATATATTTAATAATTTTTAAAAAAAATATTTTTAATTAATATAATATTTTTTTTATATTAATTGTATGATGTAAAAATTATTAGTACTAAATAAGAAAATTTTTAAAAAATATTTTCTATTTCAAACAAATTTATTGTTTTGCTTATTTTGAATAATTTTATCTTTTATTTCTTATATCAAGAAATGGAAAGAGTATAAATTTATAATTGTCCGCAGTCATTTATAGTTACTGTTTTTAAGGACAGTAACAAATAAGAACTCCAAAAAAAAAAGTCATTATATATAGTAAATTAAATTTCGTTCAATACCATGACTTAAGGACATGTTATGGTTTCCAGAGAATTCCACGTACATAAACCAACAAAACAAAAACTGTTTGAGCTTGTATCTGTGCGTCTGTGTCAAATGTTAATAGAGTTAAAATAATATATTCATAGCAAAAAAGATATTTTTTCTTTTCATTAATATAAGATTTTTTTAACTGAAAATCATGTAGATTTAGAATTATAGTTAAAATTAATTAATTATATCAATTTTTTAAAAAATTTCAATATTTTTTAAAACTATTTTTATTTAATTTCTTTTTCTTTGAATACATTAAATAGTTGTATTTTTTAAAAATATATAATAAATACTACCTCATATACTATAAAAGATTTTATATATAGAATCAGGATAAAATATTATATATTTAGGATTAGAGAGAGTACAATTTATCCAAACTTAAAAAAATATACATAATTACAATAATTCCTGTTGATGAATGATAAAATATTTTTTACTTAAAATTAGATAAGCTTCGTGCATTAATGCGCAAGATCATTTAAACTTACATTGAAAAAATTCATGGAGGATGAAACTATTGACTTGACACACGAGTGTTTGAGATGGAAGGTTTTTTTTTGGTTGGGGGGGGGGGGGGGCGGGGGAGGATGAGTATTTAACGCTCCCTCCGTCCCAGGGTGTTTGGGTCAGTCCGTATTAGACCCTATTTGATTAATATTCGGGCCACTTGAATTAGTTATTGGGTCGGGTGAGTCAACCCAATATTAAATAAAGTTTTTAAAATGAAACAAGTAAAAAAATTTATATTTGTTTGAAAAATAATGTTAGAAATTTTTTTAAAAAATCATGAATAGTCAACAATTATATATTATTTTTATATAATATTAAGTTAAGAAATCAATTTAAAATTTTAAATAAAATTAAAACATTAAAATCTTAAAATAAAATTTTATATAATATTAAGTTTTTATGATAATTATATAATAAATATATTACATAAGATACACATAAAAAAAACCCTATAAAATCAATCAATATTTATAAAATAAAAGAAAAAAAAATACATATGCATGTATATATATATATATGATGGGTTGGGTTAACCCAACACTTGGTCTAATGGGATTAAGTTGGACATAGGCACGAGTATTATTGTACACTCCTACTGTCTCATATCTATTATTGTTTTAAGTTTTTTATTTGTTTTAAAATTATTGTTGTTTTATAAAACTAATGTATAATTAGTTGTTAACAATGTTGTCAAAATCGGACCAGACATTGAACCGAACAAGTCACAAGCTCAAGGTTCAATGGTTCGACCGAGGTCGAACCGGGGTCGGACTGGTAGTGATTAAAATAATATATTTAAAATAAATAATATAAGTTTAAACAAATTTTATAACTTAATTAAAGTTTCAAATTAAATAATATTGAATCATCAATATATTATTTATCACAAAGAAATTATTAATAAGTTTCATATCTCAATATTTTAATTTAAATAAGTTAATATTCATCTATAATAATATTTTGAGTTCAAAATAATAAATTAATAATCTATTATTTATTAAGTAAATATATAATTTTTAATAGTTATATATCATAATAATACTTATATAATATTATAACATATAAAAAAATATTTTGTACTAAAAATGATGTTATTTTATCTTAAAAATTAAAAAAAATTAAAAAATTGGAAAAAAGAAGAAGACAAAACCAGTTCTACCGGTTCAAGGCCAGTTTCACTGGTTCTTGACCAGTTCTGAATAGTACCGGTCGAGTGCTATGACCGGACCGGACCAGGCACTAGTTCCTGGTTCGATTGGTCGAACCGGCCGGTCCGATCCTATTTTAATAACAATAGTTTTTAAGCTTCATAAATTCTGTATCACAATCCTAAACTATAATAGATATGGGACACACGGCGTAGTATGTATTCTAACAAATAATCACAATGTCAAAAGCTATAAATGTGCGGTGTTCTATTAAATTTGTTCAGCTAACAAAAATTTTAACATTTAATAGAATGATAATTAAATAAAAATATTGATTTATTAACATTTTCTATTTAATAATTAAACAGGATGCCACTATTTTAAGTGTTGAAAAAACAATACATCAATCATGAGATTTATGGCTGGTTATATTAAATTAATTTCAGCTGAACATATCAATGAAAGAGCATACGTTAACTTTTTTAAAAAAAATTCATAAACATAACAGGAGAATTTTTTGCAAGAAAAATTAAAAATAAAACAGGAGAATGAGAATCTAAACTCTTTTATTAATTATTGAAAAAAAAGATAAACAAAAGGAGTTCATTGATTTATGAAGTGTACCAAGTGGAATCCCATATAAACAGTAGAAATAACAAAGGAACAGGGTCAAAATTCATTGGGTCTCTGATCACGAACCTTGGATCGCTTTTTTGCACAATCTCAAAGGTTCGGAAGACCAAGGCCTGAAGACATTATTTGAAGGACAAAACTTATGTACTTAATGTTATAACTATGTTGTCTAATTGTCCACTTATATATTGTCACATGGATTTTTTTTTCCACTTCATCAATTAACACCTACTAAACTCCATTAATGCCATGTTATCTATTAAAAAATAAAAGAAAAATAAAAAAATCCTAATTTGCTCCCTCATGCTTTTTGATATTGATAGCATATCCAAAAGTGAAAGTTTAAAATGACAAAAAGTGAAAGCTGGAACCAAGTTACTTATAGCAGATGTAAGAGTGGGTGAATTGTAGCTTATATACCAATGAAAACACAATTCTACATCACAATCATTCTATTAAAAATACCCCAAAAGTAAAAATTCTTCAATTTTATGATACTTTTACTGAAAATGAAGGAGAAAAGGAGTCTCATGAAGAGCGTGAGATAAATTACAACTCAACAAGGCTAATAAGAAAGAATTTGCTGAGAAGCGAGAGAGAAAATGGAGGCCTATTTTTTCTCCAACAAATCATGAATAAAGAGGAAGACAGAACAACAATGATGGGGAGGCCTAGTGAAGAGTGAAGAGTGAAGAGAAAATTGAAAAAGGGAAAGAAGGAATGAACCTGTTGAAAATCAAAGAGGAAGGAAGGGGTATGTAATTAATCTATTTGCTAAATCACTCTTGAATATTAAATCTAATTTGATCCAATTCGCCTTGTGCTGCTCAATCACAATGGAGGATACTCAATCTCTATGGTAGCAGAAGATATGCACAAGTTCATAGGTGTAGATCTCCAAATAAGGCTTTTTAGTTTTTCTTTTCTTTTTATTTTTAATATGTAACATGACATTAACAGAGTTTTGCAATTGTTAATTCATGAAGTGGAAAAATAATCCATGTGGCAATATATAAGTGGACAATTGGACAAAATACCCAAGTTTTGTCGATACTTAAATGAGACATTAATCATAATAATCTTCTCTTGATCTCCTCTAAATCTATCACCTGTCTTAAAGCAACCAACTTGGTTCTCTTAAACGGTGTAGTGTTGCTGAATCGTCTCAATGTCAAGCCCCTTGAGTTTCACCACCGACTCCACATGCCCCTTCAATGTGTGAAGCTCCCTCAACCTATAATCATACAATTCATCACATTAATTACTTTCACAAATTCTTACCCATAATTAATTTTAATTTCACAAAATGATGAGTCATATAATGTTATTTTTCATACATTGATCTGAAGTGAGAAGATTACCTCGCAACTTCAGCGCGTTTCCTTGCTTGTTCTGCGAGTTCAGAGAGTTCGCCATACGAGCTCATCTCATTGAGGATTTGTTCGGTTTGAGGAGGATTGAGCCCATGGAGTGTGCGTTGAGCTGTTGCCCATTGAGCTTCTCGTTGTCCTCTTCCATAATCCTTTTTGGTTTTGAAAGCAGTCTGCCACATTTACATATCGCACTCAGATAAACCTATTGAGATGATGAAGAATCTAGCTAGGTTTTATCGATTCTTTTGAGTGAGTACGTACATACCTTGTTCTCTGTAATATTATCCCATGCCTTCCCACTTAATGCATATCGGATTATGAATTTCAGAAAATCCAAAGGAATGTAGAAGATGATGCTGTAAATCCATATTACACCTGCCCAACCCCACCCGAGTCCTTCAATCTTTGCGAATCGCCAGTTTCCATACACTGCTATTATAGTGGCAACCCATCAATTCATCCCAAAAAAAAATAACTCTTTAGTTTGTAAAATGTTAAACAAACCTTAACCTTTTTGTCATTGCATATACACTTACCAATTGTGCTCCGATAAAGGCGAAAGCCAGCCAGAGACCGGGGCGTTCAACTTAAGACCAGTTCCTTGATCGAGTAACAAAGATGAGGGCTTGGCTTACAATACTTACTTGAAGGTAAACTGCTGATGTTAGTGCTTTGTCATTGTCCCTAATAGATTTCACCCTAAATTTTTCCTGCAAAAGTTTTGGGTCTTGTATAGTTATGCTTATATGAGAAATAAAAATATTAAGTAAGGACAAGACATTTATTTTCAGGCATCTCCAACACTAATGACATGATCTATTTATATCTCACGTGTTGGTGTTAATGTTAATGTTAGTGTTTGTCATACTTACTGAGAAGAAATCGGAAGCATGGGCAACCCAGAAGAAGACCACAGTCATCACAGCTAGGTAGGCTCCAAGTACTACACCAGTAGCAAAAATCTCATTAAGCTTCCATGAATCTGGAGCAGGGGATGGCTTCACCCTATCCTTAGAAATGGTCATGATGGTCCCATCATTTAGTATGGCAATGATCAAAACCATAAAAGGAGAGAAATCAAATTTCCAGATAAGAGCAAGCAACAAGAAGCCCAACACAATTCGGATTGTTATAGAAACTGCATAGATGGTGCAATTCTTCATTCTTTGGAAAATGGCTCGGCTTGTCAACACTGCACTAATAATCACACTTAAACCAGGTTCCGTCAAAACTATATCAGATGCATTTCGAGCTGCATCAGTTGCATCGGCGACTGCAATCCCAATATCTGCCTTTTTCAATGCAGGAGCATCATTCACACCATCTCCAGTCATTCCACATATGTGTTTCCTATCTTGTAGTCGCTTCACTATCTCATATTTATGCTCTGCATTTGACATGAGTTAGCAATTGACAAATACTTTTTCACATTAAATTCTCATCACATACATATCATTCTTTTTACAAGAAAGGTAGAGTTTGATCCTACCAATTTAGTTAATCGCTTTAATTTCGTGAATCATATGTATGTTATATGCATGTATGTATTTACGTATATTTACCAGGAAAGACGCCGGCAAAGCCATCAGCCTTCTCAATAAGCTCATCAATTGGAAGTGCAGCGATAGACTCATCCTTGTGCTCACCAAGGAGGGAGGAAGAAGGATACATGTTGCTTCCCATGCCAAGCCTACGACCAGTCTCCTTCCCAATAGCTAGCTGATCATCAGTAATCATCTTCACATTCACTCCAAGATGAAGAGCACGTTTGATGGTCTCTGCACTATCATGCCTTGGAGGATCAAAAAGTGGCAAGAGACCAACAAACTGCCATGGCCCTCCGGCACTCTCCTTAGTCTTTTCTGGCCCTTCCTATTAGTTCACAAATAAAAACTTTATTAACTAACTCAATCCTAGCTTTAATAAGTAGCTAACAAGAATCACCACTTACCTGTCTTGCAACAGTAAGGAAACGCAGACCACGTTCAGCAAACTTATCGATAATGGAATGAATTTTGTTCCTCATATCGTCTCGAAGTTTACAAAGTTCTACAATCTGGAAAGAATTTTAATAAGGTTTATGTGATGAAGCAAGACAATATCATCTACTTTCTACACTAAAAGATGTGTATCTATATACCTGTTCTGGTGCTCCTTCTGGTGCTCCTTTGCTCACTCGGTGCCAATTGCCTGCAGAGTCAATGTATGTTATGGCTGTACGTTTGTCCACTGGATTAAAGGGAAGGAAATGCATCTCTGTGATGTCATCTCTTGCCTGCACAAAGTATGAGTTTTTAATCGTCGCAATCAAAATATCTTTGATTCTCTAAATTGCATCTTTGGTTGAAGCATACCTCCTTTGGGTCACCCAACATTCAAACAATGCAAGCATCAATAGCATCTTGATTCTCCACCCTCGATGCTTTAGCTCCAAGCAATATTAGAGTGTCCTTGTCAATATCTTTTACAAAAACCTGCACATGGGCGAATCACATTCATGAATAACAAATCAAAACACAATTTTTTGTCCGTAATATGCCTGATCGGTTACCTCAATCAAGCTTTTGTCGATGGTCAGCTTGTTTAGTGTTAAGGTGCCAGTCTTGTCACTGCATAGAACATCCATCCCAGCCAGCTCCTCAATGGCTGTCATCCTCTTGGTGATAGCTCCTTGCTGGGACAACCTATGTGATCCAATAGCCATTGTTACTGATAAGACTGTGGGCATGGCAATGGGAATCCCTCCGATAAGAAGCACGAAGAGATTGTCAATCCCATCCCTATATTTTCGATGTTGTATTGGGTACATCACAACAATCTCTACAATCATCCCAATTGCTATTGTACAAATACAGAAGTTACCAATGGCCGTTAACACTTGACCACAAAAAAAGGTAGACACCATAGGCCGATTCATAACACAGAAAAATTGTAAGGACAATGCTAATGCTATGGAGAGCTCAAGCACAAAAAAAAAAAACAAAAAAGGAAAGAAAGAAAGAAAGAAAATGATTATATTTTCATGATTTTTTTTATTATTGGGACCTCAAGGTATTCATATATTTTGTTCAAGTGGGTCCCTGTTGAACATTTTTAAGATCACATCTTTTATCAACATGTATGTTCAAAATACAACCTCAAAGTGCATACTAAAAATAATTGAACCTAATTAATTACCGAAATTTCATGAATTGACTAAAATTCCTCTCTCTGTTTTTTTTTTGGTTACATAAAGAAGAGTTTGAATATTTAACTACCACCCACGCCCTAGCTAGCTATTTAAGTCTTACCACTTAAGTTAACTTTGATGTGCAAAGCGCTTTTACTTTGTACTAATAAGTGATTTTGAAAGGGTGCATGGATTGTAATATTGACTTAATATCCATAAATAAGGTCTTGAGTTTAAACATTATAAATGAAAAAATTGTATTAGAAAAGCTTTACCTTTTAACTAACTTAACTTAAACCCAAATTAGTTAGTAATATTAGATATTATATAATTCTCACGAAAAAAAAAAATTGTTCCAAGCTTCCAATAGCCATGGGTGCCCCCAACAGATAAGTCCGGGTAAAAAGAAATACAAGCTATAATAGTCTCGTTTTTTAGGGAAAAGAAAATATTTATCCCATTCCATATTTTATCACACTGGCCCAAAACCGGGATCACCAAGAACAGTATTCTCTGGAGTCTGGACCAAAATAAAGGGAGAAAACTTTGGTTCGATTTTTTAGTATTTGCTATTGTGTTACCAATGTGATTGTGGAATCTGTTTACTCTTTATTCGTTATATTAATATATGTGACACTCACACATGTTGTAAGATCCATCTTTAAGTTTATTTTACACACATGGCGCCAAAGTTAATAATGACTATTGTTTTCAACAAATTAAGAGAATGTAAATTCTTTGGATTTGAATCTTTTCAATCTCTTTTATAGCATTTGACAATGCTAATTTCAATGAAATATAAAGATAATGATGTACCAATAAAAAGTAATATGGAGATAATGATATGTGAGAATGAACTCTGCACGGTTTTTATGTTATTACACAGAAAATAAAAATATACAATATGATTATTTGACTATTTATATTTTTATTATTTTCATTTTTATTATTTCTTATCTAATATTATGTGTATCAAATAAATTGAGTTAAGTGTGTAAAAGCTATAAGGAAAATGTGGTTACAATTAATTAACTAGTCCTTAGTACAAGGTCATCTGTGGACAAAGTACCGATATCATCAATATAAATATAAAATTTATAATAAGTAGTACTATTAATATTATGGTTTATCTTAGACTCCATATAATACATAAAAAACCGTATCTAGTTAATTATTTGCAATAAGCCAAAATTTTGGAACAACTTGAAGTCACTTAATTTGGAGGTTGTTTGTTCATTTGAAATTCAAGTCTTCTTCTTATTTTTTTTAAGCCTGGCATGATCTTTGTACCTAGTAGCTAAATATCAAGATCAATCATTTAAGTGATTGGTAAAAAAAATTATTATTATATTTTTAACAGCTACAGCATTTTTCGAATTTTATTTTCAAGCTATATATATAAATTTAAATGCAAAAGGAGTTGATAAATAAAGTAGATGAATAATTTTTTTTATATAAACAAAGATGGATAAGCCCAAAAAAAAAGTAAAAACAGTCACGCCAGTGGGCATCAGAGGCCCAGAGACATGATTGAACACTATACAAAGAGGATCTAACTTCCTCATAATCGCTCATGCATGTTCAAGTAAAATTCTTTCTTCCATTTATTTTAAGATTCAAGCCGAATCAAATAATTAATGAAATTAATTTTTTGTAATGCAATACATCATACGAGTACTACTTAATCATTTTAGTTTTATTAGAGCCAAGACAAATCACCTCTACGAATATAGTTGTGTTCATCATAATCATGTCGTTGGTCATTTCAAATTTGTGCTCGTGGGGGGACACCTTCAGTTACCAAAGACATGAATAATAATTAAGCATGATGATGACAAGTCTCACACCCACACCCACACCCACCTTTTTCATCAATATTAATTTTAAATGATTAAGCATCATCTATGAAATTTTGTAGGATTAAAACAGCCGCTGTTTTCACCACACGATCGAAGACACACTTAATTGGCATGCAAAAACGAACTCAATTATATATATTTTGGTATTTCACCCATACATCTGATTTCACACCCACACCCACACCCACAAAAGAAAACATAATATCACATATATATATATATATATATATAGCTGGAAATATGCACTTTAAGGTTAATATATTATGATTTCCAGCTACCATGTTTGATGCTTAATTATTTATGTCTCTAAGACGATACTTTGGGATGATTGGCATGCCAAGGAACATATGGGCCCTCTGTGTTGGAACCAAACAAGGTCTTTACGGTAAGCATGGACCACCAACCCTATCTACACCATTAAAGTTGAAAGCCAAATCGATGGAAAACATTTTATATATCTTAAGTTTGTAAGCAAAAAAATTAATCATAAACTTGAGGTGTTAATTAATTATTATTGTGATGATCAGACCCTGGATGAAGTCCACAAAAGAAGCTGTGTCTTGTGGATTGAGAATGAAAGTGTCTGGTTAATAGTGTGATTAAATGGGTGAGCGGGTCAAAAGTTTTGCTTTTGCAATAGACAAAAGGATGGAAGCTAGACTGATACTTCGTAGGAGCATATGGGAAAAGGTGGTGTGGTCTCTTATCAACAACAAAAAACAAGTCACATAACAATCAGAATGTTTATTTGTCAAAGATGTAATGCCTCCTCACGAACTCATAGTGGCAATTTTAATTTGTCATTTCTGGAATATGTCTGTGCGTGTGTGTGATTGAGCTGTGTGAACATTAATTCCTTCATTTTCTTTACCGTTGAAAGTGTCTGCTGCTATACTGCCAAAAAGGATGGCTTTATGACAATAATTTGCTAACCATGTGACTGAAATTAATAATAATAATAATTCATCTTTGCCATAGCACAACAATGATGAAAGATAGATCTGCTCCATTTATTAGAATAAATAGATAAATTCAATTACGTGTGTGAAATACTAGATGATCTCCCGTGTTTTTTCTTTTATTGGATTTTTCTAAAAATATATATATATATGAATGGGTTTCACATTACTTTTTGACCCAAAATGTTAAAGAACTAAATATTCATTGATCTTTTTCTACTTTATTCCTCTTTTCTAATCTAATTTTGTTACTTGATATATACCAATCATTTTTTATTGTAGATTAAGAATATCCTCATTGGTAATAAAGAATAATCTTTTTCAAGGTACTGAAAGTCCTTTCAATTATGTTTGTTCTTTATTCAAAGATTAGAAATTGAACTCTTAACTATGTACTTATTTAAGGGGTGAAAGCCTTTACCACTCACACCAACATGAGTTGGTTGATAAAAATGATTTCTAATAAATTTGTTACAAATATAATTTAATTAATATCAATCTATTACCAAAAACATGTTTTTGTCCGTATTCTTTCTCTACATTTTCTTTGTAACAAATGTTCGATGAACTTTATACATTAATCCCTTTTTCCTTTCCCTGTGTTGGTCTCTGCTGCCATATCATCCAAAGCTTCTTTATCTGATAAAGATGATATACTCCTCGTCCTATGAGTAAAATTATTAAATAATTAAAATTATAGTAAAATTTAATGATATTTTATTAAAATATGTTTGACTTAAATACTAGAAGATAATTTATACTTCACCTATCAATGTTTTTAATTATGAAGAGTAAAATAGTAAAAAAAATAATTAATGTATAATTAAATGTAAAATGACAATTAAATTAATATATATTTAGAATTTTCAAAAAGGACCAATTATAAAATGAAACGGTGGGAGAGAGTATACTTGTGTATAACAAATAGAAGCCAAAAGCCGAGGATATTAAATTATATGTATATAATAGCTACAGAGTAGAGACAGAGGGCGCCACAGTCATTATTCATTTTGGACTTTTGAAGATTTTTTGGTAAATCTATAGTTTGGCCAGACATGAACTAAAATAGAAGCTCGAAATTAATTGACTTTGTGATTGCCTCCATTCATTTCATTTACCCTCTCCCACATGCTAGCCCACTGTAACTGCTATCATTGAAATTCTCAAGTAGTGCATGTCTATATATATATATATTAATTGTCACAAAATTATTCAGTGACAGTAGTCTTGGACTTAATATACATATATATATATATATATATACACACACGATGATCATATATAGTTTGCTGGGCAATATGTTACTGTTTTGTTCAAAAATAGAAAGATTTAATTACTTCTTGTTTTTACATGGGGGATTAGGGTTGAGGAACTAATTAAGGAGAGGACAGAGAGCAAAGTTCAATTGAGCCATAATGAAGCAACTCCTGAATCATCTGCTCTATGTGATCATCTTCAAGCACCGCTGGTTGAAACTGCTGCTCCTCCTCCTCCTTGTGTTTACTCTCCGGCCACCGGGAACCTGTTTCTGAGCTTGCTCTGGCAACGACGGCATTGCCGGAGGAAGGATGAATAGCAGAGTTCTGTGGTTGCTGTTGTTGTTGAGGGTGTTTCTGGGACTGTTTCTTCATTTGAAGGGAAAGGGAGGCCATGTGGCACTTGTGAAGAAGCTTGGCTATTAAAGTTGGAGAGAGAAGGTTAGAGGAGGAAGAAGAAGAAGAAGAGTGAGGATGAATGGGGCTGAAGGGGAAGTTGGTTCTTGCTTTTGGACCACACATAAGCCTCGCTGCTTCGTCGTAAGCTCTTGCTGCATCTTCTGCCGTTTCGAATGTCCCTAGCCATATCCTTGTCTTCCTGCGGTACACCATAAGAAACGTTTCGTTACAATGAAGTGAGTAGGGTGATCAATACTCAATTAAGAAAGAAAGAGGAAAACTCAAATAGAGAAGAATGAGAAATTTTAAGAAAAGTTTGGAGAAGGGAGAAAGAAGAATTAGTTACAAGATAGGGTGGCGAATTTCGGAGACCCAAGAGCCCCAATGCCTCTGGCGTACACCACGATATCGTTGCTGAGGTCTGGCCATATCGCCGCGGCAAAACGTTTCGGAGACAAAAACGTGTTTGCGAAACTTGAAAGAAACGAGAGAATAGAGAGAGAAAGAGGGGTGGGTGGAGGGACGTAGTGGCTCGGGTCGACGTTTATAGAAGCGGCCTTTGCGGCGGTCTTCATTCACCGATCCCGAGATGGGTCCACCCAGATATTCAATACTCCGATTAATTGGTTACTTTCATCTTCTCAATTTTACTTTTCGTTTTTCATATAATATACTCCGATTAATTTTTTTGTTTGGGAGAATAATATACTCATTTTTAATTAAGTATTAATAATAAAATATGTTAAAATAAATATTTTAATTGCTATTATGAATAACTCAAAAAATCTAATAATATAGATTATTTTAATAATTAGTAATAAAAATAGAATAAAGGTGGTGAACGGTTTTCGTGTTTTAGTGGCTAAAGAAAATTAAATTTCAAGTAATTAAGTAAAAAATTAAATAGAAACAAAAATAATATCATATTTTTATAAATGGTTAATATTCTAGATTCTTCTTTACTTATTAGGAAACTTACATCCCGCCAGACGATTGTTCTATCTTTGCGTTCCTCATGGGCGATGAAGATGATGCTTCATGATATCTCTGGTTCTTGCACATCATGTAAATTGTATTGGGATTGTTTGATGATTTTTAGAATAGTGGAACAACTTTGGGATTTTTTTGGATGTGTTAATTTGTCTGATCAACTAGTAGAGGTAGCAGTGCTGTTGTTCGAATTTGTTTCACCGATCTAAGTTTTTGTGGGTTCTTATTTGTCTATGGAATGTACTATCTCTACCTTTCGAGTGATTTTTCCCCATTATCGACATAAAACATGTCTCCCTTAATTTGTTGGTGGGAGAGGAATAGAACAAAGGAGAACAGGGTAAAATTATCAAACCAGAAGTCAATTCAAGGTTACTGAGGGAAAAAATTCTTCCAATATCCACTCAATTAATGCACACCTTGGTATTAAAGTGTGGCAAAACTCACTTTGGGCCTTAAACATGATTTTTAACATGTAATCAAACATATTCTCAGTATTAAAGTGGCTTCTCCTCAGCCTTTTGAATAAGGTTTTAAGTTTGAATTATGTAATAATAAAAAAAATTATGTAAAAAGAGTTATTTTTATTTAAACCCAATAATACTCCAATTTAATATATTAACTTCATTAAATAAAATCAAGAAAAAACATGCATAAATAGGATTCACTTTCTTATTATGTAAATTCAGCAAAGGTGAACATAATTTTTTTTATTTTACTTGAATTAACTTCAAAAATCTAATTCAACTTGAAATTCTCTTCCCAAAAAAAATTGATCTTCTGTCTTTTCTTACTCGTTATTTTCAAAGCCTTGTACATTATTTCAACCAAAAAAAAAGGGTAAAAGTCTTGCACATCATTGGTAATTATCCACATCTGTAATATTTATCCCCATTGTGTGTGTGTGGGGTGTTTATCAGGTTAAGCTGCTATATTTGAAATCACATTGACAAATCCTACTTTGCATGCAATATATTTGACTTTGATACGCATGAATGTAATCTTTGCTTTGAAAAAAAAAGACATTTGACCAATAAAACTGGATAAAAAGCACATGTAATATTTTTTTTAAATCATAATTTGTTTAAAAAACAAAATTTTATTATCAATTTTAGAGATTTATAATATGTATATGTATATATATATATATGCACACAGGCGCACACCAACATTATGATTTAGTGATTTTTCTTTGAACTCAATATCCGTCATTCCTTTATTAATTAAAGTTAATCTCAAACATTTCTCCACTAATAATCAAAATCAATATAATATAAAAAGTATAAAAAATTGTACTATTAATGAAATGCGAACAATATAGCTTAGAGTTCTTTACAGATGGACGAGATCTTACTCTTGTTATATTTATATATATAATCAAAAGTAGAAAGCTAGCTGATAAGTACATATGATTAAATGTCACTACGTACGTATTCAACCTAATCAAAACAAGGACCCTAGCAATTAGATTACTATTGTGTTTAAGCATTTTAAAAATATTTTTGTTGAATTAAAATTAAGTATTTTATTAATTGCAACTCACTAAAAATACGGTGTATTGATCTTTTGTATTGTATCTGAAAATAAGAGAAAAGCAGCTCCTAAATTTTTTAAGAAGTTATTTCAAAATATTCATTTAACAGAAAAAGAAGAGGAAACTAAACTTTTTAACGTAATATTAGACTTCCAAAAACCCATATGTAAGAAGAATTTTTTTAAAAAAAAAAAATTCAATCATACTGTGCTATGCTATTAAAAATATTTGTTTGCCATATTTTTTATATAAAAAAAAAATCAATAGCAAACATATTATTGATGCATTTTTATTGTACTCATTTTGAAGATTTCGGTGCTAACGTATATATAAAATTGTACCTTTGGTTGATCATATGCTAAATCAAAACAAGTCAAAGATTACTAATGTTCTGATTAATCTTTTCAATCAAACGCAGATTATGGACAAGACAAGTTATTGATCAACGTCGTATTGTTCAACTCAACTTGGTTAAGGTGTGAGACACATGGATGCATGATTCGCATTTAAGTGAATAATCGATGTACAGTAATTAATTATTTGATTATCAGTTCCGTAAATCAAAGTAATTCGCATATTTAAGAGATGCCAAACTGATTTAAATATATGTATATATATACACACATATCTGTGAATCTTAATTGACGACCATAAATATTTGTCTTTTTCATTTGCATTATAATCTTACTTTCTTGAGATTAAATATTTACTTTGACTTTATCTATTACTGCGGTGGCAATCCATTTAACAGTACAGAACGAGTGCATTTAAATATTTTCTTCTGGTTAATCATATAAAGTTCGAAGATTCTTTAATATATGTAAAACAACTAACACAGATGGCGATCAAATTAAGTGATTTGGATTTAATATTTTTTTAAGATTTTAAGTTAGTAATATGTGTGTGTATTGGGAGAGCATTTCCTAACAGACGGACGCCGCCTCCTAGAAAATATATGGTGTAACTTTTATTTTAGCACATATAAAAGCATTATTTTTCTCTAAAAATACCTTTAACTTTAGAGAAAATTCCACTTAAAAACCACAAAGACAAAATATTTTCAAAAAATATACTGTAAATTTGCAAAATTTCCAATAATTAAAATATTAAATTGAAATTAAAATGGGCTAAAAAATGTTAGTTTTGCCTCTACTTTCTTCTTTTCAACTTATCTTAACTTATTTTCAATTGATCTTCACATATTTCCAACTGATCTTTACCTATTTCCTAACTATTCTACATATATTTTCAATTATTCTTCACATATTCTCAACTGCTCCTCACCTATTTTCAACTTCAATTCAAGGTTAAAATCAAACATTTCCCAGTGCATTTTAATTCCAATTTGATATCTTGGTAGATGTTGAAAGTTATGTAAATTCGTGATATGTTTAGAAAATTATGTTGCACATAGTATTTTAGCGGAATTTATATAAAAAAAAAAACTTTACTCTACCCCTTGGAAAATTTCATCCCCCCTCCAAAACCCCTTTTTTTCAGTTTTGTCAGTGAATGAACTCATTAATAATGGAGCATGCGGACAACACATGAATTTTCGATAATAACAACGAATTCGAGTGACATTACATGTATGTTTATTATCATCTAATTCTTTTTTTTATATAATTATATGATATCTGAATCTACTAAGTTAAATTTGAGCATTATCATATTAAAATGAGATAATTTTCCTACTATAATTTTTTTTACTCACAAAACTCAAACTTAAGTCTTCTTTGTGAGGCGTTAAGTCTCTTGGTATTCAACCCAACCGTTGTTGGTTATTATTCCCTTTAGTTTCATTTATGAAGAAAAAAATACATCACGGATATTAAGAAAAATAGTTTTAGTTAATTAAAATTAATTAATTTGTCTCACATTTTAAATTTTTTTTAAAATTACTTTTACTTAATTTAATACTCCCTTCATCTTGGTTTATAAGGAACTTTTAACTATAGTACACAGATAAAATGTGATAATTAATAACGGAAAAAAATTTCATCATTTCCTAAATTACCTTCATTTAATATAGTTGACTCATAAATTAAACTCCCTAATATTAATTAAATTCCATCATTTTTCAAGGATATTTTGAGTAAAAGGAAATTAAATATACTACATAATTTAAAAAATATTTTATATTGTGAAACATAAATTTATTAGGAGAGTGTTTTATATAGCGCAATGGAGAAAGTGCTAATTAATATTACTAATGTATTTAATGCACTATTAATTCCTTTTTTAAGAGTCTTAATGAAAGGTAATTTTAGAGAAAAAATTTAATGTACCGTTAATTCTTTTCTACCCCTTATGTTTAAGACTACTAAAAAGAAAAAAATTTCCTTTATAAATGGAATTAGAGAGAGTATCATCTAATTTTAATGATTTACAATTATATAGATAATCCATTTTGATGATTCTTTGAAAAAATAGTTATGAATTAATGGAAAATAGAATAAACAGTCTCATTTTGCCCTTCACCTCCTAACAAATTGGTTATAAACGCCAAAGTGGACTAATTGCATTCAGAGACGGAGGTAAAACAAATGGCAAAGATGAGGTGTGCTTTCAGAATTATATATCTGAATCCCAAGCAGTGATCATTTTCAATGAGCAGAAGCCTTTATAGTTTCCAAGGCATTTATATTTATATTTATATTTGTATGTTCCTTTCTTCACTAATACTCAACCATCATTTTCAATTCATAACCCTCCTCCCCAAAAAAGTCCAAATAAAGAATGAATTGAACATGGTAGCTTTAGGCCATCTCTGAACAATCATCTTCTTGTGGGCCACAACAACGTCACCTCCTATCTCAAGAATCTTTGAAGGGACCTTGTAGTGATGTGATATTTCTAGTAATAAGACACCCATGTGTTGCACACTCTCATACCTCCTTCCTTCTGCTTGTTTCTATCAAAATGTTCACAGACAGCACCAAGAGATGTAGCAAACTACTAACAAATGCACAATTCATCTCTCCATCACTAATTATTATTGCTCATAACTCAAGGACCCATAACTGCTACCAGCGTGTACGGCTTTGATACTCTAGCCTATAAAAAAAATAAGTAGATCTAGACAATTGGAAGTTGACATGCTTGTTTATCACATTTTTTGGGAAAACCCGCATTTGATTGTTTACGTGTTTGATTGATTTTAATTTCACATAATTTTCATCTGATAACTATTATCATGTCACATTACTTCTTATAAGTTTCAAAATGAAATCATTTCACTTTACATGTGATGCAACAATATCTATTGGATCAAAATAGATTAAGTAAAAAAAAGACCTCTCATTAGGAGTTTGTATGGGGTGATAGTGAAGCCACCCCTAAAATCTAGATTTTGAGAGAAGTTACTTCTACTTTTTGAGCTCAAAACCTAGGCTCCAAAATAACTCACTACTGTTCCAAACACATAATATGAAACTAAAAATCAGCTAATTGCATTAGCTCCATTCATGTTTGACCTTTCACTACTCATCTTTTACAAACTAGACTTGTCCATCACTCATCAGAGTCACAACTCATTATGATCACTCCAACAATAACCGTTTCTGCTTCACCATTCTTACAAGTACAGCATGTTCATCACATTTTTATAAACTAAACTTGTCGAACTCTAGTTAGAGTCACAACTCATTATGATCACTCTAACAGTAACTAACTGTTTCTCTTCTGCTCCACCATTCTTAACCATCCATTTGGATGAGAGAAAAATAGAAGGGAAAGGAAAATTCAGAAAAAAAAATAAGAGGAAAGCTAGACACTATCTTATTTAGGTTCTTCCATATTTTCTCTCATAGTATTCCCTTTCCCTCATTTTCCCCTCATTCCAAACAAAATCTAAATGTCAAATGGACAAATGAAGAGGCCCCTCCAACATGTCTATTTGTATAAAAAAAAATTTCATCAATTATCCATCCACATAAATTGCTAAAGAAATAGTCATCATTCTATACATGTGCTCAAAAGCATTATCCATGAATCATATTGCTAAACTAGGAAGACCTAAAATTTCAAAATTGAGGCCTAAGTATGAGTTACATTAGTTTCATTCACCTTCTCTCAATGACCAAACGGAAAGTAAAATATTAGAGGAAGAAAAATCTAGTTTTTGCACGAAAACACCCTATCCAAACCTTGAAGCTTCATTTCCTACCCGTATTTCCAGCTCGAGGCTTGCCTTTAACCTCAGATTCCTGTTCACAATATTTTAAAGAGGTTACACCACTATCAAGATTGTTTGAATTATTTGAATAAATTAAACAAAAAGAAAATATCAATACAAGAAGCGATCAACTCTCATTTGTAAGCATCATGATAAACTAATGAATGAGGTAAAAACAAAACAGCATCCCTTAATTCATTTTTTCTATTTTTCTTTACCAGGGAAACAGAATCTGTCAATCTGATAGAAGAATTTTTTAAAAATTCAATAAGCAAGTAGATGGTTAAATCTTTTTCTCTTCCTAAAACAAATACCAAACAGAAAGAATAACCATCACTGTCCTTCGTGATCTGTTTCATTCTTTAATAACTAATATTTAATCTTTTCATTTTCTTGCAGTTTCATCCAGAGTATTGAGACATTAATTTTCATAGGTGACTGTATGTGCTAGTGTACCTGTGGTAAGTGCAAGAAAATGAAGGTCTTCGCTGTTGCCGGATTGTGATTTTCTGCACCCTTGCCCCAGTCATAACAGACCTACAACCCGGCAGAAGATTTCAAGTCATCAGGAACTGAATGGAAGGGTCGCATAACATGTCCCGTAAAAAAACAAACATATTTGTAGTGAACTTTGAAGAAAACTCACAGATAACAAAATATGCAATTGTTTTGGCTAGCTGGATTCATGAACAATTGCAATCTTTATTACTTATGCATGATAGGTTAGCCCAAACATCTAATCTGAGTAGCAGGATGTGATTTAAACGGCTCAAATCATATTTTCTGTTTTAACTCACAATTAAACTGGTATTTTAATTTCTAAAAGCCATAATTATTCTAAACTAAGTTCATTAATGCTTAAATTTAACTCTGCAATTTCAACTATATATTCTTGTCACTTTTTTCCTTCAGCCATCATTAATTTCAAGTTTCAACAGAATGCATAATCTGTTGGCTGGAAATATATATATATATTGAATTTGTATAAAGTGAAAACTCAAATTAGAAAATCAAATATATTCAAGGTAATTAGAAATTTAAGTGCATCAGCTAGGCTCTTACTCTTACCCAGTCTCCTCCAACTGTTGAATAATAATACAAAGAGAAATGCATGGTTATATAATGAAGATAATCATGGTGCGTTCAGAAAATAGAACCACACTTACTTGCATCAGTCAAGAACTAGAAAACATACCCATGATTCTGTAATATACCTAGAAATGATGAATCTGGTCTGCATAAACTTAGTAATATTTAACATCCCAGGCAATATATAAATGACAGCAGATTACACATCTGCATATTTGATTGGCGCTATACGTGCATTGTAGATGTACATGCACAAGAATGTGGAGACTAAAGAACGAAAGAACATTAAACAGATATAATGTAACAGCAAATGTACGTCTTGTTGGTTTAGAACAGAAGCTGCATAGAAAGTAAAACACTACAATTTGTGAAAACATTGTAACAAGACATACCGCATAAGCAAATATGGAACCATCATTGTTAAATGCACTGCAAGGTATGGGCTGACTACATCTTTGCATGGCCTGCAGACACAATCACATATTACAAGCGAAATAACAATCATACGATCATACCAAATACTCTAATAAAATAACTAGAAAGGTGGATAGAGGATGGTCTAATACTTTCAAGATGGTGAGACATGATCAACACTTGAGAAGTATGGACCCAAAAGCAAACAAAAACATAAATTCCATTATAAAATATTCAATCCTCAATTTGCATCCTTTTATGGTTGAAGGCATTCTAAGCTTATTTACCCCATAATATTAGCAAGAAAGGGAAAATAACAACAACATTGCCATAGAAATGAAGTCACCACAAATCTGTGTTTAAGCTTTGAGACATGCAAACAGAAGGACCCTGACTATGAAACACATCGGGAAAATCTTCTACACAGATAAAAAAGATAAGGAGATTACTAATGTGTCATTTGAAATTCATAGAGATCACTTTCAGCAAGAAAAAACAAAAAGGGGATGAGAGAAGGAGGATTTTAGACATAAGGAGAGACCTTGAGTCTCTGTTTACTGTCCTTGTCCCAAAAATTAAAAGCACCATCAGATCCAGCAGTCGCAAAAGTGTGATGTACCTGCACACCAGGATAATATTAAGCTATGAAACATCAAATTAACATCATTCACAACAATCATTCACATAGAAAATTTTCATATGTATATATATATATTACTGGATGGAAATTCAAAGAGTTGACTGAGTATATCTCATTATTATCTCTGTGGCATTTGAAAGTAAAGTTCTTGCTTTGTTGTGCATCATCCAAGTGATGTACTCCAACCCTTCCTTCAATTGAGCCAACCTACAGACAAAGAGTACAGTCAATACTTGTTCATGTCAATGGAGGAAAGTTTTGGAGAACCAAAGTAATGTCTTCGGTGAATGGAGATTTGACCATTAGCAATAATAACATCAGGAAAAACAACAGAGCATATAAATAAAATTAAGGACAATTGTTAAATTGAAAGGACAGATACATTGGTGCTTATTGCTTAAAGTATGTATATGTACAAATTAAATTTGGCAAAGAAACGGATGTACATAAAATTCAATATGTGGTCTCCATTAAAATAATCTCATCATCTCAATAAATCAGGCCTTTATACTTTCATCCGATGAATCAATTCGAAATCCTTCAAGAAAATGTTGCAGCTATTATCCAGCTGTCTAAATCCCAAGTGAAAACAAAGACCGAAATTCTGCAACACATCTTGCTCAATGTGAATTAAATTATAAGTAAATACATACCAAAAATCCTTGCTGATCCGGAAAAGCAGCAACACATCTCGTCTGATACTTCAAGGGCGATACAATTCTTTTGTATTCAGTCTGTGAAATTTGAACATTGAATTGTAGAAAAACATTATATTGACATTTATCAAGTTAGTTGTTCTTCAAATAATAAGAAGAAATCAATGCTTCCTTAATCAATATTAATATAAAATATATAGGGAGTAGCACTGTTCACAAGGTGTGAACATCGAGACTTATATTAGGCTCTATGCAAATACATGGGGCCCACACTAACTATTTCTTGTTGACACTATGGAAAACCAAAATCAATTGAAGAAGTATAATATAAACAAATAATATATTTCCATCAAAAATGAAAAACAATAAGAAACCACATATACATTAATTTGTCACCAAACTTTGATAAAGACATAAAAGGTTCCTAACACATATAACCAACAATAATGCAAACAACAGTAACCACAGTGAATGAAGACCCTGTTCAGTTTACACACATTGACAATGAGAAGTAGATTATCTTTTCAGTTATCGACAAAGGAATATAACATCATTTCATGCTTATTTCTCATAACTAGGCACAACTATGCAACATGACATCTTACTCAAATTGGATACTCATAACAAGCTTCCTAGTTGAAAATTTCAGCTCCTAAGCATAAACATCTTATTTTTCGCTGCAAGTAGATTATCTTTTCAGTTATTGACAGAGGAATATAACATTATTTAATGCTTATTCCTCATAACTAGGCAAAACTACGCAACATGACATCTTACTCAAACTGGATACTCATAACTAGCTTCCTAGTTGAAAATTTCAGCTCCTAAACATATACATGTTATTTTTTGCTGCAAGTCTATACCATCAACCTATTGTTTAAAACCAACAAAAACATAATGAAAAACTATCGTGGAAAGCATAAAATATTACCTGAGGATTCTGCAAATTGAACACCACCAAATTCCTATCTGCAGTTCCCACAACCATCAGAGGATGTTTAACTGTCATTGCATAACAGCGATCAGGAAGTTGTTGAGTATGCACTGGATTTGACTGCCTAGTATCCCAATACCTGATAGAAGAAAAGTAAAGCATTGAGTATTTTATGACAGCCAGAAGTATTTAGAACAGTTAACAGCAACAACAAGACAAATATAAAAGAGGCATTAGGATAGATAATGCATTTTTTCTGAACAAAATGCTAGAAGTTGCCATGGAGCGGTCACTTCATAGAGACAACCGCAATCATTAAATGGAAAATTGCAAGGTAACAGGGAAGTTCCAAATCAGGCTATCATGAACTCCTTAAAGGGAAAAACCAAAGGAAAAAGCTCATTTAAGAAAGCTACCTTCTAGCAATTTCAGATGAAATCTTGAAACCAAAAAACAAAGTGGAAACATAAATATGTTAGCAGAAAGTACAACATAAATGCAGATCTATATATGACGCAGTCTATTGATTACTATATACACAGTACCATATATCTGAATGGAGCACGTATATTATAAAAGGGCCTTCACAACCATAATAAGGAAATGCGTTACATTTTCCTGGGTGATACTTGCATAATTTGCATTATGATGCTATGTAATTTTTTTCTTTTTTCATTGTTTGGTCAAATCTTTAAAATAATTCAAGAATCAAGATGCATTGTGTCTAAAATCATATACATTTGAATAGTCACAAGTAAAATCAATAACAATTTGTAATCAGTTTTTCATCTAACTCGAAACAATAAAGCTGACAAATAATAAGTAGAACATCTTAATACTGTAAATGAAGAGGGAAAAAAATAAATAACAGACTTCAGGGTCTTGTCCCAACTTCCTGTGGCCAAAAGATTCATCTCCGGTATCCAAGCAATCTCTTTAATGGGAGCATCATGCATGGCAACAGTCACTGGTTGCCCACCAGACAAAAGGGGCCACATTTTGACCTGCTTGTCACATCCTCCAGAAAAAACAGTTGTTCCATCGTCTTTCCATGTTGAGCACAAAACCTTCAACAGGAAACAAGCATTCAGACAAAAAGTCTAACCAACTCCAGTTAAGGCTCAAAAAATAATTTTATATATGTATTCAGGTAGAATACCGGTTGATCATGAGCTATTGACGCCTTGGGCGTGCTGCTTACTACAGTCCCATTCCTTACTATCTCCCAACATCGTACCTGCAAGATTGTTAATGCAGAAATAGGCCGTGAATCAAGCAACCAAATAAAGAGTAAAAGATGAAACAGAACAAGATCTAGAAGGACAGGGGCTTCCATCTGTGCATTAATCTTTCATCTTTCCTTGTCGCTTTTGATTAGCTCATGAATGCAATACAAATGAAAGAACCAAAGTCAGACATGGCAAACCTGGTTATCCCATGATGTAGACACGAGGAAATTGGCCTTGGGACTGAAAACCAGACTTGAAATAGAATCACGAGGCGGTTGAGTCACCTGAAAATTGCAGGATACATGTAAATCCTCGTTCTTGTAGAATAAACAGCTAATCAATTACAATCAACCACGAATCATTGTAAGATATTTCACAGAATGCCTCTCCTCATGGCATGTGAGAATAGACTCTACAAATGTATAACAATGGATAATCCAAAATCTTGGCAGCAATTCCTTCTTAACGAATCTCGACCAATAGGAGCAGCGACTATATGAAAGTTTGCTTCACCAAAAAAGAACCTAAGGAGCAGAGTTTTGAAATTTGAATACACTGAATAGCAGCTCAGAAACACAAGAGCGTGCCTCCATGAATTCAGGAGCTCTAACCCACGTACCTCGTAAGATTTGTTCGGATTTGTGTTTGTGGCCCCGAAAGTCGTCATTCTGAAACAATGGGACGAAAGTGAACACAAACAGAGACCTAAACAGAGTGTGAGAGTGACACAGATAGAGAGAAATAGGGCGACTCAGAACAGTCCGTGAAGGAGTGGAGTGGAGGATAAAAAAGCGAGGGAACGGGCGTGCCGTGGTGTGTGAATGGAGGCGCAGCGCTAAGCCGCGTAGCGTCTATAGTACGGACTAAGGAGAGGTGGCTCCGGGTTGGGCCTGGATTCTGGTATGCCGTCGGATCTTATTCAAAATAATTAAAACTTTTCGTCCATAGATTTGGGCCCATTCTTTTGCATTCAAATTCAAACGGTGCTAAATTTTACTTACGAGTTACTATTCACGGTCCAATCTAATATCAATTACTATTATTTTAATTAAGTAACCACATTGGTTATAGTAGAAAAAAGTTAGAATTATTTAAATATGATACCTTAAATTCAAGGCTATATAAATATAAAAAACATCTTTGAAAGAACTTCCCTTATATGGGGCTCAACATGGCTTTATCTGAATTAATCAGAGCCTAATGTGATAATTAGATATAAGATGGTTTTACCAACTAAAAAAAATTAAGTAACCCAATGCTTAGTTTAATTATTATAATTATTGTTTTGAGTAGGTAACCCAATGCTTAGTCTATAACATTTTCAAGCTTACCTTTTTTATCAGCTCGATTAAGAAAATCACAAAAAATGTTTTTTTCTGTGTTTTTTTTGTCATCCAACAATCTCATAGGAAAAAGAGTTATTAAAATTTACTCAAATATATAATATTTTAAAATCATTATTTATTTACTAACTGAAATAAAACTTAACATGTTAGGCCACATATGTAAAAATTAAGTTAAACATATTTTATTTGTGTATTGCATGAAATTTTGAGATAAATCGTACTATTTATAGTTTATAGATACTGTAAGGTTCTATAAATTTTATATTTTATATATTGATATTGGTGTAATGTTATTATTTGATCAAACCTAATTTGAGTGATCTAGTTAAGAAATAAAGTTTTAAGACGTAAGGATATGATAATGGTATTTCTAATTAGTTGAGGGCCAAATTAGAATTATACTTAAATATAATATATACTGGGGCTTCATCTCTAGATTACATAATTAGTGAAATTACTCTTTGCATCCCTATTAATAGAAAACAAAAAATGTAGACTCTAATTAGTAATCAAGATTATCAACTTGCACAATTTCACAATTATTACTTAAATGGATTCAGGAACGCCTCCAATTTAGTATTCTTAATTGTATATATTGGAGAGTTGATATGAGGCTATATATGTTGGTAACTAAAAAAAAAAGATATGGGGCTATCGTTATAACTTGAGAAACAGAAGGAACTTTTTTTGTCGCCTGAATAAATATATGAGTTAATTGAATTCCTTCATTAATTCATTATATGCTTACATTAAATAAGGTTTTTAATCCATATACAATAAATGGAAACCAAAAAATACCAATATACTACAAATTCAAAAGTATTTATTAAAATGTTACAAACTTGAGCTTATCAATTGTTCTAACTAGATTTTAAAAAGAAGTCAATCGGTGCCAGATCATATATACAAATCAGTTTGACATATAACTTTTTTTTTTCATATTGTGAAATTGGACTATGTCAGACCGACTTCACTAAAAATCTGACGCAGCATTAGTTATCATTGACTAACGCTCACATGGCTGCTGCTACCAACAGCGTCATTGTTTTTTATTTTTTGAAATAACACTATGAAGCAATATTGATTAACACAACGCTACTCTATGCAATGTTTATGACACAACACACAGCCCTGCAAGTAGCGTTGTGTCAATCTGGTCAAGCCCACCTAGTGCTTGATCAAATTCCATCTCTCTTAGTATAGGTACTCATTGAAAAACAAAGAAGAAAATCGAAAGAAATTCATGATGCTAAAGTTGGGCTATTTGATCTATATACAATAAATGGAAAAAAAAAAACCAATATGCTACAAATTCAAAAGCATTTAGCAAAATGTTACAAATTTAAGGCCCACCAACTTTTCTAACTAGATTTACAAAAATGTCGGTCTATGTCAGATTAATTTATACATGTGTCTGGACTTGTTTGAGACTTGTGCAAACATGCAGCAGGACATGTTTTCTGGCTTATTCAACATTTGTCTGAGTATGTGCCATAATTTGTTCACACAAAACATCTTATTTTTTTTCATATTGTGAAGTCAAGCAGTGTCACGCCAACTTCACTAAAAATCTGACATAGCATTAATCAGTATTGACTGATACTGGCATCAGATGGCTACTTAATGTTGCTACCAATAGTGTTATTGTTTTTTTAATTTTTTAAAATAGCGCTGCATGAAATAGTATTGATTGACACAATATTACTCTATATAGCATTTATTGACACAACGCTGGAAGCAGCATTGCGTCAATCTAATTTGACATGCCTAGTGCTAGATCAGATCCCCTCCCTCTTAGCATAGGTACCCATTGAAAAACACAAGAGAATGGGAAGAAATTTATGATGCTAAAGTTGCTACACCAATTTCCTATTAAAGCTTTAGAGGTGAAAGTTTCATTTTACCCCTTGTCCTTCATTTTGTGTGCTATGAAAACTTAGCTGTTGGCCTTCTTTTCTCTTTGGCTACTATTTCTTTCATGCAAAAAGTTGCTGCATCCTTCAATATATCAGCTGGAGAGATCTCTATCTTCGTCCTCACTTATTTTGTCTCCAACTTTCATAAAGTTTATTTATTGGTAAAGCATAGTTTCTTTATATTTAAATTTATATTTAACATTTTCTTATATATAATTTTTTCCATGCATATGCTTCCCATTTCTTTATATTTAAATTATTGTTTTTCAAAACAAAATCATCGGATTTTTTTGTTATAAATAATTACATCACAAATGTAGTATCCATTAAAATTAATAATGAATGTCGTATTTATTTATGAAATTATTTTAATTATAATTTTTTATTAATTTCATTTTATTCTATATAGTGAACTTCTTTTTAAAATAATACTTTGTGATGTAATAATTTATAACAAAAAAAAATCTGATAGAGTTTTTTTGTTTTTTAAATCTCGTTGATTCAAGTCAAATTCGCACGATTGGATTGGGATGTGTTGAGAGCTTTGTGTAAGGTCCGTCCGACTCAGTTTCTCTAATGCCCCGTTGGTTCGCTGGAATTTTGGAGATGGAATTAGAATTGGAAATGGATTCCTTGTCTATGTGTGTTTGGTATATTGGAACCAAGCTTCCTTGGAAGCCCAATTCCATCAAAATGCCCAGAACCCAATTCCATCATAGGCACGATGGAACTGGTTTGGGTTCCATGGAACTCTAAAAGTTTGACATTTCTGCCCCTCGTTTGTACCGTCAATGAGATTAGCAAACCTGGACCATCTGTGTGTGTGATGGAGAGCAGATTGGCTCAGAGACAAGGTACGACCACCGTCTATGTTAAAGTTGTTGGCAATAGCTCACAAATTCAAGTGGCATTAGCTTCTATGGGGTTGCAATTTCTGTTGCTGAGTTTGTAATTTTCCTTTCCATTCTTCTTCCATCGGTTAGTTTCCAGGATGAAATTTCTTTTTCTCGTCATTTTGTTTTCTAGGTTGCAATTCTGGTTGCCGCAATAAAACTACAAAAATTGTGTTCAACAGGCTGCATAGATCTACGATGGTTGAGTCATTGTAAGTGGTTGGGTCATTGTCTGACAATAAGGTAGTAGTGGTCATGGTGACGCGGCCTGACGTTGACGATGGTGGTTAATGGCTTAGCGACGGCTGTGGTCTTCCTTCTCTAGTCTTTGTTCTTTGACAAATTTTGTTCCTTTCTGTACAGAGTTTGCCAATGGTGTCTAGGGTGAAGTTGATTTTTTTTTTTTTATCTAAGGTGTTGTCTAGTGGTGTTAATGGTGGCTCAAGTTGGCTTCCGGTGGTCTTCACAGTGACTTCTAATGATATGTATTTTGTAGGTAGTTTTTGTTTTAATAAATTTTGGGAGGATATTTCAGTATTTTCATATTATAAATGGAAATAATAAATACAAAATATATATCATTTTCATTACCATACCAAACATATTTTTAAACCTCACTTCCACTTCCACTTTCACTTCCATTTCCATTTCCATTTCCACTTCTTTCAAAAACATTTCAGCTAACCAAACAGGGCATAAGTATGACCCTCTTACTTGGCCCTGCCTACTTCAATGTCACAAGACTGAAGACTGGACCCAGCTCACTAGAACCAAGGGACCCTACGCACCCGGAGTTGGCTTCATAGTCCCTTCAAATTGGCGTATATATTAATATAAAATCTAAAATCTAAGGCAAGTCCTTATGATGAGTATACTTCATTTCAGATTTCATTAGATATAATGTACCACCAAAAAAAAAAAGATAACAAAAAAAAATGTACCACAAAAAAAACACATACATATTTCTATTTAAAATAAATACTTCTCCCATCTCATATTATAAAATCTTTTATAAATATTCTCTTATCTCATAATATAAAACTCTTTATAAGATTTAGTAAAATATTTATAATTTTTTTCTAATAATACCTTTTATAAATTCTTTCTACAACTAACTCAATTCTTTTTTAAAAAAAATTCAATAAAATTGATGAAGAATATTTTTGGAAAGGTAAGCAATTTTTTAACAGAATTAAAATTTTTGACTGACTTTAATCACTTTTTTTAATATGTGTAATATTTTTAAAAGCTCTTATAAATGGGGATACCTTTTATTCAAAAGTAAATAAATATTTTTAAAAATAAATAAATATCTTTACTTCCATTATTAAGCCCAAAGGCTAATTGTTTTTTTTGGGTGAGAAAGGCTAAACTTTATTTTAACTAGAGTCCAAACATTCAGCATTGTTGATTGGAACAGTATTAAAGGGCTAAAACTAATTCGTAGTTTAATCTAATTACCAGGAGATTATGTGATGTAATAAAAAAGGATATAAAAGAAAATGATATAAATAAAATATATAGAAATTTATTTGGTATGATATTAAAAGAGCAGTGAAATAAATTTATTTTTTATATTTTTTATAAAAAATATTATAATATTTTTATTTTATTTATAGGCACGTAATTTGAATTATATAAATTTTTTAATATAAAATTATTTATATATTAATTTGTAATTAATTTCACATATGTGATTTAAATTACATATATTTTGATAAACCAAACACAATAATTTTTTTATGATGAGAACTCATTTACATTCTTTTTTTATGGTGTAAGAGAGGAAGGGGGAAAAAAAAAAAAAAGAAAGAAAAGGAAAATCACACCGCGAAAGTCATTGTCCTAAAAAGAAGATGAGATAGAATAGGGACAGATTTTGACAGAAAACGACAGCACCAGCCAGCAAAGGCCATTGCTCTATGATTGCTTGCCAACTACACAACCATTCATGGTGCATGTAACGTAAAATTATTACTCAGGACTAATAAACACCATCATGATTATCACCATAATTTCACTGCCAATGTTTTCCACAGATATAGCAAAATTACATTCTATCTCTAATACCACAGTTCAATACAAGGCCGTGGGAATAACTGAGAATGCAGCTTTTACAAATTCATTTTTACAAATTCATTTAAGTTGCCAAATATATGAATGATGTTAATTGTCAGGAAATATAGTATAAACATGCTAAACACTGTTTAGGAAATTTTACTTTTGATATATATACCTACATGTTTTTTAGGCATTAGTTATTATTTTTTTAATAATCCTGTTGATAAAAATATCTAAAGGAATATTTCTGCATTGAGTGAAAAAAGAAAATGAGAGAATTAAAAAATAGAAGAGAAAGAAAGGAGCAATTTAATTTAAAAACAGCTCTTATATTAACATATATTAACAATAAATGGAGACTTTGAAGAATTTTGGAAGATTAATAATTAGAAATATTTATGACTCCAAATCAACAAGAGTTCATAATGAGATCTTCTCATTCTCTCTAATTTCCCATCCAAATATGCCCTGATGCTTTCCAAATTTTATTCTTATCAGAGAGCAGCCTTAGTGCCTCGCAACTTTTAGTCAATATGGTTCCACTTCCACCTGTAATTCCACAAGGCAACTGTAAGGCAGGCAAATAAAACTTAATTAATTGTTCTTCACCCAGTTTCTAAAATGATACAATTTTCACAAATTTTAAAGCAATCTTACCACAAAAAACAAAACAAAATGAGGCTATAGAACACATACAAAGCGAAATATCAGCCCCGGGTTTCCTGCCAGGTTCCTTGAGATACCAGTTTTTACGGGGCGGCATTGAATGAAAATGAATGAATATTACATTTATTGAAACTCTAATCTGTTGCTTTCTTTGTTAAAGCAACCTCAGTAAACAAAACCCAAAAAAGAAAAGGAAAAATGCTAATGCTCAGGGTTTGGACATGGAGACGAAGAAGACTCAATAATCACAGGTGAAGGTGGAGGAAGGGCACGTCTACTTATACTCCTTCCTCTGCGTCTTCCAGAGGAAGTAGAAGCAGGGGATGTTGATGGCGAAGATGTTGGATTTGAAGGTGCAACCTTGTTATTTATCTCACTTGTTGATGCTTGCTTCTCTTCTTCACATTGTTTGTCTTCAATTCTGTGATGCCTAACTCTGGTTGAGTTTATAGTCACTGGAAGAACACATTTGCACAAAAACCCTGCAATCAGCCAACCATTCAATTCAATCAATTCACTTGGTTGATTTAACTTCTGAATTCCAATTTAAGAACTCAACTTGGAAAAACGATTCTGATGTTATCAAATCAAAGTTTCTTAATTATTTTTAAAGTAAAAAATTGAAGTGAGGCGCAAGCATTACATGAAGAAAATGATACAGTTTACAGCTTATGATATACCGATGACCTGTTTTTTTTGTTTGGATAAAAGACGAATCCAAGGCTAGCTTAGCCTATATCCAAACTAGTCCCACTACAATTCTTACATAAAACCATTTGGGTTCAACCATTTATACGTTAAATATGTTTAAAATGATTATATTATTATTTATAATTTAATTATTCTATTTATCTTTTCGCACTGGCATATACCAATGTAATATAATTATATTTCAATATATATATATATATATATTCGAATTTGAATTAAATGAGTACAATGTTCTATGCATAAAATAAATGAATAAAGTTAATTGTCTTTTCCATCTTTTTGGCTGAGAATAGCTAATGGATTCACTTTTTTTAAACACCAATTATTGTCCTAAAGAATCTTTTCAACACTATTAATAAAAGAAAGAATAAAGAAACAAGTCCCATCAATTTTCATGGAAAACACTAATTATGTTGCCATTACAATTCGTTAATTGTCTCCCATAATTTCTTTTATTCTCCGTTTCTTTTTGTTTTCCTTGCAACTTCCATGCAATCAATACTTGCTTTCAAGATAAAATTGTATCCCTCAATAGTGTTTATTTCCGGAATAAAAAAATTTATTACCAATCTAATCGGTATTTTCCTCGAATCCTTACTGAAAAAATTATCTAAAAATAAAATTCATCCAACAAAAAAGAACTTCGATTTTATCAGTATTTTATAATGAGTAATTAAAAGTGACCATAAATTCGTAGCTAAATAATTATCCTCATAATAAAATAATTTATCTTAGAAAACAAAAATAATCATACTCTTCAGCAGAAACAAAAAAGTTAATTAAGATAACTTTTGGGAAAGTATTCGCAGCATAACTACTTCGATTGTTGTCAATATGGTGAAAGAAATTATGAAGATATTAAGAAGAACAAAAAATGTGAGTGAAGTTAGAATCGAATGAAATCAATAGATATTGAAGCGATTTCTGAAGTTACCGATTCTAGCAAGACGATTGATCCAATTGGGAATAGATTTGCCAGTGAGTTTAACGCATGCATCGTTGCAGAAATGGTTGCAATTCTTGGTGATGAGATTATAGGCATTCCCTATGTACTCTCCTGCAAGCTCTTCCATTACTCCCCTCACCTCTTCCTCTCCCATGTCCGTCTTCCCGATCAGTATCGTCTTCCGAAACGCGAAACCCTCGCACCGTTTTGGCTCTCCCTCGAATATCCCCGTCGAACAGTACTCGTGAGCTCCAAATGCGTACTCCACCCCATGAACTGACCACAAGAATACAGCAGTTCGCTCAGAAATTCTATAAAATATTCATATGCAATTGGATGCGATTGTGAATCTTTGTCGAACATATATTTTTTTTGAAGAAATGTAAGTGCTTATTAGAGTCTGAATTTACTTTGGTCCATTCTCTCGCAGAATACTGATTAGAAGAATTGAATTGATCGGATTGCTATGAGTTGTCAAGATTTGTAATTCTGTGAAATAATTTCTGCAGATTGAAGAACAAGGATCAGAAAAATTGAGGAGGAAGACACACCTTGAACGCCGGCATGGTAGACTCCGAGGCCGAACCAGTAAGCGTAGCCGTTGATCGGCGTCAGATCGTACACATTGAGGTACACCGGCACCGATCCTGATCGGCTGTTCGGGAGGCCCTTCCTGCATTCTGCGACGTCGTTTCTTGAGCTAGCTACATCCACTTCATTGCAGAGCCAGTTACAAAAAGTATAATCACTAATCAGTAAGTATTTTCGCCATAAGAGTTGATGAAACTATTTCTTGATTGGAAAGCAGAGAAGAGAATGAGAAGCTTCTGGTACTAGATTTCCCCGGCGGGGAACGGTGGCGCAGCGACCGATTCTGTTATTGGTGAGGGGTGGTGGAGAGTAAATATGAGTGAGTTTCTCTGATTTTTTCCGAAGAAAAAAGAAAAAGAAACGAGATTCAGCTTTTTTTTTTTCTTGAAACAAAGAAAGCAACGTTGGCTAATAATTATGGTGTCCGGGTGGGACTTCGTATTATATAATGAACTCTGATAAGTGGAGTTTTAGTTTAAAAGGAAAGGGAAGCCATGAATGATGATGATGATTCCTGGGGGATTATAGGGTTGTGTCTTGTGTGGTGCAGCCATGACGAGGAGTTAATCAACTTTTCTGATTATTACAGAATCAAATTTCAGGGTCTTCTATGGAATAATAATTAAACTTGGAGCATAAAAGGGTTATTGTGCTGATATATTTGAGTATAGTACCTCTTTTAAGATTTTTTTTTATCATAAGATTTCTTTTAAGGTTTTGTTGTTGTACAATGTTGGTAATCTTTGATAGCTTTTATAATACCATTCCAGTTCTTAAAAAGTGTAAATTCATAATGATATAGGTTGTTATAAAATTAAATTTTAATAAAATATTTTTGATTTAAATGTTTATTTCAATATTATATTTCACATTAATGAAAGATCAAATAGTTAAAAAGTAATTAATATTTTATTGAAATTCTATAATAATAAATGTTTTGAAAAATCACAAGCCTAAAGTGGAAATTTGTATAAATGGAAGGTAGTATTATTAATAATAATAAGTTTTAATTTTTGTGTAAATGTACCGTATGACAATTTTTAAAAATAATAAATAAATATTAAAGTCAATAAAATATAAAAACTATAAAAAAAATGTAGGTGGGCCCATGCATTGTATAATATGAGATTGTTGACTAATGCAATTGTTTTATAAATTTTAATATATTAATATTAATTATATTATTTACAAATAATAATTTATAAATAGTGTAAGCTGTGAATAATAGCACTTATTTTAAACTTCATAGAAATATCCAGACCCACTTTAATTGCCTTTATAAATTAAATATAAAGAGAAAACTTTTTCTCTTCACTTCTTAAAAGTTGTGATTTTAGAGTTTTATGATTTTTCAATATATTTGTTTTTTTTAATTTTAATTAAGTATTAATTACTTTTTTATTGACTTGTCTTTCTTTTATTTTTTTCAAAATATTCTTTTTTGAAAGTTGTCATTGTGCATATTAATTATTTTGAAGGTTTGTAATTTTTCAAAATATTTTCATCCTTTGTGCATTTAGTCACTTTCAAACAATCTTCCACTTCACTGTCACTATTTCAATTTGTTTTAGCTAATTATATTTAAAGAATAAAATCACTTAACACAGGTAAACTCAGTAGAAATTCTTAAATCTCATATCAATTAAAAATAAATAAGTGCATTTGATTGTGAAATTAATTGCATTGACATTACAATAAGATGCTTTAAGTAAGAATTTTGATATATTTTTTTACGTGATTATTTGGCATCCAATACTACGTAATCAAATATAAGTATTATCAAATCTAAATATTAATAAGGTTTAAACTTCAGATTTGAGACCATGATCTTAAGGATGTAATATCTCTTGACCCTTGCTACCGTTATCTTTGTTTGCATTTTAGTTGGGAAAAACATTTAATTCAATTTTTTTGTCTGATTTTTGTGTAAAAGATTTTTGTCTCATAGTATTTAATTAGTTTAATTATATGACAGAATTTAGTTATTCCTTTATTTATTCATCTAATTAATCAATTAATTTCTTATTTATTTATCTGATTATTTATCATTTATTTGTTTATATATTAATCTATTAACTAATTAATTCAAAAGTATAATTATTGTATTATTACATTACAATTATAATATTCTAAAATGACACAAAAAAAAAGAAAAAGAAAGAAAGAAAGAAATTAAGGGGCTGGTTGATTCTGTTTCTAAAAATAGAAATCTAAAAATAGTTTTTCTATTTATAGAAACAGAAAATTCAGAAAACTTGTTTGATAAACCTATTTTTTAGAAATTGTCCTGAAAAACAGAAAAATAAAAGAACAAAAAACTCAGAACACCTTTAAGGTGTTTTGTAATTTGTATTCTGGAAAACAGAAGAAAATGTGAGAAACATCCATTTCATTAATAATAAATTTATAAATTTTGAATAACTCATCTATCACTCACTAGTTATGATTTTAAGAATAATTACTCAAATAGATTTTTTTATTTTCCTGTTTTTAAAATTTATTTTCAAAAATAGTTTTACAAAACTATTTTCAGAATAAGAAAATAGAAAATACTGTCAAACAGTCATAAGATCCAGTTTTGATTATATTGTCTATTTTATTATTCTCAAAACAGTTTTATAAAATTATTTTTTAAAATAAATTTTAAAAAAAATTATTTAAATAATTATTATTAAAATCATACTAACTAATAAGTATTAAATAAATTATTTAAAATTTATAACTTTATTATTAGTGAGAAAAATATTTTTCATTTTTTAATAATTTTTTAGAATAAACAATAAAGAACAACTCAAAAATATTTTGAGTTTTCTATTTTTATTTTTATTATTTTCAGAATATTTTATAGGAGATTAAGTTATTTTGAGCCTATTTGATAGTGTTTTCTATTTTCTTGTTCTAAAAATAGTTTTGTAAAACTATTTTCAAAAATAAGTTTTAAAACAAGAAAATAAAAAAATCTGTTTAAATAATTGTTCTTAAAATCATAACTAGTGAGTGATAGATGTGTTACTTAAAATTTATAACTTTATCATTAATGAGATTGATATTTCTCACGTTTTCTTGTATTTTCTAGAATAAAAATTATAAAATATCTTAAAAATATTTTAAATTTTTTATTTTTTTATTTTTTAAAAATAATTTTAAAAAAATAAATTTAACAAACAAATTTTTTGAATTTTATGTTAGCGTGGAAAAACTGTTTTTGAAAGCCACTTTGTATTTTTACTTTTAAAAAAATGTTTTTAAAAAAATGAATGAAAGATGCCTAAACCTAAAAGTCACTCAGTTCCTGTTTTCGTCTATGGTTCGCGCTCCAGTCCTTCGCTTTGCCGTTGTAGCCGTGCTTTGCGCTCTCGCCGTCGCCGAAGTCGTCGTCGTCTTGGTGCTTGTCTTCCTCGTGGTTCCTGGTTCGTAGCTCTACCAAGTTTAATTTTCATAAAAAATTTTCTTTTGAGGAGGATTCAAGTGATAATGGAGTTCAGGCGAATGCCATTAGCTACTCTTAATATTTGAAGAAATGACAATTTGCGACAGAGGGGTAATGTAGTTCAGCACCGTTGATGTTGAGAAAGGAAGTAAGAGCCAATGTTTCGTGCTCGAGGAAGCTGGGTCCGATTCTCAGGGCCATTCAGGCTTCTTCGAACTGCATCATTCTGTGGAGACGCTAAAAAAACTTCCAGCAATTCTACGAAGGACAACCAAATCAACGACGATGAAAGGTATCGGCTGCTGGAGAATCTTGACTTCCCGACAGCGGCTAAGATCCTCTTTACCGATCCACCAAAGAAAAAGAAATTTGGGTATTGCATTTGCCTCCAAGTTCATTTTTTAATATCTTTTGATTATTTTGCTTTCATATTTGACTCTCACGGCAAATTTCTGTCACCGGGCTGTGGTTTGGTTGGGCTTTTTCGGCTCTGCTTTCTTTGGCATTTTGTCGAACAGCTTCATTTCAATGTTGCTCCATATGCTTCTTTGGAAATTGTAACCGAACTTTACTATTAATCCCTAACTACCCCTAAATGTGGTAGAGCATTTATATTTTTAAGCTCTTTTCGTTATGTCCTTTTGTATGTGATATCATGGCTAGTTTCTGTCTCTAACTGTGGTTTGGTTGTTCATTTGACTTTGCACCCTTTGAAGGCTGCATCACGAAATGCACTGAAAAATCTGTTTATTTTTTAATGGAAAAATTCCTACTTGCCACTGATATTGTCCATAGGTCGCATCTCATTTTACATGTTCAGTGCTATCTGCATTGTGTGTGAGGGATTTTCTTTACACTGCTTTGTTCTCTTCTTATTGCCATTAAATATTATAAAAATAATTACTTATGGTTCTCTACTTTGATTCTTAGTTGATGTGGTACTCAGGATTGGTATCCAATTATCTGTGATCAAGTAGCTAGGAGATTGATCATTGACAACTTTCATTCTTATAAATTAAAATTGAGTCAATGAGCTTTTGGGTGATTCAATAATAGGGTAGGTAAAATACTGAGAGGGTTTCTCATTCAATTAATCATTCTGTTTACAGTACAAGACTTTATATACACTGTCATAAGATAAAATAATTATCACAGGTTAACGTGTGCTTTATCACTGAATATGTTAGAAATTATAATTATTATGGGACTTTACTTATCAGTTTGAGCTTCTGGGTTAAAATGTTCATTGACAATTATAAATTATTAGAAATTATGTGGTTTTCTACTGCTTGCTACCCCATCAACATCTTCCTGTCAATAGTCGAATTTATTCTCACAGTATTGGTCTCTTTCTTGGTCAGGCTTGATTTCCATCTTGTGCAACTTTTCTTTGCCTGCTTGCCTTCTTTGGGTATGAAACTGACACGTTTAACTTATATCTACTTCCACTAGACATTTTTAAACTTCTAGTGCTGTACCATCTGAAACGAGTACTTTCCTGCAACAGCTGTGTATTTGGTGGCTCAATATGCTCGTTATGATATGAAAAAAATGGAGGCGGTATGTATTCTGCCCTTTGTAGTGTTGTATAAAATTGACTCAAAGTTCTGAACATCATATAATTAATGTTAGGATATCCAACAACAACAACAACAACAACAAGATTAGCCTTATCCTACTATGTGGGGTTGACTACATGCATCATACGATGCCAATATGCTCTATTGGTAAAAAAAAAATTAGGATATCTGTCATCCTAATTCTCTTCACATTGAGACCATTCCAGGGATTTCAATACATTGTGTGGAACCCTTTGAGATGAAAATTGGCATGTGATCAGATAACTAGACTTGAAGATAGACTTGTGATGCAGTTTTAACTCTTCTAGATATTGGTCCCATAGAAATCATGTCATTCGTCATACATTGTGCAATTATGCGTGGTATCACTATGCTGATTCAGCGTGTTACATATTTGATATATAGTTATATACGAGTCTTCAAAATTATATTGTATTAGTTATTATTTGATCTGTGCCTTGTTAGTAATTAACACCAATCAGAGCCAAGTGTGGATTTTGAACTGAGTACTGAAGTGGGATACAAATTTGTCAATTTGACGTCATCATTATACCTGTAAAACAATCAGAGGCATAACAAATTAATATGTATTTGTTTTGTTGGACTTTCCTTTTAACAATGGATTATCATTATCCTCTAAATCATTCCTTAGGAAGTAGAGCAGAAAAGGAAGCTGAGGGATGAACAGCAAGCGAAAGAAAGAGAAAAAGAAATGAGGTTAAGTCCCCCTGAAGAGAAATCTGATCCCCAGCTTCTGGAGGTGAAAGTGAGACTTGACAAACTTGAGGAGGCAGTGAAGGAGATTGTGAACAAAGAAAGGATCAAGTGACAGCCTCCCCGAAAATCAGGTGACAGAAGATGAGAAAAAACATACTAAGTCTTCTACAGCAAGCTGCACAAATAGTGGTTTACCACCAAATAAAGCTGTTGAGAATGACAATCTTGATAAGCCTGTGAAGCCAAACCCAGAATCAGGACAAGAGAGTCCAAAGAATACTATGGCAGCTCCAAAATCTTCTCCTGATGACCAGAAAAGCCAAGGTGCAAGAGCGTGATAGTAGTAATGGTAGTATGTGAAGAAACTCTCAAGTCGTCGTACATAATTGATCAGAAGACAGTTTTTTAATGAGTTTTTTGTTAAAATTCAGATGGTTAGTTATTTGACTACGTTTTGTGAACTAGCAAAGCTGCAAGAGAGAAAGATATTAAGATCTAAATGAGAATGCTCTCTTTGTTGCATCGATTTTGAATGCAAATAGGTGGGATAATCAAAGTAATTCCTAGCTGGGTTCTTTGGTGCCAGCAACTTGTAAGAAGACATTGGAAGAAACTATAGATTTTTCTTTTTTTCAGAGTAAATTATTTGGTCTAACTAAGAGTCCAAATTCCACACTCTTCTTTCGTATTGTTATAATATTTTTCAGGCTTTTTTCTAGTTAAATGGTTGTCAAAATATTCTCAAAAATAACATCGGTTGATTTTAATTCAAATGCAATTGATTAGACAATATCTTTTATAGTTTTATTTTCATGTTATTTATTTTTTGTTAAAGGTTTTGGCCATTTTTTTTTTATTTTGGCTAAAGGTTCAAAAGTTTTATTTATTCTTAATTTTAAAACGCAAATGTTTTATATCAATCAATTATATACTATTTAATACTTTATGTAATATAAGTAATGAATATAAGAATATTTTGATTTCTTTTTTATCGTATAAAAAGTTAGTGTAATCTATTTTTTTAATCTGAAGAGATGAAAAATGTCACTTTATAAAATAAAGAGAAAAATGTGCAACTTATATTTCTCAAAAGGGGAGTGAGTGATTCAACTTTTGTAATTAAAAGTTGGACACATTTTTGTGTATTACCATGGATTTAAAAAAAATATTTATGATTTAAAGATAATACGATTTATTCTATCTTGTATATTTATTATTTATTACACAAAAGTTGTCTTTAATTTTTTCTTCCCATAATTAAAAATGCTTTTAGGGCATAGTAGGGTTTAGTCCAAAAGCTGTTTATTTATTTATTTATTTTTTTTGGAAAAAAGGGGAAGTATATTCAATTAAAGAACCAGTTACAAAAACAAACAGAATATCAAAAAAGGGGCTGCAAAAGGTATGTACAACACATAAAAAAGATAAAGGTCTAATTACTGGTCCTTTGAGACAAAAAATAGTTATGAGTGTTAGCTTGGACTATGTGGTTCGTAAAAGTTAAGGCTTCACCAATGAGTCCCGGTGCAGAAGTGCGTTCTTTGGAGAAGACTTCTTTGTTCCTTGCATCCTAGAGCCTCCAGCAGAGAATCCCGAAGAGAATTCACCATTTTTTATCTTGATTTGGATAAATATTTGACAACACCCAATGATCAAAGGAATTGGCAAGGAAATCAGAAAACAGTATGTTTGACATTATGAGCAGCCAACTCAAATATGCAAAGGGTACAGCCTCTTAGGACGTGGTCAATGTCCTCATTAGTGTTCCCACAGATGCTGCAAGGAGCATTATCCGCCATATGTCTTTTGACTCTTCTGGCTTTTGTTAGGAGCTTACCATTAAGTGCTAACCAAGGGAAGACCTTGACACATTGTGCACCTGGGTACCTCCAGATGATCCCCCACTTCCCGCTATCATCATTCCAAGCGTCTTTTTTCAATTCAACATAAGTAGAAGCAAATGTGCAATCCCCATCTTTTGTGTGAGTCCACCTGCATTGCGCAGGTCCATTTGTAGCCCGCAGGGGAGTAATCATGGCTATCTGTATTAGAATATTTTGGGGTAGATGATCCTGGAATAAATCCAAGGCCCATTATTTTTATAAACAATGATGTGAAAAATATGCACAAAATTTTTACATAAAAAATTGATATTTTAGTAAATCATTTAGATATAATTTGTGCTCATATAGTATATATATAACACCTATTTAATTTAATTTTTTGACAAAGATGCTACTTTTTTTTAAAAAAATTATTTTAGTATGATCCAAACTAAATTGAATTGAATCAAATCGAACTTAAAACTGAACCACACCAATTAAAAAAAAAACCAAATAAATTTTAAAATGTGTCAAACCAATTGGTTTGATTCGATTTTTTTTTCACCTAAAATCGGGTCAAACCAAACCTTTGAACACCCTTAATTATTCTATTAATATTAATTAGTTAAAATTATAATTTTTAATATAAAGAATAAAGATGGACTAAATTTATATATTTTTCTTTACATACTTTTCATATTATTCTCCAATTAAAATTTAACATGTAAACATTTTAATTTTTTTTAAATTCAAGAAGTTAACACTTTTAATATATAATTAATAACTAAATCTACAACATATTAAAAATAATCCACATGTTAATTTCTAATTGGAAAATAACACAAAAAACATATAAAAAAGTATATAAGTATTTTTCAATAAAGATACAATGATAGTAACTAATGAGTTCATCTTGAATAATAATAATAATAATAATAATAATTGGAAAAAATACTCTTTCCATCCCATTTTATGTGTGAATTTAAGATTTTTCATATAAATTAATCAAAGTATTAAATAATCTAAATTATAAAAAAATTTAATATATTTTACTAAAATGTTCTAAATTTAAATGTTAAAGATAGTTTGTATTATACTCATTACTATTTTCAATTAAAATAGTAAAAAAATTAATATTTTATTAATAATATAAAATGATAGATAATTTGAAATATTTAAAATTTTATAAAAAGATAAATAAAATGGAATGTGGGAAAGGAAAGGATGAAGGAAGTAACAAATATTCTGGAAATAATAGGATGATTAATCATTTAATAATCTGATCCGGGGGTTCTCTACTTCAAGTGCGTTTCCCGCTCGAATTTGAACCAAAGGACAAAAGTTTGAAAACTTTGTTACATTTTATATTTTCTTGGTAGTTGCTGAGTAGTTACCGTTAGTCTTACCAAACACAGATGCAAAATTCCACCGCTGTCCAACACAAAGTTCGATTCCCAAAGCTTTTCCAAATTTGAACTTCCTTTGATTCCACCACACAATATCCCATGATCCTTAACCCTTCATATTCAAACTTCAGAGGCCCCAGCCACCCATTGATCCCTCAGGTGTGTTCAAATGCACATATATAGAACGACAGGAAACTTATGAGTAGCCGTTAATAAGTGCTTTATCAACAAGAAACAACCAAAACCTATTTCTTTCCCCCAAAGACAAAATCCTATTGCAGTTCGTGGAAGATCAGTCTTCCTTTGAACTTTAAACAGTTTTCATCATTGTCTTTCTCCATTCTCACGTTTTTCTGTTAAGTCCCCAAATCCCAGTAACGTTAAGCCTAGTGAAATCTTCAGGAGTTCGAATCCCTGTAACATCAACTCTTTTCCAATACTATCCAGACCGAGATTCTATCAAAGACTGAAACTTCTCCAGCTAAATCCCATCAGGTTTGGTCATTTGAATCATTTCTTTGATACCCATATGATGGATGGTTGCAAAAAATCCTCCATTTTAGGCCAGTCATACAATTCTCTCTACGTCAATCCCCTCACTGAGCTCAGGCATAGCCGTAGCTGTAGCTGCGACTATGGCCGTGTAGCCTCCAAAGGTGACGACTTTGAAGATTTCGCTCGCCGATGCACGAAAACCTTGACGGATAATAAAGAGAATGCGACGCCTAACAAGAAAGAAATTGTGGTTTCTTCTGGTGATGATAAGGAAAACGCAGTGCCCAAACGGTTCGCGAATACTAGGTCTTTATCCACTGATAGGATCTTGAAGCCTTCTTCGCTTCAGTTCTGCATGCAAATGACCGATTCTGAAAAGGCTTTTGGGTCTAAGATATGGGATCGTTTTGATTCGGAGAATTCGAGCTCTTTGAATGTTTGGGACTTTTCTGATTCTGAAGCGGCTCCAGCTTCATCCTGGTCGACTCTGCCTAATAAGTGAGTAACACTCTCTCGGAAACCATCCAACTTTAGCCTGATTTTGTTGACTTTCCTTTTCAGTTTTGATGAACTAATGCTTTGACAATTTTTAATGTTACTTAGAAGTTGATCCCTCTATGATTGAGTTTATGTTCAGGTCCTTGATCTATAGACCATTGCCTATTGATATTGGAAGATGCACATGTGTTATTGTGAAGGAAGCATCGCCAGAAGGACTGTCTGGAGGCACATTGTTTTCTCTTTGTACCTATGTAAGATATCTGTAATTTATCAGGCAATTATGAATTATGATGGGCTTTCAGTCATATCGTCTAACATGCACGGCCGAATATGATGGTCAAAGAAAACCTTATCAGATGCGATCTTTGGATCCTTAGTCCGTGTCACATTCTTGATTGTTGCCTACATCTGAATCAGCAATATCAAGACTCACGAACTTGATTTATTTTGCAATTCTATATGGACTATTATTATTGTTACATCCAGGACCTTTTGTATACTTCAAACCTTGACTTCGGGGCATGTTAACATTCTAGGAAGGTCAGGGACGACAGAACAGGAAACTGGCTGTGGCTTACCATAAGAGGCGAAACGGGAGGTCTCAATTCACCGTAGCTCAGAATGTAAAAGGACTTTTGTCCAATTCAGATGACAGTTTCCTTGGAGCTGTGATAGCTAACTTCATGGGTTCAAAATACCGGATATGGGATCAGGTTCAGCCTTACACTTTTCTCTTTGAAAAATGCAGTACAAGATAAAATACATTTAGTGTTATCTTACATTCCCTGATACATCTGATATAAGTTAAGATTCTAATGTTTGATATGACTTCTGAAAGTTGCAATAAAAGTTTTGGAGGTATCATTCACTATCTAAGTATTTTATATGACACCAGACATTTTGAATACTGTTGAACAGATGCTTGTTGACACTTTTATATAAATTTACCTGTGATCTTATTTGTTGCAGGGATATCGTCATAATTCTGGGGGTAAACAGCCGAAACCACCGCTTGCCGTTGTAGAGTAAGCACATATCTTCATCCACAACAACCACCCTGAGGGTGTCATTCTTCTAAGCTAATTTTATTTGATTGTCTAAGTCCATATCTTCATCCACAACAACCACCCTGAGGGTGTCATTCTTCTCTGCTAATTTCATTTGATTGTCTTTGCAGTTTTATACCTACTATAGCAACATGTACAGGAAGTTACAGAAGCATGAGAGCATATGTACCCAAGCATCAATCTATGTCACTGAAGAACACAAGTCAGGTTAGCTTAAAGGTTTCTGTATTGCTATAAGGTCCTTACTATCACCATATTCATGTACTAGTAATTTTCTACTGAAACAAAAAGAACCTAAAAAACAATATCACTTAATATTCTATATCTGCATAATGGCTTTGTTGTAAATACTTATTGTTCTATTTTCCAATTTCAATATATGGAATTCTTCAATTCCAATTTGGTTGTATACCAGGTACAGCATATGAAGGGACTGCCAATATATTGGGAGGAAAAGCTGGAGAAAGTCCATCAGTTATTCTCAAGGGTGCCAATTTACAAGAAGGTAAGAGCCTAAAGGAAATGTTACTTTGTCATTTAACAGTAGACATCTGAACTCGACTGGTTCCTGTTGGTTTACTTCAGACTTCAAAGCAGTTTGAACTTGACTTCAGAGATAAAGGAAGACCAGGACTTCAAATCCAAACATCTGTGAAAAATTTCCAGCTTACTTTGGAGGTATAGTATAAGTCTTAACTACAGGAAGCTGTAGTTCTATTGAGAGTTCAAAGTGATTGAACTTGATTTTTTGACACACCCATCTACCTATCTATTTTTTCTGATGTGCAGGTGTTAGAAATTGATCAATATATATATATATATATACACACATTTTTAAATAATGTGAGTTAGCATTAACGTGTTAATTCACATTTTTCCATTTTTCTATACAAAATGATCTCACTGAGTTAATATTTAAAGTGGTTGAATTTTCTCATTATTAGATGTATTTTGAAATACCCATTTTAATAAATTTTGTGATTCACAATGAACTATTGAGAAGTGTTTGAGGATGAAAATCTCGAATGCTTAAAGGATTGTGCTTGTGATAAAAATAGAACGGATACAAAATAGTCTTGCTGAATTAACACTTAAAGTGATTGAATTTTCTTATCATTAGATGTATTTTAAGATACCTACTTTAAACAATTTTGTGATTGACAATGAACTATTGAGAAGCATCTGAGAATAACAACCTCGAATAACTAAAGGATTGTGTGGTAACTGTTTCTTTTAGAGCTGACTGTAACTGAGATTTAAGAAGTTTTAGTTTGACTTGTCTATGCATGATGTGGCCAGGAGAATGGAAGGCAAACAATCCTACAGCTAGGGAGGGTGGCGAAATCAAAGTTTGTTATGGATTACAGGTAAAAACTAATCATTTTCAATTTGATGTTGCCAATTAGGATTCTTGATCTAAAAATTAGGGTTCAAATTAAGGATCTGAATAAAAGCTTTAGGGCCTTAAGTTTATGTTGGGCCTAGAGTTATGTTAGTTCATCTAGTGCTTATAAAAAAACTAGTTAGTTACTGTTGTTACCATTTTTTATATAAATAAATTTGATATTTAAGTTATATTTTCATAATTAGGATATTTTCTAATAGTATAGTTCACAGTTAAAGAAAGATAGATATAATGGTAGGTTTTACTTATCAAATAGAACCTACAGTTGTGTATATCTTTCTTCACATAAATGTTATGCGTGTTATATTCTTTGGTTTTGCATCAAAAACTAAGTTTTTTGATTTCTCCTACAATTTTACAGATATCCTTTGACAGGTTACCAAGCATTCTGCATATGCTTGGCTTCCATCGATACAAAGCTTTGTTGCACAATGTAGCCATTGATACATCACCATTTTGTTCAACCTCTGAACACAAAAAATGGCCTTTTGCTTTCAAGTTACCTCCATCTGGAAGGTATTGGAAATCACGGCATAGAAATTGACTTATGGAGTTCAAATCATTGTTCACAAAAAATGTCTTAGGTTTCTGCTCCAGGAACTTGGAAATCAAAAGCATCTTCATGTCTAAATCTTTGTGCTCAGTGATCAAATTATTTCTTTCAGAATTTTGTGGAGTTGCCATTATCACTGGATTTGAATCCTCCTCTCAATCAGACTCCCAAGATATTCTTTTGGGAAGATAAGATATTCTGTCTCTTTTTTGTAAGTGGAATTATGACTTGGATGGGATGCGTCATTCCAAAGCTTAAAGTTTCAGATTAAAGCAAACTGAGGTTTGAATAGGAGGATTCATGGAGCTTTGCTCATTTATCTCTTATTGCTACACACATGCATCTGATCTGAATGTGGAGATTCCAACTTTTTTCTGTTTTCTTTTTCCCTGCAAAAAGCTCACTTCCACTAAGCATTGAAGTGCCTTTTAAAGCACTTGTTTTAAAAATTAGCCACTTGAAATGGCCTTTTATCTTTAAAGAAAGGTCTAGCAAATTTTTTCTCAGAGTCCACAAATGCCAAAAGTTTTAAAAAGAAATAAATAAGCTTTTTTTATATCCAAATCTTATAAGTAGATGATTTAGTCGTACAATTTTTTTTGGATTTGCGCATGTTATTCTTCTTGTACAAAGGTCATGTAAATTGTTTGTATTGTTTCAATTTTATTAGATGTCCTTGACGGGAGAGTTCGTACACATTTTTAATAATACTATTTTTCATTAAAGCACTTTTAAAGACTGAATGAGAATTTTTAAAATTTTAAAATTAAATAATCGAGACATGTATCTTTTTTTTTTTTGGTCAACCGACATGTATCTATCAAGAAGTCCTAAATACATTTTTTCTATTAAAAAGACCAAACTATTAAAAAGAATTTAAGTAATAACATTTATCACTTAGCTACGTAAATAGATATTCACCCAAAAAATATATAAATAGCTAGCTTTTTATCGCAAGTTCATAATTAATTGACGAGAATTGATTGATAATTGAATAAAAGATTGGCTTCCCTCATCAATCCAGATTGATAATTGAATTAAAGAGGATATAGCTATTACAATTTTTTTTTTGGCCAACGGATATAGCTATTACATTATTTTGATCGTCATGTGAATATAACATTATTAAACCAAAATTTGCTTGTAAAGTGATAAATGGAGTGATTACTGATTATGGCCTTCTTTCATTAACTTAAGACAGAATTGGCCAAAAAGAAAAAGACTTAATCGACAAGATTTTTCCCCCAGTTACAAGATTCCTTTTGCTTGTAAAGTAATAAATGGAGTGATTAAAGTCCCCTCTCTGTGGCGAAAAAAAAAGTCCCCTCTTTAATTTGCAATTTTGCATGAGAACAAGATTATGGCACGCTAGCACCTGACGACTCACGACTTCTGACAAGTCCAAAGCTCCAGACTCTCTTTCGAAAGAAACCCACCTCGCAGTTCTCCCTGCAAGCTAAGCTCTTCTATCAATGGACGAGTTTTTGGCACTAATTTGCCCTGATTCACCATCCGTATGCATTTCTCGTCTTTTTTTAATTAATTTTCGTACAAATATAATATTGTTGGGCTTTTCTTCCGCACGATTTTCTTATTTTCTTTCGCTTTACTCTCTGTCTGGCGGCTAAGAATGATCGAAGCAAATTCTTCAAAAAAGATAGAAAAAATGTAGCTTTTGAACTTCGTTCATTATAAACTATCTGGGCATGTTTATTTGGTTTAAAGCCTGCATTTCTGATAGTTACTGTGAAGAAGAATTTTTGTCCTTGTGTAAGTTTTAGTGAATTTCGAGCCATTTTACTTTTACGAAAATTCTACATTCTAAGTTTAAGCGTTTTACATATACTCATTTTCCACCCAACCGACAAAGTATGATCAACTAATTTATCAAGACACTCAAACAACGTTTGTTCTGTAAAATGATATGGAGCGGAATGATTGAAGTAACATATGTTTATGACTCTGTTTCTGTTTCTCCTTTGAGTTGACATTAACCTTCTCTTTGGTGACAGAGTGCATGGGGTAGTTAATTTTTACTGGGTTTTTGAGAAGAAATCTGAAAGTAAAGGGATATTGGATGGTTAATTAAAGATTATATTTCTTTCCTTTTCTGGTTTACAGGTATGGGATGGAAAGGGATTCTCAGAGTGTTTTGAAGATATATATCCTTATTATTTTTCAGATTTTGGTTTCAGTTTCTGAGCGGATACAAAACTTATGGTTTTTTACATGACTTGCTTTTTCCTTAATAACACCCACAGTATTAGGTATTGGGCTGAACGCAGTGACTATTGTTATAATTGTTGTGCTTGGATTCACTCAGATGAGCAACAGAGGAATTCAAAGATCAGATGCCCAGGTAGTAGCTGATCTTATTGCTTAAAGGCTTGGCTGGAGAAAAGACTGTATCAGTTGAACCTTAGCTATATTATTTTCTCGTGAATTTCTTTTATACTGTCACATATATGACGTATAATCTCATTTTATTCTGTATGTAGTAAATACAGCTGCTGAAAGCATGTTTTACTTTCTCTCCTTCTCAATCATTTAATAGTCTTTGTAAATCTACTATTCTTACTGCTTGTCTTCTTCAAATCATTATGTCAAAATATTTTCTTTAAATACATCTTACCACTGGTTGTTTTCCCATAAACTTTGCTGATTTTGTGCTTAGTGGTTTAATGGTGGTTCAATACGATGGTGCATGTTTGTTTGTTCCTGAAAATATTGGGTATGAAAATCATTGTAGAAAATGGGCGCAACTTACTTTTACATATTGAACACATGGAGTAATAACAAGCCTGTTTTTCATTTGACAGAAACTGAATTGCCTTAAAGAATTAGAAAAAAAATTCATAACTTGTTTGTGAAGACCAAATCAACAGTGGCTTTTTTTATGTTTTTCAAAAGTATATGTCCTTCAACTGTTTTCCTCTGATGTTATCTCGATACAATGTTCTCAGCAATTCATACAATATCCATTAATTATCAAACTTTTGTGAAATTCAATCTGACTCCTGCAGCAAAGAGTTATTAATTTCCCCACCTTTATGATCGTTGGTTCCAGCTTATCATTGCAAGGCTATCATCTTCATATTTCATATATTTACGTGAGAAAATATCTACATATGCTAAGCTTATGCAATGAGTATGCAGATAGCCCTTTTGGAGAAATTTTTTCTGCATCTTATGCCCGCTGTTGGAGCATTTGTTTCATTGTTGGATGTAATTTTTCTATGGAAGAGAGAACTTAATAGGCACTTTGTTGGATATCATAAGTGGTTTTATAGCTGTTCTGAGTTGATGGTGTGGGTAAGCTTTCATAATTTCATTTTATTAGCTACAATATTCTGAAATATTTAAGACTTGCAAACTTAAATCCTTGGGATTATCATTTGTTTTTTTCTATTTGTAGACAAATATCATTCTCTTTTCAAGGTGTGCCAGCAATCATTACATGGTCTGCAACTACATTTTGTGCTACTGGTGGATTCTGAAACCAATATTCTGGATCTTCCATTTACTTACAAAGTTCCCATCATGGGAGGTGCTTTTGAGGGTTTCCAGGTTACAATTGCTTTTTCTGGTTATGCCATTTTACCTTTTGATTCATAGGACTGTTGGTTTCTATTGCAGATTCCAATATGTGTCGTAGAAACCTCTATTCTTCTCTTGAATATCACATTTGGCATAGCCATCAATGTGATAAGAGTAAAGATATTATCTTCCAAAAACAGGTACATGCTGGACTGCATTTTTTTGTGGTCACTTTCTTCTTGAAATTTTGGTAAAGTGTTGCGCAAAAAGCATTAGTAAGTTTTAGAAGGTGGAGAATCTATTGTTTCTTTTCTTACCTGAATACCATGCTGGTTGGATTTTTTCAATTTAAAAATTAAAAAAAAAAACAGCTACCAGTGTGGTTTAAAAATTTTAAAGTCAGATGTTGAAGAGTGTTTCCTTTTCCTTCACTCTATATTCTTGGCTTAATCAACTCTCTATTTTATGCAGCTTTCTTGTGTTAAGTGATTTGTTCTTAAAGTTATAGCAAACATAATTCACTCATTTGATTGTCTGTGTCATGGAGTATATTTATGTGAAAATGATATTTTTCAAGAGTACAATAAGAACTGCTGACCGAGTCTGTTGTCCCAATTTTAGTTCAGTTGAAGATCCACTTCTTTCCAATGATATGGACCTTGAGGAAGGTTGCCATTGTGACCTTGTAAGTATATGCTGTGAATTGTTACTTTCCTCATCAAACACGTGTTTACCCTCTCAAGATAATTATTCAGTAATGTATATAGTCTGAGTATGGCCATAATCTCTGAATTTAAATACAACGTAACTCTCACATCCTGCCTTTTCACCATGCTTCACTATATTCTTTTATGTTTCAAAATAAGTTGTCATTTATGAGCATTTTGATCTTGAATGTTTGAAGAGTTATAGCTGTTCACTTTATGTTCATGTGTCACACTCCCAAATAGTTGTGAAATCATAAATGTGGTGTATATCTTCTGTTCCCTGCTATCTGCACTAAAATTTAATGGGAAAGTTACTATGATTCGAAACTTATTTGCTCATTCTTCTCATAACAGTACGGACCAATTTTTTCAAGAAAATCTACTCTCTTTTGATGCTGTCTGATCATTGTCTCTGTTGATTTTTATTTAAAATTTGTGATAAGGTCTAACTAGTTGTCTTTTTTCAACCATTTTCTTGAAGGGAAATGCCAGGAACTTTTGGGATTTAATGACTTTCAAATTCATAAATCCTGTGATGAACCATGGTGTGGTTAAGCAACTGGACTCAGAAGATCTGCTGCAACTACCTCCAGATATGAATCCTTCTTCCTGTCATGATATAATTTCAACCTGGTGGGAAGCACAACTGAGTAATAATGGTTCAAACCCATCTTTACTTAGAGCAGTCTGTTATGCGTTTGGATGGCCATATCTCTGGCTGGGTTTATTGAAGGTAAATCTTTATACCATGTTCTGGTTTCCTCCCCTGCACTGTAAATTCATATTATTTGCTAAAAAAATTGAATATTGTGCATTACTATTTATAGGTGGTATTTACTCTTTAAGTTTAAGCTGCCACAGAATCATGGTGGTCCTTTAGAGATTGGAACTTTATCACTGCCATAGTTCCCTAACCATCTGATAGGAGGTGCATTTTATTGGATTTGTACTGGAAATAGAAGGATTTGCTTAAACCAGTCAAGTATGTTTAGGTGTGTCCGGGAAATTTTTATTTTAACTGCTGCACTTTAAATGTCCCTGAGAAAAGAGAGCTAGGTGTCACGGCCTCGGAACTTTCACGTCTAGAACCGTGCCGACCTTAATTCGATCAACCCTTTTGATCCCACGCTAAGTCAGCCGAACCCTCGAGTAGGCAAAGAAAAGGAACTAGAGAACAAGAGAAACACTCAAGAGAACACTCACACAAGAGAGAGTTTGAGAGAATAAGCAAATGCCCTCAATTGCTTGAATTCTTCGATTGATTACAAATGAGGTGGGAGGGGGTATTTATAGGCCTCCCATGGTTTCCAGAAGTTTCCCACCTCCTCAATGGACGGTGGAGATCGTTTCGATCTAACGGCCTACAATGAATCTCTAGAATTCTCTACAAGATATTTACAAAGAATTTTCTAGAATATACAAGAGAAAGAGAAGCCTACAATGTTTTAGAATTATGTACAATGTTCAAGAGAAAGCAAGCCTCTTCAAGATATCTCTGGAACGTTCTGGAGGCTTCTAGTCAAACCTCACGAAAAATTCGTGACATTCTCCCCCACCTAATCCGGTGACGTTCTCGTCACTGCTTCATCCTTGTACCGGTGTAGGTGGTCTTCAAACTGCCAAAGATCTTCTTGTGGTTCCCATGTTGCCTCGCTCTCTGGCAGTCCCTTCCATTTCACCAAGTATTGGGTACTTGGTGGCACTTCCCTTCGTCGCACGACCCTGTGAGCAAGTATCTCCTCGACCTGTCTATCGTAAGACTTGGTTGTCATAGGTGGTGCTCTGGTGGAGATTCCTCGATCAGGCTCATCCTTGTCTTCATGGAAGGGCTTCAGCATACTCACATGGAAGATAGGATGAATCTTCAAGTTAGGTGGCAAGTCCACCTTGTAGGAGACCTTCCCGACCTTCTTCAATACCTTGTAGGGACCCTTATATTTTCGAATGAGGCCCTTGTGAACCTTCCTGAAGGCCTTGAATTGCTGTGGGAGAAGTTTCACCATCACCATATCTCCCACTTGGAACTCTGTAGCTCGCCTCCTCCTGCCAGCGAACTTCTTCATCCTCTTAGCCGCCTTGACAAGGAAGGATCTAGTCTCATCAGCTTGCTCATGCCAAGACTTAGCCATATGGAAGGCTCCTTGACTTTTGCCCTTGTATGTTGTGGCAAGGGCGTGAGGTGCCAGAGGTTGTTGTCCCGTCACCACTTCAAAGGGACTCCTTCCTGTGGACTTGCTCCGTTGCAAGTTGTAAGAGAACTGGGCCACATCCATCAACTTAGCCCAATCCTTCTGGTTGGCACTCACAAAATGTCGGAGATAACACTCCAACAAAGCATTCACCCGTTCTGTCTGCCCATCTGTCTGAGGGTGAAAGCTAGTCGAGAAGTGCAGCTCTGTCCCCAATAGCTTGAAAAGCTCAGTCCATAGCTTGCCCGTGAATCGGGGATCTCGATCACTAACAATAGTCTTGGGCAATCCCCAAAACTTCACCACATTCTTGAAGAATAGGCGAGCTGCTTCCTCTGCTGTACAGTCCGTTGGGGCTGGGATAAAAGTATCATACTTGGAGAATCGATCCACCACCACCATGACGAAACCAAACCCTTCGGACTTAGGCAAAGCCGAGATGAAGTCCATGGAGACACTCTCCCATGGTTGGCTTGGAGTAGGTAATGGCTCCAATAATCTTGCGGGAAGTTGATTGTCTACCTTGTCCTGTTGGCACACAAGACAAGTCTTTAAATAGGCCTCCACGTCATCCCTCATGTGAGGCCAGTAGTAGGCAGCTTCCAACAATGCCAACGTCCGCCTCTGTCCAGGGTGACCAGCCCATTTGGAGTCATGACACTCCTTGATCAACTCCTTCCTCAAGTTGTCCCACTTAGGAACAAAGAGCCTTCTTCCCACAGTGTAGAGGAATTCATCCTCGGACCAAAACCTCTTGGTTTTACCCTTCTTAGCCAGATCCACAAGTTGCTGGGCTAAGGGGTCTTGAGTAATGCCTTGCTTGATCTTAGTGATCAAGTCCCCACTGGCCTGGCTGATGGTTGCTAACTCAGCCTTCCTGCTCAAGGCATCAGCAGCTACATTCGCTGTCCCTGGCTTGTATTCCAACACATAGTCAAATTCAGCCAGGAAATCTTGCCATCTCGCTTGCTTAGGGGAGAGCTTCTTCTGCCTCTGGAAGTAGCTGGTGGCGACATTATCAGTCTTGATCACAAACCGTGCCCCTAGCAAGTAATGTCTCCAAGTGCGCAAGCAATGAACCACGACCGTCATCTCCTTCTCTTGCACCGTGTACCGCCTCTCGGTATCATTGAGCTTGCGACTCTCAAATGCAGTAGGATACCTCTCTTGCATTAGGACCCCTCCTATAGCGAAGTCAGAGGCATCGGTGTGCACCTCAAAAGGCTTGGTGAAATCCGGGAGAGCCAAGACAGGTTCCTCTGTCACTGCCATCTTAACCTCCTCAAAAGCTTTTTGGCATCCCTCCGTCCACACCCATGGTTTGTTCTTCTTCAACAACTCCGTGAGAGGGGCTGCTCTAGCGGAGTAGCCCTTGATGAACCGCCTATAGTAGTTGACCAACCCAAGAAAAGATCTAAACTCTGTCACTTGAGTTGGAGGCTTCCACTCCTTGATAGCTTGGACTTTCCTCCCATCCATGCGCAAGGTCCCTTGGGATATGACATGCCCAAGGAAGTTCACTTCTTCCCTCGCGAAGGAACACTTCTCCTTTTTCACATATAGCTCATTCTCGTGTAGGGTCTTGAATACGGCTCGTAGGTGCTCGGCATGCTCCTCTAGTGAGTTGATATAGACCACAATGTCATCCAAGTATACCACCACGAATCGATCCAAATACGGATGAAAGATCTTATTCATGAGAGTACAGAATGTGGCCGGTGCGTTGGTCAGCCCAAAAGGCATCACCAACCACTCAAAAGACCCATAGCATGTGACGCAAGTAGTCTTAGGTTCATCTCCTTCGGCAATCCGAACTTGATGATACCCAGACCTCAAGTCCAACTTGGAGAAGTACCTTGCCTTTCCTAGCCTATCAAACAGATCAGCTATCAAAGGAATAGGATACTTGTTCTTGATAGTTACCTTATTGAGAGCCCGATAGTCGATGCACAATCGCAATGATCCATCTTGCTTCTTCTGGAACAAGACCGGTGCTCCATAAGGTGCCTTGGATGGTTGGATTGATCCAGCATCAATCAACTCCTTTAGTTGCTTTCGCAACTCTTCTAGCTCAGGCGGTGCCATCCTGTAAGGTGCCATGGCGGGTGGCTTAGCTCCCGGTTCCAACTCGATCTTGTGATCTACCTCCCGACGAGGTGGGAGCTTCTTTGGTAGCTCCGGTGGCATCATATCATGGTTCTCCTCAAGAACCTGTAGGATGATCGAGGGAAGTTCTTCACTCATCTCCTCCCCAAGGTCCACCTCCTTCAAGGCCGCCGGGTATGTAACTTCTCCCCTCTTGAAGCCCTTCTTCACTTGCATGGCTGACAACTGATTCCTGCTAGGTCTACTTGTTGCAGGTATCATTGCAGCAACTCCTTGGTCTAGAACACACAAGGCATTGTTGTGAGGCATAAGGAAGATGTTATGCTTCCTCATGAATTCATGGCCAAGAACAACCTTGTAATCATCCTTAGGAGCGACAGTGAGATCCGTTTTGCCACTCCATGATCCCAAGCACAACTCGACTCCTCGAGCTATGCCATGAATCGGTTTAGGAGGAGAGTTGACAGCCTTCATCATACCTCCTCCAGCCATAACCTTGAGACCAATCCTCTTGGCCTCCTCAGGAGTAATGAAGTTGTTGCTTGCCCCTGTATCCACCATGGTTGAGACAAGTTTCCCATTCAACTTTGCCTCAACGTACATCAACCCGGTACTCTTGGTAGGTGTGGGCGACGGCTTGAACTTCAAGGCATTGAGTAATCAGAGAGAACCCAACTCCGCACTCCCATCTGCTTGGGCCTCTTGCTCCTACACTATGGCTGCCAAGCTCCCTAGCTTCGGGCAATCCTTCATGCGGTGAGGACCCTTGCACACAAAACAACTGATGTTGGTGTTGGAGTTCTTCTAATCATCATACTTCTTGTGCAGTGGCTTGTTGTCTCCACCTTTGTTCACTCCTTTACCCTTGTCTCCTCCACCTTTGTTCACTCCTTTACCCTTGTCTCCCCCACCTTTGCCCTGATTATTAGGTTTGGAAGACTTGGACTTCGAAGATTCACTCTTCTCCTTCTGATAGTCGGTGAGACTTTCAGCCACGGCAATAGCTTCATCAACGTCCTTCACGCCTCGGCGCTGCAACTCATGCTTGGCCCAGTTTTGAAGGCCATCAATGAAGTGGAACAGAAGATCCTTGCTGTTCAAGTTGGGAATCTGGAGCATCAAGATAGTGAACTCCTTCACATAATCTGAGATAGTGGTCTTGTGCTTGAGCTCCCTCAGCTTCTTGCGTGCCTCATAGACCACGTTCTCTGGGTAGAATTGCCTCTTCAATTCTCTCTTGAAGTCTTCCCAAGTGTTGATGGTGCAAAGACCTTTCTCCATGTCTACATGTTTTCTACGCCACCATAGCATAGCATTGTCAGTGAGGAACAAGGAAGCAGTGCGTACCTTAGCTTGGTCGTCACTCAACCCCAAGCCTTCAGCATAGCGCTCCATCTGCCATAGGAAGTTCTCCACCTCCTTAGCATCACGAACGCCTTTGAACTCCTTCGGTTTGGGAAGATCCAACTTCACTTCCCTTACTCCACTAGTTCCAGCCACTAGGGAGTTTCTCCCTTGGTTCTCCAAGGAAGTCTTGAGTGCATCCAACTGCCGCTGCATCATTGTGATGGCATCCATCACATTTCCCTCCAGCGTCCTCATCGATTCAGCACGCTGATCCTCAGAGTTCTGGATATTCTCCACAGTAGCCTTGAGACCTTCGAGCTCATCCAATGTATGCGACTCAAGGATTGTGAAGTCGTTCTCCAGCTTGTTCACTTTGTTAGTTACCTCCAACAAGGCGTCCTCTAAATGACCAACTTGAATCGAAAGAGAAGCAAAGTCCTCAGCACTTACCTTACTAGTGCTTCGACCACTCTTGCTCCCTTGATGAGTAGCTTGGGTCTCCTTGCCCCATACCTCAACGTTGAGTACTCCAGTCTCTTCCGACATCCTTGCCCATGAACAAAGCTTCAACAAGGCTCCCTCGAACCTAAGCTCTGATACCACGTTGTCACGGCCTCGGAACTTTCACGCCTAGAACCGTGCCGGCCTTAGCTCGATCAACCCTCTTGATCCCACGCTAAGTCAGCCGAACCCTCGAGTAGGCAAAGAAAAGGAACTAGAGAACAAGAGAAACACTCAAGAGAACACTCACACAAGAGAGAGTTTGAGAGAATAAGCAAATGCACTCAATTGCTTGAATTCTTCGATTGGTTACAAATGAGGTGGGAGGGGGTATTTATAAGCCTCCCATGGTTTCCAGAAGTTTCCCGCCTCCTCAATGGACGGTGGAGATCATTTCGATCTAACGGCCTACAATGAATCTCTAGAATTCTCTACAAGATATTTACAGAGAATTCTCTAGAATATACAAGAGAAAGAGAAGCCTACAATGTTCTAGAATTATGTACAATGTTCAAGAGAAAGCAAGCCTCTTCAAGATATCTCTGGAACGTTCTGGAGGCTTCTAGTCAAACCTCACGAAAAATTCGTGACATAGGGTTGTAAATGAACTGTAATGGTAGCCAGTAGTTCCGGTTTGTCTTGGCTCAGTTTATTGATTAAATGAATGAACTTGAGTAGTGCTTTAGTTTCATTTAGTTATTCAAGCTGAGTCTTAGTATCTCATGCTTCCTTAGCATCATTTGTATTGATTATGTCAATTTAACAAGCACATTTTTGCCCAAGAAACCAAAATTTTTAATGGAACTCAATTTTTATTTTTTATTACATCTGTTCTACAGCTATTAAATATTTGAACGTCCTACAGGTGGTTAACGATTGTATTGGTTTTGCGGGACCATTGCTTCTCAATAAGCTGATCCAGTTTCTTCAACAAGGTGTTCCAACAATTAATAATTTGCATTTCTTCATGGTGTTCATTAAAATGTTGGGTGGCATATATAGTTTTATTCATTCTTTAACTTGTCATAAAGTCCCTCTTCCTGTGTAAAATTATCCGTTTAATCTGGAATTTCTGATTGAATCTGCGATTTGAAAATTGAAATCTGAAACTCCATAATATCATGCAATTATAATGAATAGGGAAATAATTGATAGGAAATTATAATGAGGTGCTTACATAATCTTTTTTCTAATTGATCAGATATAAGCCTCATGAAACCAGGTTACATGTGAGCCAGTGAGGACAATGACCATCTTTTTATACTATATAGCAATAGAGTTTAGTGGATCTAAAAGGCATTTTCATTTTTAGTATAAGGAGTATGGAGTGTAATTGCAGAAATCTAAAATGGGGTGTAGTATCCTATCATTATGTACTTGACAAAATTAGTTTAGATAGCCTTTGCTCCCTCTATTTGCCACACTCTCTCTCTCTTGGCTCTCTCTTACATGTGGAAAGAGACACATTTTGTTAGTACATAGATAATTTGTATTTCTTAGGATTTTCAATAAGATAGAGAAAGAAATGAATAAATATAGAATATTAAAGTGAACTCAAATTATACTACTTTCTAAGTAGCGTCGTTATGAAAGTTAAAATGGTGATTCCCTTTGGGCACAATGTTTTTTTTTCCAACAACGCCAGTATTATTGTCTCATACATGACTTCTTTTGTCAATTTAAAATTGTTCAAGCAGTTTCATGTCAAAATCAATAATTAGCAATATAAACAATTCAAGGAGAGTGGTATCCCCATTCTTTTTTTTTTCTTGCATGCATCTTAGCAGTCAATTGGAAATGAAATTCAAGTAAAAATTGGTGTCACTTTTGTTGCATCTTTCAGGTTCAGAGAATTTGGATGGATACTTACTTGCCATATCCTTGGGTCTCACGTCTATAATTAAGTAAGTTTGGTTCATGTATTTGAATAATATTGCTACTATTGTCGTACTTATTTGTCCTCTTTATTTTTACTGCTGATACTTTGTGTTTCCCTGAGGGACAAATGAAATGGTTTCCTTCAGGATGAATTTTGTTTACTTATCTATGAAATGGATTTTCTTAAATTTTGTTTGCTTTCTAGGAGGCTATCTTTGTTTCCTTGAGGGACGAATGGCCTTCTTCCTGCACTGACAATAATTCCTTTATTGTATTCGAGTTGTATAAATCAATGGTTTCTAAATTATGCCTTTGACTATGAGAAACTATATTTAGTCTGTAGAAGTTTGTTTATCTTCTGGAGTCCTATTTGGCTTTTATTGTGAGTGACATCTGGTAAAAATTTGTCCTCCTTATCCAGATCCTTTCTAGATACACAATATACTTTTCATCTTTCCAAGCTGAAGCTAAAGCTGCGGTCTAGTATCATGACTCTAATCTATCAGAAGGTTTGTTATTTATTTACTTTTTGTATTGCAAGTTATGAAACAATAGGTTTAGTAAAAATTAAATAAGAGTAAATTACAGAGACCTTGCATCTATTTCTAAGATATATACTTTATTCCAATTTTAAATTTTTGGACTCAAATGCCCCCCATAAAAAATTTGTAAGATGGTATTTTAGCTGAGAAAATAAATTATTTAGGTTAATGGAATGAAGTATAGCGCAACTTTTTGTTTTTAGGAGGTCCATGTAATGTCAACAAAATCCAGAAGTTTGTATAATATACTCATAAACTAATCATGTTATGTTTTCTGTCCAAATGATGTTATTGCTGTATTGATTTTCTGTCATTCAATGATTAGGTCTATGATTGTGCTTCCATACTAAGTCATATATTTTGTTATGTGTGTTCCAAGTGTCTATGCGTGAACCTTGCGGAGCGTTCAAAATTCTCAAATGGAGAAATTCAGACATTCATGTCTGTAGATGCTGACCGAACTGTCAACATGTGTAATAGTTTCCATGATGTGTGGAGGTATTGTATTCTCTTAATTATGAGTTTCTTAATCTTATGGTAGACCAAACTCTTTTTGACCTTATACTAATTATCTTGGATATATATATATATTTAACTTCATGTGCTGAAGGCTAAGATAATTGCCTCAATTTTTCTTTTATCAAGGATTATAGATATGATTTCTTCTGTAACCTTTATCTGTTGTTTAATTGCATCTGCAGATGTTTCTTCTGTACAAGCTAATATTGAATTTTGCATAGACTTATTTGATATAGAATTTATTCTGACTGGAAGCCAATGTGTGTTACATAAATCTTGAGCACTATGATTTACTTGGTTTTCAGCTTGCCTTTACAAATTGGAGTGGCGCTATATCTTTTGTATACTCAAGTCAAATTTGCGTTTGTATCTGGATTAGCAATAACCATTTTGTTGATACCAGGTAGAAATGCTACTCTTACAAAAGTTTGAGTGGTAGAGAACTGAATTTGTTCTATCATTCATTTTTGTTTTCTTTTCTTTTTATTATAATAGTAATAGTAATAGTAATAGTAATAGTAATAATAATGATAATTGTTTCTGAATAGGTATCATATACCAAAATTAGTAGTATGAATGAATTTCGAGAAATTTTGATACTAATATGCAATATTAATACCTGAATTTATTTCCTAACAAGGAATTTGTTTTATATTTTATTTTTTGTCTAGAAATGTCTTACTGCAATGCCAGATGTTTTCATAGTTATGTAGTGCTTGATCAACTTTTTGTATTCTTTATTTTGCTTAATCTTGCTGGATCTGTTCCTGTTGCTGTCAATTTATATTGGATACAGTTCAAAAGATGATCAGTGCATTAATAGTGATACCTGTACTGTAATGAGGTTTCCCATAGAATTTTCTTCGTTGCAGTTAACTTGACAAACTTAAAGAAATGCAGAGTTTTGAAGAGTCTCGGAAATGCTTGTTTTATTTATATCTCCTCTGCTTGCATTCTCCCACCATATGATTGTATACATTTTTTCACAGAGAATTATGTTTTCATTACATTTATGCTAACACATGTGGGATGCACCTGTTATTTTCCTTCTGTAATAATAGAATAAATTTCTCATTTTGTCGTAATAGTCTTCTGTATATTTCAAATGTATTAAGCCACATAGGAAGTGAGGTTATAACATGATTTCTGGCAACACAATAGTAATACACGAATTCATATTCCTAAATTGAAAGATTGTTCAAGAATTAAGCCTAATATCTGGACAGATAACCTGGTATTTTTTTGGTGTAATATATGTTTTAGGAGTTATATATATGTTTTTTGAAACTTTTTTTTTTTTCAAAATGTAAACTTTGCCTTTCAGTTTATTTCAAGAAAAATACACTTGGTGCTTATTTCAACTTTACATTTTTTTAATTGATGCAGTCAATAAATGGATATCAAAATTGATTGCAAATGCTACTGAGAAAATGATGAAGCAGAAGGATGAAAGGTATTTATACCTTTATTACCCTATTTATGGCTTTTGTGTGAGTGATAAAATATTTGCAGAGAACATGCGAAAATAGCTTTTTTATTTGGTGATAACTAACTGAAGATATGTCATGCTTAATCGTTCCTATTTCCATCACATCATAATTGGTTAGTTCCCCAACTTGTAGTTTCTTTGAAATGGTTCCTTTCTGAACTTGTTTTTTACATCTAGATTTGCTGTGGATGATTGTATATTTGAAGAGGAAACCTTGGAGAGAATATTACTAGGTGATTTTTATAGTTTAGTTAACTTGTGAAATAGTGCCTAATCTTAGGCAAGCAATTTATTTTGCTGTCTCATCATTAAAATTTCAGTAAATATTCGTGGGTTGTTTGCATAATACATTATCAGAGTTTATGGCAGAATTGTTCATTCATTCTCAAGAATAGATGCGGTACATATGGGCTTAGGGTCTTAATAGATAACCCTTATCAAATCCCTACTCAAATCTGAATCAAATTTGTCTAATCTAGAAATCTATCCCTAAAATCATGGAAACATAAAATCTTATCTACTAAGATAACAAAATAATAAAACTAAAAGATAAAGATAACAAGAGAAAAAGAATAGTAAATAAGATAAATGGGCCTAGCAACTTTTAGGGCTTTAATAACGTGACTTCCAACACTCCTCCTCAAGTTGGTGAATAGATATGAATTATTCCCAGCTTGTTACATAGATCTTCAAACCTTGGTTTAGGGAGAGCCTTAGTCATTATATCTACCACCTGATGATTGGAGGATATATAGGCCAAATCAATTGTTTTTTAATCAATCTTCTCTTTGATGAAATTTTGACCTATCTCCACATGCTTGGTCTTGTCATGATGTATGGGATTATTGGCTATCCCAATTGTTGCTCGGTTGTCACAACACACTTTGACTAGAGCTTTTGCACTGATTTTAAGCTCTCTTAATAATCTTAAGAGCCATATTCCTTCACAATTCCCAATGGCTAACGCTTTATACTTAGCTTCTGCTAAGCTTCTAGCAACTATTTGTTGTTTCTTACTTTTCCACGTTGTTGCCCTAGACATAAATACAATACCCTGTAGTAGAGATTCTATCATTTGGTGACCTTGCCCAATCAGCATCTGTATAGATCTCTATACTCCTTTTAACACCTTTAGCAAATAGTAGCCCCTTGCATGGTGTTAATTTTAAGTATTTCAAAATTCAGTAAACAATCTCCATATGCTGTTCTTAGGGGTCACTTATGAATTGCTACACTGACTGGAAAACTAATATCAGGCTTGGTATGTGATAAATATATTAGTTTTCCAACTAGTTTCTGGTATATTTCTTTGTTCACTTGTGCTCCATCTTCCTTTAACTTCAACTTGTAATCTACTTCCATAGGAGTTTCGGTAGGCTTAGAACCAAGCATACCTGTTTCTTGTAATAGATCAAGTGTGTACTTACGTTGTTACACACTAATTCCATTACTTGATCTAGCAATCTCCATCCCTAGGAAATATCCAAGATTCCTGAGGTCTTTGACTTCAAATTCTGTTGCTAGTTCTTTCTTCAGCAAATTTCTTTGGCATCATCACCAGTTATAACAATGTTATCTACATAAACAATAAGTATTGAAATATTCCCCTTATCATGTTGAACAAACAACGTATGATCAATTTGGCATTGTGTATACCATGAACGTTTCACAACTCTAGTGAATCTCTCAAACCAAGCCTTAGGAGACTGTTTTAAACCATATAATGATTTGCGCAGCAAGCATATCTTAGATGCATTCTTACTATTCTTCAATCCTGGTGGTATCTCCATAATACTTCCTCTTCTAAATCACATCAAGAGGTTCACTGCAAATTAGCCAATCATTATTTTCTCTCCCCTTGAGTGGGTAATTTGGAGTAGTATGGCTGTGTTTCCACAAATTTAACATCCATAGTCACATAAGTTTCATGCTTAACAGGAGAATAACATTTATAGCCTTTTTGTGTGGGAGAGTAACCAAGAAAAATGCACTTTTCAGCACAAGCCTCTAATTTCCCTTTTGGATTGTCGTACACAAAAACAGTACACCTAAAGACCCTTGTTGGAAGAGAAGACACAAGGGAATTTGAGGATAGACATCAAGAAATTTTTGCAAAGGTGTCTGAAATTTGAGAGTTTTTTAGGGTATTCTATTTATGAGGTGCATCCCCTCAAAAATGGCTTGGTACATTACTTGTAAATATTAGGGCTCTAGCCACTTCTAGTAAATGCCTATTTTTGTGTTCAACCACCCTGTTTTGTTGTGGTTTGTTCACACATGTTGTTTGATGATGAATTCCCTAGCCCTAAGATATTCTTGGAAATTAGAATTTGAATACTCTATACCATTGTCACTCCGAAGCACTTTGATATTTGTTTGGAATTGATTATGGATGAGATTGTGGAATGTTTGGAATATTTGCAGTGCCTCAGATTTTGCTTTCATTAAAAATACCCATGTCAAGTATGTATGATCGTTAATGAAGGTAACGAACCATCTTGTTGATTGATATTTATCTTTATTATTTTATTGAGCACATATATCTAGATTTAGTTAGTTATTTGACCGGACATCTTTAGGATTTTAACAATAACCGATTCAAATATATTTTAAGTCTTATCTCCTCCTGAATATGTATAACTAATTGTATTAGTATGAGATTATAAATAATAAATAATACCTAGGGTTGGAGGCGCAAGGTGGACTCACCCAATTATTCTCACAAATCTAAATTGTTTCAGAGCTGCACAATTGATTCACGGTGGTTTAGTTTGGTTCGTTGGCTTTGAACATTGAAGGCCATAGGGAAGACAGTTCTTTATCGGAAATTCAATCTCAATCTTCGGTGAAGCCAATTGTGAATTCCCAAGTACTAGATTCGAGTCCTGTAGTAATCACTGCTCATTGATTAAAGGAGAAATATTCTTTACTGAAAAAGAAAGCTGCAATTCTCCAAATTGAATCATTCCTCCATGATTTCCATCAAAACTCTTTAAGGGTAATTGAATACTATAATACCCTAATGAAGCATTGGCAGCAATTGGATTTGTATGAAGACTACACTTGGACATGTACTAGAGATGTTATGTTGTATCAAAAAATCAAAGAGGAGAGATGCCTGTTTAAATTTGTTCTCAGTCTTAACTCAAATTTCAATGACTTCAAGGGAAGAATATTGAGTCTCAAAAAACTTCCTAGTCTGAAGAAAGTATTTTTCATCGCCGAACAAGAGCAAAGTAAGAAGAAACTGATTGGAAACTCCACTGTCATACAGAATATTGACTCTATGACTTTGGCAATCAAGGGAGGTAATTTTGACTCTTGGTAGTAGAAAGGGAATCGACTCACCTGTGAACATTGCAGTAAGATGGAAGACACAAAGGATACATGCTGGTCACTTCATGGTAAGCTAGCAAACACCAAAAGCAAAGGAAGCAGTGGCTTTGTTGCAAACAGTACCATGCCATTCACACCGGAACAGCTATAGATGTTGCAGAAAATGTTTGGCAAAGAAATCCAGGTGTTAGATAAAAGCAAAGGTTTGATTGCTAGGACTAACAACCAATTCACAGCTTTGACTACTCATATTGATAGAGGTAATACTTTGGTGATAGACTTAAGTGCTAATGATCACATGACAGGTAATTCATCTTATTTTTCTAAACTAAGGCCTTATGAAGGAGAATATTTTGTGACTGTGGCTGAAGGTAGCCAAGGAAAAGTGAAAGGAATTGGTACCGTGAAAATTTCGGAGAAATTAATTCTGAATGATTTACTACTAGTTCCGTAGCTATCTTATAATCTTTTATTAATTAGCAAACTAACAAGGGGTGATAATTATGTTATGGTTTTGACTTGAAGACCATGTGTAATCTTGTTTCAAAACTTGGAGACATAGGTGACGATTGGCAGTGCTGAGGTACAAGCTAGTCTCTACTTGTTGAAGGATAAGAGTAGTTTGGTGACAGAGAATAGATATCTAAATAAAACTGGTTTGTCTGCAACCAGTGACTTAGAGTTATTGCATTTTAGATTAGGACATCCAAATTTAGATTACATGAAGAGATTGTTTCCTTATCTTGTTCTTAATAAAACTATTACTTTTGAATGTGAAGTTTGCCAATTCTCTAATCATGTTAAATCTTCTTATCCCCAGCATCCTTATATTTCTACCGAACCATTCCATCTGATCCACAGTGATGTTTGGAGTCCCTCTAGGACCAAGAATTTGTGTGTTGCTAAATGGTTTCTAATATTTGTGGATGATCATACATATATGACTTGGATTTTCTTGCTTAAAGAAAAATCTGAAGTGCCTCAACTGTTCAAAAATTTTTATCGTCTTATACAAACTTCTATCAAAATTCTACAAACAGACAATGGTACCGAATTTTGTAACTTTGTTATGAGTGAGTTTATTTTTGAAAAAGGGATTGTTCATCAAACTACCTATGTTTCCACACCCAACAAAATAGAACAAATAGAACAGGTTGATTCATCCACTATACTGAAGATGTATGAACAAGTTGAACCAATAGACAAGAAGTTGCTAACTTATTCCAGGAGGCAGCAAATAAACGAGACAGCTAATAATGCACCTGTGATGCCTGTCCAAGAACGTACTCCTAGTCCAGAATTGGCCGATGTGGATGATCTTTCTATAGTGCTTCGAAAAGGGGTAAGAAAATGAACTCTTCTTCCTATAAGCAATTTCATCTCTTATGATAAATTATCTCCCAAACATAAATGCCTTATTGCTAATCTCTCGAATGAGAAAGTTCCACAGCATGTTAGTGAGGCAATGATGCAGCCAGAATGGAAGAGAGCTATGCAAAGTGAGTTAGATGCACTTAATAAAAATGAAACGTGGATAATCACTAATCTTCCTACAGGTAAGAAGCTAGTGGGGTGCAGATGGATTTTCACCATCAAATACAATTTTAATGGCAGCATCAATCGACATAAAGCAAGATTAATGGCAAAAGAATTCACATAGACTTATAGAGTTAACTATCAAGAGATATTTGCACTGGTGGTTAAGTTCAACACTATCAAGATACTCTTGTCTATTTCTGCTAATCTTGATTGGCCTTTACTTTAGTTTGATGTAGAAAATGTATTCCTTAATGGTGATCTTACTAAAGAAATCTATATGGAGGTTCCAACAGGTGTATCTATAGCACTCAATAAGGTATGGAAACTAAGAAAATCACTCTATGATCTTAAATAGTCACCTAGAGCCTGGTTTGATAGATTTGCATCTGTCATGAAGCAATATGGCTATATTCAAGGGCAACTCTTTTTTGTGAAATCTTCAAAGTCTGGACTTGTCACTATATTAATTGTATATGTAGATGATATAGTGATGACTGGTAATGACATAATTGAGATAAGAAAATTGAAATCAGACTTGGCATGTGAGTTTGAAATCAAAACTCTTGGAGAGTTAAAATATTTTCTTGGAATGGAGGTTGCTAGATCAAAGAAGGGTATTGTAGTTTCATAACAGAAGTATACTCTAGATTTGCTCAAGGAAACAGGAATGCTTGAATGCAAACCAGCTGACACTCCAATGGAGACTTTATACAAGAATGATCGGTGGAAGAGAGTGCACTTGTGGACACAGCCAAATATCAAAAACTGGTACGAAAACTTATTTATCTTTCACATACAAGACCAGATATTAGTTTTCCTGTCAGTGTTGTTAGTCAGTTCATAAATAGCCCTATAGAAAAACACATGGATGCCGTTTATAGAATACTGAGATATTTGAAGATGATACCTGGAAATGGAATATATTTCAAGAAGAATGATTCTAGAGAAGTCACTATTTACATTGATGCAGACTGGGCAGGATCAATCATTGATAGAAGGTCAACAATTGGATATTTTACCTATCTCTGGGGAAATTTAGTTACGTGGAGAAGTAAGAAGCAATCTGTGGTAGCTCGAAGTAATGCTGAGGCAGAGTACAGGGCACTTTGTGTGGGAATTTGTGAAGGACTTTGGCTTAAAAAGCTACTGGAAGAACTTAAATTTCCTATCTCAAATCCTATGAATATGTTGTGTGACAGCATGGCAATTATCAGCATTGTGAACAACCCAGTTCATCATGATTACACCAAACATGTTGAGTTAGATAGGAATGTCATCAAGGAAAAGGCTGATGAGAACATTATAGATCTCAAGCACATCTCAACTGCTAGCCAGGTTGCTAATATCCTCACTAAAGCTTTAGCCACAGTCAAGCACGAAGCATTAAGAAGCAAGCTGAGAATGTTGGATATCCATTTACCAGCTTGAAGGGGAGTGTTGATCGATATTTATCTTTATTATTTTATTGAGTAAATATATCTAGATTTAATTAGTTATTTGACAGGGTATCTTTGGGATTTTTATCCGTAACCAGTTCAAATATATTTTAAATCTTATCTCCTCTTGATTATGTGTAACTAATTGTATTATTATGAAATTATAAATAATATACAATACCTAAGGGTGGAGGCGCAAGGTGGACTCACCCAATTATTCTCACAAATCTACACATCTAAACTTTGACATCATCTGGATTGTTTAAGATCCCCAAATATCACTATAGCTAATTGTATATGGGTGAGAGGGGTAATAGGATTGGGATGGATAAGGCTTTATAGTAAATTTGGCATATTCACATATTTCACAATGAAGCTCAAAATCATTTTTATGAAAAAGATTAGGAAATAAATGTTTCACATAACAAAAACTAGGATGACCTAATCTAAAATGCAATAACATAACATCAGTTTTATTGGAAATACTGGAAAAAAACAGCATTTGCATCTATTTTATTCTTCATTGTTGCTTCGTTGCATCTGTCCATCCATGCTCTTTCTAAGTAATAAAGTCTATCCCATTCATTAGCATTGCCAATCCTCCTCCCTGAGGCCAAGTCCTTAAAGTCACAGCCAAGATCATCAAATATCACTCTACAACTTAGCTAAATAACAGTTTTTCTATCTCATAATAAGTTGCACTGAATATTAGGAACATATAACATATCTTTTAATATAATTGTTTGAGAGATAACTATGGTACCAACCCCATACACCTTGGCATAAGAACCATTCACTACTTGAACAACCATATACTTAGTTTGAACACGAAATTCACTAAATAAACATCTAAATCCAGAAATATGATCAATGACTCCCGAGTCAACTACCAAAATATTTTCAATTTTTATCCAAGCTCTAAGTGCATTGGTCAAAGAAATACCTGCTTGTGCTAATGTAACAACAGAAGTAGTTTTGTGCTCACTAGGTAAGGATTGCACCTTGTGTTTCTCAAGCAATTTTTCAAGAAAAGAAATTTCTTCCTTACTCAGAGCTCCAAATTCAGTATCCGTTCCAGCCATCATCCCTTTACTTTCTGGTCGTGCTTTTTGCCTAGTGTTTTGGGGTTTCCCATGAAGCTTCTAGCATGTCTTACATGTGTGTTTACTTTTGCTGCAGTGGTCACACCATTTGGCAGCCTTTTTGCTTTTCTGTTCGTTGCCTTGGTTTCCCTTGGCAATCATTGTTGAAACTGCCAATGTAGGGATATTGGGTGAGTACTGCACCAGCTCCCTTATGCTCTCTTCATATTTTATCATGTTGTAAGTATCATCAAGGGAAGGTTGAGGATTTGTATTCATGATCCTTGCTCTAATATCCTCGAACTTGTCATGTAATTCTAAGAGGAAGACATAAGTTCTCTCTTCTTCCACAACTTCGTTGTAGTACACTTCATCTAGATGACAAGACCATGTGTGAATTTCATAAAGATTGAGTTGCCGCCACAACTTGTTCAATGCTGTGTAATACTGTGTCACAGTCTTCTCCCCTTGTTTCAAGTCTCTTAGGGTTTGTTTGACTTGATACAAGGCAGCTTTATTTGACTTGATAGAGTATAGCTTCCTAGCTGAGTCCCAAATCTCCTTAGCAGTAGAAGCAAGGAGATAGCTTTCACTAATCTCCAATACCATTGAGTTAACCAACCAAGTCATAATTGTATTGTTCTCAGCCTCCCAAACATCATAACCTGGTTCGCTTGGGGCTGGTAGCTTTGCAGCTCCAGTGATATATTTCTCCTTTCCACAGCCTCTGGCAAACATCAACACATTCCTGGACCACTGGAGATAGTTATTCCCATTGAGTTTGTGGGGAATCATCTGTTGAGAAATTGTTTCCAGTGTACCTCCAATACATTGAGATACACTGATGCTTCCTCCTTCCTTTTGTTCAGGAATAATCGAGCTGTTAGGTGGTTTTTGTGAGCCATCACTTTTTGACGGATTTAGGTTATCATTACTGCTAGTAGCAAGTGTTTTTCTTTGACCACTCATGATTGCTTCTTTGAAGTTCATCATCGCGGCTCTGATACAATATCAAAGTTTATGGCAAAATTGTTCATTCATTCTCAAGAATAGATGCGGTACATATAGGCTTAGGGTCTCAATAGATAACCCTGATCAAATCCCTACTCAAATCTGAATTAAATCTGTCTAATCTAGAAATCTATCCCTAAAATCTTGGAAACATAAAATCTTATCTGCTAAAATAACAAAATAATAAAACTAAAAGATAAAGATAACAAAAGAAAAAGAATAGTAAATAAGATAAATGGCCCCAGTGACTTTTAGGGCTTTAATAACGTGACTTTCAACATACATGCTACATTCGAACACAAATTCTACTTATAAAATAAATTCTATTATATTTGCTTTGTAGGAATTTACCTGTATCTTAGTGGATGTTTAGAGTTCTGTAAGCATGTGTTGGAGAGTGAATAATTTTATATTTGCTTAGGAAAGTTGCAATCTTGTCCTGTGGTTGCTATCTCTTACTCAGAACTTTTTTCTTTCATACTTCTAATATCAGGGTTAACAATTTAATATTTTCTTTCCAATTGTAGCATTTTACTTTATTTTGGAATGTGGTGGATATGGATCGAGCTACTACTTTTATTAACTTTCTTGAAATTACACTTATAGGATACGGAGGACAGGAGAACTTTTGACTTATATTCGCACTTTGAAGATGCATGGATGGGAACTTCTTTTTTCAGGTTGGCTGATGGAGACAAGATCTTCTGAAGTGAAACACTTAGCTGTAAGACTCTTATTTTCTCTTTTCAAATGGAGATTGTAACAACCTTCTTAAAAGCCATCTAGTGGTGTATCCAAGTACTGCACAAGTTTATATAGAACTTAGAAGATGCTTGAAGGAATTAAAAAGGAAAAAAAGAGGAAAGCACTTTATATGCTGACATTTTAAGTTTCAAGAATAGTACAATTGAAGGACTGCCTTCTTTTTCCTCATAGGTTAAATATAATTTAATCGGTTTGTTTTATTGTTTCATAGACTCGGAAGTACTTGGATGCATGGTGTGTATTCTTTTGGGCTACAACACCAACTCTCTTTTCTCTTTTCACATTTGGACTCTTTGCATTGATGGGACACCAACTTGATGCTGCAATGGTATTTTTAAGCAAATCTGATCCAATGTTGCTGATAATTTTTTTTCTTTTCTTTTTCAATCAATTATTTTCTCTGAACCTAGTAGTCATTCTTAATATATTTTATTTTGGTTAAAATATTTTAATTGCAGGTTTTTACTTGTCTGGCATTGTTTAACACATTAATTTCACCACTGAATTCATTCCCTTGGGTGATTAATGGATTGATTGATGTGAGTCTCCAACATCCTATGACTTTTACAAATAATGCTGGCTTATGCGAACTTGTTCACCATTAGATTGGATGCACTTGTGCATTGTAGGCCATTATATCCTCCAGACGGCTGAGCAGGTTTCTTTCTTGTCCTGAAAATAAATCTCTGGTGAAAGAGATCAATTCACAAGGTTTGGCTCTCATTGTCCAAGATGCATGTTGTACGTGGTCAAGCAGTGATGAAGAAGCATTGAATTTGGTTTTGCATCATGTGAATCTAAGCCTGTCAAGGGGTTCCTTTGTTGCGGTGATAGGAGAGGTAAGAAGCCTTAATTCTCAGGACTTATTTAGCTAATAACTTGAAAATAGCATGTATATACTTTGTAGAAAGGAAATTTCAATGGGTATACACCCTTTTAAATCTCTACATTGTAATTCAGTTCACAAAATGGGCTGTCCAAATATTTCAGCTTTTATGGTTGAATGAGATATGATTTGGAGATTTCTCATTTTTGGTTCCTGGATAGTTGTGCATGTAAACAGTTTAAACAATTTGAAGAAAGATCTATTGATTCATAATGATTGCTAATATTTGAGATTCATGATTCTTGTTTCAGAATGTGTTGAGTTTGACACTGTTTCTCTCACTTATTGAGATTTTGTTTGGTAAATGAAATGGCAAGATATATATTTATCATGTGTGTGTATGTCTATACACTTTGTTAACTGCAAGTATTCAGGTTGGTTCAGGTAAATCATCATTGTTATATTCAATTCTTGGAGAAACGCAGCTTGCTCATGGATTGATTCACTCTGACGGATCAATGGCATATGTACCACAGGTTTGTACAGGAGTGTGTCATGCTGGATTCCCATATGAAGTTTCTTATTTTTATTTATTTATTTGCTGATACTGCAGGTCCCATGGATTTTATCTGGAACAATACGTGACAACATAATATTTGGGAAAAATTACGATCCCAAAAGGTGTATTACCTTAAAATAGGATTTTCCCCCGTCAATAATTTTTATTTGATTGAAGCTTTCACCCATTTTTTCTGCTTGATGTTCAATTATATGACTACAAACATTTAAGTTGAAAGAATCTTGCTGCTATATACAGGTATGCAGAAACAGTGCAAGCCTGTGCTCTAGATGTTGATATCTCATTAATGGTTGGAGGCGACATGGCTTACATTGGGGAAAAGGGAATCAACTTATCTGGTGGACAGAGAACTCGTCTTGCTTTAGCAAGGTGATAACTTCTTGTGATTCATGTGGCTCCGATACTTTATGTGGAATTGTTTTATGCATGGCTTTTTAGCAAGAATTTTTTAATAATTTGTAATTAACAGGGCATTGTATCATGGCTCTGATGTGATTATGCTTGATGATGTCCTGAGTACAGTTGATGCACAAGTTGCTCGATGGATCTTACACAATGCCATTTTAGGTCCTTTTGTGCAGGGGAAAACTCGATTGCTCTGTACCCATAATATCCAGGTTATTAATATATTGAATTACACTGGGTTTGTCAGAGCATTCAATGTCAAGATAGATCAATATAAAGCATATTTTATCATCAATATTTTTAGCTGTTAATTTAGAAGAATATCCTCAATAAGATATGCAGTTATGCACTATGCAATTTGTGGATGCATACATAAGTTATTATATAAGGATTAGCATTGTAATGTATCGAAGTTTATATGCAGGCAATATCTTCTGCTGACATGGTTGTTATAATGGACAAAGGACATGTAAAGTGGGTGGGAAGTCCAAATGACCTCCCAGTTTCTTCATATATAACATTCTCCCCATTGAATGAACTTGATTCAGATGTACAGAATCAAGGACAATCTTGCAGCACAAATTCTTCTTCCAATTTAAAGGAGCTCCCAGAAAGAGAAATTAAACATGTTGTGGAAGGAGCAGAAGAGATCATTGAAGTTGAGTTGAGGAAAGAGGGAAAAGTGGAACTTGGAGTGTATAAGTGAGTATCGATATATTGCATATTGGCATCAGTCATTTTTTACAGGGCTTATGTTGTCATTTTTATGGATCTACTTCTGTGATGACAATTTAAATTGCTACCTAATAAATTTGTACTCTTTTTCAGGAACTATGCTATGTTCACTGGCTGGTTCATTACAGTTGTAATATGCCTGTCAGCCATTCTAATGCAGGCTTCTCGTAATGGAAATGATTTATGGTTGTCATTTTGGGTTGATACAACAGAAAGCAGAGAAACAAGATACTCTCTGTCCTTTTATCTGGCATGAGCTTCTCCTTATTTACAGAAGTTCTGCAATAATAGTTTATGTAGTACATTTCTCTTGCAGCACATACTGATTGGAAGATACTGAAATGAGTTTTTTTTTTCCTTTTTGGCACTGAATGTCTAATGCAAGAATTTCAACAAAATAGTTCCAACTTACCTTTAATTTTAATTAATTGCTTTTACCCACAATGTTTGAAGTTCCCTTTTCTGAATTTTATTGCACAAAATTTAAACTGAAAGGTCATGTTGAAGTTGTCGTAGAACAATAGCAGCAATTTAAAATTTCCAATCTTACAGTAACTGAAGTTTATGGTGTGTTCCCTGTTTAGAACATGCAATTTATACGTGTTTAACTTAGTAAATTATAGTCTAATCTTGTAAAATACTATAGATTAGAATCACACGTAACTTTCCATTTTGTTTGAATTGTTATTTGACACTGCAGGCTATACTATGTCTCTTTTGCTTTGCAAATTCTTTTCTCACATTGGTGAGGGCGTTCTCTTTTGCATTTGGTGGCTTACAAGCAGCAACTAAAGTGCACAACAGAATGCTTGGTAACCTTATCAATGCACCTGTGCAATTCTTTGATCAGACCCCTGGGGGAAGAATACTTAACAGGTTAAGATAAGATGTCTTCGGGCCATAGTAGATTATACTACTCTGGAAGTTAAGTTTCATGATTTATGTTTCCTGCAGGTTTTCCTCAGATCTTTATACAATCGATGATTCTCTTCCATTTATTATGAACATTCTCCTAGCCAATTTTGTTGGCCTCTTGGGCATTGCAGTAGTTTTATCATATGTTCAGGTATCCATAATTGTTCCCATCTTGCCCATAAGAAATGAAACTTCCAAATTTGCAATATCTGTCTCCTGGGAAAATTATTGATTTGATGGTTTTCTGTAGGTCTTTTTCTTAATCCTGCTATTGCCATTTTGGTATATCTCCAGTAGACTCCAGGTATCACTCAAACATTGATTAAATAATTGAGTGGAGTAATTCTCTGTTTTCTCTCTCCCCCATTATCTTTTTGCCTTATTTCTCCCCCACCTCTTTATATCTTCTGTTGTCTTTCCTTAAATTGCTTATTGCACTTTCACTAGTCTAAAAATTCAGGAAGATTATAGTGTGCCTATTGATTGACCTAAAAACTATAGTATGGCCTAGGAATGAATTAAAGGTAGTAAATAGAATGGTAAGACTTGTCTTTCTTGAGCAATTGGAAAATTTCAAGCATCATCATTTAGAAGTTTATTTAGGGGTAAAATTCCATTCTTGAGCCTTTAAAGTTACGAATTTGCTCGCAAACATAAGTCCATCATGACCAAAAGCTCTCAAGTGACTCAAAATCAACTAGAGGAAGTCAAGAGATGTAGCACAAAGTATGTAGATCAAGCAATTGATACATTGAATTAGAGGTTTGACACCATGAACCGAAGGTTTGAGGAAATAACCTGTGAGATTGAAGAATTGAAGAAGATGTATGAAGATCTTATACAGACCATTAAAGGGAAAGATAAACAATATATGGCAAAAGCTACATTTGAAGGTTCGTAAGTTCGGAGAGGAATCAACTTAGGGGATAGATACACTCCTTCCCCAAGTGATGCAAGGGCTCCACCTATTGGGAATTGTCAGTTTGCGAAAAGCAATGCAAGCAGGAATTTCAGGGATCCTCCTCATTTAACTTTTGACTCTCAACAAATCTATGTAGAAGATTAGTGGGTTGATCATGAGCCAAGAGACTATTATAACCAAAGATATGAATAACCTTCTAGAAATCGTAGGGAAGGTCATAGACAAATTTAGCTAGATGACATCTCTAAGAAGGTCAAAGTCGAAGTTACTGAGTTCGACGGCCAATTGGATTCAAGCGCCTTCTTGGATTGGTTGGCTAGCATGGAGGACTGCTTTGAATGGTATGAGATGAACAATGTGCATCGTGTTTGTTTCACTAAAATGAAGCTTGTTAGGTCCACCAAGAAGTATTGGCGGAATGTACAGCTGAACCTAGAGCGTTTAGGACAACCCCCCATTAATTCTTGGGCCGAGATAAAGATGAAGTTGAAAGAGAAATATGTGTCTACCCATTACAAGAATCAGCTTTTCAATCAATGGTTGAACTTGAGGCAAGCCACCATGGTATCTGACGAGATGACTTGTTTAGATGATCTCATGATTTGGTGTGAGGTTAAGGAAGATTGTTGGATGACAATTCAAAATTTTTAAATGGTCAATTTTTAAACTGAATCCTCCTGAATCTCTTGAAGAAGCACATCATAAGGCTTTAGAGGTAGAGTCTTTGTTAAAAGGCTTATCTGCTAGGCATACAAATTTCTAGAGCACAAATTCTTGCCAAACTTATATCTTCACACAATCCAATTGCTCTACTGGAGTGCTTCCTTTTAAGACCAATTCTTCGTTTCAATTTAGTCAAACAACTAGTCCTCATGGAAGTACTTCTAAGAATATTGAGTCGACAAGATCCAACTTCTGCTCCAGTGCTTCTACCATTGAGTGTTTCTGGTGTCATTCTAAAGGTCACATTGCATCAAAGTGTCCTCAACATGCTCCAATTCTTGAATCCCTAGTTGAAAAGAATGATGAAGTGGTGGATACCGATATGGTGATTGACCCCATTGAATGTCCCTCTGACATGGATGAGGAGATCATTATGGATGATTATGTGACAGGACGTATGGGTGTGAGAAGATGCATGATATCTGTCCCCTCACTCGATAACTCTTGAAAGAGAACAAGCACCTTTTAAACTTATGTGAAATGCGGGAATAAGTTGTACAAGCTAGTTATTGATGGAGGAAGCACTAGAAATGCAATCTCCAGCCAAGGAGTTGCTAGGTTTGGTCTTAAGCCAGAGCTCTATCCTAAGCGCTTTTAAGTAGCATGGGTTGATGACAAAACTTCCTTAATCATTACACATCGATGTCAAGTTCCCCTTCAACTAGGAGAGTATCATGAAGAAGTTTTATTCGACATCTTTCCTATGGATGTTGCTTATATTTTGTTAAGAAGGCCAAGGCTCTATGATAATGATGTTACAAGCCATGGTCGGGAGAACACCCATTCATTTAAGTATAAGGGAAAGACAATCTTGTTGTATACTGCCAAGCCCGAGATTAAGAATAAAAATTCAAATAAACAAAAAGAGTTGAAGTCAAAGAATCAAAGCTTTTATCTTTTGACTAAAACAATTTGTGAAAGGAAGCAAGGAGATGAAGTATCGGCTTAATTTTCCGGATGAGAGTTCTTTCAAGCGGGGAAGAATGATATAGAAGGGATAATTAGATAATTAGGATATTAAATAATTATTAGGTTATTTAGATTTAATTTATTTTGAATTTATATTATCTTTTAGGATTTAATTATTTTGTTTATATTTATTTTTATCTTTTATTTTAGGATATAGTTTAATTTAATATTTATCTTTTAGATTTAAATTATTTTAGGATTCTAGTTAGATTAGGATTTAGGGCTCTACAAATAACCCCCAGAACCTTTCATTGTAGCTCATATCTCTTTTCATATTAATTGAATATTATTGAAACTTGTTCAGTGAATTTTTTTTCCTTTTAATTTTCTACTCTTCCCATTTATTTTCTACCTTTACCCCACCTTGTCCTACATTAGAATGACAACATTGAACTGATATATGCATTTTGTTTCAGTTTTTCTATAGGGCAACATCGAGAGAACTACGACGACTGGACAGTGTTGCTCGTTCTCCAATTTATACATCTTTCACCGAAACACTTGACGGATCATCAACAATTAGGGCATTTAAATCTGAGGTGTGTGTGTGTGTGTGTGTGTGTGACTTTGAAATAATAATACCACTCAGGTGAGGGCTGTAGAAATTAGGTCCCATCACTATGGAGCAGTAATAATTGAACTCTAAATCATGTGGTCAAATAGGCTTTTATACCATGCAGAAGAAGCTATTAACTGAACAGCTTGGACTGTTAAACAGGGGCTAAAATAGCTAGGTATTTATAACTCTAACATACCACGTTATTGAGGTTACATGATGAGAAAAAAGCTAATTGATATAAATATCACTTGTTATCATATTCGTGATCCACCTGAAAATTTGGGTCAGGACTAATTATTTACTGATTCTTTCCATATTATTACAAAAACCACTTTTACTGCAGGAAATTTGTCATAAATTATTTTCTCTGAATAAAAGTGCTGTTGATTAATGACCTCTCTCTCTCTGTATTTTTATCTCTTGAAGAAGAATATATAATCAAAATTAAGGAGCGGGAAGAGGATAGAAAGGAAGGTGTGGTATTCTCCTAAAGGAAACCAATGAAAACTAACTGAAAATTAACAGGCAGTGTTGTTCACTTCCTTTAAAAATCTGAACGAGGCTAAGAGGAAAAGATTACTGGAGACAATGTAATTAGAACACAAAATCAAGTCCAAATTTTTTTAAAAGCAGAGAGAACTTTGATTGATTAGTATGTGTTGAAAGAAAAACCCAAAACCATATGGACCCATCCTCCAAAGTGCTCGGTAGGGTTTTTTTTCTTTTTTTAAGATTTAATGTGTGCTAAAAATCCTCAATTACTTTTATGGTGAAACCTCAGCCATGACATTTGTCTGTTTAACATTTTCAGTACTGTCATATCATGTTCATTTTGTGGGTGCGTAACTATATACTCTCTCTGTGTACACATACACGCTTATGTACAGATATGATTTCTCTTCTGTTTTGTTTCTCTTATCTTCTGCAAGAAATGGTTGCTTGTCTACTCCCTTAGTTTTATGGTTCTGCAGAACTAGCCTTGTCAAGAGATATAAATGTCCTTCATGGTGATATAAATTTTGTGTATTCATGCTACTAATAAACTTTACACAATGATGGTTGTGGACAGGACTTATTTATTGCCAAATTCACTGAACATATAACATTGTATCAGAAGACTTCTTACACAGAGATAGCAGCTAGTTTGTGGCTTTCCTTACGTCTTCAAGTATGTCTCTGAGACAACTATACTAACCTTGGATGCCCAGAGAAGATAGCAATACACATTGAAAATTTCATTTTAAAGATTTATTTATCCAGTTCTTATAACATCGCCATCATGACATTTTTCATTATTGATAACCTTCTTTCAGTTATTAGCTGCCTTTATCATCTCATTTATTGCCCTGATGGCTGTGGTTGGAGCTCATGGCAGTCTGCCTATCAACTTTGGTACCCCTGGGCTGGTTTGTTTGTTAATTTCTATAATTCTCTGATTTATATCAATTGATTATAATGTGTTTAAAATTTCAGAGCTTGTGAGCAGTAGCCAAAAAACTAAATATGGCCCTTTTATATTTTTTCACCTTCAGGTAGGATTGGCACTTTCATATGCAGCTCCAATAGTGTCCTCGTTGGGAAGCTTTTTAACAAGTTTCACAGAAACAGAAAAGGAAATGGTTTCAGTTGAAAGAATCCTTGAAGTATGAATTAGATTATGTTTCACTTAAAAATGGGTAGAATTTATATATTGGCATTTAACAAACATTATACTTCTTTCTAGTATATGGACATTCCTCAAGAAGAACTTGCTGGATGCCTATTCTTGAACCCAGACTGGCCATGTCAAGGAGGAATGGAGTTCCGCAATGTTACTTTGAAATATAAGCCATCTTTGCCACCTGCTCTCTGCAATCTTAGTTTTACAATTGCTGGGGGGACACGGGTCAGTGCATGATACTTGACTTGTTACTCAAGATATTTTAGTTTTTTTAAACCTATTATGTCTAATACTTTTCACTTTGCATGTTATCAGATTGGAATTATTGGAAGAACAGGTGCTGGAAAATCTAGTGTGTTGAACGCTCTTTTCCGCCTTACCCCAATATGTACAGGCTCTATCCTCATTGATGGCATGAGCATTAATAATATTCCTGTCAGAGAACTACGCGCTCACTTGGCTGTTGTTCCTCAGAGTCCATTCCTGTTTGAAGGATCATTAAGGTATTCGAAAAGTATTTATGGTTAATACTTTTGATTCAACATCTTGTTTTAGTTTCATTTGAATTATAATGGCCAAAACCTTATTTTTATCTGAAAAGCATATTTAATATTTCATATTAATCTTGGATGGCAAAAAAATATCTCATATAAATCTTAAAAGTATTTTTTGTTTCAAATAAGTCCGTAAGTCTGGACAATGCTTGAAACCAATCCCTAAGATTGACACGGTTAACCTCTCTTGGTTAAATAAATTTTAGACTTTCTTATTTTGGCTAACTTATCTGAGATTTTCTGGGTTTGGTATTTGTGTTGGACGAAGAAAAAGATAACTCTTAGATGTCCACATGGCAAAATAAGTGCCACATAATCATACAAATTGCCACATTGCATGCCATATCACACTTAACAAAAGTCAGTTAATTGTGTTAGCCTGTGGAATTTATTTGAAACATTTTCAAAATTTGTAACTTATTTGAAGCAAAGGAGTACTTTTAAAACTTATATGAAATATTTTTTAAGACTAAAATATGATTTTGACCAATTATAATATTCATACTTTGCCCTTGAGTAAGATATGGCATTGGTGATTATTTTTTGCACCTACCTATCATGAATACCATCGTTGATCCTTTTGAAGGGATAATCTAGATCCATTCCAAATGCATGATGACTCAACAATTTGGAATGCCCTGGAGAAGTGCCATGTGAAAGAGGAAGTAGAAGCAGCCGGAGGGCTACACATTCTCGTAAAGGAATCCGGGACTTCATTTTCTGTTGGCCAACGGCAGCTTCTTTGCCTTGCACGTGCTCTTCTCAAATCTTCAAAGGTAAGGATCATACGTACAGGACAAGTAGTCATCTTAATATAGTCGCATTTATTTTGATACAGGCAGTTGTAAACAATATAAAGAAACAAATCAGCATTCTATTGAGATTACACCAACCACATTGCCAGTGGCAGAGCTAGGACCTTCAGGCTTGTGGGTACAATATATGTGTGTGTGTGTGGGATTAGTGAGTTTAAATTTTAAGGGATTTGAAGGCGCAATATCAAAATTTAATAGTATATCTATAAAGAAACAAATCAGCATTCTAATGTACGTTTATTGCTTTTTTATTTTCACATTCTAACAAAGAAAGTGCATGTAAGATTGCCTTCAGTGCATTGAAAGTAACTTTGCAAAACGAATCCAGTGGCATTTGGAGAAAATTGTAAAGTGGAAAATAGTGTGACTTTATTTGCGTGTTATGCACATATATCCCTAGAGAACATATATATGACTGACTGTAAAATTTCCAGGTTCTCTGTTTGGATGAATGTACTGCCAATGTCGACATTCAAACTGCTTCACTGCTTCAGAGTACCATATCTGATGAATGCAGGGGCATAACAGTGATTACAATTGCTCACCGGATTTCGACAGTTTTGACCATGGACAACATTTTAATTCTTGACCATGGGAAACTGGTATGCTTAAGTGAACTCTCCTCTTGTCATATGTTAACCTTTCAGTATAAAGTTTGAGCATCAAATTAAGTCTTTTCTGTATTCCAAGAATCCCATCCAATTGATGTCTTATTAAATTTTGTATCCTTGTAGGCTGAACAAGGAAATCCACAGGTTCTTCTGAAGCATGACTCATTATTTTCAAGTTTTGCTAAAGCTTCATCGATGTAATTTACCAACAGCTTCTTCTGTTTGCTCAATGATGAGATCTGACCAACACGAAGCTCGATTTCGCATGAATGCGAAATCAATAAGGCCATGTGACATTAAAACTGATCAGCACCAGAAATGAATCTCTGCAGTGATATCATATTAAACGTAGAACTAGTTTGTATTTTGTCTGAATCAGCGTCTGACATTATGTCTTCAAGCGCAGCTTCATGATAAAATAGGTCCCCTGTTTAATACAAAAGCAAATGGTTGTGAATGATAGTATTGCTTGCATGAGTGTATTATATTATCGTAATTAGTATGAGATCTATTTCTCTGATTTATGCATCTTTTCTTTTTTCTTTAAAAAAATTTGAGTGTATTATATATAATTAAATGAATCTCATACATCGCATAGAGTTTAATGAATAAGTGGCATTATTTGTAATTTTTTAATAGCAGAACTTATTATAAAGTTTATTATAAAGCTTAGATGGCTACTTTTACGTGTGGAAGTAATTGACAATTTTAGCTGAACAAGTAGCATTCTAATTCTAATATCAAATAAACTAGAACCGTGAAGAAATAGGATATGTTCTTTCGTCATTATTTTTTTTTTTTGGTGAACAATATTCTAGTGCTTGAATTTAGGCTCACTAAGAATGACATCATCATGTATTGTTAAAAAATCTATTGGTTAAGTAAAGATTATTGGGCAATCAGATTATAGTTTTTGCTTGAAATATAACACGGGACCAAAAATAAATATCGACTATTTAAATACAAGTTATAAACAGTGAAATTCATTTAACAAATTTGTGTAACATGCGTGACTCATATCATAGCTAATGACTTTTTGTAAGATGGTATTTACTAAAATTATGATTTATCAAACAAATAACCAATACCCTATGTAATTAATACCTTATCCAATTTCATATTCACATATGTATGATCTAATTATTTGACATGTATTTATTCGATAAATTTATCAATTTCTTTTATAATTTATATTATATTATAAGTTACACTATATAACTATATAAAATAAAATTAAGACAGAATATTTGAAAAAAAAATGTCTTGAATTCAACTCAAATAATTTTATAAAAAATACAAAAAGATAGATTATTACAGAAAATATAATATTTTTACTCTGTTGAATCATTAAATTATCATTTTGTTTTCAGGTGAATTTGAATCATTAAGTTTTTTCCCTTTTTAACACTAAAAATATTCTCCAGATAGAACTCAGAAAAACATGTTTAAAGGTAAACTGTGTCTTAGTAACGATGTAAATAATGAAAGATCCACAATGAGACACGTGCAGATAATATGGTCCAACGAATGACGAATCTGAGTTCGCAGCTTCGCTGTCATTACTTCCAACCGCAAATCAATTACTATATCCACGAGACGAAACCCAAAAAGTATCTTTTATATCTCTAAAATTTATACATCAAATTAGTTTTAATTTTCTCAAATAAATTTTTGTTTTGTATATTTATACAATCTTTTTAATCACTAACATCATGCAACTTATATATGTGCTGGAAAACTTAATTGACATATATTCGTAATCCAATTTAGCTTCATTTAGATTAATTATTAATTTATAATAAATTATACTATTCTTAAGTTACAACCAAGTTTCATGTAATATGCGGGACTCATATGTAATGACTTCTGCAAAATTGGATTATTGTATTTATTAAAATTATGATTCATCAAACACATAACCAATAACTATGTATTATCTTATCCAATTTCATCTTCTCGTATATCTAATTATTTGACTTGTATTTGATAAATTCATCAATTTCTTTTATAATTTAGATTATATTTAAAAAATAAGATAACATATTAAAGAAATAAAAATATCTTAAATTCAACAAAAAGAATTTCATTAAAAAATAAAAAAACAAGATCACATTAAAATAAAATTACTTTACACATTTGATGAGAAATGTCTCAATAAAAAGCGAGGAGGGGACCACTTTTATCCCCTCCATATCATAGGGACATCTGCATTTTTTGTCGTCCATTTTTTCCACCCGGGGTGTCGTTATTTCCATTCAGGAAAAAAAAACATTTTTTTATTTAGAACTTAATTACACGCGCGCACACACACACACACACTGTATGAAGGAAGCTTTATAGTAGTAGAACAAATCGTATCATTTATGGCTTTTCAATGGGGCGACCATAGAGATGTATGGAGATATAGATGCGGATGCGGGCGAGGACGAATGGAAGCAGAGAAGTCATTTGGAATCAATCACTCGATAACGTCGAAAGCATTTATTACGTCCGAAAAAATGGAAGGCCAAAAAGATGATGAATGGACGTCGCAGATTATTTCTAGAATTTGCATTGGGTTATCACTAATCACTCATTTGGCTTAGAGAGAGAAAGAAAAGCATGATGATCATGTGCTCTCTCTTCCTTTCGCTTTCTCATTTCTATCCAAATGGCGAACACTTCAAGGCTTAACTTGCCCCATTTATCTTTCTTCTGGTATTTTTCTTTTCAATACCCGCCAGCCTCCTTCCCTTTTATGCTGTTTGGGTTCTTCTGGTTCTGTTTCCTCTTCAGATAGCTTCATTGTCTCTATAGTATCTGTTTTGTTCCCCCTTTTTTTCTTCTTTTTCCAAATTTAGAGAGTAATAAAAATGGCTGTGGCTATTGCTGCTTGGGGTCTTGGGCTTTCCTTCACTGCCGAGAATAATTTCAGAGCTTTGGAAAAACCCACTTGCATTGCTCCTATATTAAAGGCTTCCTCTGGATTTGGTGCTGCTAAACCATTCTTCATTTTCCAAAAAGGAAGGTATGTTATCTACAAAACTTGATTTCCTATGTATAGATTAACGCGATTCTGTTCATTCGTCTCTACTCTTATATGTGTTTTGAATAATCATAAAAATTCTAGCTGTCTTGATGATTCTATATTTACTGTTTTAATATTTCGCCTTACAATATACTTAATCAGATTAATTCTCGCTAGTGTTTACGATGGAAAAATGAATTAGTGGAACTTCTAGCACTAGTCATTGATTGCTCAGCTTGAAAATGTTAATTCTTGCTGCTAATTCGTTATACTTATCTGATGCTGCTAATTTGTCTCTTACTGGAAGTATTCAGTAGAACACTTGGAAGAATTATATGTGTTAACTAATTGAGCTAGTCGGTAGCATGATTACCGAAAAAAAAATTACGGTATGTTTGGATCGGGAGAACTGAGGAAGCGAAGGATTAATACAAATATTCCCCTTGATTTAAGTCTGAATCAAACGGTTCCTTCTCCTCACTTCCAAACATACCGCTTAAGGTCTTCAATTATGCTTGCACCCTTGTGGTTTTTGAAATACATAAACATTTAACACTTGCAACGTGAGCTTAGTTCACCAAAATGATGTGTCCATTCTCTTTGTTGTAATATTATATGTACCATTTTGTCAGATTGTCATCTTCAGGAACTACAGTTATCCCTCAAGCAGCACCTGTTGCTAATGTAGAGGTATTTAGCAAAATGATCCTAAAATTGTCAACTTGTTGCATATGAGATGTAGATTGGCTACTGATCATTTTTTTTCCCATGAATTTCTGACCGTGGTCAATGAAACATATGTTTTCAATTTATGCTATGGTGGACAGGATGGAAATCAATCAGAGACCGACACTGTTCCAACTCCGGTGGTTATAATTGACCAAGACTCTGATCCAGATGCAACTGTGGTGGAGATAACATTTGGTGATCGCCTTGGTGCTCTTCTTGACACAGTAAGCCATCCTCTGAGAGTAGTTCATTGCTCAAGTTTGCTTTTTATTTCCCTTCATAATATTTCTTATCAGTAAGCCATTTTTATTTATGTACCATTCTATTCCGTCAAGACTTAGTTGATATTTTGCATTAAATTATATAAACATCAATCAAAACTATTTCTACATGGGTTGCAGATGAATGCGTTGAAAAACTTAGGGCTTAATGTTGTTAAGGCTAATGTCTATTTGGATGCCTCTGGAAAGCACAACAAGTTTTCCATCACAAAAGCGTGAGTATTACGTGTGTTTTACAATATATATGAATTCATCACATCTCTCTTTACTATTGTATAATCACTGATGTATGCTAAATTGTTGTTAATAATAATGGTTATCTTCTTTCGCCAATGGGGAACAATTTCTTCTAATACTGAGCTGAGTTTACTCGTCTACCATTGGATTATGTACAGGGACACTAGCAAGGAGATAATCAGAGATAATGTTGCCAATAGAAGGGGGGAAAGGAAATGGATGGCCAAGGATGAATTTTAATTACCGTTTGATGATCCTTAGATATCATATATTGCAAAATTAAGACAGTAGGCACAATTCTAGTTTTACAAGTCCCTAGGGAGGCTTCTAAATTGATCAGCTCCTTGGGCTTGGGGAGTATGATTACAAGTTCACACTAAAATATTGGAAGTTCAATCTAGCAGAATGAATGAAACCTGTTTTCTGCAAATCCACCTTTCAAGTGACAATTATCTTATGGATCATATTTTTATCTAGCTACTCTAGTAATTCATTGGATATGCTGGTGGAGCTTTGTTTGCAGTGATACTGGTAGAAAAGTGGAAGAGCCAGAGTTGTTAGAGGCGATTCGTTTGACAATTATAAATAATTTGATTCAGTATCATCCAGTATGCTTCTCAACTGTGCTTTCTTTTCTATCTTAGAGCATTCTTCAATTTATTGCCTCTTGCCAGCTACTGCTTCTGATTATAGTTTCACGTTTCAAATTGGTCATCCAGGAATCAAGTGCCCAGTTAGCAATGGGAGCAGCATTTGGACTTGTGCCTCCACAAGAGCAGGTAATGAATGTTTATATGTGGAAACAATAAACTTTCAGTTGTCAAATATGAATTTAGCATCATCCATACATCTTTGGCAATTTTTACCATGGTAGGAGTTACATTGGCTAGAGGCAATGAAATTGTTTTTTTATCAGTGAGAGGGTATGCATGGTAAGGAAGATGGGGATGAATGACAAATGGTTTGTTAGCTGCATCCGGGCTTTCTTTCTCATGGCAGGAAGCCAAAGAACTGTTTAGTGTCCATCTTGGAGTCTGATTTACTACTAACAACATGGAATCATGTCAGCTGTCAAAAGAAATTGATACAAGTTTAATCTGTGGTAGATGAATCATGAATGCAGTGCAACCTATGATCTAAAGGCTTCATTGCTTTGGGTACTGACTTAAGCATGCAGTGGTGTTAACATAAGAACCACCAATTAATGGAGGCTGAAATGGAATGACCATTCCTGTGAAACATACGTATTGTCTGAGTTTGCTGTTGGCCCCTTGTAACGTGGTAATTGTTTTGTTGCAATGTCTCAGGTTGATGTGGACATAGCAACACACATAACCATCTCTGATGATTGCCCAGACCGGAGGTACGTTGCTATCCTGATTCCAGCAGAAAATTGTTTAACTGAAACTCACAATATCTGAGGCCTACACTTCCTAGCGAAGATTTCTTAATGCCATGTTTGAATTACTATGGTGCTTGTTTTTCCTTTTCAGTTTGCTTCATGTGGAGACAGCTGATCGACCCGGATTACTGGTGGATCTTGTCAAGATTATTACTGACATTAACATTTCTGTTGAATCTGGAGAATTTGACACTGAGGTAAATTTTACCCTGGCAAAATATGCAAATTTATCCCTTTTCTCTAAGGTTTTCAAAATCTCCATAACCTTTGTTGTTGAAACTTAGGGACTCTTGGCTAAGGCAAAGTTTCATGTTAGCTACAAGGGCAGTGCGATCATCAAGCCCCTCCAGCTAGTAAGTTAATAATTTTTTAAGCAACAATACTTAGTTACAATTTTGAAGTGTTTGCTATCAAGTTCTCTAATAAAAATATGATAGGAAAAGATTTTTTACCAGTCAGAATAATACGGTCGGGTCATTGAAAAAAAATTCTCGGTGCAAACACACAAGAAACTTCGATAAATGTTATTCTTTGGTTAATCAAGCGATGGAAAAAAGTCAAAATTACTTCACACATTGAGATACTATCTAGTGAAGTTTGAGTCTTCTGAACTGAGACTTAATTTGTCCCTACCATATGACAGGTTCTTGTGAACAGCTTAAGATATTTCTTGAGAAGGCCCACAACTGAGGAATCCAGTTTTTGAGAATGCAAGTGTTGGATCTCTTACAATGGAATTAATTGTAGGAGTTTGTATTTATTCCTTCATTTTGGAGAATATATAATTAACAAACGCTTTAGAATACATGAAATCTATGAAGTTTAATCAATTTAGCTGCATATTGTAAAGTTTATGGATCCTAAAATTAATGTAATTATCTTTGGCGTGCACCAAAAAAAAAATCTAATATCATGTCAAAGAAATTTGGCACTTACCAGATGACTAGATTCTCTTGAAGTATCTAACTCGTGAAAAGGATAGATGAAATATAGTCAAGCATCGAAATTTTGAAGATGATTTTTATTACGTGCACGATTCATTGATTGATTATAAATACGGATTATATTTGATTAAAATTTTGTTGTAAAAAACGGCGCAAACTATACTAAATCCGGTTAAATTTTACCTAAAATCAGTGTGTGACTTATGCAATGTATGGGATCAATAAGATTAATTGTATTTTTTTAACATGTTTAATGATAAAATTATGCATATAAATAGAAAATAAAGTAACATTACAAAGTGTTTGATACATACATACATATATATATATATACACACGCGCGTACATATAAAATAAGTGATCATAAAAGAAAGGATAATACAAAATCATTAGTTGAAATTATTAAATATGTACACAATATTTGAAGTTGTGTCATTTGAATTTATATTCTGATTTAGAATTAATATCTTCTATCCATTTTTGGATTGCACACATGACAAAACAATATAGAGTTATCTATGTGTGAATAAATGTTAATAAATACAAACTCATATTACATAAACTTTGCACATAACTTTTGTTTATGATCATAACAAAAGCTAACATTACAAGGAATTGCCATCTCTCCAAAATAAATGATAGTCTTTGAATTTGATGGAGCTATAGATATTCATTTGATTTAGATATGACTTTAACTTTCAACTATTCATTTGATTTAGATATGATTTTAACTTAAAAGTGCATGCTTAATAGTTTATGTAATAATGAGATGGGTGTCATTATAAAGACTCGATGACTTATCAATATTTCTCATGCTCCAACTTTTAATTTGATTTCATGATTAGAAATACCTGACATGGAAATTAATTCAATAATCCAGTCAAATAAAGATTATCAATAGAATTCACATTGCTATTATCATCATATTGGTAGATGTACACATGTGCAGTATATGGGCTATTCAGTAAGAAGAAAAGTTAAAAGAGAAAACTTTGTTCTCTTAGATTCCTCCTAGTATGACCAAAGGAATTTGTTGTAAGCCTTTCGAACAATTGACATAATAACTTAACCTCGGTTGGATAATTTAAGTCTTTAAGAATATCTTTCAAGTATCAACCAAGGGCACTAAATAGAACAATAAGTCATTATTTGCATGTTTGCATATATTTTTAACATTAATTTTTACCTACTCATTAGGTAACGTTGATATAATAAGTCATTGTTAACACTCCGCGTTATTGTTTTTATTCATGACCTAGACTGACTTAGGATGACCTACTACTCAATTAAGCTGGGCAAAGCCATATCAAGCCAATTTTTAGGTAAATTGAATAATTTGAGAGAGTTGATATTGAAATTTAATTCAAGTATTATGTAAAATGAAGGTAATTAATTAAATCCACATTAAATAATTATTATTGAATAATAATTATCAATACTAATTATTGATTGAAATTTTAATTTAAATATAAATTGCTTACTAAAAAAATGATCAAAATACCTAGGAACTTCTTTTCATCCTTGTTATTCTACAATAGATGAATACTTTTCAGATGACAATATCTTACAAATTAATGAATCCTTAGAACTTATGTGTTTTTTTTTTAGCATCAAGAATATTCTTCTCATCAACAACCGAAGGCTAATACCTTTGAAGTATAAATATTACTGAAATGAGTTTTGTTGCTTTTAACAAAATCTTTTCTATACACATGGTAAATGATTGAATCTAAGACAGTATACTTAAAAGAAATTCAGGTGTTGTTGCTTCTATACTTTTGGTATTGTTTTCTAATGAAAAAATGCCACTATGTGTTTTTTCTTCAACTCATCTTTAAATTAAATATTCAAGTTTGACAGTGTCAGCATAGTCAAGAAAATGGTTAACAAAGATTTAAGAAAAATGATAGCAGAAATATGTTGATTAAAAACTTAATGTTAATTACCGCTGTTCATATTAATTATAAATTAATAATTATTAACCCAAATTTTTATTCAATAACATTTATTGAAATTTTATTTAATTGCATATCATATCAAATTGATTAGTCGATTTTTCAATCGAAAAGAGGGATTGACTGTAATTTATTTTAATTTCAAAATTTAATTCAAAATTAGTTAATCATCTTTTGTTCAAACCCTAATTTATTTTGGTCTACATGTTTTCAAATTGTTTTAGTATTTGGTAAGATTTTCATGTTTATACTAATTTTCACATTAAGTATATAATTAATGAGAGGTTCAAAAATCCAATAATGAAAAAATTATAATTAAGCTAAAGGACTAAAATATAATTATTTGACTATTATACCCTTCTAAAAATATAATTTTTTGTTCTTTTCCCCTTTTTCTTTTTTTCTTTTTATCTTCCATTGTACCTTGTTAGATTTTTCCTCCTCTCACTCTGATTGAAAAACCTACATAAAAAATCCATGGATCCATATAAAACAATAAAATATTGCTTATAGGTTTGTTTCCATCAATTCGCCCATTAATGCATAGGCAAAAAGAAAAAGATTGCTCATAAATGTTGTATTAGTTAATCTCATCCAATCTCATTTACTTAGTCATTGCCTCCATTTCTCTCCGCGTTTCATCAGATCCAATTGGTTTCACTTTCATATCTTGATTTTGTATTTCAAGAGGTATAACATTATTATTGTTATAAATAATTATCAACCATGGCTAATGATCATCCAAAAACTTCAAACCCAACCCAAGAGGCATTGGAGCAAGTACTTGAAGTGGTGCTTTATGATGTTTTGCTCCTAGAGAATATTGTTGAGACGAATCCACAATTTATGCTTGAGATTGAAACATTGACAGAGTCACAGGAGCGTTTGGACCTAAAGGTGATCATGACACCAAAATATATGAATTTGTGCGTTGAAGAGAGGAACAAGATTGGATGAAATTAGTTAAAGGCAACAATAGTGAGTGAGATAGATTTTCTTTCCTTAATTTTTTAAAAATATTTTTATATGGGTATAATGGGTAATTAGTTACTTTAGGGTACTTCAATCTAATTATTATTTTTATAATCCTTTGTAATAAATATTAAGGATATAAATCCTTTAATATAATTTCCCTATATGAAAATTATATATTGAAAATTGAATAAAATTCTAATATCTTTGAGTTAGATAATTTGTTGATTGATTGAACTTTATTAATATAGATCCGTTAATAAAAATCACTAAAATTTAATATAAATCTATATTAATTCAAATAAATTAGTTAATTGGATAATTCTTAATAAAATCTTAAATTTAGACTTTTTGCATTACCTATTCAGATTATTATATCTTTAAATTTTATTTTAAAAATTATTTGTGATCATTTGAATAACTCTATCATATCTTGAATTATTTAGTAATTTAATAAAATCGATCTATAGAGATTTATATGCATAGTTAAAATTTACATGTGTAAAAATTCTTTAATATTTCAATGTACATTTAAATTAATCATTAATCAATAATGACTTAAATCAAAATTTAATGAGTAATTTCAAATTTGGACTTTTTGGCCAGCATCATCAAATTCAAGATATTGAATGAGTAATATTCAAAATGTTCCATTAACAAACATTAAATCTTTGTTAATAATATGAGACAACTTGATAATGCTTTGACTGAATTCTTTAGCTTTATAATTAAATATTTCACCTTGTTCATATCATAATGAAAGATAAATAAGGATAAACTATTGCACCTCATAACAAATATCAATTTATAACTATATAAAACAAATTAAATATAAACATCTATGTATTTATAGAGAGATAAAATAAAATAAAATAAAATTGTACATGTAGACATATACATCACATCAGATATCATCTGATGAATCTTTGATTAGGGTGCAAAAGGGAAAAAATCATTTTTCTCTGTCTTCAAACTTTCTTTCAGAGCTGTAGAACAATTGATCCATCCACCTCCTAATTAATTGTTAGGCAACATAATAATTCACAATATGGAAACAATAATTAGCGCATCGCATCCAACAAATTAACACCAGACAGACAACAGTATGAACATGAGGGATTAGATACACTAACAACGTACACAAAACACGTTTGGAAACAATTTCAGATCATACTTCAAGACAGAGAACTGATTGGTATAACACTTCTAACTTGGTATGTGCATCATCCCTCCCTATCCAAAGAAGGGGCAGCATTGAAGTTGAAGAATAGACCTCTTGAATATAAACAATAATAGGCCTCTTGAATATGATAACACCAAATTAATAATAAACAACATCACCCATAAGGGAATAAAAATTAATTCACAGGGCATAAGAACCAAGAGCGATAGAATAAATTAAGAGAGGGATGGAGAAACAACAGTACAATTGAATGGGCAAATCTACCCAGTACTTGACATTATTGAGAGTAATTCAATTTGAACTGAGTGGAGTACTAAATGAAAGGTGAATTCCACCAATGTAATTAATTTTTTTCGTTTATAATATAATATTCAAACTTGAGATATTGATAAAATTGGGATAATACACAAATAATGTTAGCTTATATAGCTCTTGCGCCGACAAGACATGCATGCATAAATCATATTAAGAAATGACAATTCTTGTACTTAAAGGAAAGTATATATAAATAAATTCAATCCGATTCATGTCGACATTTATTGATAATGGATTACGTATATATGCCTTCTTTCAATTAGACATGCGGTTAGTGATTGGAAATGACTCATTTATATTTTATGAAATATTTATAGTATAAAATTGCTAATAAGCTTTTAAAATTAAATTATTTAAGTGATGATATTGTTAAAAATATTCAAATAATAATCGATGTATAAATTATAGGGAGGGAGCTACACATTTTTTTCTTTTTTACAAAAGGAAAAAAAGAACTTATTTTATAAAGCCTTCAAGCACTTATACATTTAATGGTATATGAGAAGAGCTCATCGGTATCCTAAATTATATAATACGATATACGTACACAGCATATATATATATATATGTGTATGTATAACATTTAATACGATTAATCACAAAGTCTACTCCTAATAAATTCTATTCATTGGACTAAATCAGTCAACCTGATTCAAAATCCGATTGTCCACAGCATATATAACATTTTATCGTCAAAGCTTTTTAATCAAGGGTGTCGTTAATTAGTTGCTAAACTCTCAATTTTCGGTTTCTTAGATACTTTTCTGCATTGCCTAAAATAGTAGAGCCAATATGAAGATTTATATATGATTCTCATTAGCTTATCTAAGGAGTTTCTTAAGTATTTATATTATTACATTTTTAACTTCTCTTCACGTGCGTGTAGAGTGCTGCTCTCTTCAAGTGTCTGTAATTTAGAGTGAATTGACTCTTTATTTTATCATGATTTTTCTCTCCAATGTAATGGTTGACCACATCATATTTTAGGAGAAGACAAGAAACCAACATGAAAAAAGAACTAGACTTATCAATATATATATATATATATAATTGACATATCAAATATTAGTATATAAAATAAAATTTATAAAAAATCATGCTATTTATTAGCAATTAATATTACAACTTATTTTATACTTTGTGCAGCATATAGAACCAACATCCATTTTATTACTAATTGTAAAGTCTATTATTCAATAAAATATGCATGAATGCAAAAATGGAAGGTCTATGTGAACCACAACACTAGAGAAGACATTGTTTTTAGGAAAGCCTCTGGATTTTAGATCTATCTTGAACATGATGTAATCAATAGTGTGTGATGTTTTATTTTGTATGGCTTTATTAAAGCCTATTATTCTGACTATATATATAAAATATAAGTTCTATTTTTAAAATTTATTTTAATTCAAAATATAAGTCTCATTTAGTAATTTTTAGAATATTAAATATTTTTTTTATTTTATCCTTATTTACAATTAAGTGTAGGAAAAATAATATATTTTAAATATAATACATTAAATAAGAATATTCTAAAAAATAATATATTTTTTTATGAATTTAAAAAATAAAATTATTTTTTTTAATTTTATACTATTTATAACTACATAAGACTTATATTTTGAATTGGATAAAATATACACACACATATGCATGAACTAATTTTTAAATCTACTTGGCCAAAAATTAAACTTAGAACTAGATTTATCATAAAAGTATAATCAACGACTCAGATTGCCACCATTAACATTTTATGAATAATTACAGCATTAGAAAAAGAAAAAAAATAAAGAAAGAAAGATAAAAGTGAAGTTTAACAACAGTTTGGTTCCTCCAAGAAATGACCAACCATAACTCCCTGCCTCAAAAATCACGAGGATCAACGAAAATTACGGGAGAAGATGATCCAGACGCGACCCAGTCATCACGCTTATCCTGCTGCTCAAGACTCTTGATGCACCATACGTCTTCGGCCCACGAGAATCTCCTCCAGTGTGGGACCCCCTCCCTCGCTGGGTCCCACACCCCAAGCTCCCCCACGATGGCCCCACACCCTCCCTCATTCTTTCCCATATTATGCGCCAAGTCACACACCGACCTCATCAGCTTCCTCCCCTCCTGCCCTTCCATGTGTTGTCCGTATAGCACGTAAACCCCGAACGGCCTGAACACGTCTGGGAACGATGGAATCCTCAGGCATGGCATCCACGTGTCCAGCATCCTCGTCCCCACGCACCAGGCACGCGCCATCGCCGACACCCCCGTCACTTGCAGTTTGAACACTTCCTTCGTGTTCCACACACTCGCAATGGCGAAACTTGGCGGCAGAATCCCCGTTTTGGGGTTCCATTCGGGGAGGGTTTTCTTCGGCACGGCCATGAAAGTGCCCAGACTGAGATCGTTGGACAGGATTGCGTCTATGTCCTCCGGGTAGAATTCTGCATTGGCGAAGATATGGTTGTAGATGGACACTGCTACGGGTGGAGTAAGGCGAATCACAGCAATGCTGGAGCTTATTGGCTTGTAGTGAGCATGAACTGGTTGAACCAGCATGGTTAGGGTTCTGAACTTTGAGTAGCCGCATTTTTTTGTGAATAAATTGATGGATGGCTCGTTCGTGCAATCCGTAGCCATGTATGCATATTCAGCCCCCTGTTGTCTGCACCACTCTTCTAGATGTGAAATTAGCTTTTTGCCAATGCCCAGTCTCCTGCAGTTGCCATGTGCTTTTTTAATTGATAATATAGTCATCAAAAAGCAATCAAACAGGAATTAGAATGAAGGGCAAGAATTTTTGGGGATGATTCGAACTTAATAGAAAAGTAGACATTAGTGGACCATGCTGTCTGGTAGAAGAACTTAATACCAAGTTCAGTGAAATGGCTCAAAAAAAGAATAAGACATCCCATCTAATTTCTAGTTTCTTAGAAAAGCGCCTTTAGTGGATACATGTGTCAGTGACAGGCTAGCTTGCCTATGCTTTTTCACCTTTCCTTGATACGAGGAGCATTAGCTCCAATATTTTTTTTTCCCTTAAGAATATAATCGTGCACTTCTTTTTTCTGATTTTTGTAAAGGTCCGAATAGGATTAGAACTAACAAAGCATATATCAACTGGAGACAGAAGGGGAAAGAAAGAGGGAGAAATTGGAAAACAAAGTTAAGCAAGGACAGTTAGTTTTTAAATTTTACTGTGCTGAGTACTGACTGATGTGGAATAGGAAAATAACAAAAATGCTGTTACTGTGTATTGTTTGCTTTTGGTGTTTATCTGAAACGCATGCAAATTAAACTGCCATGGGAACAACCAGGGTAGTGATTTTCACGTTTCTCTGGTTTTCCTTTTCATGCTTTCTGCAATGTGCTATGCAGAAATAGATGGAAGCAAACCAAGAACATGAGGGAGTGGAATAGAACCTGTGTGTGGGAGAGACCCTAAGCCCCAAAAGATAAGCCACCTTTACATAATCTGAACTCCCTCTGGTGACTGTTTTCACACACCCCCTGATTACCCCCACGACTTGCCGTTCTTCTCCATACTCAGCAACCTGTTTGGAACAAATATAAATCAACCCACAACCAAACAATAATTCATATAATTAAATATCAAAGCATTGGAACCTTTGTTTCAATTCAAAAGTATGAAACTACAAAAATATTATAAAGATTGAGAAATTCCAGCAAGACGCACCAGTTTGTATGTTCATATGTTGCAGAATTCAGAAGGAAGTCCAAAAGAGAAAAAAAATATATTAACCGACATAGAATTAATAGTTACCAGCATGACATGTATAGGAAAGTGACGGATACGGCATATGGGGTCACCCAGGAGGTCAGTGACAAGAGATGCATTTCCTCCCTGCCCAACTTCGCAAAGTCTCTCCAGTTTCTCTACCTCCACCTTGTGTCTCTCTTCATACTTTCTTACCACCACCAGTGGCTCCTCCAACGTCTCTAATGGTGTTTCTGGCCAACTCTCAGCTGCAATCTTCAGAGACATTGTAGATTAACGTTTGCAAGCAACAGAGGAAAGAAGATTAAGATACCCCTGGCTTCTTCTGGGCTGTGCTAGCTCTGCAAGTTTCAATGTCCATCTCCCTCCCTCTCTCTCTCTCTCTCTATATATATATATATATATATACACATCTGAGACCCCAGACTGCTGATGTGGCAACTCCCCAAAATTCAGTGGACCTTTTTCTTTTCAGGAGAAGAAGAAAAATAAAAATAAAAATAATAAAAACGTTCATTCTACTGTTTCTATCACGCATTACATCATGCTCAAATCTGTCCTTGTTTGTAGTGCGTGATCCAATACTTCATGTTCATATCCAAAAGATGCACTGTTGAACCTATATACTTTTTCTAAAGATAATAGACTAGATATTGTTTCAATTAGTGCTGACATTAGAAGGTATTTAGTCCTCACATTAGATGGACAGAGAGGGGAAAGGAATAACAAACAAGCTCGAGGTACACAGACTTCATATTTCATATTGTGTAATGTCCACTAAGGGATAATGATGACTTTATGATGAAAGCAACGGGGACAGCTGAAGTAGTTTAAGGTAATGTTTATCTGCAGTAAAGTGGGCTAAATGTGCATTAATTGTCGTTTCTTCCTGATAAATGTAGTTATCACAATCTAAAAGTTCAAGGCTAGAAATTTCTTAAGATTCGACATGAGAGAAACTTTTGTTAAATTTTTTCTAGAAGGTAAATCTTGTCAGTTCAGAAGACTAGTCGTTTTTGGCTTGAGGTTTGAGTCTAAATCTTCTCACACGTTATTGTTAACTGATCTTCCATTTCTCTATTCCACTTTGGTTAAAATTTCTCTGTCAGTTGTTGCAGGTAGGTTGTGGGTCACTTGCTGTTATTTAGAATCATGATGGCGAAAGTGTTTAGATGCGCCCAGGTGTTTGAAAACCAGAAGTCTCAACCTCAGAGAAACAAACCCCTTATCATATTACTCTCTTTTCACCAATTATTGGGGGAGGCTGGATGAAAATAATGCCTTTCACCACGTTTTCGGTGAACATGTGGGATGCTATTGTGAGGGTCAAGAGGGGGTTGATCGCCATCATCATATGCACATCTAGGTGCCTTTTTTCATTTGTTCTTGTACTATTCTTTCGTTTGTTTATGTTTTAAAGAATGATGCCAAATTTTATTAAAAACAAGTGTTAAATGGCTAGCTATATCCCTAGAACCTTCACCCTGACGCATATTTTATTAGCTGATATGTCTAGTTCCTAAATTGGGATGACGTTTGCTCTTTATATCTGCTAAATTGTGGTCCAAATGTACTAGAGCTTACCTGTTAAGGAAAGGAAAATTTAATCTAGAATTTTGGACAATTTGAGACCTATCATTGGGGATTCTTGCCACAAATGATACGGACAAATGGTGCATACACAAATATGAACTCTTTCGATGTCAGAAACAGAGAACTCCTTGCAGATCAAAGTTGTGGATATCAGAGTTCTGATTATGCTCGCATATTGACCTATCAGCAGAATTTGAAAAGTTAGAAAAGCTGGGGTAGGAAATCTGATTTGCCAATTTCATATAAAGCTTTTTATGGATCAAACGTTGCCACTCTATAACATGAGTAAGTTAATTTCGTCTTCCATGTACCATGAAAATCTTCGAGTTTTATAATATAGGTAAATAATAGTTCTGAAGTTAATGGACTCTTTTCTCTCTGTCCAAGGTGATTTTTGTTTCTCTTTCCTTTGCTTTTTATCCTGTTTGTTTGCCTGAATTTGCTCACGGAAACCAGAGTCAACGGTGAACATGAAGTCATAAACTGAAAAACTTCTATTCATCATAACCACGTATCTTGAGGTTTTAATGCCAAATCTTACGCAAAAGTATGATGCCTTGAAAAAAGGGGAAGTGATGTGACTGCATTAATTGGGAGAAATATTGCATATGAACTTCCTGCCAAGCTTTTGGTACAGAGCTTCCCTTGCAAAAGATGGAGTCCTGAAAAAGGGATAACATTTTCTTTGATCTAGCTCATAGCCTCTCCCAGAAAAGTAAGAACTATCCATATTTCTTGAGGGGATCAATGGGGGGAAAATATATATATATATTTATGTCCTCAAGTACAGGTAAATATAAGATTCAGATGATGTGATTTGATCCAATATACCCTCTTTGAATTGACTCTTATCTTTCTAGGACTTGTTTTGCTCCAATCGAATGACTATGAAAGCACGACAAACTAATTGGCATCAATTTTTTCCTCTTATGACCCATTGTGCACGCTGTGTTAGATTTCCAGCGAATCTATTGACCTTCTATTCTTTAAGTTTTGCAAGTTTATTTAATAATCTTATCAGGCTGTAATTGATGGTTCCTAATTGGTGACAAGTCACAGCAGCAAATGGATGTATTCTTATCTCTGACGTCAGTGACTGAGTTACATTGACAATATTCTTGTGTTCTTAGACTAAACAAGAAAAGAGACAGCAATTATTCTTTATATATTATGCAGTCTTTCATGAATCTAAGAATGAGAATAAATTAATATGGGGGACATTGTGGAAGGGGGAATGCATAGGAATTTGTGCAAATTCCTTTAAATGTCTAACTTCACATTTTAAAATGTCCATGGTTTATGTGTATAGTTCCCTAAGGATTAGGATTGAGTTCAGAACACTTAAATATCACTAATATAGTTCTTTGGAATTGCTCATGAATTTAGCTTACACATGCTTCCTTCCATGGTTGAATCTCTGAATGGATAGCATATATCAGTGATTTTGCAGCATGAAGATCTTGACATAAAACGATCAGTTGTATGCTTGGAATGGTAGATTCACATCATCAGCTGTAGTTAATTATACTTAGAATCATTAAAAATTCATTAATATGTCTTTATCAGTCTCCCCTTCAATCATTACTCTAACTAGTCTATTGACTCTCCTCACATTGAAAATCTCTCATCCTGCTAACTTACCCATAGGCATAGGCCATTTGTAATAGAGTATTGAGAGTGAATAAAATCTTTGATAACAAAATTGAAAGAGGGATGCATGTTCAAGGGATGTGCCACCTCTGAAAAGCAACATTCCAAATTAGAGATAGGTGTTGCATCTGGTTTCTTTGAGCACATTAATGAAACGCATGAAATTATTTGTTGTCATTAAAGAAAATTGGCTTCTCTTTCTATTGTGGCGTTTGGCATCACATGAACAAGGTGGTCCATCACCTGAAAAGAGTATATATTAATGCTGCTCTTCCCTAATCATCATCCTAACCATACATATTAAAGTATTCTCATGATTATGGCTTACGATCAATTTGATCAATATCAGGTCTCTCAAAAAAAGCAGGTTTGAGTATATTTATGTGGGCATGCATACCAACAAGATTAAACAATTCTACTAAAGCAAATCAGCATACACCTTCAAATCATTATAAGGGTCTCAATTATCCCAAAATATTAAAAGAAATAAAGTTGCAAGGATCTCAATTCAAATGGTTCCTGTTTACATGACGGATCCAGATGCAGATACACAATGTATTAATTAATGGATTAATCTATGCTGTTTGGATGAACTATTAGTATAGGCACACTTGGATAATAAATATTAAACTTTAATCAGCGGACCCACAAATTTAAAATTGTAATCTACCAGCTTATCCCATATAGTATGTTTAATAGCTTTCTTTGTTTATTTTGCATGTTTTATTTATTTACATAAATAATACGCCATTGATTAGTTGTTGCACACCATCATAAATTCCTGTAAGACTAAGGTGAATAAAAAAGACCTTAAAAGTGTTAATTACTTCATCATATTAAACGAGCGATGAGCATCCACAAATACCGTGCAATTAAACAACTGTAACTACTGCTTTTGTTCTTATCAAACTTCAGAAACTAGATGGTAAATAAAGCAAAAATGTAGATGTGTAAAAAATATATTCTCTTGAAAGAATTTCCTTTTTTTGGTTAGAATTTTAAAGAAATTCTTCAAAAATAAGAAGCGTGCTAAAGTGGGCCTGTCATTAAGTAAAAATTTATAAGATTTTCTCTTTCAATTATTATTTTTTTAAGAAAAAGAATATTCATATGAATGTGTTTGGTTTGACTTTTGTTTTCTTTTTGGTCAAGATATTAGTAGCCCCGTTTGGTTACCATGCAATCCTTTTTTGTTACTACACAATAATTGAGATGCATCTATTATAGTATTATATCCCTAAAATCAATACTTAATAATAACTATATCTTTTTATTATTAAGTCACGTAGGATATTTTACATTTAAAAAGTTTATTTTTTTTTTCATTTCATTTTCTTTGCTATTTTATTTCATTCTAATCGAGTCCTAATAAGTTTAAAAGTTGAGGCCACAACTTTAAGAAATGAAATTCTTTAATTATATACCCAATAAACTTACTTTTCGAAAGGGAGAACAAACTTGGCTTCCATTATAAAAATAGCTAATAAAGATTATTCTGTTTCTGCACTTCTTTAGTTGTGTTGTCCCGATAAATTCTGATAGGTTTAAAGACGAAGTCTACAACTTTAAGCTCATCAATAAAATTCCCATAGTCAAACACCCAACAGATTGGCTTTAAAATGAAAACAAACAAAATGTATTTAAAAGTTGAATTATTTGTGTCAACTCAACCCAACTTGTTGAATTATTCGAGAAACCAACAATTCTCAAGTAATTTGTCCCTCTATTGGTAAACATTTTTATCCTTTACCACCTTGAAGGTGTCTCAAAACCTCTTTTGCAAAGTTCCAGTGGGTTTATCCTTGGATTAAGTTTTCAACAAACCTGTGTGCATGTATAAGGCTTCTAATCCTTGAAGCATATAACAAACATATATTTTATCTCCTTACTTTCTAAACTCATTAGTAAGACATTGAAACAAGTTAAATTAAAATTCTCTCATTTTGATCTAGCAAAACAAGCATCGTAGTCTTACCATAAAAAAATCATGATAATATCTTTGATAAATGTTTATATGAAATTTTATTTTATTTATCATATAAAATTCAATTTTTTTTGTTTTTAACACAAAATAAAATATATTTCAATGAGAATTTAAAAATATATTTTCAATATTAGAAAATCATATTATTAGAAAATATATTTTAATCATATTTTAACTTCAGATACTTGTGCATATTTGCATAATAAAAAATTATGTAATTTTATATTTTAAAAAATTAATTTACTTTGTATTCTTTTTTGGGTGAGCAAGTAATTTACTTTGTATTCCTCCCAAATACAAACTTCATTTTGGGCCTTTGGCCCACAATTATGCAGATCTACGTGTTGGGCTTGTGGGCTGCTATAAGCTAGTTTAAACCCAATCTATGGCCGCCAAGTTCTGCTATTCCTATTGCTCCGTTCGGCGATCGGAAAATTCGAATCAGAAAAAGAGGATCTCGTTGAGCTGAAAGCAGAGCTCAAATTTTCCGGGAAAGTGAAGCAGAAAAAGTAAGCGTCAATGGGTATTGCGGCAGCTATAGGAGTACTGTCACCCTTTCCGTTCTACTACTGGCTATGGACTTGGCCGCAGTCGTGGGTGGACCTTTGTGGGAAAGGGCGGGACCCATCTAAAGTGATGGCTCACGTCGCTCATTTCTTGAAGTTGGTTCAGTTCATCTCCCTCTTCTCCGTCTCTTCTTTCCATTGGCCTCCTCCTCTTTATTTCTGGCCACTTTTTGGATTTGGCCAGTTCCTCAACTTCAAGTTAGTCCACTTATTTCTCTTTGCGTGCGTGTTTGCTTGTTTATGATCATTTTGGAGGCTGTTAAACGTTGGACTATATCGAGTTGTGGTGAATGGTTCTCTAGATCTGATAATGAGGTTTGTAAGTTTGGTGCCTTGAGATTAACATGGATGGAAATACGCGTGGTAATTGACAGCAGAAATGAAGAGCATAGGAGTGTTGTTTGGGGAGTGTTGTTTTTGCGTAGTCATGCAGTAGTAGTAGTTATGACTTTGACAGAGGTTGAGCTTCGTAGAAAGCCACGAATTTTATAAATAGGAAAAGTATTGAAGAGTACATAATATCCTTGAAGAGTTGAAAGGAAATGTTTTTCAGACTTTTCAGAGCTGAAAGAAATATGTTTACGGCTATTTTGTAATTGAGAGGGTATAAAAGGGGTTTCTGGTCGCCTTTGTGGGTTCCATCTTCATGTTTAATCCAAAGCAGAGAGAAACCTGCTTTAACCGACATAAATTGGTATGCTTTAGCCATCCATGTTTGCCGTATATCTAACCTTAGATTGGAATATGAGCTCGAGTTTTGCCCCTAAAGTTGGGGTGGTGTATAGGAATAGTGTGAAGTTTATGATATGCAGTTGACTACACTTATTGGTGGATGAGGAGTTTCTAAGATTGCTGTTATAAATTGTCAGCAATTTTTTTTTTTGGATTAACAAACTGTCAGAATTGAGTGTCACATGTAGGTTTTGGATGACTATCTGGTTGATCGATGAAGGAAAATATATTTTTGACAAAACAGACGATTGGCATTGTTCACTGAGCCAGTTTAGACAGTGAGGTAAAGCAAAACAAAGCTATAAGTGTTTCAAACCCTAAAATATGAGTTCTATCAACTAAAATGGTTTGAGCTATGAAGGATCGAGTTCTTTTAATGATTTCTTCTAGCTTTGTATTGGTTTTGAAGGGTTGAGGAAAACCCTGTGATTCTGATTACAGAGGGATCCTTTCACTGGCACTAAAGTAGTTGTGAAGGACTGGTATTTTTGGCATTTTGGTAGTGTCCCAAATTGCAGTGTTTACTTCGTTTGATCATATAAACTTATGAGCTTGCTCTTATCACATTAATCAAATAAATAAATAATGAAAAGATATGAGCTAGCAGATTATGATTGTTTTGGAGGAACCTTTTGAAGCAGTCTGACGATGGTAGTGGATTGGTTATAGTTCCCAACTTTATCATAAGCCCTTGTGGATGTTGACTCTTTCTTTTTTTTCTTCCTAATCAATGAATACTTGACTTTGATTCCATATGAAGGTAGTATTTTCGTAGGAAATTTTTGGCTCAGTTACAACTCTAGGGAGCCCACCTTTATGCTGCTTTCATACATACAAAATTGAAATAAGAAAAACTGAGGAGCTCGAAGCTGTTGAATCAAACTGCTTACTGTCTTGTTTTTCGTGGAATGAATGTCAGAAATAAGATATGCAAATTGAAACAGTGGAGTAGCTAAATAATGCAAGACTGTAAGATTGAAATTTTCCGAAGAGATTCACATGCTATGAAGTTTACATGTCTCAATACTGTGTTCCTGAGTGTAGAATGGTAGTGTCTTGAAGCAATAATAATTAAATCAATTCTGTTGCTGAGCTCAACCAAGCACACTCCAGAACACCCAAAGCTTACTTTTTTTTGAGTTTTAAGGATGTTAAATGGGAAACAGTCTCCTTCATGGGCTGCTTTTTGTGGTTCAGCAAATTATATATCCCAGAACAGAAATAATTAGTGAAAAAGGCTGAAAAGAATGCCATTATTCTAATAGAAGGATGTGTGGTTTTAGGGATTATTCAGTCCTTTACTTCCATCCTTTTCTCTGACGTTTTGATTTGCCAAATTACTTTATATGCTTTACCTTTTAACAAGGGATATGTCTAAAAATGGTGAACTGGTGAATTAACAGGGTTTATCAGCTGCTTGGTGAGCCTGGAACATTCTACGGTGTCCGCTTTGGAAAAGATATTCCGTGGGTAACAGAATTCCCATTTGGTGTCATCAAAGATCCTCAATATGTGGGCAGCATTTTGAGCCTTGTTGCATGTCTCTCCTGGGTTCCGTTTCAATACATTCTCCTCTGGGTTCTTGGATACGTGTTTATGATTCAAGTGGAATCCAAGGAAGGTCCAGCTACCCGTGCCAAGCCACTTTGACTATTTCTTTCCTCTGTTCTTTTGAGATGATATCTTTGTTCTGATATACATAATTCTTCATAATGAACTGACGTATGTGGGGAGTTTCCATGGTGCTGTTTCTGATAAACTGCTTTGATCTTACTGCAAATTTTCTACTCTCTCATGCCTCACTATTTAAAGCATGTCAAAAAAGTGTGTTTGTGTGTGGCTATATATAATCTATAGCAAGTCTTGCCATTCACAAGCCATAAATGATTCATTTTTTAATTTCCGTATGATATGCTGAGAAACATGTCAGGAAAAAATGAGAGGAAGAAACCAATTCTACCATTGAATTCTCTAACTCTTGCAAGTTGCAATCTCTATGATTGTGATTCCTTCTAAACCTAGACAATCCCAAAAGTCTCAGTATGTTCACTGAAAATTGGATTTGTTGGTAAAAGTTCTGGTCTGGCTGCAAAAGATTCTGCTTTCTAAATTGTCCGCATCTTCCAAAATTAGAACACTTTCTATATTTCAGTCACAATTAAGAAGGTTATGATGCAAAACTTGAGGAATATGGCGATTTGAAATGATCAAATGAACCATGTAAAATAACCAAACTGGGAGAACGTGTTCCTCGCAGTATACCAATATCAACCAACTGAAAAATCGTATCTTTTTCTAACAGCTATGTCAGGACGCTTGAGAATCGTAAAAGAGATCTACAATGCTGCCAAAATCAACTCTCAAGCCTCTTTAATTTGATGTTGAATAGTAGTAGAAGTTATTATTTCAATGCAAGAAAAGAGTTAGCTAACTGGGCCACTTAATCAATTACTCTTCATTATTGCACATTTTAGGTGGTGTTATATAACTTTCCAGTGGAAATTATTATAGGTGAAGGGCTTCTTGCCATGTTGGACAACCCACCCATAGCTGGATCCATGGATGGATGTTGTCGCCGACCCTGCCTCATGGCCGAAACGTTCACCTGCCACCAACAGAAGTCTGATCACCAATAGTTGGAAAACGACATTGAAACCTGTAAAGAAAGCACTTCAAGAAACTGAGGCTAAGGAGAAGATTCAAATGCCAATTGCTTATTCAATTCTGTGAAGTTAATCAATGCCTTAGAAGTGGCAGCGTGGAGATTAACACATTGGAGGAAAGCAATGGCATCTCTATTCATGGTGGAGATGAACTGATAATATTTACAATTACATAACTGTTCTTGAAACACCATTGCAACAAAATTAGTAATGAGTGAATACAAAATGTAACCTTTTTCCCCCAATTTTCGTTGATCTTGGGTGCTTCAGAGTTCGTTGGACATAAATTCTGCCTCTTTCCTTTTGTGAGCTAAGCTTGAGGACAATGATGCTCTACTCCTACCAGATCGACTTGCTTGTAAGGTTGTAATTGACTAGAATTTGGAAAATGATAAATTTCTGGAAAAGGCATGAATCTCACTCAAACATCTCTATTTTCTGCTAGCATTCAGGTTAAGAAATTTTACTGTTAGCATGGAAACTCTTGGAAAGGATGAGGATTGGCACTTTTTCCTGATTACAAGTTCATAATGAGTATCTAACTATGCAATTTAAAATACATGGAAAAGCTATATTCTGAATTTTGGTAGTTTTTGAAGTCACTAACATAACATCAACTTCTGTGTCAAACCTTTTATAGATATTCTTGTTTGTTGGTACTAAACTACTGACATAGAAACAGCATAGCTGTAAATGAATGTTTCAAAATCGTTTGTAGATTGTAGTCTCTTGATTGATGCGGTGCATTTCTGTAGTCCTTGCCAATTAAATATCACAAAGAGGTGCTTAAAATGCATCCTTTCCTTTATGGTATATACTATTGTCTATTTGAATCAAGCTAGGTGATTCTTTATGCAATGTACGGAGTTTGAGAAATGAGTTAGATTTTATTGAGCACACAGAATGAGTCACATTATTTATAGCTTTTGAACAATACAACTCTGTCATTTAATGTAGAGAAGATAGAGACAGAAATGACATGAGAAAGCTATAGGAGAAAGGATGATTTTTTCATTAATTATAAGTAGTGTACACCAGCAAATATATATATCCAAAAGATAATAAATATTCCGGTTAATTAATCTCCACCAATCTAAGATTAACAGCAAGAAAAAATAAATGGCAATGGCTACAGTAATAAATAGTCAACAACTAATTGTATATCTTTCAAAATAATCATATATCTCGACACTCTCTCTCAAGTTGGATTATAGATGTTTATCATATCCAAGTTGCCAATAAGTGCTTCAAATGCATGATGGAGTAGACTTTTGGTGAGAATATCAACAGTCTACTCTTTCGTAGGAATGTAGGTCATACAAATGATGCCTTCTTCAACTTTTTCTTTGATGAAATGCCTATCAACCTCAACATGCTTGGTTTGATCATGTTGCACTAGGTTCAAGAAAATGTTAATTGCAGCATTATTATTACAATAGAGTTTAATTGGACGATTGATACCAACTTTTAATTCCTCAAGTAGTCTTTTAATCCATAATCTTTCACATATTCCATGTGCTATGGCTCTAAACTCAGCCTCTGCACTGCTTCTTGCTACAACATTCTGTTTTTTAGTCTCCATTTTACTAAATTTCCCCATACAAAGGTGCAATATCCAGATGTAGATCTTTTATCATTACTTGATCCTGCCCAGTCTACATCAGTGTAAATTTCAACCTTGGCTTGCTCTCACTTTTTGAAAAATAATCCCCGTCTTGGTGACCCTTTCAGATATCTTAGGATTTGATAGATAGCTTGAAGATGATTTCATTTGGAGCATGCATGTATTGACTTACAATACTAACAACAAATGCAATGTCAGGGCGAGTATGAGACAATTATATAAGCTTTCCAACTAGCCTCTAGTATCTTTCTTTATCAACTGGTTTTCTAGAATTCTCAACCTTTTTCACAGTTTCTATGGGAGTATCACTTGGCTTACAACCAAGCATCTCGGTTTCTTCAAAGAGATCTAATATGTATTTTCATTGAGACATAGTAATTCCTTTATGAGATCTAGCTTTTTCCATTCCTAGAAAGTATCTTGAGTGGCCAAGGTCATTTACTTTGAATTCAGTAGCTAAAACTTTCTTTAATCTCTCCATTTCTTCTACATTATCTCTCGTAAGAATAATATCACTCACATAAACTATTAGTATAGTCTTCCTTTGACCATTATGTTTTATAAAAAAATGTATGATCTGATTGTCCTTACTTGTAACCTTCTCCTTTTAATACCTTTGTAAATCTTTCAAACCAAACCCTGGGTGATTGCTTAAGACCATATAAGGATTTTTTTCAATCTACAAATGTGATTCGTCTGATTTTCCTTATATATTCCAGGAGGAAGAGACATATATACTTCTTCAGCTAATTCTCCATTTAAGAAAACATTTTTAATATCAAGTTGTAGAAGTGACAAATCCATGTTGGATGCTATAGATAGAATAACCTGGATAGTATTGAGCTTCGCCACAAGAGCAAAAGTTTCATTGTAGCCTATGCCATAGGTTTGAGTAAACCCTTTGGCAACCAATCTAACCTTGTATCTCTTTATGGTACCATCTGCCTTGAATTTGACTGTGAACACCCATTTGCACCCGACTGGTTGCTTTCCTGGTGGTAGTTCAACAATTTCCCATGCTTTATTTTTCTCCAATGCTCTTATTTCTTCCATTATAGCCAATCTCCATTCAAGTATATTTAGAGCTTCTTGTATATTAGTTGGAGTCTTCACCCTGTCAAGGTTAATAGTAAAAGCACGATACTTTGTAGATAGAGTATTAGAAGATATGTAATTTTTTAAAGGATGAAAAGTACATGAATGAGTAGGTTTCCTAAGAGCAATTGGAAGATCTAGATCAGATGGCTCATTATTAGTTACCTGTTCTTGATGATTTTCATGACCTAACACAAGTTCAGAGTCATGTAGTACCTTGAAATTATGACGGTCAACTTTTGACTCTTGCTTCAATGAGTAAACTTGAATCTCTTTGTCAACATCTCCCCTTGAGTTTGATTCTCTTTCCTTCTTAGAATCAAATAAGACAGGAGCAGAGATGGTGGGAGAGGAAGTAGAAGTGAGAGGGTCATCAAAAATCATTATTTCTTTATTCTTATTATGCCAAGTCAGAGAGTCACAACTATACTTCCCCTGAATTGAGGACTAGGAATAATAAGGAGTTGTTTCAAAGAATGTAACATCCATTGAGACAAAAGTTCTTTTAGATAAGGGATCATAACATTTGTATCCTTTTTGTGATGAAGTGTATCCAATAAAGATACATTTAATTGCTCAAGGAATAAATTTATTTATTTATTTTTAATAGAATGATTATGAACAAATGACGTACAGCCGAACACGTTTAAAGGTAGATTAGAAGTAAGATTAGAACTAGGAAAAAAATAATGAAAGTTTTGGAGAGGAGTAGTAAAAGATAAACCTCTACTTGGCATTCTATTTATGAGATATGTAGCAATGAGTATAGCATCACCCCAATAAAACATGGGTACATTAGAAGTGAACATCAGAGTTCTTGTAACAACATCAGAGCTATTGCAACTTCAAGTAAGTGTTTATTTATTCTTTCTGCAACTCCATTTTGTTGAGAAGTATAACTACATGAACTTTGATATATGACACCCTTTTTTTCAAAAAAAGAGTTTAAAATTCAGTTCCATTATCAGTATGAAAAATTTGGATTTTTTCATTAAATTGGGTTTGGACCATAGTAAAAAAATTAATAACAATATTTGGAACTTCAAATTTTTCTTTCAATAGGTATACCCAGCAAAGTCAAGTTTGATCATCAATAAAAGAAATAAACCATTTAACATGGGTATAATTGGCCATACGAGAAGGACCTCAAATATCACTATGAACAATAGTAAAAGATTTAGTTGGCACATATTTGGATAAAGGAATAGATGTTCTTTGATGCTTAGCCAGCTCACAAATTTTGTACTAAATATTCATATTGTTTTTATTTGAACAAAGCTTTGGAAATAAGTGATAAAGGTTTTGAAATTAGGATAACCCATTCTTAAGTGCCAAATCAAGAGATTATCTTCCTTACCAGAAACTGAATCACAAGAGCTACTTGATATAAATTTACTCACTTCAACATCATCAAAATGATTAAGTTCCTTAGCACCACCAATCATCTTCCCCAATGATAGGTCTTGAAAAATACAAATAGTTGCAAGAAAGTTAACAGAACAATTGGATTGTTTAGTAATCTTATTGACAGCCAATAAGTTACAATCAAGGTCAGGAACATGTAGAACGTTTATTAATATAATAGTGCCAAATATTCTTATGTTCCCAATCCACCAATAGGAGCAAGTGTACCATTAGCAATCTTAACTTTAAATCTCCTTTACAAGGGGTATAAGTTTCAAATAATTCAGCAAAATCAGTTATATGATCAGAAGCGCCAGAATCAACAATCCATACAATATCTTGACAAGAACTTTTTAAAGCTCGAATAAAATTACCTTTATGAGCTATAGAGGCAATAGCAACTTGTTTCGGTATCTAAACTAAGTTTTGTAATGTTGAAAGCATTTCTAAGATTGTTTCGGCATCTGAGCTGAGTTTTGTAGTGTTAAAAGCATTTCTAAGATTTTCTCAAGTTGTTCATTGGATGTACTTGCTATGCCAGATTTATTATCATCATCTATTTTATTGATGATAGTACCCATGCTGGCTTGATGTCCACAATTCTTCAAATTTCTTCGTGGCTTCCAATCTACAAGCTTGCCATGGATTTCCCAACAGGTATCTTTGGAGTGCTCGACTTTCTTACAATGTTCACACCAAGGGCAATGCTTTTGTTGCTTCCCCAAGTGTTTACTATTAGTATTTCATGACACCAATGCCGAAGCCTCATAGTAGCCATTTTATCTTCTTTTAACATCACCTTTCGGCTTGCTCCCTCTCTTCTTACCTTAGCAAATGCTTCACGTGGTGAAGGAAGAGGAGTTCTTGCCAAAATTATGCTTCGTATATCATCAAGTGTTTTATTCAAACCAGCTAAAAATTCGAAAACTCTTTCTTTCACCACTCTTTTTCTGAACAAAACACAATCTTCGATGCATTTCCATTCTTCCTCACTGTAAGCATCTAGTTCCTACCAGAGTGACATAATTTCAACCCAGTATTCATTCATGGCCCTGTTCCCCTGTTTTAATTGCCAGAGCCTGGTTTTGAGTTTGAAGATTTGCAGAGCATTTTTTCCATCTGAATATGTCTCATGCATTACATCTCATACATCCTTTGCAGTACCCAGAAACATGAAGGTGCATTTGATGGAAGGCATCGTGGCATTTGTGAGCCAAGATGTTACTAGAGAATTCTTGGACTGCCACCTTGCGAGTTCAACATCATTCTCTCGTATGGGTGCTTTCACGATGCCGATGAGATTCCCAATCTTTCCTCTTCCTTCAATGGCAAGCCTCATGGCTCTAGCACATTCCCTATAATTTCTACCGTTCAATTTTTCGATGGCAAATTGATACGTGGACCCATCTATGTTGGACCCATTGATTGGATAAGACTTGATGAAACCAATATTCGGTCCTCCTCTAGTGGTCGAGCTTTGTTCAGTCATTGTGGAGTGGTGCGACAGGCTCTGTTTAATTCAGAGCTCTGATACCATGTCGTTTAGTGGCGAGAAGAGAGAGACGGAGATGACACAAGAAAGATATAGAAGAAAGGATGATTTCTTCGTTTATTACAAGTACTGTAAACCAGCAAATATATATACCCAAAGGATAATAAATATTTACAGCTAATTAATCTGCACCAATCTAAGATTAACGACTAGAAAAAAATAAATGGCAATGGCTATAGTAATAAATAGTCAACAACTAACTGTATATTTCTCAAATTAATCATATATCCCAACAAACTCATTATAAATTTTATATTATTTATTGATATATTAATGATAATTTCAGCATTAATATGCTTGGATAATAAATAAAGATCTCTAAAATAACAAGTAATAGCTGTTACTCTTGTTTCTTTTGCTTCAGTATCCTGATTAAGTACTGAGCTTTGGTTCTCTCCGCATGTAGTAGGTTTTATGTTGTAGCCTATGTATGAAAATGACCTGTAACTCTTTAAATCTTGATTTTGTAGTTTCGCTGCTACCTTCATTTCTTGGTTTTGTATTGTAATTGCTATGTAATACTTCTTCCGTTACGCTATATAGTACACTATTATGAGAAATTCATATTTCAAAATATAGTGTATTGTGCGAATTATATTGTGCTTTTTTTATTGTCTTTCCAGTATTATCCCTAATAAGTAAACTTATATATTCTACAGTTACCAATGCATTTAATAAAATTTTTTTAATGGTTTGGTCAAATCATAAATGAATGAAGGAGAGTTTTCCCTAAAAGCTTCACTTTTCATAATTGCTAATAACACATGAGGACTCGAAAAAAAGAATAAATGAGAGAATGACTGCAATTTATTAATATAGGAAGTATTATTAAACAAGGATAATTTAGAAAATAATGAAAAAAAATTTCGATTACTAATTATTATCTTAATATGTGTGTAGTGGTTAAAAGTGTACTATAAACTAAAATGGAGGGAGTACTTGATTGTTGATTCAATGTCCTTCATGTCATGTCAGACACTTGTTGCATACTCATATGAAGAGATCACTCATCAAACAATAGGTATGACATGTCCCTGAATAGTGAATACAAGGAAATCTATTTAGAATTTGAGAAAAAGATAGTCACACCAGGAAGCCTTGCCAGCTCATTGCTGTGACCTTAGTTGGGTATTAATTTCTGTTTTGTTTTCTCTTACTGGAGGGTGTGAGTCTGTCTGTTCGATTTGGACTTTTATTTTGCATTTATTTCCTTGTCTTTTCCTTTCCTGGAGGGCTGTCTGCCCTCTCTCTATGAAGGTACCTCTGTTTCAGACTTTAATGATGAGAGAATCACATCTCTGGATCCCTTCATTCATTTTTCTGGTCTATTCCATTGCTTCTGGATGGAAAACTACTGCTGAAGGGAATCAGCCTTAACCCTTACTTTTCAAACTTTTCTGCTACCTAACAAGGAGAAGGTTAAGAAAAATTGGACAAAACCTGCTCCATGACCCACAGATGAATCCATCAGAAAAAAAAAAACTTGGTTGGATAAAAACAAATTCTCAATCATGAATATTTCCAACTTATACAAGTGGTTACGTTTAGCCATTCATTTATTGTCTATGCAGTGCAGGTAATGAAAGAGTTGGAATACTTTGACACACAAATTTGGAACCTTATAAACCATTAAGTGAGCCAGTTCAGAAAGCAGAGGGCAACAGTCATCTATCCTTTCATGCAAGTGGCTAGGAGGCTGACAAATGATCAGCTTTTCAGTTTCTTCAGATTCAAGGCGTGTACAGCCAACATACATCCAGTGGAAAAAACAACTCAAGACCATCTCTGGATAGATTGAGCTTCTACTCTATTTTTCAGGTTTAAGTGCATTCATTATGTCTTAAAAGTCAACTACGTCCAGCATTACCTACGCTTTGATTGGTCATTGAGGAACATTGCCTGATTCGTCTGCAGTATTAGTTGAACGCCTGTAGATTGCGGTGCCTGATGCTGTCTACCCTACCCACCACCTAATTTCTAGAAATTAGACAGAATATATATTCGATATGTTCTGGTATTCTTCACCAATTTGATTTATGTAATTGTCTAGAAGAAAATGAAGATATGTACACAATAAATTGTGGGACTAGTCTGTTTGATGGTTTATTGCAAGACTAAAGTCACTTTCCCCCTAGAGTAAGTAATGCAATTCAAAATCCAGTTAACTCCAAATAATTTCTATTAAATTTTGTTCAAGATCACAAATGGATCATTCCAACATGGATCATGCTAGTAGCATAAATGGTTGCTGCACTGCCTTTAATAAATAACGATTATAACTGGATTACAAATTATCCAGTTTACTAGTTTGTCGATAGATCTAAGGTCCCATTAAATACATCAAACAAATATTTACATATTTATATACTTAATAACATTAGTAAATATAGTAATTTTGCAGCTACTATCATTATTAATATATATAGATATAATATGCGATGTATATATTCAACATGTTCTTTGCTTTATGTAGAGTTATTATTACAAGTAAAAAACTGAACTTCATTACTTCAGACTAACTTCTAATATCATCTTCTAAAAAATATCTATCTTCAAAGAAATTTTATCCCATAGATTACGTAGTTATCCAGTAATGCATAGTCTGAATTCTATTCCGCATATCTGCAACACTTTGAAACTTGTGAGTGCACCATTAAAGAGCTCGATGTTCGCATTGCTATTCTTAATCATTTATGTAATGAAAAGATGAGTACATGGAATATGGCAAAATTACAAAGAAGCAGACGTGGCTTCAAGGACGATGAGACTGCTTGAACGGAAGCTATTCACCTTCATAGAATTTTGCAAGAACATACTTTGAGTGTCTGATTTGAGCTTTCCTTGTGAGCTTGATTAGCTCTTTTCTTTTCCCCCACATTAAGGATCAAACCCAGGAACATGTCCCAATCTTCCTATGGCTATATTTACAACTGAGAGATACCCATGATTTGAGAATGATCCTGTTGAAGTTAGCAACTCTGGAATTCCACAGGTTTTTAATTCTTGTGGGCCATTCTTCCTGAAATGGCAGCAACAAGTGCTGCTCTGAAATTGGGATCTTTGGTCAAGGAAGAAGCCATCTGTTCCACCAAAACCTGCGGGACTTCTGGTGAGTCGAGTTTTGGTTTAGGGTTCTTGGTGGTGGTATTCATGTTGTTGGGGATGGACTTGGATTTTGTCAAGTCAAAGGTAATTGTTGTTGGTGCAGAGGAAGAGCTCAGAGATGCTGAAGAGCATGGTACTGAATCTAGGCTCACAAAACGGCTGGATCCTAATGTAGTTGTCTCCATATGAGAAGGATGAGGATGATTGTGCTCCCCTAGATATGTTGCAACCAGAATAGATTGATCATCCACACTTCTCTGCACCTGAATAGTTGAAACATGAGAGCAAGAAAAGTAGCTTTTCAATTTTCATCCATGTCCTTTTTAGATGTAGCATACCTAGTTCTCTGAGAGAAATATGACACAGTGATTTTTCTTTGTTTTTTTTTCTTACAGGAATTAGTGAAGTTCAATTTACCTTCTTTTTGACAGGACAGCTCGGAGCAAAGGAGCATTTGAAGTATGCTCTTGGAGAAGGGTTATCTCTTGTCACCTTTTGCCCATATTTCCTCCATTGATACCCATCCTTCACAATCTAAAAGCACAAAATATTTCCTGTTAGACAATTATACCTAATTAAGCAGGTTCTTACAAGTTTATGAAAAATGAAAATCCCTGAACAGATCAAATCAGTTGTGAATAGGACATGGATCAGATATATATAGATCCTACTGATATGCTCATCCTAACCTAAATCCTAAGTGGAAGGGTTGATCCATCATAGGAGAGACAAGATGAGACTCTTACAAGGCTAGTATCACACGATTCGGTTCTGACATAAGCTTTGGAAATTTTTGCTTTGATGGTTTCTTCCTTAGGTTTCTTGCATGATTCTTCATCAGTTGAGCAGCTCTCAGAGTTTCCATTAATTCCCATCAGATTACTATTGTTGTTGTTGATGCTGCTTTCAGGCTTCCTTTTCTTTGATGGGTTGGTGTTGAGATCCTTTTGAGGATTGCTTTTCATGTATTCAGCCAAATGCCTTCTCAGAGAATTGCAATTCTCACACACCTCTGTGAGCATTTCTGTCAACTTCTTGTTTTCTGCACTCACCCTCTTCAGTTCATCCTCCAACGCACCACTCGTCTGAAATCGCTGCATAAATCATACACAAAGAGTTTTAATGATAAGGCTCAAAGAAAAAGATATACAGTTCCATTTTTCAAGTTCTTGATTGGTGAATTTATAGATAAATGAATTGACGGAATCCGCTTTCAGAGCCAGAAACTCATGAAGTTTACAAGAGAATTGACAACTAACCTCTTCTTTTACAGAAGACATCTTGCCGGACGACAAAAACTTGCTTTCCACCTCCTTTTTCTGAAATAACAAAAACACGCACCTAAGTACAAAAAATCATCGAACTACTTTGAGAGCATTTTACCGAACAGTTTCTGGGTATTCACGCAAGAAAGGAAAAGAACTTGTTTCACTTACTGGAACTTCTTCATGAAGCACGTGATGATGAGGTCTAATGTTGAGATCCAAGGACGTGTTGACCCATGATGAACAATCCATAGCACCTTCCAAATCCAAACAAAATCCAAATCTAGAAGAAGCAATTAAACTCAAACCCCTTCAGGAAAAAGAAAAAATCTCCCCTTAAGCAAAACCCTCGATTTTATGAAGTTATAGCTATCTCTAGCTAAGAGCCTTAAAATCTTGAACCTCCGAGTAAACCTAGTAAGACATGGATATATAGATGTCCCACTCCACAAGTAGAAATCAGAAGCACAAGTTGAACAAGGAAACTTGGCGGAAAGTGTTGAAGAAAGTGACAGGTTGAATTCCACTTGCTAATAGGGCCCGAGCGAAATATATATATATATATATATAATTTATAGAGAGAGGGAGGATGGATAAGAAGTAAGAAGAACGTGTTGATGTATGCAATTATTTCATAGTAAAAGAAGGGAAGGAAGAAGGTGTATGGGGTGTGGGTGGGTTGTCTGGAAGGTGATATAAAAAGAATATACTTTTGAGGTGTTAGGATGGGATAGGTCGGTGAATTCCCGGGGAGAAATTCAAAGTCAAGCACACATTTCAAAAGTAAAATCAAATAGTAGCAACTTGTGGGTTCAACTGGGAGGGACGGATGTGACATATATTTGACAAATAAATAATACTGAGAGCAGAAAAAATTGAATACCAACACGTTTGATTGAATCAAGTGGAAGCGGAAGGAACTTTATGTATAGGAAAAAAAATGGAGGGACTTCAATAACAAATATTTCTAAATAAAGGTTCTGACTTAAACATTTAATTTATTTTCTTTGAAAATTTAGTTAATATGATTTGAGAATTTTTAAATGGGTCATGATAGGAAATTATTCTTACTATTGGATCCTCACTTATCTTTTTCTCTTATTTATGTTAGATGGAATATTTGAATTTTTTGAATAAAAAAATTCACTACAAGAGCTATCTTTAATGGTTGGTAGTAATACTTAAATCTGGTCGAATATGACCAAATACTAGATAGTCTTTAAAAGAAAGATTTTTTGGTACTGTTTTAATTAAATTATACAAATTAATAATAAAAATTAAAATTAGTTAACTATTTAATTTTTTTAAGAATTATAATATTTTTTAAAAGTACACTTATTTAATCTATTCTCTCCCTTTTACATTAATCTCGCTCTTTTACCCTTAATTAAATAAGGACATTTTTTGTAATGCATAATAAATACTGTATTATATTCCTCCGACCCATATTATAAGCTATCTTATATTAAATACATGTATATTAAGAAAATTATTTTTTTATCAGAAAGTCATGAAGAAAGTATTAAAATTTTTTATTTTATCCTTATTAAATGCTTCATTATCATTATCATTTATTATATATGTGGAGTAATGAAAAATTAATGATGAGAGTAAAATTGAAATAAATATATCTAACATTCTATATTGTGAATAAAAAATTTATTATATAAAATATATTATAATATAAATTAAAAGGAGTATATTCTGGATTATATATTTAGAATTAAAATAAAAGATTATGTACTTAGAAACGAGGGAGTAATTTTTTGGTACTAATTTAAGAAAAAAATGATTTGATTTTCATTTATGTGAAGTAGAAGTTTCATGTTGACCGAAGCCACCTTGATTTGCCCAAGTCTTTGTTTTATTTCTTAATTCATCCGTATGGAGTTTAGCTGTAGGGTTTAGTTTAGTATGTGGGTGGGCCCTTCTTTCTTTCTTATCATATCAGTGTCACGCTTACTATTTCAAACATTTTCCACGTTGCATTATTATTTTCATTATTATATACTTTAATTAATCCGATTTATATAGCTGCTAGTTTATTCATCATAATTTTCACCGTCTTTTGTTAAAATGTGCTCGTTAATATTTTATTTATTGCATCACGTTGGTTCTTTTTTTTTTTTCTTAAGAGTCACTTCTTGTCCTGGTATTGAATATTTGAATCACATATGTCGAATTTAATTTATATTAGTCATTATTGTTTATAGATAGTCAACTTATTATATTTAGAATTAGCGTTTTATTCAAAAGCGTTAAGGGTGAGTAATTGCTTGTGGTTTAAGCTTAAAACGAGATTTATACGTTACGTTATAATTGTTAAATGTAGTATACTATAATTACTCGTAAAAGATATATACTCCGCATATTAGCTGGAATAGAATTCAAAAACTACCTATTAGATTGGGCAAGTTAATGTTGACGTACTGTGTGGTGATTAATTAATTATAATTTCACTGAGTGACAACTTCTAATTGCTTTATTTATTTATTTTGATCAAGATCTAATTGCTTTATTTAATTAAACATAAACATAATCATAGCGTGGTCGACATAAATGGGGGCCACAAAGGAAAGAAAAATGATCTGTTTTGGTAAGTTTGATCGATCATAGAAATTCATTTAAGAAATAATATTGACGAAAGATTTTGTTGGCGAAATTGACTTCCTCACACGACTTCCACGCGAAAAAGCAACATATCATCCGATTTTAAAATTTTAAAAAAAATTATATAGTGGCTTTCTTCTCTCTTCAGTGTACATGATGAGCAATGTACATAAGGAGTTTTGTTTGGATTTGGCATCTTATTTGATCAAATAGTTTATAAAAAAGAAATTTCACGTTGCTTTTGGAGCATTAAGATAATCGACATAATTATTAAATTATATACACACACACACTCCCTCATGCCCTTATTATAAGGACTCTTTTAGATGTTTTGCACGATTTTTTTTATTGGGCATTCTTTTTCATGAGTATATTAGGAGTTCATCAAGAGAAAATTGAAAAAAAAATTGAAATTTTTTATAAATTTATTAACTGCCTTAACTAATTTAATAATTTTCTTAATCTCTGTAATTTAGTTAAAAAGCTCTTATAATAATTGAGTGAGGACGCACCAACATATTCAAAACAAAGTCGGACACTAGTGCGCTTTTGCTTGCCCATTTATATGTTTTGTTGGGGTAGGGGTAATAATTTTTTTTAAAGACACATTTACATCCAATTCCAATGTGCGTGCATGTGTTGGTAGGGGGAGTTTTTATTCTTGTATATATCAATTAGTTTCTATGTAAGCTATATTCAACTCATACTCATCAATTTAGATTGAGTTGAGTTTGAGATAATATTTTTTCTAAAATCCAAAAGCACATCTAATTCAATTTTAATGCTATCTTATTTTCTACATATTTATATATAAAAAAAAATATGCACAGAGAATGTGTGAATATATAATTTCATATAAATCATATTATTCATAACTCATATAAAATGTATGCGATTTTTTTATAATTTATTATTTACAAGTTATATGAGTAGTAAAAGGTAATATGTACATATAATTTTTTATAGTCACTAGGATATCTCCCCAACCGATAGCCAAAAACTAATTATTTTAAGATGTGAAGATCATTCAAGTAGAGTTTCTCTCTCCCAAAAAAGTATTTTTTATATACACAACCAATACGTACATATATATTTATATATACACTTTATTTATCTTTCAATGGGTATACACATGCATGTGAACAAATCCAACAATATATTTAAATTAAACTTCCATTTTTAATTAGACAACAACATAGAATAATAGTCTATGAATATTTTTTTAAAACTTTAATTGTTTGATTGTATAAAACTATACCATGTAAGCACTTGATTAAGAAAAAGAAAGAAAGAAAAACACTAAATGGATAATTTGTTTTAAAACCATATATGAGAAGCTATGATTAAAAGCATGAATAATGTGCTGATCAATATATTGTTTTAAAACTATATGAATAATTTTTTTTTATAAAGTTGAGAGCACAAAATTAAATCCAATGCGTTTACTATCTCTAAGAACATAAGCAAAATGGAAATTCATTTATTGTTGTTCATATTACTAAAATTGTCATGCACGCTTGAACTTTAGAAACTTCATCCATGCATGTCTTCTTAATATTAAGCAAACTAGATATATTTTCTCAAATATTAATTAAAGTTTAAAAGAATAAGTTATACTATTTATGGTTTATAAATAATACAGGACCAAACAATTAATCATCCAACTAAAAAATTATAGATTTATAGTAGCATGTATGTGTCGCATAGAGATCTCAAAATTTTTAATAAAATTCCGTCAAAAGCTATTGCTTGAATATATAAATTTTTTTACATATTTATATAATTTTCTTGCCCGAATATATTATTTAATTATTAGTCATACAGATTTTAAGTTAATAATCATATAATAAAAAATCAATCCTTTAGCAATTAGAACTTCTAGAATAAAACATCATCAATGTCGATATTAATATCAGTGTAAAATATAAAATTTATAATAAATATCACTATATTGATAGGCCATGAATAATATAATTCATTTCGTGTGATGCATGTAATATATGGTATTCATAAATTCTAAATAGTAACTGTCGATTAACTTGTGTCTCGGTGCAATTGCACGTGTTTGAATGGATGGTTGACGAAGAAAGGAAAAAGGGATAAAATGCCAAATGAATGGTAAGAAGTAGAGAGAAGAAGGAAATTAAGATGGAGGGAGACCAGAATGAATGGAATTAGAATGAAAGAGTTCGTCCAGCCACTCAAAAAATGGTCAATGCAAGACAATACAATGCATTGAACCCGCAAGAAAAGAAAGAAAAATATAAGAAAGGTAGAGATGTGTTCACATTCATGAACCTCATCCATCAGTGTCCATCTCCAATTAATTACAGTACCCTCCACCTAATTATGGACCATTAATCCCTTCCCTCTTTGAATTCAAACCATCCTCCTCTCATCTCTCCACACATGCTTGACTATTAGTATAAATTGAATTCATAATATAACATATTTCTAATAATTTCACACATTTTAAAGAAATTTTGTTGTATTCTTAAACTTAAAAAAAAAAAAAAAGAACAACAAGTTTCACCTTTATCCATATTCATTCCACTTATTTCCATTACTTCATCACAAATTATAAAACTAATCATTAAATAAATTAAGGGTAAAAAAGGTAAATCAAGGACATAACATTTTATATTATAAATTAAAAAAAAAAACCTCTCCAAACATTTTATAATATGAACCGGGGGAATATTTATGTATTTATGCCTACATTTAGAATAAACTCAATGATATACACATATGACTCATCATTCATTTACACTTTATTTATATTTCCACACACATCATTTGTAATTATTTTTTGTTTCAACAAAGAGATATTCTAAATTACTTGATAATTTAAAATAATATTAATCACAATATACAAATAATGTAACTTATTTCTCAAACTTCACATAGTATAGAAAAATGGAGTCCATCTTTTTTCCTAGAAAGTAGAAATCATTAATAAAATAAAAAAATTAAGATAAAAAAGAGGAATTAGAAAACAAAGATATTTAGAAAAACGGAGGTTAATGAATGTAGTGGGAATTTTGGGGATTATTATGAGTGAATAGAAAACGGAAGGCAGAATGTGGTCGTGAATGGAACAAATGGGGTGATGGAGAGGTGTGGATTGGTGGACTCATTGACTTCAAATATGGGCGATAATGGGTGGGACCATTTTTGTCTTTAATCCATGACACTGAGTGATTATTACATTCCATCACGTATACTATATAATAAATATAATATAAAAACATAATTAAATTAAAACCATGCATATTACCCAGTTTTTGACTTCCCTCCCAATGATTTTGGAATTTTTTTTTAATTTCTCTTGTTATCTGTCAGCTGCTCCTCCTTACTTTATCCTAATCACCAATAGGCTAATTTACGGCCTTTGATCATCTCCAGAGATGTGTAGGAGATGTAAATTTGATTTGATTTATTTAATTTGTTAATATATATTTCCCTATACATTACATAAAGTTTGATGTGATAAATTGTACTCTCAATAATACGACTGGTTATAAATTATACTAATTATTGACAAGATGATTTAGATGATAAAGATTTATTAGAATAAAAAATTAATACAATCTCCGGCATCCAAATTTAATATATAAACAATCTATAATATATGGATATATAGTCCGCATACATATATTTTCAAAAATACAGGGGAGTAATACATACTTAATCACCCATAAACACACTTTCTTCTGCTAATTAATTCCTAATCATGAAAACGAAACCTCCCATTTCTGTAATTATTTGTGTATTTTTAGATTATAATATTTATCGGGTGAGTGTGGAGAGAGAATTCATGAGAGGTAGCTAGCATTGATTTGCTTTCTACTCATAGGTCGTCTTATATATACTAGAGTCACTCTATTTTCTATTTCACTTTCCATTCATATTTATATTTATAAGTTTTTTTTAACTATTTTATATAGATTAAGAAAAATAGTTAACATTAGTTAAACTTTTTAAAATTTTAAAAAATTATCATCACTTTCTAATATTACCTTCATTAAATTATTACCTATCTTCATTATATCCCTTTTAATTATTCTCTCTCTATTATAAATATTTAGGATAAAATTGAAAAACAACAATTTAATACTCCTTAAATATTATAAAGTGGCTTATATTTTGAATAAACAAAAGACCTCTAAAATATGTCTTATAAATAGGAAGAGAGGAAGTATAAGTCATATTTTTTAGAATTAAGGTTTCAAATATATGTCATTTTATGAAATCTATACATTATTTAATGCTTATTTTTCATTTTTGCCCTTACTGGGAATACAGAAAAAAGGGTTATAATAGAGAGAGATTAAGAGATATATACTCCCTTCGGTCTTATATATAGGATCTTTTATTTTAGTCATAAATATAAGATCATTTACAATATACGAGGTAGTATTTATTATACATCTCTAAAAAATGCTCATATTTAATGTATTCAAATGGAAAGAGAAAGAAATTAAATAAGGGCAGTTTTGGAAAAATGTTGGGATTTTTGGAGAAATTGAGGTAGTTAATTAGTTTTAATTCCAATTCTTAATTCACGTGATTCGATTAAAATGGTTTTATATTAAGGATCAGAGGGAGTATTTAATATGAGTTATAATTTAATGAGTAATTTTGAAAAGTTATGGTAATTTTTGAAAATATTAGGGCTTTGAACTAATTTTATAAGTATGTATGAGATAAATAAATATGACTTATAATAAGGAATAGAAAAAGTACGGTGCATATTGGGTTGTGTGTGTGTGTGTTAAATAAGTACTAATAATTAATGGGACATGTTTTTCTATGCATTTATATGGAATTTGATGAGATAAGGTATATACTACCTCCGGTCCTATATATAAGATCTTTTACCCTGATCCTAAATATAAGACCTTTTACAATATACGAGATAATATTTATTATACATTTTCAAAAAAAGTCCCTATTTAATGTATTCAAAAAGAAAGAGAGAGAGATTAAATAAGGACAGTTTTGAAAAAATATTGGAATTTTTGGAGAAATCGAGATAGTTAATTAATTTTAATGTCAATTCTTAATTCGCGTGATTCGGTTAAAAATGTCTTATATTAAGGACCAGAGGGAGTAATTAATAATTTATGAATAGTACTCCCTTTGTCCCATTTTATTTGTTATTTTAAAAAATTTTAAATGTTATTCCCTCCCGTCCTTAATACTCCCTCTGGTCCTTAATATAAGATAATTTAAACCGAATTAAGCGAATTAAGAAAGGGAGTTAAAACTAATTAACTATCTCGATTTCTCTGAAAATCCTAAAATTTTTCCAAAACTACCCTTATTTAGTCTCTCTCTTTTTCTTTTTGGATACATTAAATAGAGACATTTTTAAAAAATATATAATAAATATCATCTCGTATATTGTAAAGAATCTTATATTCAAGACCAAGACAAAATGTCCTATATATAAAACCAGAGGGAGTATAAGTCACTCTCAACTACCTCACTAAAATCAAAAAAAGTTTAATCTATCATTAAAATTGTCTTAAAAATAAGATAGTTTACATCTTTACCCTCTAATAAATATCATAAATTTAAAGAATCTACTTTCTCTCTCATAATTAAATAAGAGCATTTTTAAAATAAAGTAATTAATACTTCAAAAACTTATAGAAAGTGACTTACATAGACCACAAAAAATTTCTAAAATATGACTTATAAAAAGGATAAGAGGGAGTATAATTTATCTATCATTTTACAATATTAATGAAGTATTAATTATCATCTTTACTTTTTCAGCCTTTATTAAAAATAATGGTGGGTGGAATACGAGTCTTTTTTAGTATTTAATTCAAGCATATTTTGGTAAAATACTATTAAATTTTATTATAATCTAGATCATTTAATAGTTTTATTAATCTATGTTAAAAATATTAAAATGACAAATAAAATTGAACGAAGGAAGTATGAATTTTTGTAAATTTAATACTCCCTTTGTTTATATATATATAAATGAGGTGTTTTCTTTGGTTGTAGATATTATGTATAGATTAAGAAATAATAATAGTAAATTGAGATATATATATATATATGTATAATAGGAAAGGAGCAAAAATTTATTATAACTACCAATAACAGATATATATTAAGTGGTAAGAAACTCAATAATTTTTAATATTTTTGAAGTTTAAGATTTGTATATAAAAAGAAAAATTCACACTAAAAAAACTATTTTATATTTAAACTTAACAATGCATGAATTAATGTGAGGCGGTAATTAATAATGATGGATACATGAAAAAGCTATTTTATATTTAAACTTAGCAATGCTATGGATACATGATAATTATACAATAGTGTGTGTGTGTGTGTGTGTGTGTGTGTGTGTGTGGTGTACCGTGTAGAGTCCAACTTGGCGTTGGTGAGTAATGCGTGACATATTTAGATATTGTTGAAGTCAGATCCCACAACATGTGATCAAGTCTCGTGATGTCTGGTACCTTGGTCGCCGACGCCAAAATATTAAAAAGCTTCACTCTCTAGTGACGCCATGCATGACGTCATCACCGCCGACGCCATCTCCTTCGGTGATGCTTCTTCTATTCTGATTCTCCATGCTAATCACGACCTCTCTCATGCACAGATAGATATATATATATATATATATAGATGTATGTATGTATAATTCTTTTCATTTTTCCGGTTATAATTGTGTACTTCCTGCTTATCTATTTAATTATAATCTTCCATCTTTAGCTGATATTATGATGACATTCCTTCATTGATTTCACTTAATTATCCCTTCATTTCTAGTATTAACTTCTACACTTCATTTCAACAACAGTGTTAGAGTTAACCCTAACTCATATGAAGATAGCTAGAGAGCTAGTGTAAATAATTTTTTTTTATATAAACTTAAAAGACTCAACTAACATATTATATAATTTAACTCATATATTAGATTTTGATTTGAGAAGTTCATGATTAAAAGGACCATTTATTATATTAGAAATTCTTTTTGAAGTATATTTTATCATACTGAGGACTCAAGGTATTAATATACACTTAGGTGAGTCAAATAATTGAGTCTAAATACATACTAAAATGAGTCATGCAAGATTAATGACACCTTCATATACCCCAAAGAAGATTATAATGTTTTTGAAACTCAAATAGAGAGAGAAGTGTTAGTCTCAAATCTCACTTATATTAATTTATGATTATCTTTCTATTTTAATTTCTTTTGATTTAATTTGATTTGATTTAATTTAAATTATATTAGAATATTTTATTACTTTCAATCGTATTGCACAGGGTAAAATTTTATATTTAAATTAGTTTAATTTAAATTTTAGTATATAAATCTTATCTTTAAGTAATATCTAATGGTATTAGGCTTATAATATTGTTTTAGTGTTTTCATTTTTAGACTATTAGATAATTAGTTATCTCCTTAATATTTATTAGAATTATTTCAATATCAAGTATTTCTAGTTATTTTAGAATGTTTATTTGCCAATTTATAGGTTTCTATTGTATATACAATTCAGATAGATCAATGAAATTAATTTTCCTAATTAGTGATGTATCACTAATTCTTCATATTCTTTTTAAGAATATACTTAACTTATTAAGAGTTTGATCTACTCCTGTAACATTTCCTATAGATAGAGTTATTTAAAGCAGATTCTCTTTAAATTCTAGTTCAATCAATTCATTAGAGTCAAGTTTCCGTATTATTGTTCTCTGTATTTTCTAAGTTCTTAAGACATATTCTTCGAGGATCCACATCAGTTGGCATCAGAATAAATGTTGAATTCAGATATTTATTTACGTCATCAACCACATGTCATTCTCCATCTCAGTCATCATTCCAATTTGTGCGGCAGCCATTTAAAAAAAAAAACCATCCTCAAAATGCAGTAGCCAAGCACGCTCTTAGTTCCAAAGCAATACGCAAACACGGTTTTCCCTCTCAGCCAAAACAGAATGCATTCTCTCGCTCGATTCAGTCACTTCTTACACTCTCTCACATGTGACCTCCATTCCCAGATTTTATATTCGATTGTTCTCCTTCCTCTCGCATTAGCCTAAGCTTCGATCTCCCCTTTCTCTGATTCGTGCCCTCCCATTCTTTAGCCTAGATTCAGTCATGTCTTCATTCCAAAAAAAAAATTCAGATCTGTCCGCTTCTTCATCTCCCTCCGCGTTCGAATTTGTGCATCTTGTCTCCCTAATCCAAATTTAAAGTTTGTAGCAACTCATTCATCAAGCTTCGCCTTCTCCTCAAGCTCGTTCTCCATGTTTCATCTACTTCAGTCTTCATCTTCCTGCAAATTTGTCCATTCCCAACGAGTTTCTTCAAACCTCCTCCTTGTTTTTTTTTTTTTGAAAAGGGGCTGTAAATAACAATAAATAACGGTATTTACAAAGAGAGTATCATATTGGTAACACTTCTCCCTTCAATTCTACTGGAATTTGCTACCTGTTCAAAAAAATTCCTTTGCCGAAAATATGTTGTTGGAAATTGCTTGCTACCCAATTGATTAATTGCTGAAAATCTCTTTGTTGAAATTTGCTGCATAATACTTGTGAAAATTTCATCCGTGCTAAAAATTATTGGTGGCTAAAACTGCTTGCTGAAAATTTCTGATTGTTGTTCACATTACTAAGCCATCATTTATTGGAATATTTGCTAGAAAAAAAAAGAGAGAGGCCAAATAAAAGAAAAGAAAAAGAGATAAAAAAAAAGCTAAGAATATAAGCTTGCTTATCATTATTTTGAGACTTCGCTCTTGAACTCTAGTATTTTGTTTTGCCACTAACTCTTGACAGGTCATAGTGATTCTATTAAAAATAACATAAGACACAAGTGTGAGTGATAAAGGCAGTAGAGATACATCATTGAAAATGACAAATTAAGTGTGATACACGAGTAAACTAGCATCTTTTCAGTGAAACATGTGAGAAAAGTGTGTCAGGTCATTTTCTTTATTTCTTTATTCTATTTTCAAAATTCCTAAAACTAACATAGGAAATGGAAGTGAAGATAAGCTAGAGCCTAATGAGAATCTACCTCAAAAAACTCTAGCTATAGAAAATGTCACAAGAGTATATCAAACTCTTGATAAGTTGGGCATCTTTTTAAAAAGAACAAGAAAAACTAGCAATATCTCACAAAGTAGGAAAATTAATTTCATTGATCCATTTGAATTTTGTGCACAAAATAGGACTATAAATAGGCAAATAGATATTCTAAAATAACTAGAAATACTTAAAAATCAAATAATTCTAATAAATCCCAAGGAGATAACTAATTATCTAATGGTTTAAAAATAAAAATGAAAATAAAAAATGAAAATACTAAAACAATATTATAATCCTAATACTACTAGATATTCCTTAAAGATAAGGTTTATTTAGAGCTGTCAAAATGAGTCAAACCTAACGAGCTGGCCTGAAAAAATGATCAAGCTCAGGCCTCAAGTTTGAGAGTAAATACATAATCCGAGCTTTTTTAACTCAGTCCATAGCGGGCCACGGGAAGGCCCGAAAAGCCCGAGTTTTTTTTGTTTAATTAGTAATATATATATATATTATTTTATTAATTAATAATGTATAAATTGTAAAATTTAAATATTATATTAAGTTTTAGTAAATAATGATGATAATTAGTTGTATTAATTTAAAAAATTATATAAATTTTTGTAAAAAATAATAATATTTAAAAAGTATGGCCCGCAGGCCTGAATATACGAGCTTGGGCTTTTAAAGTCAAGCCTGTATATCAATCGGGGCTTTTCGGCCTGGCCCGATTTGGGCCGGCCTAAATGGATCGAGCTAGCCCGAATTGATAGCTCTAGGTTTATGTAATAAAATTTAAACTAAACTAATTTAAATATAAGATTTTGTTCCATGGAATACAAGTTAGAAGCCACAAAATATCCTAATATACTTTAAATCAAAACAAATTAAAACAAAAAGATAATCTTTAATTAATATAAGTGAGATTTGGGATTTGTATTTCTCTCTCCATTTGGGTTTCAAAAACATTATGATCTTTTTTGGGATATATGAGGATGTCATTAATCTTGCATGACCCATTCTAGCATGTATTTGGACTTGATTATTTAACTCCTCCAAATGTATATTAACATTTTGGGTGTTTAATGTGATAAAAATTAGGGGTGAACAGAATGCCCGAAAACCAGAATGCCCACCCCGGCCCGACCCGAATATAAATCAGCCCAGCCGGAAGACTAATTAAGCTACCCGAACAAGTTTGGGCTGTCCGACCCGAAGAAAATTACACGGGTAAGGTCGGGCGTCGGGCATTACAGGTGGGTCAACATGCCCAACCCAACTCGAATATATATTTATTTAATTAGTTTTTGTTTTTTGTATTGTTATGTGACACACATGACGTCGTTGAAGATGAAGGAGTTGAGAACAAAGTCAATCCTCTTTGCAGAAAGCCAATCCGCAAGATTTCACCAAGCGGCGGCCGTCCCTTTCATTTTTGTCTTCGTTCGTTTCCTTCTCCGAATCAGCAAACTTCTCTGTTTTAGTTCAGCAGCTGGAAATCCCCCGGCTTAATTCACTGTTTTGGTGTGGAGCTTCAAGTTGCGCCCGAGATTCGAGTATCTAAGCTACTAGTGCTGCTGGTTCAGTCGTTGCTTGCGCTCGGGCTTTCCTTGGTCTAGATTGTTGCCCAAATATCAGATCAGGTACGCGGCTCTTCATTTTGTGCCTTTCCTCAATCTGTTACAATTTTCAATTTTTTAGACCACAAACCTTCGGCTCGCAGGTACGGTCATTCGCCTGTCTCACCGCGGCTGCCACCCTCACTCCTCCATCTCTTTCCCTTACCGCGTTCTTCGGTGAGATCTCCTTCTCGTTGGTTCGGGCGTTTGAGTTCGTTCCAATCTTCACTGGCCCTGTTACTGTTTCCCTCTAACGCGAGTGAAGGCACGTTTAAGTTACAACACCTTATTTTTCAAGCTTTTGGTTTATTTCAACAAATTATCATTATTTGTCTGAAAATGATTTTCTTTAGTTTTGGTTATAGCCTTAGCTTTCCTTTTTCTTCCTTTCAGACACGCGCACACACACATTCTCATTATAATTAAAATACTGGATCGGGATGTGAAGTTAGTTACTGGTGATTGATGAAATAAATCTTTCTTGCGTTCAATTATTGCCGGTTTTGACTTTCAGCTTTCATTTACCCAAGTGTTTGAATTCCATCAGGTGAACAAATCATTTTAACAGGGATTGCTTTAAAGTAAAAATTATTTGAACAAGTTGATCCAGGGGCTGTAGAAACTGTGATCAAAATTTCTTCTTTGTCAAGTCTCTGATCCCCCAGCCTGAAATGCCTGTGGTGGCCCGACCCTATCAAGATCAGGCTAAATGTCGGGCAGGGCTGGGCATTGGGCAACCCAACCCAACCCATTCATGTTCTAGGGTCGGGCATCGGGCAGGGCGGCCGCCCGATCCGACCCTGCCCATGTGTAGCCCTAGATAAAATATACTTCAAAAAGAACTTTTAATATATTGAGTGGTTCTCTTAATAGTGAGCTTTCCAAATCAAAATTTAACATATGAATTAGATTATATAATGTGTTATTTGAGCCTTTCAAATTTACATCACTTTTTTTAAAAGAAAATTTACTAATGTGAGGCTAGCATAAAACAATTTCACATTATTTATTATGATCATATTTAAATGAGAGAATTCAACAATAAAAAAATATAAAATGTTAAATTTGAATATTTTAAATAAATTTCTTTGCTAATGTTCAAGATAATGTTAAAAAAAAAAAGGAAGATTGTAAACTGGGTGATGGAGTGAAGAGAGAGAAGATTGACCGAGGCGCACGTGTACTTTCAGCCACACACTCGCATATCACTTGTCTTGCTAAGTGTAAACACCCCATTTTGTCCGGGCATCTAAACACCAAAAAAGAGAAAAGAAAATAACAAAAACAAATAAGAAGAAAGTTGCGAGCATTGAATGAATTAACATGCACAAACAATGAAAAAAATATATATATAATAATAATAATAATAATAATAATAATAATAATAATAATGATAAAAATAGCAATAAAAAGGAAAAAATAAAATTAAAAAAAAAACAGGAACAAAACTAAAAACAAAAAAAAATAAAAACAAAAACAAAAAAACACAAAAGGCAACAAAACGCACACAAAAAAGGAGAGGGGGTATTTGGGCCCAAGATACCACGAGCCCAATTGAGGGCTCGTGGGCTTGGGCCCAAAAGGCTGTGCCCTAAGCTGCCAGGGCACAGACCGAAGACAAGACGGGAGCAGCAGGCTGAAAGAAAAGGGCAGCAGCAGCAGGAAGCAACCAGAAAAGGCGAGCTGAGGGAGTCACGGGAGAGGCAGCCGCGAGGAAGCTGCAGGAAGCATGGCCGCGAAAGGAAAAGCTGCAGGAGGGAGACAGAGAACGGCTAGAGCAGAAGCAGCGTGAGAGAAAAGGACGAAAAGCTGAGGTTGTGGGAGACACAGAGCAAGAAACCGAGGGAGCAACCGGGAGGGCACCTAAAGCTGCCGCGAAGACAGACCGAAGACATGTACGAAAAGAGGAGAGGAGGACCACATGCTTGGGATTCAACCGAGGAACTCTATAAAAAGGGCGAGATCGCGAGGAAGAAAAGGAGGAGGCAAGAAAACGCAGAGGGCCCTGAGGATTTCAGAAAATCTGAGGCAGGGGTTCTGAGAGCGTGGGGGGACGAATTTGCGGGGATCTGGGTACCTTCGGGAGCCAGAGAAGCCGAAGAGAGGGAAGCATTACAAAAGAGGACCCCGAAAAAAAAACAGAGGAAGGAGACCGAGAGACTGAGAGCATTGAGGCGAAATTCTGGAGAATCTGAGAAAGACTCAGTCACAAACTAAGGACGGAATCTTCGAAGAGGGAAGAGATCAAAGAGACTTCAACTGGTAATCTGTATTCTAAGTTTAAACTTTCAATTGGTGGGCTGAGAATACGATTTGAGTCCTGTATGTGGTCTGTTCGCTACTTGGGAGATTGAACATATGTTTGTCGGTGATGGGTGCTTAATCTCGTGATTAAGCCAGAAATTTTTTTTCTCTTTTTTAAATTCTCATTCTTTCATTATATGCATCCAGTCGTAGCTTTTGTTTGGGGATGGGTTGCTCCCACCTTTGTTGCTGGGCACATATCTAGCCCTATCTATGTTCATTTGTCAGTTGGTCATGGCGTGTCTGAACCGTGAGAGGGATGGCATAATGGTTTAAGCTTTCCGGTTTTTTTTTCTGTTCGATTTTGTACCTTTAGGAAGCGTATGCCTGGAAATGTTTTAGTAGAAATTGATTAGATCTAAATGGTACTAATCTAATTCAGAACTGGAATTCTTATTTGCTCTGTGTTTTGGTAATTCTGGTCACCCTGTGAACTTAACCATGCGGGGAAGCACTTATTTCAGTCCTGGGCTTTGCTCAATAAAATTTTTGGGTTTATGGCGTGGGTTCTTTATTATGCTAGTAGTGTTTGATTTTGGGCCTGCGAGTAGTTGTGGGGAAAGAAAGTGTTGGGTCAATGAGTTGTGTTATTTTAGTTCAATGGCCCTACAAAAAAAAAACTAATTTTATGGACCCATGCACTGTACACGAAGCTGTAAGCCCGCGCAGATATGAGTGGGATGGGAAACTTGATTTTCTACTAAAAAAAAAAAGAAAAAGAAAAAATACATACCGTTTTGTTTTGCAAGCTTTTATGGTGAAATTCCGTTACTAAAGTTTATTATTTAAAATCACTGTGCCTCGAAGATTTTAGAATTTTCGCAAGTATTTTGACGTACTAATCATCGCGTGAGACTGTGAGTCCACGCAGATATTAGTTGGTTAGGTAACTCTCTTTGAAATAAACTCTACTCTTCAATGAGAAAATATATTTGGAATGTAATAATTTTTGGTATTTTCAAATACATGATATGAATAAAAATCTTTTCCCTAATTACTCATTTCAAGAGAAAATATATAATGATGTTATTTTGAATAAATAAATAACTTCTATTGCATAAACCTCTATATACCTTGAACAAAATAGCAATATTTGGCGATTTTACTATGAAAAAATAATGATAGAGGTAATTGATTTAATAACCACACCACGTGGGGTTTTGGAACCCATGCAGGTATACGGACTTACTGAGTTGTCGCGTGAGATTGCGAATCCACGTAGATACATTAGTTAAATAACTTCATAAAATTTTTTTTTTAAAATGAAATAATGTGAGAATTTCTTCAAATTTTATCTAATAAAATTATTATAGGGAATTTCAAAATATAATAAAACCTTTATATGGCATTTCAAAATAATATGGATTGGTTTTCTTGTTAAAAGAAAATTTTCTTTTAAAAATACAAAAAAATGAGGATTTTTCCAAAATCAAAAATCAAATAAAAGCACTTTCAAGAATTAAAGAAAAATAAAAGGAAAATATTTTCAAAGCAAAATAAAATAAGAGTAAGTAAAATGGAATTAAATTGTCTTTTGCAAATTAAAACACACCAACTCCATGTCAGAAAATTGTTTTGTTTGCAAAAAGTTAAAGTATTTTCCATAAATTTTCTCTTATTACCAAAAAAACAAAAACATCAACCTACAGACACGCATTGCTAGACCCGAACTACGTGGACTTTGATCCCCATCGCAGGGTACGTAGGCCCCAGGCTCTGATCCTGGGTCAAGTCAGCCTTTGTAAATAAATAAATATTTCCTGATTTATTTGGTGTTTTTTCTCTTAATTTAATAAATATTTTCCCAATTTATTTTCTCAATTCCTTTTCCTTATTTTGCTTAAATATCCTTAATTTTAATTTAATTTATTTTCTTTATTTTGTTTTCCAAACTTTCTTAATTTCTTTTTTCTCTACCTATTTTCTTGCATGTGATTTATAAAAGAAAAACCAAAATATATTTTTAAGCCATATTAATTTACACAATCAATGTAAGGTAACCGTTCCTAGGAACGGGTGTTGTGGGGTGCCTAACACCTTCCCCACGCACAATCGACTCCCGAATCCAACTCTGGATAAGCAAACCATCCTTTTCCTCTTTAATACTGTTTCCCAAGATTTTCCTCAAAATTTTGGTGGCGACTCCTCACAAGTCGGTTTTCACAAGAAAACTAGATTTGTTCTCTTTTTTCCTTCCGTTGCATTTTTTCGGGTGTGACACTAAGTACTCGTTTGATTTATCTTTTTGTAAAAGATTATTTAGAATAATCACAGTTTATAAAAATAAAATTTGAATAAAAATAGTGAAGTTTACTACAAATCTATTTGAACAACTTAAAAAAAAATGATGGTTATAAACTATGGTTTGGTTTAGCCCTAAATCATTTTGGTCACTATTCCTGTTTCCTCACGATACCTTGCCTTCAATATGAATACTCTCTCTTTATTTTATTTTATTTATTTATTTATAGATGTCGCACCCGGAAAAATGCGACGGAAGGAAAAAAGAGAACAAATCTGGTTTTCGAGTGAAAACCGACTTGTGAGGAGTCGCCACCAAAATTTTGAGGAAAATCTTGGGAAACCGCATTAAAGAGGAAAGAGTGGTCTGCGTAACCAGAGTTGGATTCGGGAGTCGATTGTGTGTGGGGAAGGTGTTAGGCACCCCACAACACCCGTTCCTAGGAACGGTTACCTTACATTGATTGTGTAAATTAATATGGTTTAAAAATATATTTTGGTTTTCCTTTTATAAATCACATGCGAGAAAATGGATAGAGGAAAAAGAAATTAAGAAAGTTTGGAAAACAAAATAAATCGAATTAAAATTAAGGATATTTAAGCAAAATGAGGAAAAAGAATTGAGAGAATAAATTGGGAAAATATTTATTAAATTAAGAGAAAAAAACACCAAATAAATCAGGAAATATTTATTTATTTACAAAGGCGGACTTGACCCAGGATCAGAGCCTGGGGCCTACGTACCCTGCGATGGGGATCAAAATTCACGTAGTTCGGGACTAGAAATGCGTGTCTGTTGGTGGATTTATTTTAGTTATTGTAACAAGAGAAAGTTAATGGAAAGTAATTTGACTTTTTGCAAACAAAACAATTTTCTGAGATTGAGTTGGTGCGTTTTAATTTGCAAAAGACAATTTAATTCCGCTTACTTACTCTAATTTTATTTTGTTTTGAAAATATTTCTTTTATTTTTTTTTATTTTTTAACAATGCTTTTATTTGATTTTTGACTTTTGATATAACATGTTTTGTACTTTTGAAAATGTTTCTTTTGAAGGTGAGAAAAACCGATCCACCTGTTACAGACTCGCGGTCATATCCAATAGATCGATTTCTTAATTACCTGCAGAAGTTCTAAACCTTGCGGTATAAAAGTTTTATTAAATGTCAAAGGGCCATATGATAATTTATTAGATATTTTAAAATAAAGTTTGTTATATTATTTTATTTTTTTGAAATGTAGTTATTGTTCTTAAAAGAAAGTTATTTAGCGAGTATACCTACGTGGATTCGCAATCTCACGCGACAACATAGCTAATCAGAATACCTGCGTGAGCTCTGGAAACCTCACGTGGTGCGGTTACTAAATCAATTATTTCTTTTACTTATTTTATTATTATTATTTTTAAAAAAATCACTAAATATTATTATCTATTTAAAACATTTCAAAATATTTTTTTTGTTAAAAAATATATGACTAAAAGTTATTTACAACTCACTCGTCTAGATCATATGCCTGTGTGAACTCGCAGACCCACGCGACAACATGATTAAGTAATATGCCTGCGTGGATTCAAAAACCTCACGTGGCGTAATCAATAATCCAACCATTTATTTATCTATTTATGAGCATTTTTTTTATTTATTTATACATATTTTTTTTTATGAAGTTATGGGAGAATAAATTTCAGTAAAAGGAAAAGCCATTGAGGCCTACCATATGCATACACTTATAATGTACTTATGCACCCATGTGGGCACAATGTCAGGCCCATACGAGGGCTCAAGAAAAACAATCAACATATTCATAACTAGGTTACTGAGGCCCAACCCATCATTTCACAACCGAAATGCAACCGCAAATTCCCTGTGGTTTGGAAATTCCCAAACCATAGCAACCGAATAAGCGTATGAATGATGCCAGACAAGTTAACTGATGCAAAAATCATGGACAAAGAGGTGAGGAGATCATGGCCACAGTCCTGTATCTAGGCAATAACACTCCCTAATCACCCAAACCTCTCATAAGCATTTTATCGAACACCTGGCAGGCAAACTTTAAAGAAGCAGAGCACAAGATCCTCCAATCCCCATAGCATCCTAAACACATATGCACAGGCTACGACACTTGAAGACTAGTCCTAGGAGAGTGTAAGAACCATCATTACCCATGTGAGTACCGGAATTTGGTCCATTGCTCGTGACATCCTCTGCTTCTCGCTCTGCCGTGCTGAACCCTCGGTCCTTCATCTCCGGGCTCCAGCTCCAGCTACCTCTCGCTCACTCCTTCGGTTTCTTGCTCAACTTTGCCTCCCCTCTGTTTTTTGGTTCAGGTTGAAGTTCCCTCTCGGTCTCGGTCTCCGTCGCGGCTCCCTCTGTCTTTTTTCGGTCCAGTCTTCTAGCCTCCAGTCTCGGCCCTCCTCTCTTTTCGGGTGCCTCCCGCTTCCTCGTTGCTCCGCCTTGGTCTCGGTTTTCCTCTACTCTCCTCGGCTCTCGGCCTCCGTTTGCTTCTTCGCGGCTCTCGGTTTCTCTCCTGTGCTCTCAGTCTCTCCTCCACTCTCCTCGGCTCTCCCCTCTTTTTCGGTTTCGGTCCGTGGCCTCCCTCCTTCGTGTACTCCCTCTGTTTTTCTTTCGAGTTTGCTGCCTCTCCTCTCAATCTCGGTCCCTCGGTTCTTCACCCATGGCTTCACCTCCTTCCTCTCCTCGTCTCTCGGTTTGTCACCCGTGGCTTCACCTCCTTCCTCTCCTCGTCTCTCGGTTTGTCACCACCCTCCTTCGCGTGCTCCCTCTCTTCCTTTTATGCACAGCCCCCTTTTTGCACATCCCTCTGCCTCGTCTTCACTCACGCACGCGGCGTCCTCCATTTTTTCGCTCGCGTGCCTGCTCCTCCACCTTTTTCTGCTTTACGTTTCCCTTGCCAGTCTCGTGGTCCTCCCTCGTTCAGACGTCCCCACGCTTCTCAGCTCTGCGTCTTTTCTCTGGCTTCAGTCTGCTCCCTACTCTGTCAGGACTCCACTGCTCGGTCCAGGTCCACGAGCCCTCAATTGGGCTCGTGGCACCTTGGGCCCAAAACACCCCCACTTAGTTTTTTTCACTCTTTTAGTTTTTTTTTCCTTCCTTCTTTTCTTTTCTTTTTTATTATTCTTCTCTCTCTGTTTTTTTTAATTAGTTTTTTTTAATTGTTATTTTATTTTTTCATTTTTTATTTTGTTTTGTTTTGTGTTGTTTGTTGTTTTTTTTGTTATGTGTTTGTATTTTAATTTTGTTTATTTAATTCTTGCAAATTTCTTCTTATTTTTATTTTGTTTTTTCCATTTATATTATTATTTATTATTTATTTTATTTTATTTTATTTTACTATTATTTTTTTTGTTATTTTTGTAAAATGCCCGAACAAAATGGGGTGTTCACAATAGACATAGGTCTATTTATTTGAATTAAGTTGCCTCATACCGGTGTTTTGCATAGAGCCAAAAGAAAATGCTATTATTTTCTAATAAAAAATCAAACTCGCTTTTACAATTTTTTTTATTTTTAGGATTTTAGATTGCATATAGATTCAATTAAAAAATATGAATACTTAAAAAAAAACTTAACAAATTAATTTACTTAAAAAAATTAGTTTTTGTGCTTTTATGTTACCTTTTTTTATAAGTTTTTTAAATAAATTATTAATACAATTTAAGGCCTAATTTGATGTAATCAATTAATCGAAACGGATTTTTTTTTTTCACCACCATAAAAAGATTACCTTTTCCCCCCTTTTTTACCACAATTACTAATAACTATCTCCTCTTATTATACTTTTCTCATTCCGGCATAAAAGATATTTTACATTCATCATCCATGAAATAATTTTTTTTATTTCATTTCCAATTCATCACATTTTGTACGCCAAATGAGCCCTGAAAAAAGAAAATGAATTTCAATATTGATATTTATATAATTAATTAAATTTAATGCTAGGTTACGCAGGATGAATGTAAGAAATAATATAATTTGGTAATTAAAATAAAATAAGTAAATAAGAATTATCGACATATATAAATAGATAACAATCCTGTTCATTTAACACAAAAATATTTATTTAGTGGTAAAAAACACAAAAAATTATTTTTGAAATAATATAATGAGTAGGCATTGTATTATTGACCGATAGATGAGTTTAATAAATATGAAAGTGAGAACTAATAACTATGTAGCTTAACTAATATTAGGAGCCTGTGCTAATTTAATTAGTAATCTTGTGTTCAAGTCCAAAGTAAACAGGCACATATTGGAATTGTGAGAATATCTTGTTTTTAAATTTAAATTTAAATTTAAACTTACTTAATATTTCACGTTATTAATTAATATTAATAGCTAATAAATAAACATGCTGGCTCAACAAATTATCAAGTCATGTTTCTTTCATGGATTTTTCGGTTCATAATCGCAATTTACATTGTACTTGGATCATAATTATTATTATTATTGGTGTTTTGAGGTCAAAATTATGTAGTTTTAAAACACATCCAACGTACTAACTAAAATATTAAAGAATCACATTAATTAAGCAAATGATTTTAAATTAGATGTCTTAGTTGAAATAACATACTTATAATCAAGAGTCATAATTGTTTTACTTTTTGAATTATATATGAATAGGTAAAACTAAGCAAAGTTTATAATTTTACTTTCTTTGAAAATACTTCTTTCTTTCTTAATGGAAGTTTTGGTGAGTTAAGATAGATCTTACAATTTAAATAGCATTTACAAAGATATTTATATATTAGTATATATAAAAAAAATTCTAACGCCAACAACATGATTTCAACTTATATAATTGTGATATATTAGACATATTAGATTAATTTTGATTGGCAATTTGAAAATTCTTATAACAGATATCAAAAGTCGTCCAAGTGGGTAATTAAAAAGTGGGGTTGAATTAATTCCCTTGGAATTTTTGTTCTGTTTTTTTTCCAAGGGAAAAATGGACAAAAACCTAAATTGAATGAATGGGAACAATGTTGAAATTGAAACACAGTAAAAGTGGAAAGAGGAAAGAGGAAATGTTAGAAAATGTCTAGGGCATTTCCATTGGAGGAGAATTGTCTGTATGTCTAGGTCCATTTAATGGAAGAGCTAGTAGCTACCTAGGGGGTTGACCATAGCAAAAAGTGACGAACAGACAAACAGTATTCTTTAATAAATTGTTGTTTCTTGACTTTTAGATATGTGTGTTGTTTGGTTGAATTTTGTAGGACCCCCAAATTAATCCGCATGCTATAAATTTCAAACACCCATTTATTTTTTTTATTAACGTGTATCTTATATTTGGTGTCTACCTCACTTTAATAAAAAAAATATTAAAATATAAACTAATTTTAGAATAAATTAAATAGGACACTTTAGGGTAAAAAATTTTACTCTCAAGTATTTAACGTAATTATATTTTTAAATTTTAAATTTTTAATTAAATTAATATATTTTTTTTATCAATTAAATTAAGTACTTAATTAGTGACATTTATTTTAAATTATTTAGTATTTGATAATTATATTAAATTAAATTTGGACTAATTTAAGTCAAGTGAGGCAGAACCATAAAGATAATAAATCTTTCCCAACAAGCACTTAACCTAGCTAGATATTAAGGTTCAAACCTGAGATAAATAGTTAAGTTAGGATAAGTATTCTCCTATAAGCTTGGACCCTTTTATTATTGTAAGGAATAGAATGAAGAGTTAGATAAAAATATTCTTTTACAAATAAAGAAATTTCTTGTTTTTCTAAAATAAAAATAATTACAGTCAATGATAAGAAAAATATAAGTAACGTTAAAATTCTCAATTTCTTACAATATTTAATAGTAGAAATTAATTTAAAATTTAAGTGAAGTAGAAGAATATGCTTATGAAAGAGAATCTTAGGGGGCTCATGTTAAGCGGCAGTCCGTAGAAATTAACGACCAGTAGGCTAAGAAGGACAGAGTAGAAGAGTTGAAAGTCTTGCCAAACTTGGACGCAAATGAATGAGCAGTAATGTATCATATTACCACGAGCTTTGACTTCTACCTCCCGATCTTCATCACTTTCTTTGTTCGATTTCAATTATCAGTCTAAAAAATTTAAGTTATGTATAGATTATTAAATAAATTTTTTATAAGTATCCCTTATTAATTAAATAATAAGAGAGACATTATATAAAAGATTAAATTTATTATTAGAAACGCACACATTTAATTGGGGACAGATTTGGGAAATAAATTAAATTTGAAATAAATTTAAGAAGTTTAACAACTTTTATTAATATTAATTTATTTGAAGCGTAGAAATTCTTAAAATAAGTTTTACATCTTTTGATAAAATTTTTTCATACGTACAGTCACGGAAAAAAATTAAATTCTTCTATTGAAAAAAACGATATATTTCTTTTGAGTACAGGCAAAGTGGACCAATATATAGCAGGATGGTTAAGGAACGAATATTCATGCGTTGCACTATAATATGTATATATATACATAGTTTATAGCCCCACTTTTATAGAATTTTAAGAGAATGGCATAATGTGAAATTAGATATGATAAATTTGAATGCCACGCGGGGACATAATTACTTTTTTTTTTAATTTTGCATTAATTAGATGTATGTATCATAGCATTTGGGGGGACAAAGGTCAATAGGATGGATGTTAAATACTTTTCCTATTCTTTAATATATGGGATAAAAGATAAAATCGTACAAACAAAAAATAATAATAAATTTGTCTGGACTATAAAGTAATTTCTAAAAATACCCTCATTTAATATTAATAAATCTTCCATAATGTAATTAATATAAATAAATTGTATTGAAAACATATCATTTTAATTATGGTACATTAAAAAAAATCATTAAATACATTAAATAAATCTCATATGTCCCTTATATTTTGAAACACGAAAACTTCCTAATTGTTCTTTATATTAAGAAACCAAGGGAGCATATTGAAGTGTGAAGTTGGTTGACATTTATACGGTGAAGAAGGAGTTGGACAAGTTATGGCTATTGACTATTCAATTTTCTTTTCTTTTAATTTTTTTTTTGGCCAGAAATAGAATATATTAGTAATAAAATACATTACAACACTAATAGGGAATCATAAACGATCTCGCCAGGCAAGTCGAAAACAATAAGCAGTACAAAGAACAAAGAATAGAAAAATGTTATGGGGGGATCAAGGTCCCACTGACTATTCAATTCTCATATATATACTCTTGAAAAAAAATTGACATAATACTATGTATGCATATTTTTCATGAAGCAACATTTTTTCCATATTTAATTGATTGATGTATATGGGTTGTAAAGCACGTCCACTCTGCCAAATTTGTTTTGGCCTTACAATTTTTTTTTTAAAGAAAAACACACACTATTTGGCCAACGGAGTTATTTTAAAACAAGTATATGCAAATATATTGGTTAGTTTGCAATTAGCATAAATGGGCCTAACTTGGCCTAAAATAAGTGGGCCCAATTGCTTTCCAAGTTGCTCAGGTAAGGGTCCAATCCATGACTTTCTGTTACAGTTACTTTATATTTTTTTCAAGAAATTTTATTTTTTATGGACAGTTGACCAGATGTAAACAATTTAAAAATCACATTATATTTATTTCATTTCAAGAAAATGAAAAATTAAATAAAACTATTTTTATTATTAACTTAAAAAATATTAATAATTTTTGGTTACAAATTAAAATTTGAATCCTGCAATTAAATTTAGGCATTATAAGATAAATAAATACAATACTCTCCGTATGTGGACACCAAATCTTTTTTTGGCCATCTATATGGACACCAAATCTAAACTTGAGATCTTATAACATAATACTTATAATGTTTTGTTTATTTATTTATATATTATCGAAGTTTCTCTATAATTATATGTTGAGTTAATCTAAAACAAAACATGAAACATTGCATCTAGCTAAACATTACTTATACTCGTATTAATCACTCAACTAATTCCTTCAATTAGCGTACTTATCATTCTGCTAGCCCAAAAAAAACAATGTACTCATAATGTTAATAAGGCATCTAATTTACATTTGGTTTATTATACTAGCTCATGCAAAAATAATTAGATAAGCCCCTTGTATTACTTGAAGTTTGAGAATTAATCTGCATATTTAATAACTTATAAACAATTAGATTTGCTATTAATTTTAGTTTTTATATTGAATGAATATTAATAGTAATTGATGTTAGTTTTCTGGTTGATCTTGGATAATGTGCAACTTTTTTTTTATGAAGATAATATGTAACTTTTAAAATTATTTTATATCTCCCCTGCAAAAATAGGGAGTAAGTTTAGTTTTTTTTTTAATATTAGGAGAGTAAGTCTAGTTAATGTTAATTTTGATTGATATTAATATTATAATCAATTGAGAAAGGATTCTATACTTCAAATTAGGGCTGTGCAGAAAACCCGTGGCCCGGTTGGCCTGGTCCAACCCGGTCCTATTGGGCCAACCAGGCCGGGCTTCGGGTTAGGTTGTTTTGTCCGGCCCAACCCGAACTCTATATAGATATATGTTTTATGTTAAAAATATATTATTTTGTATATATTAATTAATTTTATAATATTTTTTCTATATATCTTATATAATACATTTATTATTTTATTACTACGAAAAACTTTGTAAGGTTTTGATATTTTAATTTTATTTAAAATTTTAAATTGATTTCTTAATTTAATATTATATGAAAATAATGTATAGTTGTAAATATTTATAATTTTTAAAAAAATTAATTTCTATCATAACATTATATTTTTAAAAAAATCTATTTTTACATTAATAATTAAAATTTTTTCATTAATACATAAAATTAGTTTCTATTTTATTTTTAATATTTTAAAAAAATTATGTGGTACCGGGCCGGCCCGACCCTGCTAGGTACTTAACCCGGCCTAGTCCGGGTGTGTACGGGCCGGGCTTCGGGCAGGAGTGAAGCTCGGCCCAACCCAACCTATGCACACCCCTACTTCAAATTATAACAATTTCAGATTTAAAAAATAAAATTATTTTTATCAGAAAAAAGAAAAATTATTAAAAAAAAAAGAAAGAAAAGAAGAAAACATTGAGAGCCCATAGGCCCATGAGAATGATGAGGATTAGGCTTTTCTTCATGTGACTTTCGGACCCAAAAAAAAAAAATTGTTATAATGACTGATTTAATTTTTTTAAGAAAAAATTAGGTGTCCCCGAGCACGAGCACGTTGAACTGAAGCCCATTCTCATTCTCCACCCAAACTCGGGAACATTATTGGCAGCAATCAATCAAGGTTCTTCATCTTCGATCGGCAAGTTTCTTCTCTTACAGGTAATCTTCCCTCGCTCTCTCTCATAGCTGAAATCTAATAATTCACTCTAGTTTTCCTGTTTCTGAATCTTCGGATGTGTTGCGGACAGATACCTGTAAAATTGGATTTGTATGTAAGTTGCTTGTGTTTATTTATATTGTCTTCTGTCCTTCAATTGTAGCACCTGGGTTTTTGTTTCCAAGTTCAAAATCTAATCTTCAGAAGTAGTTTTTAAGTCACGATCGAACCCCTTATGAGACTTCTGATTATCAGTCTGTTTGGTTTCTGAGAAATCTCGGGATGTTGATTTTCTTTTTCTTTGTCTCGTTTAGATCTTTTGGGGGGAAAATGTCGGGCCAAAGCCAGCGTCTCAATGTGGTTCCCACAGTAACAATGCTTGGAGTCATGAAAGCTCGCCTTGTTGGAGCCACGCGAGGTCATGCTCTTCTCAAGAAGAAGAGTGATGCTCTGACTGTACAGTTCCGTGCGATCCTCAAGAAGATCGTCTCCACCAAGGAATCCATGGGGGAGATCATGAAATCTTCTTCTTTTGCGCTAACAGAAGCCAAGTACGTTGCTGGTGACAACATCAAACATGTTGTGCTCGAGAATGTTCGAGAAGCTTCCCTGAAGGTTCGTTCTCGACAAGAGAATGTAGCTGGCGTTAAGCTCCCCAAATTTGAGTACACTAGTGATGGCGAGGTCACTAAGAATGATCTTACGGGATTGGCAAGGGGTGGCCAACAAGTTCAACAGTGTCGTGCTGCTTATATCAAGGCAATTGAAGTTCTTGTTGAGCTTGCTTCACTTCAGACATCCTTCTTGACACTCGATGAGGCTATCAAGACAACAAATCGGAGAGTGAATGCCCTTGAAAATGTGGTGAAGCCTAGGTTGGAGAATACCATCAGTTATATTAAGGGAGAGTTGGATGAGCTGGAAAGAGAGGATTTCTTTAGGTTGAAGAAGATACAAGGGTATAAGAAGAGAGAAATAGAGAGGCAGATGCAGTCAGCTAAGCAGTTTGCTGAGGAACAGGTTGCTGAGAAACTTGCATTGCAGAAAGGGATTTCCATGAATTCAGCCCACAACTTGTTGTCTGCTGCAACAGAGAAAGATGAGGATATCATTTTCTGAATATACAAAGGTTGGTTTTATTTTTCGGGGATCTTTGTTCTAGGTTGCCTGCCTTCTCTCAGCAATTTGTTGATTCTGCTTTTTCTGGTTGGTGAGGGTTCGTTGCAATCACTTAGGTGCCAGAGCTATGTGCCATGAATAAAGAAGCTTAGCATTTGTTTTATCTATTTATGTATTATTTATGACCATTATTTGATCGCATTTGAATTCAGAGGCTCTTGGACTATCATCACCTTGAAACTATGGTTCTCTTTTCTTTTTATGCGAGCTGAAGTTGTTGTGAATAGCTGTAATCTTGTTCTCAAAATCTATTACAGGTCAGTAGAGCCATTTACTGAAGCTGGAGTCATAGGAGATGTATGAAGAAAAATTTTCTTAACCTATGTCGTTCCTATAATTCTCCTTGTTCAAGCCTACATCATTCTATTCCCTTTAGATTGGATCAATGGATAGGTCACTTAATGTTTTCACATTCACCAACTTGAAGATGAAATAATTTGTGCATTTTTTTATTTTAATGCTTATCTGAAGTCACCTTTTGCTTGTATTATTAGTTTTTGAGTGGCATTTGCTTTAGGGGGAATTTCTGGTCCTGGATGAACAATAGGTGTTTAATGATATTTTTGTAGCCATATTTCAATTTGTATATTATTCAACGTCTATGTGCAAGATGTTTTCAACAATTGGTGGAATTCGATACTTAAATATGCAATTATCCATCCAATTAGGGTTATTCTGTGTAGCTTTCTTAGATATTCTGGATTACCTGGTCTAATATTAGATTCTTGTTTATCTCTGTCTTTATCCACCCATTGACTACCACATGCATCATGCCCTGGTGGGGCTGATATGTGTCATCAAGTTGCTCAGTAAAGTTCATTACATTATCTCTTTTGATGTTTTGTTCAACTTGACTTCTTACTATTTGTTGGATATATTGGCCTTTTGAAATCATTTTCAGATTAGAAAGCTGAATAGGATCCTATTTTCATTGATTTTGGGACTATTACTGCCATTAAGGATATGGCCTGATCTTGGCTAGTTTTTAAGGAATATCTTCAAATATTGCTTTTGTCTGGCCATCTATAGATTTTTTACTGAGCATTATTTCATGGAAATTGATAGTTTAACACTAAGTACTTTATATTTCAAACTATAAAGCAAAAAACACATGTGCGCTCAGAAGACTAGGGGATTCTGCTGTTGTGAGTTGTGACTATGTTCCCTTGCTGCATCGTTATTCAAGATCCACTTCTAAAGCATGTGTCTTAGATAGCTGTACATAGAAGATTTGCTATGATAGTATTACTTGCAGATAGTGTGCTGGTGAAAACTGAAAATTGAGAATAATGGAAAGGGGAGGAATAAAATTTGGGAATGCATCAACGCATGAACGGAATGCATTGGAATTTTACATTCTTTTCTTATTTCTCCCGTTTCACACTCGCCAAGCAAATAAGGTTTTTATGGTTCATGGCAAAGCCAGTTTGTGAAATATGAACCATCTGTAACTATCTTTGTCAACTACTGTTATTTTTGTTCAACTTGATAGCCCCCCACGCTCTTCATTGATTGGGTTAACCTGGAGTTGAGTCTTGTTTGCTAATAGCCCGTTTGGTTCAAATGTATGGGAGTAATGTAATGTAAATAGGATTATATTACATGAGTGAGTGCATTTGGTTTGTCAAATTACATCATTATAGGATTACGCTTGTAAACCTAAATACACCTCTGAATGTAAGTGACAAACTTGTTTAGAAGCCATATATTTGAGATTACATGACTGTAAATGGAAGTGAAAAGATAATATTGCTCTTATGGAAATGAGTTTTTTATTGGTAAGGGCATTTTAGTGTTTTACTATTTATTCATATTTATTTAAATATAAAAAATAATTTATTTTTCATATACTCCAATATCATACCAAACAAACTCACATGTATTTTATTTACATTTCATCTTATTACATTCCTTCCCATTACATCTCTTGACTCCTCTGCAAATGAACTAAACGGGCTATAAGAGAATCCAATGTTGTAATGGTCATTTATCATGTTTATTTAAGGAGTCCTTGGGGGCAATTACGTTTCAGTGAATGATGCATTGATGGAGCTTAGCCACAGTATTCCTTTTGATTTCCCAATCCATGCGCTGTTTTGGGATACGGAACTTACTGAATGAAGATCAATATTATAAATGTATAACTAGATATTGAGTCCCAAGTATTGTATAGTCTGTTTAATTATTTTTTTATCATGTTTATTTAAGGAGTCCTTGGGGGCAATTACGTTTCAGTGAATGATGCATTGATGGAGCTTAGCCACAGTATTCCTTTTGATTTCCCAATCCATGCGCTGTTTTGGGATACGGAACTTACTGAATGAAGATCAATATTATAAATGTATAACTAGATATTGAGTCCCAAGTATTGTATAGTCTGTTTAATTATTTTTTAATATATATATATATATATATATATAAACCTCAACATAAATAAACATTATTATCGTACATAGATACTTGGACCATGAGCCTTCAGTTTCCATGAATTTGAAGAGAAACATCCAACTTTTGTTTCTGTATGTACTCTAGTGACAAGGGTTGTTTACAAGGAAGATGGTGACGAGAGTCGTTATCACTGGCCCCTTTTTTTTTTTAATTTGATTTACTTGCATGCTAGTTGGAAGCTTCTCCCTTCCTACAGAAGATTCTTTCTCCTTAGCATTAAGAAATTATTATAGTACCTCATTGAATGAAATTTCTCAAAGGGAGTTTTTTTTTTTGCTAAAGCAAAGGGAGTGTTTTTAGTAAAATAATTTCTAACCGTAGAACTGTTAATTTCTCAGGGTACTCTGGTGGTGTTTCGGAATTTGATAACGTGCGCATGACCACGACCCAACAGAATGATTTCTTAATTAGTTATATCCGATCCCTCTCATACTCCCAATTTCATCACCAAAAAATTCACACACACACACACACACACTCACAAAACACACACCACACACACACAAACTTAAGCGTAAATGGAACGATCATTTGCCCATTTGTGGAAGAGAAATAAACAAACTACGTACCACACACACAACCATTTTTTTTTTGCTGGGCAAGTGTCAACAAGATGTGTACAAGCAAGTGGCGGCTCCATAACGTAAATGACATGTTCATTTTCCCATTCGTGGGAGAAAAATGAACTGATTATAATACTTTTTCTCTTCATGACCTGGTGTGTGTGTACCTACTTTCTTTGAAAACTATTCTCGACACCACAACCCACCATTCTCCTTAGAACGATTTTCATTGGTGACATGTATGAAGTCATTCCACCGTGAATAATATTTTCAATTGCAATATATTTAAAACAAAAATATAGGTTAAACTTTAAAAAATTGATACTCCATTTTCCAAAACTCATCAATAAACAAGGGGTGAACGATATCTATATCTCTTCAATTATTATTATTATTACATGGGTAATTTTAATATTTCCTAAAATTAAATTCTTTAAGAAATCAAACCCAAATTATTGATGCTATATTGCTATTCAATTTTTCGCATTGAGCCGACTGTTTTGACTTTGATTTACGGCTGTGATTTCCTCTGTCCATTTCTGACAAACGAGGTGATGATGGATTGTCTCATGAGAAGAAGAAAAAATCTTATTTCCATCTTCATTCAGCAAAAATACTATTGTTCTTTACCACTCTCACCATTTTCAAAGGACAATCAGACCAAACCCTCTGTTTTCATGGCTTCATCATGTCCCTCACCCTCAACTTCCCAGACTGGTTTGTCTGATCAGAAGCAAAAACAAGGGTTATCCTGCACAGATTATCTCAAAGGTTGGTCACTTCTCCTCTATGATACCTTCTTTGAGAAAATCACATCAAGACATCTCCAAAACCCTCTCCCTTTACCTCCTCTTTCTGATCTCACTTGTATTCTCACTGGTGCCACTAGTGGAATAGGCCTTGAAGTTGCCAGAAACTTAGCGTATTCAGGAGCTCATTTAGTCATGGCAGTAAGAAACAAAAATGCAGCCCATGACTTAATACACCAGTGGAGCCATGAAAACTCTTCTTCTTCTTCTTCTGATGCAGCAAACCTGCTCAACATTGAGGTGATGCAACTTGATCTTCTCTCCTTGCAATCTGTTGTGAAATTTGCTCAAGAGTGGAATTCAAGGTCAAAACCTCTCAATGTTTTGATCAATAATGCTGGAATATTCTCCATAGGGAGGCCTCAAAGTTTTTCAGAAGATGGGTTTGAAACTCACTTGCAAGTCAATCATCTTGCACCTGCACTCTTGTCTGTACTGCTCTTGCCATCACTGAAGAAAGGATCTCCTAGCAGGATTGTGAACACCAGCTCCACGGGTCACTTTCTTGGCTTTGTTGATGTGGATGACATGAATTTTACTTCTGGTAGGAGGAAATTCTCAAACTTCAGAGGGTACTCTAGTAGTAAGCTCGCACAGGTAATTAATTATGCGGATACCATGTGTTCTTTATTCAGATTCTTATTTAGACGTGTTGGGGAATCAATGTCAAGAACATTTCCATGAAAAACTTAAAAAATATCATATCATTGTAACTGAATACACTCTTAAATCATCACAAAAAAAAAATGTCATCATTTCAGGTTCATCAAATAAAAAAACTAAATCAAATCAAGCCAGCCTAATCATCATATCGGTTAGACTGATTTTAACATATGAAAAATTAGTTTTGATTTATTTTTTTTAGTTTTGATCGGGTTTAATTTAAGCCAGTTGAATCAGTTTAGTTTAAGTCTGAAACATCCTGGTTTGCAAATTGAAGTATGGGCATTAATAATTAAAAAAGAGATCAACGATGAAGCAGGAAAACATTGTCTAAACTGAAATCTTTCTGAGAATAACAGATTAAACAAAGGCCTATAAAAAAAATATTGTAGACAAGCATGAAACCTTCAAAACATATCTAGGAAACTGTTATTTGTTGGATTGGCCCAAACAGAGGAGATTCATGATTGGAGTTAATGGAATTAGGAAAAAGAATACTGACTAACTTTTGAGACAGTAAGAATGATATAGTAAATCCTAACATGTGGGAAACTTGAGGATTGAAGAGTGTACCTCAGTGATTAACATGTCTGCAACTTGTGATTATTCTTATTATTTTAGCTTCCCTTTATCATCAAACAGGTGAAGTTCAGCAGCATGCTGCAGATGAAGCTTCCAGCAGAATCTGGAATTAGTGTGGTATGCGCAAGTCCTGGGTCTGTGAGATATACAAATGTGGCTAGGGATCTTCCTAAAATATTTGTACTTGCTTTAGGATTACTGGGCTTTTTTTTATACACTCCTAAAGAAGGAGCTAGAAGTGTACTCTATGCTGCTACTCAAACTCAGGTTCAGGATTACACCAAGTCCCTAAAGGCCCATGACTCTCCTGTTTGTGCTTATTTAAATCATGATTGTAGTTTTGCTAGTGTTTCCAGAGAAGCACACAACTTAGAGACGTCCATCAAAATTTGGGACAAGACGTTGGATCTGATTGGACTTCCATCTGATGCACTGGACATGTTACTGTGTGGGGATGCTGTAGAAGTAAGCAAAAAGTACAAGTCAAGCTGAGCTGTATTGTATGGCTTTCAAAGAATAACGTAGATATATGTATGTATATATATATTTGATATGATGACACAACACACACACGGAGGTTGAAAGAAGAGATGAAACATGATTGGCAGATTGAGTGTCCTGTTGATGAGTGCTTCAATATTAACCCACGCGTTGTTTTCTTTGAAAGCTGTATTTCTTGAGCCCACTCTTGTTCTTTATCACTTAATTGCTTTCAAATTCTTGCACCTTAAGTACAACAATCCCTGATCCGGATTTTTTTTAAGTATTTTTGGAAGAAAAAATTGTTTCTATTTATAAATCCTTTTAAAAATTTCAAATAACATTAATCATTATTTTTTCAATTATACCCCTACTTTCATTAATTATTTTACACATTCATCATCAAATTTGGTAGTAGTAAATTAAGGGCATGTTAAAAAAATTTAAAAGAAGTCATAATATCTTAATTATATTTCGTAATTTACATGGTACATCTTTAAAAGACTTATATAAGTAGACCGAGAGAGTATTAGTAATTTTGGATCTGTGCTTAACGAGAAATTTGTGTTTACTCTCTGTGACTATAATTTCTATCAAGATTAAAAGTGACATTCGTGATGAGTTTAAATCTTATATATCACCTTCGAAGGCCATAACTTTTTTGGTCTTTAATTTTGGGCCAATTTTTAGGTGATAATAACGTGATTGTCAAAAGTTATCACTTTATTTTCAGCTTATTTTAATATTCAAATATTTTTCATTTCATTATGCATATATTCTTCGTACATGATGTGTCACTACTCACAAGCAACTTGTATTCAATTCAACCAATGGTCCAATCCAAGGGGTCACACACACAAACACACGAAAAACCCATATTTGAATCCGATCCCTCTTCCACTCCACCTAGTAACTCTATCCCTCCTACCAATTATAGCCTTTGCCTTTTGATAATTAAAAAAACCTATAACAAACAATTATAAGAATATAATTAATATATATGTATATGTCGCTTAAACAATCAAATAAGAAATTGGTGCAATTAATGTAATGCAAGAGAATGTGGTGGAAGGATCTTGAATTTGCATGTGTGGATTGATGGAACTGATCCAACTCCATTCCCCAGCGTCGTCGTTGCTTTAATTGACTTCCACGTACGCTTTAACCTTTCACTCTGAATTCTTTCTTCCACCATTTCACATTTAACTTTCAAATTCAAATTCAAATTCTTAATCCTAGTACGTGTCTGTCAATACGCACGCCCTATAAATAATAAATATATATATTGTGCTGAAATTATTGAATTCCTTGCTATTGCTTGCTAGCTATTTTTCCTTCCATTTTTTCTTCCGCCTTAGTTAGAAATTAAAATGTACTTTTGGAAACTCAAAATTATATTACCCAGATGTGTGTGTATTACATGGGTCCTATTATGGTATTGTATGGCTTGTAAAGAATTATATAATATTCTCTCCATTCCTTAATCTAAAGGATAAAAGATAAAATTATGTAATATAAAATAATTTTTAAAAATACTTTTATTTAATATTAATAAATTTTACATTATGCAATTAATATAAATGAATTGTATTAAAAAAATACCATCTTAATTAAAATTTTTTAAAAAATATTATTAAATATACTAAATAAATATGTCACTTATATTTTGAAATATAATAATTTTTTCAATTGTCCCTTGTAATAAAAAATAGAAGGAGGATATGATACAATGACACAACACACACATCCACGTGCATAAAGTATGAAAGAAGAGATGAAATATGATTGGCAGACTGGGTTTCCTTCTGATGAGTGCTTCAACATAAACCCTAGAAACTAGAAACAACAGTAGAGTCACTACCCAAACGTTGTTTTCTTTGAAAGCTGTACGTACTTCTCGAACCCACTCTTGTTTCTTTACCACTTGATTGCTTTCAAATGTCTTGCACACCTTAACTAATATAGTACTATATATACAATCTTCCATCTATATGCTTCACAAGAAATTTTATGATCTTTATTAATTACTTCCGCTAATCCTTAATATAAGGTCATTTTAATCAAATAATGTGAATTAAGAATATGAGTTAAAACTAATTAACTACTTCAATTTTTCCAAAAATCTCAATATTTTTTTCAGAACTACTCTTATTTAATCTGTTTCTCTTTTTCTTTAGATACATTAAATAGAGATATTTTTGAAAATTGTATAATAAGTATTACTCCATATATTGTAAATGGTCTTATATTTAGGATCATGATAAAAAATACTATATATAAAATCGGAGGGAGTATTACTTTTAAATCTTATCTATCTAGCTGCTTCGAAGGCCATAACGTTTTTTGTCTTCAATTTTGGCCAATTTAATTTTGAGACGAGTATATAGATAACGTGACGTGATTCTCAAAAGTTAGCACTTTATATTTCCAGCTTATATATTTCAATATTCGAATATCATATATTTTATGCTTAAAATTCTTGGCTATGATGTGTCACGACTCCCAAGCAACTTGGATTTGCATGGAATTGGAAACTCACGTTGTTTTTCTTTTTTAATTTTTTGATGCATGTGACACTCTTCAAATCCTAGATTAAATCAACTTTTGTTAAAGTGATTGAGGATTAGAGCAATTAACGTACGAATATTGTAATAACCCAATTAATGCAAAGAAGGGAATTAAGAGGGAGAATATATATATATATATATATAGTTCGGTGTCAAATTAAACGGGAAAAGAATATATATGCATACGTACTATATAATATTATTAGTTGGTTGAAAGCAAAACATTAAAATAAATTTCAACAAAAGAAAAAAACTTAGACACGTAAATCCACTTCTTTTTTCACACTTAAACATATATACAAGGCTGCAGTAGAAATCAAATATGATGATGTGTTGTTCATTCATAAACCTCTAAAAGTTCAGGTAATAATAATAATAATAATAATAATAAACATCTAAAAGTGAAACGAAAGAAAGACAATGTCAAATGTGTAAGAGATGCCTGAAGCCTTCCACGCATGCCCTTTATGATTTGTCTACAACTCAGTTTCTCTCTTTTGATTGTCGCTCTTTCTCAGTTGTACTGTCACATGAAAACTCATCATGATCTGTATGGATTTTAATTTAAATATATACTTTTCACATGTTAATTAAAAGTAGTAATAATAATAATTTATATAATTAAATAATAATGTATACATATGATCAGTTTATCGCTTAATTAATCAATAAAATAATAATTAGGGTAACTGTAATGCAAGGCAAAAGAAGGAGGTGGAGGACAAGGTGCTTGAATGAATGAATATGCATGGGATTGGATTGGATTGATGGAAATGATCATCCAACTCCTTTGCCCATCCCAAGTAACTAAATACGTGGCTGCTTTAATTAATTGACTTCCACGTTTTGACCTTTCATTTTTTTAATTCTTTAAAATTTTCCACATTTTTACATTTCATATTCAAATTCAAATCCAAATTCTTAAAGCTAATTATATGTGTCTCTCAATTGTCAATACACACAAGGAGTGTAAATAACACTCGTAATATATTTTGCTGAAATGTTGAATTCCTTGCTACCTATTTTTCCGTTGTATTGCCTTGGTTAGAAATAGGAAACTCAAATTATTACCAAAATTAACTGAATTATTTCTTCATATTTTAATTTATTGCCCCAACATATTTTTTTTACTCTCTCTTTAAAAGATTATTAAATATCTTCTATTGTAAAAAACTAAAAATGCACCCTATGCAATCTATGCAATCTGAAATAAGTCATATTCTTTATAATTAATTAACAGTGTACCTTTTTATAGATCATATATATGTATTTAATATATATATATATATATATTGATCTGAACCAGAAAACATTCTTATATATCAACCATATGGCTTTCCTCTTGATGGGATATTTAAACACATACAAATTAATAATACACAGTAAAAAATCAAAGATTAATTCAAGATTCAGGTGTTTCATTATTGCTTCTTGTTTCTTGGACAGTAATCAAATGAAACTGAAACCCAATTAACTATTATTAATCAGCATTTTTTATATATTGTTATATGTATCCGAGTTTCATTATTAATTATGACACCAACATTTTGTTCTTATATAGATTAGATATCATTAAGTCAAATTAATTGTGCGAATAAGATATATAACTTTATATTTTATAGTTCTCTTTATGTTTCAAAATACTTAACTGGATATCGATGTACTGCTTCAAATAAGTAATAAATTATTTAGTACACTATATATATATATATTTGGTTTTTGGCCACTTTGGAGATGAGTATAAAGAAAAGTAGCCTTATTTCAATATTCGAATATTATTTTATGCATAAAATTTCTGGTGTATAAGTATAATATGTCACAACTAACAAGCAACTTGGATTTGCATGGTTGGATTCAATTGAACCAATGGTCCAATCTTATGGGTCATACACATATATTCAAAGACACATTTGCGCATGCACACACACATATATACACTTATTTGCCACGTTTTTTAACTTTTCTTTTCAATTAGGTTTTTTTCATAGTTATTATATTTTTTTAGTTTGGTAAACAGTGGGGCAAGAGCCCAATCAGCTATTTTTTTAATAGTTATTTATAATAGTTTTGGAAGCATTAGTTAAGTTTTATTTTTTAGTGATCACTTTTGGAAGTAATGAAATGTCGACGCCAAAAATTAATTTTAAAGGACAACTTTTGGCTCGGAAATTGTTCTATTTCTTGTGGTTCATTGTTTTCATAATTATTATTCCTTTCGATTTCGAAAATGTCAATATATATATATATTGTAACGATAAATGATAAGAATATTATCTGTACACAGGTTTTACTTGCAGGCGTGCCGCATCCCGCCTTCACCAGATTTTATCACAATCAGTATAGATAATTGTTGTGAGGGATTAATTAATTTTGAGTCTTCTAGAAATTGAAACAAATGCTCTATCAAAGATGAACTGTAATGTATAGAATATTATATCTTATTCTTATCCTTGCTTTTTTTTTTTTTGGGGCCAACTTGCTTATCTTTGCTAATTAGTTATTACACTTATCTCTAATGTCAAATTGGTGAATGTGATGCTAATCTTAAACCCACTGGATTAGGGTACGTAAGGTATAATTAATAATTAAATTAAATAAAACCACATCAAATTCAGTGCGTTTCATCATCGGACAGTATTGGCTCTCGCTTGTTTCTTGGACTGTAATTAACGAAAGTGAAGTTCCAATTATGAATTAGTGTTTCATTTAAATATGCTCAAGCGGATGCTGACGGTGACTACAACATCAAATTAACCCAAGTGATGATGGTGAGGATCAGCGCAGAAGTCTTCACTATACTTCATATCCTACAAATTTGAAGCGGGGAAAATAGATCAGGAACATGGAGTTAGTGATGCCATAGGTGATGGCAGAGCAATGTTCCTTAGATCAGGAACAAGGAGTTAGTGATGCCATAGGTGATGGCAGAGCAATGTTCCTTGGTTCAACCTATTAGTTTGGCTAGACAACCAAAATGGGGTGAATTGAGTGTTGAGAATTTTTTTCGTTTATTGCACAAATAAGTAATGAAACAATAAACACTCTAAAACAGGGATAAGTAGAGGAATAGTTAAATAAGTAAATGAGAATGATAAATGAAGAGAGAGGCACGCACAACAAGTTTATCCTAATTCAATTTCAAAAAACTTAGTCTGCGTCTAGTCTCCTTGTCACAGAACTTTCACTATCTTTCACAAATTTTGCAATAGGTAGTTGTGAGTCTCAATACAATCTTCATTGCTCAATGAGCAAAGCTCTTCCCTTACAAGGTTTTCAAATGACCCACTCAAGATTTGTCCCACAATCTTGAGTTTACTCAACCACAATAGAGTGTAAAGCTTGAAGCTTTTCCTCTCACAAAAAGTTTTCGGATAATACAATGAAGAACAGAGGTAGTTGAGCATGTTTAATGCATAAGAGATATGATAATCAATGTTGAACAATTTAAGAATCACTAAGCTTTTCACCATGAGAAATTAGAGTTATAATCAAGTTAAGAACAAGAAAAGCTTAATATAATATAAATATAATCCTCACTAATTAATTGGTAAGCTAGAATATAGAATTGATATGCGAACCCTGCAGAAATTGTAAACTTTGTCATGACTCATGGATGAGATAGGCCAATTTTCATTGGTGATCAAAACATGTGCAAAATACTGAGAAAGGTTTCTGAGACGAAGTCATCTCCTGAGTCTAAGTTATGGTTCATCCATGAAGATCCATAATCATGGATGAAAATGACCAAAACTCATTGACAATTGAAACGATAAGTGAAGCCTTAACCCTAAAAAGGACTATTCATTCATCAAAGGGTTATTTACACGAGATAAGTGAAGACTTAATCTTAAAAAGGATAATAGTTCTTTAATTAATTAAATAAGATAAATATAAAAGATGACTCAACCCTAAAGTAAAAAATATTCTAGATAGATATTAAAAAATTTTTATAGTACAATTAATGTTATTTTTAATTTTTAAAAGGACAAATAAAAGTATAATTATTATTATTTTAGAATTTGAAAGTGACAAATAATTAAAAATAAAAATTTTCTTCAAGGGCGAAAGTTTGAAAAAGAAACGAGGGTAGATGTAATCTTTAGATATACACACAATTTTTTATGCCATGTTGGTTGTCTCCACGGAAGGCGACGTCCATTTTGAGCAACACCACATAGAAGGCGACTCCATCTAATTTTTTTTTTAAAAAGAAGAAGTTGGCAACCTTTTTTAAAAAAATTAAAAATATGGAAATGGGTTTGAATAAGATCTATTTTATCTACATGTATTATGAAAACCAAAACCTTTTACGGAATAGAATATAATTTTGAAAACTTTTTAAATGTATGTGGCTCAATTTGCAAGTTTTTAATATCTAAATTACCAAAACATAGTGTATGAAAAAAAATTCTCTTCAAGTAGTCTTAAAAATGCCCATAAGATGCGTTCACACATTAACTTGATAACAATTGTTCTCCCTTGATTAGAGATAAATAAGGGTTGTATGATACATTTAATTTTTTTAATAATATTTCTTATTAATAATTACTTTTATTAATTACATGATAAAATTTTTAAACATTAAAAGGGGTATTTTTGAAAATTATTTTGGATTTATGACAAATTTAATGTTTCCAATTGCTTTTTAATTTACTATATTACTTAGTATGTATAAATTAGTTATTTATCCTTTTATATTTATGATCGGATGAGTATTATTCTTACAAACCAAAAGTGGTCCCATCCATAACTAATGAATAATATGGTTTCCTATTTAAATTTGATTATATATATATATTGATGTTTGTATATTTTTTGAACAAAATATATTTATTATGAAAATTATATACTTCCCACATATCAATTTTTAAAAAATTAATAGTAATAATACAAAAATATATGGTACATGAGTGTATTAGTTTATCAAATATTGTCGTGGAAGGTGCTCTTCGTCTTTGTATCTCCGTCGCAAGTTTCCCCCGAAGACACCCAGAAAATTATTCAATTTCGTAAAAAAAAATTATTATATTTAACTCTAAAGTATCCTTATTTACACTTCATCATTTTTATCATCTAAAGTATGCCGTATAATCCTTAATAGTAATTTGTTCATAAAGATAAACTCTTATAAGTCTGTGTAATGAGTTTATCTTAATTGTACAAACTTGCTCGAATTCACGAAATTTGACAACCTTGCTGGTCAAACAAAAAAAAAATGGAAAAAGGACAACCTTGACTACAAGTTAATGCCTGTTTTTACAAATCAAACTATAGTTTCTAATCATTATTTTTTTTTTATTTAAATAGGTTTATGATAAATTTCTCTATTTTTATCCAAATTTCATTTTTATAAATTATGATTATTCTAAAAATTATTTTATAAAAAAGTAATCTACTTTTTAGGTAAACTTAAATGAATGAGCTTAAATATCTTGGCTATATCTATCGCACTTTAAAATTTGTTGTGCGTGTTATACATTATTTGTTGTTACTATTAAATTTGTTCTGTAATCTTAAATTAACGAGCCTGACTCATGCAGCAACCTACTTGATTAGACTTTAATTAAATTAAATCACGATGACAGATTCAGGTGTTTGATTATTGCTTCCACTTGTTTCTTGGACTGTAATCAAATGAAAGTGAAATTCAATTAACTAATATTAATCAGAAAATTATATATAATTAATGATATATTTATCCAAATTTCAATATTGATTATGACACACATGTATTTTTTGTACATTATATACCATTAAGTCAAATCGTGCGAATCATATACATAATTTTATATTTCATGGTTTTATCTTTATGTTTCAAATTCTCGACTTGGATATGTACTAATTCAAATAAGTAATAAATTAAGAAATTGTTTAGTACACTTTACATACTCAGATATTATCATCATTCATCACCAGGATTTACAGTTTGAAAGTGTCTTATATAATATCTTAAAAAATAATGATATCCTCAATATAAAATATAAAAATATAAGCAGTCATATTACACATTCGTTGTAAACAATGCGCGGGACCAATTTTTAATTTATATAGTTATTTGGTTTAAAAACAAACATATTGTCTTTTTAATTTTTAAAAAATAATCGATTTTTTTAATTACATTTTTATTTAAAGTGAATTGTCACATTTAAAAATTTTATAGATTGTTTTTTTTACTTGAAAAATCTTCTACCTTGAATGTCACTTGAATATGGTTAAAATTATGAATGCAAAAAATTACACGGTGAAAGCTGCATCTAATATTTGAGGCACGATAATATTTGAAAGAAAATATAATATTATATATATGTGTTATAATATTATATATTTTCTAATTAAGCTAGAAAATTAAAAAAAGTGTGTAAAGTGCAAAGACGTGTTTGAGACAAAATTTAATATGCTCCGCAAGAATACTTTTCAAAAAAAGATATTGCGGTTGCGGACATCAAATCCAACAATGATATATGCTGACAATCATCACAAACGAAATAATTGCTAAAAACAGATTTAAAAAATAATCAGGATTTGAAACTGCATCTTCCTTAATCTCATTACTTTTATGTCAAATTTTGTATTTTATGAATTTATACGATTATTATTACAATTACAAATATATGAATATTTTCAGCCACTTACGCAAGCCACCGAATATGAAGGGCTAGGAAGGAGTACGTGCTCTAATACAGATCCCCATAATTTTGTTTTTTCAAATATTTAAAAAAACTTAAAAGAATAAAATTTGTAAAATTCTAACTAATATTTTATTTAAAAAATAAATGTCATAAATAAAGTTATATATCATATTCAAAATTATTATTCATAGCTCTTATAATTATAATTTAGTGTTTTATTACTACTTCAAATGATTTTTATTGAAAAATAATAACTAAGAGATTAAAAATATTCTTTATAATTATAAGAAGATCAAATTATAATTTTGAAGAATAGTAAAATGTTTATTTTCATGATCTATTTTTAAGAAAAAGGTTTTTTGAAATTATTTATTATTTGTAATTAAAACATTAAATCTATTAGACGCACGCACATATTAAATCCCAAATGAATATTATCAATTTGACTAATCTATCTTTGTTCGTTTCCTTCTTTCTAATAATTCTCTCTCCTATTTTTCATATTATACATTAACTATATTTTTTAATTTTTTAAATAAATTATATCCTACCACATTAATTATGTATTCCGTACATGAAAAAAGATCTAGTTAATGTCGAATTGGACGTATCAGTGCGATTCATTGTCACATTTCAATTGGGGATACTAAAAACAGGAGGTGTTGCCCCGTACCATACGTACACGAGGGCCCCTTGTTTTGTTGTTACTTTTTTTTTTTCATGCGTATTAAGAAATATGATTGATAAATTAAAAATTTTTTAAAAAATTTTTAGTATACCTTTTAAAATGGCAAATGGGAGTATCATGAAAAAATGATAATTAATATTGTATCAAAATTTAAAAATAATAAATAAGTAGAAAAAATTTATTTAAAATAATAATTAAAAAATAAAAAAATTAATAATGTTGTGCCCTATCTTCAACCCCGAATTAATTTCGTATTTAATAAAATATTTCTTATATTATGAAATATAGCATTTAAGTTAAAGATATTTTATTAAAATGCTATTAAATTTTATAACAATGTAAAATATTTAATGGCTAACTTGATTTGTGTGTAAACCTAAAATGAAAGTTTTTGTGAAGAGGAGGATATATACAAATTAAATAAATATGTTTTGTTCATCGAATAAATAAATAAGGATGTGTGCATGGTGACAAGTGAGAAGCATATTCGGGTTGAAAGAGCAGCCGCTAAATGGTTGTTTTTATAAATGATTGCCAATGCAAGTTGAGTTGTGTTGGTTGGGGGAATTGTATGATTGGGAGCATCCTTCTACTCAGATACACGTCAGATAGGCCACCTTCTCCTTATTCTCCCCAATCTCAATCCCAAAATCTGGATTTACTTATTTACAAAAAAAAAAAACTTTATTCTTATTTTAGGTTAAATTTGAAGGTGATCATATGTTTAAGGACTTGCATAGGGTAGGATGGAAATTTGGTTGAAAATATTTGAGAATTAGTTGAAAATCCTTCAAGATGGCTTGAGTATCTATTTCCTACCCATCAAAATCCTGAGATTGAAAATTGTGAAGGATAAGTTGAAAATATGGAAGAATGGCTGTAAATCTTTTAGGACTCATTGAAAATCACTCAACAATAGTACTATTCAAATTTAACTTTAAGTAAAGATATTGATCTTTCTTTATCAATAATACATTTTGAGGTCACAAATTTCATATTTCTTTTCCTTACAACACTCTAAATTAATCCATATTTTCCCAATCTCAATTGAATTGAAAGTGGGCACTTTTCTGTTTTCAAATTGAAATTTAAAAAAAAAAAATTAGTGAAAGAGATAAGAATCCACCAAGGCAAACAAAACCTCACAGCACCACAAGCCCGTTTGTGCCTTAGCTGTAATCTACTCAATCGCATGTCAGGATGTGTCCCCATTCAGCACTCCCGCTTCCCATCATATACAAACCCCACGCCCGTCACATTTCATTTTATTTTATTATAAATTTTAAATTTTAATATAGGAGAGTTTTTATTCTTATAAACTCCATAACATCAATATTATAACATTTCAAAGTACTCCATCTCATCCAAAATATAAATCATATTTGAGAAACTTTACACATGTTAAAGGAAGGAGTTACTAAATGTTAATTGATTTATTAAATTTGACAAAAAAAACTATAGTCTTTTACACTATTTCCCTCATTAATTTTGATGTATTATTTCTCATCTCTTAATTGAAGCAAGGAAAAACAAGAAAAAAATATTAACGTAATACATATATATTACCAAAACATGACTTAAATTTGATATATTTTAAAATAACAAATAAAATCCATATTAGGAGAGCATTTATAAACTCAAATTTGAATTAGTGGGTAGTCAAAGATATAGGATGATTTCTACAAATAATAAAAAAGGCAGTGTAATTTTTCCAAAATTAATGTACGATTTTTAGATATTTATTGCTAAAATTTTTAAATTAACACTTGACATTAAAATTTTTTTTTTTGAAAGTTTAGTGCTTTATAATTGTACTTTTATTCAATTCCCTGCCGTATTTTTGTTCATCATATCCCCAAAAGAATTATCTGTATCTAATTCTGTTTCAATTATTTTGAAAAGAATTAGCACTCCGTAATTCTGTTGTTGTTAGATTACTCTGAACTTTCATGGATATACTTTTATAAAAAAATTAAAATGAATGATAATATTTAAAGGTATGCGTTTGATGTGATAATGATTTATATTAATAAATAACATTAATTATCTTTTATATACATCTATAAATAATATAAAAAATTGTGATTTATAGTAAAAAAATTGCAGTTAAACACTAAGGAAGCAAGGTAATTCTAAAAGAAGATCCAAATTTATCCTAATTTCAAAAAATATTAAGATAGGTAATTGAAATAAAATTTAGATGGAAAAAGATGAAAATATTTATCCTATATAAATAATCAATTTATACATGATAATAATATATTTATTAGTGAAATATATTTATTTATAAGTGACACATATTCTAATAATATCATTTGTAAATGAACTTATTTTACTTATAAATATACTATTATCACTTATAAATAAGTCATTTACATAGAGATGACATTTTTATTTTTTTCCTTTCAAAGCTAATTCTAATTACCTATCTTAATAGTTTTTCGAAATTAAGATAAATTATGGTCATTTTTGGAATTATTTTACTTTCTTGGTCGTTAACTGAGAATTTTCCTATATAGTTATTACAAACTAATAAGATATTAAAAATAACAGTACATAAAAATAAAAGATATGCATTATATTACTATTATACAATATTACTTTTAAAAAGAATTAAACTTATATACTTTTCATATTATTCTCTAATTAAAATTTATCATATAGACATTTATGTTTTGTTTGGTGAAAATAAAAGGAGGGGGAGAAAAAAATTTAAAAAAATTATATTTTTAATACAATTAATATTTTTAAAAGAAAAATATTTATATAATTTTTTATGTGTTTTTTTATTTTTTTAAATTTAAGAATTTAATATTTTTAATATATTATTAATAAGTAAATTTATAATATATTAAGAAGTAATTCACATATTAATTTTTAATTAAAAAATATAAAAAACACATAAAAAATATGTATAAATATTTTTCTTTTAAAAATAGGTCATCCAATAATTGGCTACACTAGGCCCACCATGTCATCCACTTGTGCCTTCGCCTTTATTGACTCCACATTGGCAATTTTTAGGGCTTGACATTTTTTTTTCACTTTCTGTTTTTGCGACAACAAACGGATACCCCTCCCTTCTCTCTTAAAAACCGCCTTCTCCCTCCCTATTCCTGCGTTCTTCTTCTTCGCTCTCCTACTCACCATGACGTCTTTCTTCTTATCCTCATCCTCAAGCCACCTTCTATATGTATCCTCTCATCTCCTTCTCCAATCCCAACCTGTAAATCCTCCCTCTCTGCTTATATGAAGATTTCTAGCCCAATGTTGTGTGTTCATCACACACCCTTCACAAGATCGATTCGTTTCGATCTGGGTCTATCCCAAATGTTCGTTAGCAGTAATTGCTAGTGCCAACGTCGACGTCGTCGGGTCGCCACCGCCACCGCCACGTCTGCTTCCTCCCCTTGGGTTCTCCGACATGGAGGACCAACTGAGACAATCCAGGAGCGTCATCTTCAACAAGTACGAGATGGGGAGACTCCTCGGCCAAGGAAACTTCGCCAAGGTCTACCATGGAAGAAACATCATCACCAACGAAAGCGTTGCAATCAAGGTAATCAAGAAGGAGAAGCTGGAAAAAGGGAAGCTCAAGCTCATGAACCAAATCAAGCGTGAAGTCTCTGTAATGCGATTGGTCCGACACCCTCATATTGTGGAGCTCAAAGAGGTTATGGCCACCCAAGGGAAGATCTTTCTGGTCATGGAGTACGTGAAAGGTGGTGAATTGTTCGCTAAAGTCGCCAAGGGAAAATTGAAGGAAGATTTGGCGAGAAAGTATTTCCAGCAATTGATTTCCGCCGTGGATTTCTGTCACAGCCGTGGCGTCACGCACCGGGATCTCAAGCCTGAGAATCTGTTCCTGGACCAAAACGAGGATCTTAAAGTCTCCGACTTTGGGCTGTCAGCATTGCCGGAGCAACGCCGGTCCGACGGGATGCTCTTGACGCCGTGCGGGACGCCGGCTTACGTGGCGCCGGAGGTCTTGAAGAAGAAGGGGTACGATGGGTCCAAAGCAGATATATGGTCCTGTGGGGTAATTCTCTATGCTCTGCTTTCTGGGTATCTTCCATTCCAAGGCGAGAATGTTATGAGAATTTACAAGAAAGCCTTCAAAGCTGATTACGTATTCCCAGATTGGATTTCTCCAGAAGCAAAGAATTTGATATCTAAATTACTTGTCGTCGACCCAGAAAAGAGATATTCGATTGAGGACATCATGAGGGATCCGTGGTTTCAATATGGGTTCATGAGACCGATTGCATTTTCAATAAAGGAATCAACTTTAGAAAATTTCGCAGATAATGATAATATCGAAGAAGTTGAAGAAATGGTGGGACAGGGAAGCGAAAATCAAGCACGTCCATTCTACAATGCGTTTGAAATCATTTCATCGTTGTCCCATGGTTTTGATCTGAGAAGCTTGTTTGAGACAAGGAAGAGGTCGCCGTCGATGTTCATAACCAAGATCTCGGCGACGGCGGTGGTGGGGAAGCTTGAGACGGTGGCGAAGAAGTTGAATCTGAGGATAACGGGGAAGAAGGAGTACATGGTGAGGATGCAGGGGAGAAAGGAGGGAAGGAAGGGGAAGCTAGGGATGACGGTGGAGGTCTTCGAGGTGGCGCCGGAGGTAGCGGTGGTTGAATTCTCCAAGTCCGCCGGCGATACCTTGGAGTATGTGAAGCTGTGTGAGGAAGAGGTGAGACCGGCACTCAAAGACATCGTCTGGAGTTGGCAAGGCGACGCCAATCGTCATCAGTAAGTTATGGCAGAGACATCAATGGAGACTGTGTTGATTGTAAACAAGAACAATAAATTAGGAATGTTTTTATTTGATTTATTTTTTACGATTATGATTTATTTGGGTGACCAAATTCCACGCTTACGATTACGAATGAATAGAATTATCTGAAGTTTCAACTTTCAAGGCCGTAACACTTGGAAGTTGAAGGTCTTTAACAAAGAAACCGAAAATTTACCCTAAAAGTGAAAAGCGATAAAGTGTGTGAGATTTCTAGGCCTTGAACTTCTAGCACGTGGAGGACTTTAGATTAACTTGGATTTTATATATTTCATGTTGTCACTACATGTGATTAAGTATGATTTAGAACTTTGGATAATGGGAGAACGAAGTGGTATCAATCACGAGAATAGGTTATTACTAATTTCTCCTTTTTAGTAAATCCTAAACAAGTAAAAAAAGTGTTTTTTTTTTCAAAAAAATCTGTATTTTTCATCTATCACTATCATATTCATAATTTGTTTGGCAGGAAAGAAATGGAAGTGTATAGAAAATTGGAAGACAGAGATCGCCTTTTCCATCCTTGATTTGAATGAATAAGAAGGGAAGGGAAGGAATAGGAAGAAAATAAACATGTACAGTCCGCATCATTTGTACGGTATTCAATTCATCATTCATCTATTGCGTGATAAGGAAGGAAAAAGAGGCAATAGACACATTTTTTTTATCTTTTATCATAAATCTGGACACTTTTCTCTTTCATATTGCACGGGATTGTGAATTTAGCAAAGAGAAGTTTATATCAATAGTTTATTTGCAACTCACAAAAATTTGAAGCCGTATGTTACATAAAATTTGAGTATAGTATTTGATATTGATGATGAGCACATGTTCAGCAGCAGAGTTGAAACCTGAAACAAAGTTAGAAGACAGAGCGTTAAAGAAGCATGTGGTTAATGATAGGTGCTGATAGGAGTAGATAGGCGGGGTTACGTGAAAAGTGAAAAGGGCCGTTATGAACATGTTTCTTTTTGCAGAAGAAACCAAAACAGGGGGCAAAGTTGCGATTAGCTGCCCCCCTTGCCAATCCCGTCATCCATTTTATCCTTATTGAGCGGTTCCTATTTCCAAACGGAACAACAAAACATGTTGAAGAATGGTGCTGCCTCGTGGGTCCTCCTCCGTTGAAAAGCTTTGCATCTCTTCCCCCACTTCCGCTTCATCCCATTACTCTTTGGGAAAAAGACAGCCCAGATATGTAATAAAAAATAGTTTTAAATGAACACTTTTTAGTTACAATTTCTGATTAGCTCCGTTGGAAATCCAATTGACATGACTTAAAAATTTTCAAATCAGATTCTAATTAATTAGTAAATATTTTTATTTTTGAGTCATGAACTATTTTTTCTTTATTTTTTTTTAGGGGTATTTAGTTTATATTTTTACAAACTAAACTGTAATTTCTAACCATCATTCTCTCCTTTTTTTTATTCAAACAGTTTTTTTAATAAATTTCTTTATTTTTATACAAATTTCATTTTTTAAATTATAATTATTCTAAAAATACTTAAAAAAAAAAAAAAAAACCAAATCTTTTGGGGAAACCGAAAAAAGATGAGTTCTGCTACTGGCCTATTAGTCTATTGGTCCCAACAATAACAAGACGTCATATTTGGCCGTGTGACTAGGTATGTATATACTATAGTTATCTTGAATCAAAAAGAAAGAAAAAGGAGATGAATTCTAGTCATCGTTCAAAGAGAGTAAGTATATTTATATATTTTACATCAGTAAAATCTTAACATCAATAGCAAAATTTGAACTCCTATCTTTGTGAGGAACGATACGGCCAGCATTATCTCTTTTTCCCTCAAATGGAACATGCATCATCAATGTGTGGCTGAGTGCTTCCGTCTCATACTCTCAATTTATTTTTTGTTGATTAACGATCTGCAGCTTTATACAAAACATAAATTGTGCGTTTTCAATAATTGAGGAGGATGATGTTGCACATAAATACTGGGCACTGGGCAGGTCTTTGTGATGTGGTTGTGGCTGTACCGTATGGTGATTGTGTTGTGCCATTTGTGCAAAAATATTTGCAGAATGAAGATGTTGGACTCATCAAATACAGGGGAATTCACTCGGGTCTCGCTTTCCACAGCTTCAACATTGTCTTTTTCCTTTCAACAGATTAAAGGGGGCTTTTTGAGCTAAATACAATAAAAAAAAAATTAAAATTACCAAAATACTACAATTCACAAATTATTTATCTAAATCCTACAAATTTTGAAAATTGTAATCCACCAAACCGACTCTCACCATGCTTGTTCTGACAAATTTTTGTAAATCATGATCTACCAAACCGACTTTCATAATCTTTTCTGACACTAAACCTTATATCTGCTACACCAATATCTGTGTCTTTAATTTTTTTTTTTATTAACTTAGAGTGGCAGCCTACGCTGCCACCCTATCATTCCCTCTTAATAAACCCTCCCCACACACACTTCTCCCATCCAACCAATTTTCTGTATGTTCATCCCTCTCATTGTGTAATTTATATATATCAAGAATTATTATATATTACAATATATTTTTTTTTATCATATTTATAAGATATTATCTAAAAAATTTATTTGGTTCTATTTATTATATATAGTGTCAAATTTTCATATGAATTTCTTATTTTACCCTATATTTTTATTGTCTTGTAAATTATTTCCTACTTTAACATATTTTTTATTTTTCATATATTTTTTCTAATCTAAAATATAAATTCTATTAAACTAATTACACAGGAATAAAAAATTATTTTTATTTATTAAATCTAAAAAAATAAAAAAGGTAGTTACAAGTGTAATAGTTTTTTATTTTTACCTTCACAAGCGTTAAAGTGAAGAGAGAGAAATCGGAGTTGTTGCATACGTTTTACACTCCCATCGTATCACAGTGTGGTAAATACTTATAATTTTATATTCCATTCAATTCTATATATAGGATATTTTATTTAGATCCTAAATATAAAATTTTTTATAATATACGAGGTAATATTTATTATATATTTTTAAAAAAATTTCATATTTAATGTATTCAAAGAGAAAGAGAGAGATTAAATAGGGATAATTTTGGAAAAATATTGAGATTTTTGGAGAAATCGATGTATTTCCTCCGGTTCTTATTATAAGGAATTTTTAACTACTTTACGTAGATTAAGAAAATTAGTTATCTTCTTAAAATCCTAAAAAAAAAACATTCCTTTTTTATCCTTATTTAATATAAGAATGCAGTTCACATTAAATATTATTTGACCAATTGAGAATGTCTCTTTCATCCAAAAAGTCCAATAACAATTTACGAGAAAAAATAAATGATAAGGGCAAAATAGAAAAAATCCTACAAAATATTACAAAATCCCTTATAAAAAGGACCAAACAAAACTTCTGGAAAGTCCCTTATAAATAGGACCAGAGGGAGTAATTAATTAGTTTTAATTCTAATTCTTAATCCGCGTAATTTTGTTAAAAGTGTCTTATATTAAGAATCAAATGGAGTAATATTTTAGTGTTGTTGATTATTGTATAGGGTATTAAGAAGAGTTGATTACACTCTCAAATTTACAAAAAAATTAATGTAAATTTTTAATTTTATCCCTATTTTTCATTCAAGTAATAATAATTACTTCATTCAATTTAAAATATAAGTCATCTTTAAAAAGTTTTTTTAGTCCAAAATATAAGTTTTATTTAATAATTTGTAAGATATTAAATATTTTTTCTATCTTATCCTTATCTATAATTAAATGAAAGAAAGATAGTAAATTTTAAATGTAATGTATTAAATAGACATGTTATTGAGAAATAATATATATTTTTTTAGATTTAATAAGTAAAAATATCTTTCTTAATTTATGTATAATTAGTCAAATAGAATTTATATTTTGAATCAGAGAGAGTATGTGGAAAAAGAAAGTATGTTAAAGTAGGGAATAATTTATGAGATAATGAAAATATAGGGTAAAGTAAGAAATTCATATGAACATTTGACACTATATATAATGAATAGAACCAAATAAATTTTTTAGATAATATTTTATAAATATGATAAGAGAGAGTATATTGTAATATGTAATAATTATTTATATATATAAATTACACAATAAGAGGGGTGAACGTATAGAAAATTGGTTGGATGGGAGAAATGTGTGGGGGAAAGGTTTATTGAGGGAGGGAATGATAGGGTGGCAGTCTGCCACTCTAAGTTAATAAAAAAAAAATTGAAGACACAGAAATTGGTGTAGTACATATAGGATTTGTCGTTAGAAAAGATTGTAAAAGTCGGTTTGATGGATCATGATTTGTAGAAATTTGTCAGAATAAGAATGGTGAGAGTCGGTTTGGTGGATTACGATTTGCAAAATTTGCAAGATTTAGTTAAATAGTTTGTGAATTGTAGTATTTTGGTAATTTTAATTTTTTTTATTGTATTTAGCCCCAAAAACCGATTAAATTAAAGGGGCTATAGCTGCCTCATGTCCACATTTAGGTGATGCCTGAGGCTATCTACTTCTTGACATTTAGATAAACTTTATGACTAAGCAATTTTATGACAGGATATTTAATCCTCCATCCAAACGCAAATTACAAATTATTATTCACTCCCCTCCTAAATAAAAACAAATTTCCATGTTATTTATAAACTCCACCTCACAAAATTAACATATTTAATATTTATTATATTTCTGTTATAATTACTCAACAGCAATTATTATTTCCTGCTATTTTTTATTTGAAAGTTAAGAAAACATTTTTATCTATAAAATTATTTTTTAATTCTGTATTTCTTTTTTTTCCATTCCATTTTACTTACTATACATGCCCAATTTTTCTCAAGAACTATACATGTCATAACTTAGGCAAAGGAAAGAAAGAGTTTTTAAGTGACACAAATTACAGTTTTTTTCTTTCTTAAGAGATGCATGAAAGATGTCTTTCTCCATTGCAGCAAATAGTTAAGGACGCTGTATATATATAATATATAATTATATATAATAGTTTCGGGTCATAGAACCAAGAGTCCAGTTTTTTGAGATTAAATATGAAACAAGAGCCCTTACCATTGCTCAGTAGGGGATCTTAGCCCTGGCCAAACCTATGCATACCTATAACTGTGATAACAAAACAAGACAATATGAAACAAGACTTGATATCCCTTTAACTGACAAAACCCAAAATTAGAATGTCTCTGCACAACTTCACTGCATCATTGGTTAAATAATGATAAACTTTCTTTGCACCTTCCCTCATCTTCTTGATGCATTTCCTACCACAAGATTCAAGCCTTGCGCAGCTTTGACTTCTGCACACTATCAGCCTCATGTTTGATCTTTTTCATACTAGAAACAATCTTCAATTTTTTGGTTTTAGACTTCCCAGCTGTGTCTTGTTCATTATTGGTTCTTGATGGATCAACTGCAGATTCATCGGCCACAACAGATTCATCAAGTGCAGAATTGTCCTCAGGTTTGACCTTTTTCATATCAGAAACAATCTTCAATCTTTTGGTTTTCGGCTTCCCAGCTGAGTCTTGTTCATTGTTAGTTCTTGGTGGATCAACTGCAGATTCATCAGCCACAATGGGTTCATCAAGTGCCAAATTATCCTTAGGTTTGATCCTTTTCATATCGGAAACAATCTTTAATTTTTTGGTTTTTGACTTCCCAGCTGAGTCTTGCTCATTCTTAGTCCCAGATGGATCAACTTCAGATTCATCAGCCACAATGGGTTCATCAAGTGCCAAATTATCCTTAGGTTTGATCCTTTTCATATCGGAAACAATCTTTAATTTTTTGGTTTTTGACTTCCCAGCTGAGTCTTGCTCATTCTTAGTCCCCGATGGATCAACTTCAGATTCATCAGCCACAATGGGTTCATCAAGCGCAGAATTATCCTTAGGTTTGATCTTTTTCACATCAGAAACAATCTTCGATCTTCTGGTTTTAGACTTGCCAGCTAAGTCTTGCTCATTATTAGTTCTGGGTGGATCAACTGCAGATTCATCAGCCACAACAGGCTCATCAAGTGCAGAGTTATCCTTAGGTTTGATCTTTTTCATGTCAGAAACAATCTTCAATTTTTTGGTTTTTGACTTTCCACCTGAGTCTTGCTCATTCTTAGTTTTAGCTGGATCAATAGCAGATTCATCAGCCACAACAGGTTCACCAGGTGCAGAATTATCCTTAGGTTTGATCTTTTTCACATCAGAAACAATCTTCAATCTTTTGGTTTTTGACTTGGCAGCTGAGTCTTCCTCCTTCCTAGTTTTAGCTGGATCAACAGCAGATTCATCAGCCACAATGGGTTCATCAAGTGCAGAATTATCCTTAGATTTGATCCTTTTCATATCAGAAACATTCTTCAATCTTTTGGATTTAGACTTCCCAGCTGAGTCTTGCTCATTATTAGTTCTAGGTGGATCAACAGCAGATTCATCAGCCACACCAGGTTCATCAAGTGCAGAATTATCCTTCGATTTTCCAGCAGATTTGGAGATTCTGGCAGATGCTCTAACCCTACTGATTCATAAGAAGATTTCAACAAGGGCTCAGAAAACACACACTAAAATCTTTATCACGCACACTAACCTTGTCCGGCAAGTATTGGCTTTTGCTCCCTTGGCTGACTTGGACTCTGAATTTCCTTTTCTTTTTTCTGCTCTGCATATCATGAACAACTCAAAAGTATAAGCTCAATAACACAACCAAAACTTACCAGCCAGAAGAAGCAGATTCGAACTAACAATACATATAGGCTGCATCATAAATTAAGGCCATCAATGTAGCAACTATCTTCAGATCAATTGACTCATAAGAACTCCAATATATATATATTTGTCTTCCAAATAATAACATCATTCATGGCGCTAAAAACAAATATTCCTCTTCTCTTTTGAAGACAAATTGATTCAAAATTCAATTTGAGGAGTAAAATCCATATTAACTACAGCACGGGACATATCATCAAATATATATTATGAGTACATATAGTTCATCCAAGGTAAAAATATTTGTATGAAACAACAGCGGTCCTCTATGGGGTGAATATGAGCGTTTACAACCAGTTGCGTCTCTAGATTTGAGACTTACACATGCAGCATCTTGCAGAAGGCTCTCTATGGAAAGAAGACTACCATGCCTATAATAACAATGGGCTTGAGGCAATTTAAACAACCAGTTACTCTTCTGAAAAAGAAATACCCATGTTTCAATATTTTAAGTGATTACATAGCTCCTAGTCCTGGATGAGGGCTGAAGACAGTATTTACATCATTATTGTCAGGTTGGTGCTCTCATGCCAATATCAGCACTTTGAGGGTTAGACTGGATAGTCAAGAGTCCAAAAAGTAATACCGGTAATAGTCTGCATTAATGTTCCTTAGACACTAGACAGATTATACTTACGTATTTGATGCCACCACTTCAATCTGTTGAAGATCAATTCCTTGTTCCTGGCAGCAGAAGATCAGGAAGCATGTGTTAAATCTGTGATATGGTACACAGAACAATAATGAAGTAAGGATACAGACTTATACTCACTACATCTGGTGAAACATGGTCAGTTATTAACTCCCAGCGTTGCCTTTTGAGGTTTAATACTTCCACATCACCATCAGCATATAAAATCTATTGAAAAGGCATTAGAAACATAAAAGAAGAATATTAACATAGTTCCCTAGGTTATTTCATGCTTTTCGAGTCACTGCTAAAATACAGTATACAACCAGGGCATGTTAAATATTGTTGAGGAGAAAGGGAGAGCAAAAGTTTTTTTTTTTTAATACTATGATCAGACAAAGACACGTACTCTTTCAGTGCAGTATAATAAACTCTTGTCTTAACCTACAAGACTTTCTTAAATTCTTCATACCTCTTAATATATAAATTTCGGGCACTATAGATCTAACTCAGAAAAATTAAGACTGTTTGAGAATCCACCACGAGGAAAATTTAGGTTCACATTCCATAAAGTCATGGTAACTTGATAAGTAAAAATCCAAGCAAATTTGTGCTACTGCAAAGTCTGGAAATGAATGATAACCTCCTTGCATGATAAGTACAAATTGAAATGAAGGATTGTTTCAAAAAGTTCTATCAGAAATTCACTACATCGACAAAGGTTCAAATAAGCACGAGGGTCTAAACAAATAAAATAGGATCAGTTACAGCTGATCATGCAAGGATTTTTCACCTTGTGCTTTCCTTTAGCAAAGTCATAAGAATCAACAACACCTTCATAAAACCTGAAAAAAGAAAATGGAAGATCAATATATATATATATATATATAGGATAAACATTCAGCCGGTCCATGAAAAATCTAGATCAACAATTGATTTGATCGAGGCAAAGAAAGTATTTTGGTAAGCCTATACTTAAAGCTATCAACATGGGAGGTCCACATATAAGAGGACTAGGGACGGACCCATAGATACTTAAAGATATAATTGTTTCTTATATTGACAATAAAGTAAATTTATGAATAAATAAATATCTTAAAATTTTTTTAAGTAATTTTTTTGGCTTTTAATTCAAGAATAATTAACAATATAATATTTATTTTCTCTTTTTTCTCCCCTACAAAATTCCTTTCTTTTGGCTTTTCAATCATATTTTGTACTCACTATAAAAATAAATTTCTATGATAAAATTAAAGATTTCAATAATTTGACTATTTATATCAAGAAGTGAATTGTAAATAATTTAATTATAACATAAATTATAAATAGATTCTATTTAATTAAATCTAAACAATATAATCTAAAAACCAAGACGTATTTATAATTATAATATTGTACTTTTTTTATTAAAGTAATTACATCTATTTTAATATTACTATATCTCTTTTTCATTACTATATTTTTATAATTTCAAATTCTATTGTCTTATAAATTTGATAAATACTTAACTTATAATTTTGATCATTATTAATACATATTACTTGCATATATGGTATTGATATTACAAAGTGACCGAGAAAATAATGGAAATGTTATGCTTATGATACATATTAAGAGTTATTTGTATTTACCAGGTTTAAAGGTAAGTTTTATCGAACTAGTAAGGCCAATGGTGTTATATGGTAGTAAATGTTAAATTTTAAAGTAACTATAAGAGCAAAAGATGGGGGTAACAGAGATCAGAATATTAAAATAGATGTAGTCATATAAGAATGGACAATATATGAAATAATTGTATATGAGGCAAAGTTGAGTAGCACACATGTTAAGGAGAAAATAGTAGAACAAAGATGTAAAGGAAGACCAAGAAGGACAATTAAAGAGGTTATAAAGTATGATCTCTTAATTAAGAATATATCTAAAGAGATAATTTTTTATAGAACCTAATAATGTCATGCGATTTATGCAACAAATCTCACTTAGTGGGATAAAGCTGTTGTTGATATTATCTTGATACTAACAAATTTTTACCCCCTTTCTTATTTTTTCCTGGTTCTGTCCCTGAAGAAGACCAATAGCATCAACTCAAGTCTCCATGCCTTAATAACCTACTTTTGCACGCGTCTATATCTTAGAAACCCAGTGCAATTCATAACATTGTTTTCTCTAAATATTAGTATTGAACTATGTCAGAGGTAGTTCAAAAACATGGAGGTTCAACATCATGCGGCATAATGCAGCTAGGCCTGCATTATACTCTCAAAATTTTGAATTTGAATTTTTCTATCCTCCCACAATTTTGTTGAAGAAATAAATAGTTGATAACTAAACAATGCCAAACAAAGACATCATCAATTCAGAAAGTCTACAGCGCAAAACAAGTAAATTAAGTACTTCATTACAGTCAAATAGCTCAGCAAAAATAATGAAAGTTCTTGCATTTCATGGAATGAAACTTTGTCAAGCATTAAAGCGTTTCAAGTGAAAACATAGGTACCAGAGAAATGCAGTGATAGAAATGGATTGCACAATAGTGCTACTGAAGCACTTACCTCTTGTCCATTGGCCACCAGACCTTGATCTTGCTACCAACTAAAGGTTCATTACAGTCACGCATTTCAGAAGCCTGAAGAAAAATTAACAGCAAGCATACATTGAGAAATAATGAGCTTGAGTGGGGAAAGGTTTCACTGAATGAACACCAAGAAAAAGCTTCTGATGCAAATGAGTCTTGTTTAGAAGTCTTCAAAATAAATCTTCTATGTCAAATCTTGTTAATTTTGGCGTTATCACTCAGAAACAGAATGGTAGTCCCTAAAGGCATAAATTTTGACTCTGGGCACCGACTACATATGCATACATATGGAGATTGAAAACAATGAAACAAACATTTTTTCCCCTCAACTATCAAGTGATCATGTCAAGGCAAAAATATTCCTCCATTAGTTTTTAGAAGACAAATCAACTCATAGGTACAATTAACACAATCATTACTTTTGAGTGCGTCACCTGTTAAAGAACCAGGTATTGTCAAAAAAATGCCGATGAAAAAGGGTCATTTCAAAAGTTGTAAATAGAAAAGATTGAAATTTCAAAAGCTCAGTTTGACTAAATAAGTAACACAACTCTACACTTACAGTGGTTCTCTTCCTCCTTGGTCTTGTTTGAGGGGTTTCTTCAGCTCCAGCCACTGTTTTAGTCGCAGACTCAGTTAGCTGCTGTTACAATTGGTCGCAATATTTGTCCCAAAAAGACAAAAGAAGTGAGATTTTACTTGTAATAGTATATTTGTTTTGATCAAGCAGATTGCCCAAGGACAGTTGCCATACCTTGGTAGAGGAGTCACTGACATCTTTATTGGGCGGAGCATCAAGCTTCCTTCTTTTCTTAACATTTGTTTGAGTTAAGGCCTGGTCCTCTTCTATATTTGCTGCCTCTACATTCATACCTGGCTTGGGTTTCTCCTCCACTTCACAAGGCTTAGATATTGTCTCACCAACTATTGATTCAGTAGCCACGGCAGATTTCTCATCAGTCTTGGAAATATCCTCATGCTGAGCAATCAAATGGTCTTTCTTTATCACTGATACAGACCTAGGGTCAACACCTTGATTATTGGTGATACCATTTTTCTTTGGTCGACCCCTTTTGCGATGGCTTCTATCAGGAATGCTATGATTTGTTGACGGATGAGCAGCATCAAGATTCTCATCAGTTTTAGGTTGAGACACTTGAGCTTCACTGCCTTTAGCCATATTTTCAGTTTTCTTCAGAAAAGTATCCTTTAGCAAAGCATGGTTTGCAGAAGGTGAAAGCTCAATATCACTATCACAAGCCTTTCTGAATTGATATGTTCCTTTGGTTTTCCTGGTTTTAGGTTGAGAAAGTTCACCTGCACTTTTAGGCTCTAACAACAACTTATCCTTTTGGGATGTGAGGATTTTATCACAAGACTTTATGGGTTTTATGGTTTTCTCAGTTTTAGGTTGATAAACTTCGCCCACATTTTCAGACTCTAACTGCAACTTATTTTTTCTGGAAGCAAGGCTTTCAGGTGGAACATGACAACCACTGTCGCCAACCTTGCTGGACTGAACTGATTTTGCAGATTTTCTATCCATACAAATCCAAGAGTGATCATAGCCTTCTTCAGGATTCATTAAAGAATTAGGTTTATGACCCCTTTTCTTTGGCATGACATCAAGCTCAGCTTCTGAATTTGGATTTTCAACAGACTTTGAATTTCCATATTTAAAATTGGTTTTTGTATTGTTTCTTTTGTCATTCTGCATGAGATCAGAATGCAGTTGTCTGTTTGAACCTTTCTTTTCAATAATTTCACTGTCTGCAGTAGAGCTGGAATTTCTTTCATTTAGCTCTGCATCATCTATAGTTTGAGCATCATCTCTTGCACAAGTCATATCTGGTTCGAGGTCCTTAATTACCTAAGGAATAAAGTTTTAATGCTTTGGAAATTCAGAGGAATAGATACTCTGAATACATATTTTCTTTGTGGAAAGAAGACTTAAATATATAGAGAAGTAGTTAACAAGACTCCCAATCAATCCACTAAGTTAATTCAAAATTTAAAATAAAGCATAATAAAAACGAAAAACAGCCAGGATACAAAGGAGACAAATGGGAAATAAATCAGAAAGGGAAAAAATGCTAATTGAAAAGAATAACAATAAAACTTAAGTGGGGTAGGCTCATGATCTCCAACAAATATAGCTCTCTTGTTCTAATTATGCCAAGTTTGAATTTAAGATAGAAAGCAAAAATACAATAACTTGTAGGGGGAGGGAAAAGATAATTACATCACAGGATTGCTCATCTGCACCTTTGCATACAGCAAGCTCGTTTTCATCAGCCTGAACCTGAAGCATTGCACCACAACCAATCCTAACTTACCACTAGCTCAAAGCCCCAAACCATGTTGAAATAGTTGTTTGTTATGAAACACAAAGCTTATATGGAGTATTAATTGTAAAACCATGTAAGATCCTCCTATGACAGAATATTGAATAAAAATACAAAAATGACAAAACACAAAAGGCATTAGGGTCATTATAATCAAGGATAACAAGATAAATACATGGATTCCTCACTCAATCTACCGTTGCAATTCTTTTCTCTCATTAAAGTTTGCTGTGCACTAGAGAGTCAAACCTTCCTGACAAGAATAAGATATTTTAGCTTGATTATCCGGACCAAAAATAAGTATAAAAGGCTGACTATGCATTATTGTTGACCTATGTCATGGACATTTTTTATTTCTTACATTAATTTAAATGATGGTGAAGGTTCCAGAGAAAGTATCAGACTTAAATATGTTACATGGTTTCCCATATCATGCAGCAAAAATAAGATTAAGCAATAATATAAAAAAAAAAATAGTTATACCAGTTAATTAGATAGGGTATTGCAAAGACAAGTAGAACACACCAATGGATTTCTAGAACCGTTCAAATTATTGCACTGAAGAGTTTCAGATCCTCTCTGGCAAATAGAAACTACTACGTCGGCATAAGCATCCAGAGGTCTGTCTGTGGACTGCACTGCTCTCATAAGGCAGGACTGAAGCTTATCAGCACAGTTGGTAAGAACTTTCTCCGCCAATGACCAAGAGACAGGTGAAATTGTCTGGGAAAATGAAGAAAGGAGATTAGCACAGTTAAACAAAAGGTGATGAGAAAAAATTGACATAATGCAAAGCAAGTTACCTGATTTTCCTTTTTCACACTATATAATAGTGGCCTAAGAAGATCAGCGGAAATTTCTTCATTCTCATTCAAGACCATGGTCATTATAGCTTCCATGGCAAAGGTCACAACCTCAGGGTGGTTTGGCCTTTAAATTGAATGAAAAAACCATTAACAATTAGTTAATCCATAAGTGTATGAAAGTTACTTAGAAGGAAGGAAAAAGCAAGCTATTAGCACTCATCACTATAACAACCTTGCAAAACTTTAATTACTACTCAATGGCAGAAAGGAAATGCAGAGACATCCTAAAGTCCCTTGGTTGCACCACTTCACTTGTGATGCCCAAGGCAGAATTCATCAAAGGCGTTTCAACCTTCAGGAGCACTTCTCAACTATGTTCTCAAAGATAAAAAATACAGCACTTAAAAATCAGATCCTATTTACAACATCAAAATAAATTTGAGTTCTTTTATAAACTGCTTTGTAAACTTTATTTGTGAACAATGTCAATGCCAACAGAATGTAAATGAAGTTGGGTCCAGCAATTTACTACAGATGCTGTCCATCTTACACATATTATGAAAATAAAAAAAGAAGAAATCACAACTAGAGGCATCAAAACATCGTCTTTTGACTAAAGATCAATTTGATGAATTCAAAATTGTGTACCAGAACTAATTGTGATACGACAAAGGTTATAAATCAACATTCTTAAATTTCAGTCTTTCTCACAATTGATATGTTTACACTTGTGAAAACCACAATATATCTTGTTTGTCAGCAAAATTTACAAATTTCATATCCAGATATGACTTGAAAATGAAGAAACCGATAACAGAAATGTCAACATGGCTTCAACCTTATAACTCTTAGGAAAAGCTGAAACATCTGAATGATCAAGTCATCACACTCAAGGTCCATCATCAGCAAGCATGATCTGATCCTTGCAACATTATCAACAATCAAAACTGCCTTTTCATAACTGTGGCTGGGTAGATGAGACAGTTTTTCAAAAGCTTCAACTATCAGCTTGAAAATTTCCTGTTCACCACGAAATGGAGTTCTATCTATGTATAGCTCCAACACAAAAATAAATTGCAAAAGCACTAAAAAATTGTGATATGTATATACAATTTCTTAAATGGTTTGATAGAAACATGGCATAATTGATTTATACAATAAACTATCACCTTCATTTGTTCATCATTATAAGGGGCTTCTGGTGCTGTTATTCTAGTAATCTCAGTTATGCAAGATGTAACCGAAATCTTAACATGCTCGTCTGAGTGCCTGAAAAGTTCATTAGAAATTAATGCCTTCATTGAAGGTAGAAGCGCTCCTTTCACAGTACCATCTGGTCCTTGATCCAAAGTTGACAATAATTTCTCAAGTTTCTGAAAGTTAGAAAACCAAACAAGAGAATGAAGTCAGAGTCATACAGGGTTGGGAAGGGCTGTTGTAGAGGAATTGTTTTGACCAGAGAGATGCAGTGTCTGTGCAAACAAAAGCTTACACACCCACAACACACACACGTTTATATAATGCAAGAATTTTGAAAAGGCCATTTACTATAACTTTAAAAATGTAGAAAGAATCAACTTCACGAAGTATCAGATATCAATAACTACCCTGAAGCAGCTGAAAAGAAGTATTAGACCACGATGAGAATCATTAAACAAAACCTTAAGGAAACTACAGATTTCCCTATGAAAATACTCCATTCAGATGCAGAATTTGCGAGTGTTAACCTATTGGACATGCCAAGCATCAGCCTCATGACCCTTGGCTCAAAAAGCACCTCCCTTGCGTGATTTTTTTTTTAAAAAAAAACCTCTATTGGGAGGTTCCGATGCCTGGAGGTTTGTTTTCCCACTCGCTTCCCCCCCCCCCCCCTCCCCCCAAACAATCCAAATAGACTCCTAGTGAAGTCTCCCTTGGACCAAAAAAACATGGCAAGGCAAACATCAAAATATACAATCTCTTACATAAATTATCGTGGAAAGAAAAATTGGGAAAAGAAAACCATATAACTACACCAAGAATCATAAACCCAGAACAGCAGCAGATTATGGCAGCAAATGATCATCAACTCCAGCAAAATTCATGATCAACTCAATTCTACATAGCAATGAAATTCCAGGAGAATGAAAAAAATAAACAAAAATAAAAAAGTGGAGATATGCAGAATTAAGGGAATAGAGGGCATCACATCAAGAAGAGCGAGAAGCTGATCAACGGAAGAGATGTGATTGAGGAGGCTATCCCCAACATCCACAAGCGTATCTAGCACTTCTTTGTCAGGAGGAGCCATTGATTTCCAGCTCAGAAACCTAGAAACTCAACCACATTTGCGTTGACAGTGAAGGCCATATATTTATAACCCTAGCCAAACACAGCACAACAAGGTCAGTGATATCTGGCAAGGTGTTGAACATGCAAGCAGACACTTCCAAAATAAGCGGCTTCGGATTTCACCCAATTTTTTCATAATTACAGAAAGAAATACTGTGTCTCAAATCCTCAAATGTACACCACTATTCTACTTTGGGTGGTTTTCTCGAATTAGAATACTTTGAAAAAGCTTTAGGGGGACTCTCTCATTGGCGCTTTAATGCCCCTGTTATTGTGCGTCAACTCGTCAAGGCCTATGCAGTGCGACTATTACCATTTTACCCTTATGGTTGGTTTGAATTCTTGCTTTGTCTAGTCATACCCCGACTACAGATAATTTTGTCTACACCTAAGTAAGTTGGTAACTGACTTAAAAACTTCAACTTTTCCTCAATGCATTGTAAGTGTGCTTATGTTAACATGTCAATGAATATCAAACAAGGAAAACCATTAATGCATATTTGTATGTCATGTTAACACGCGCCACGTGTTGGCGCGCAAACGGAGAAGCGACATTCTCGGAATGTTTGAGAGATGCATGTTTGTATTCTCTTCAACGCACATATAAATATATGCATTAAATTATTTGAATTAAAGTTAAGGTAATGATGTATATGTAATATGTTTTATTTATATGGATAATAGATACTTCTCTTATCTTTTTTATTATTCACGTTTTTTAAATTTTGTAAGATCCTAAATATAAGTTACCTTTTATAAATTTTTTGAATATTAATTATTTTGTCTCCAAAATATCCTTATTTAACTATAAAAGAGAAAATAAATTTGTTTAAATTTATATTATTTATTAGAAGGTAAAGATGGAAAACACATTAATTTTAAGATAATTTTAATGATATAATGAACTTTTCTTAGGTTTGATGAGATAGTTAGAACTGACTTATATTATGGATCGAAATAAGTTATTATATTGCAATATTTAACTTGGCAAAAAAAAAATCTATTGCAGTTTCCCACAAAACTACCATATTGTACAAGACTACAAATCAAGTTGTTCCCTGCTGTATGTATCTGTATATCAATATCATTTTCAATTATATAAAATACAAAATTCATAACAAACTGCATTATTCATGACTAGTAAAACCTATATGACCAGCTTCTAAAGTAGAATCCATCACATTAAGTTACCAACGTTTTCTTCTTCCTGTTACTATAATGTGTAGCCTGCAATAATGTGAAGGTTAATTAGATAACTATAGTGTGTTGAAGACACTTGAGCAATGCCGAAAATGAATTAAGTATACGTCCCACTCGTTAAACTTTTACAATTATCAGTTGAGGACTGCTATTTTGTAGCTAGACGTGGAAAATCTCATAACCTACACCACCAACAAATAAACAAACCTCAATGCTGACAAGGGAAAAAAATTCTACTTTGGAATCAAAAGATAAGGAACATATGGTCAGCAACAAGGGTGGACCTATTCATTGCCTTGTGGGGTTTCTCATAATATTATATGTATTATGTGTGTTTATTATTCTTAATATTTGATGACATTATTTATAAGGATATATTTATCTCATGATTCCTAATATCTTTATTTTATGTTTTAATGAATTATGACTCTAATATATTAACTAGATAAACTCATCTTTTATCTATAAGAGAGTTGTAGTATATATTTCTTTATTAAGTCTTGGATTTTTATTTGATTTGATATATGTGATTCTTCTTTTTATTGCTATTTTATATATGTTAATTTTTCTCCCATTTGACCCTTCTTATTCTCTCTTACATTTTTTTCTGGCCAACCATTCTTCCTTGTACTTATTGAATGTAGAAATAGATCACTAGTTCTATGCATTAAGATTTTTTTTTTTAAAATTTGATTTGAACAAGTTTTTTATGATTTTTTTTAATTTGTTTGGAAAGGCTTTTGCTATAATGTATGTATGTTGCTCCGCACAGCGTCCGCCACTGGTCAGCAAAGTTCCTCTCTTTGGGTATATATTTGTATACTTTAATGTATTGTTTTGACTATTTCATTAACAAAGATTTCATTGAATGGATATAGGCGGAAAAAAGAGATTTCGTTGAATGGAATTTACCAGGGATTTGGAATCATAGATAAGAAATATATCCTATATGTCGACTTTAACTGTAATAATGATAAATCTAAAATAATATTTGACACACTTATAAAATTTCTTTGTGATCGTTAACCACGAAACCTTATTTAGAAAATTGAGATCAAACTCAGTGGGAGCCGATCCCTAGAGTATAGCAAGAAAGTAAATCAACAAAAGAGGATGGAAGAGCAACCTCAATTCCCGAAGGATCTATTCCCTTACAACAATAATATTTGGCAAGTCAATCAACCCTCGAATTACAATAACAATAGGGATCAACCTAGAGAACAGGTAGATGATTAAACCTATGTGCAAGAAACAAGATGTCTTCAATACACATGATATATACCTATCCTGGGCAAAGCACCTTACAATGTTGTCAAAGGTTACAAGCAGAAAGATAAAGGAGATCGAGCCACCTTCAACGCTAGTGCCTCACAATGAAACAGGGAGTAAGCCTCACAATGAGCAGCCCATTTCTCAATAAGAGGACCAGAGCGGTCACGGACAACAATCCCAATCCCAATCCCAATCCCACCTCTTTTGCTTTGAACACCAAACGCACCATCATTGTTCACCTTAAACTGATTAACAACTGGAGGTGTCCATCGAGTGCAACAACTCTCAACTTTCTCAACAGGACTCTCCCCGTTAAACCAGCCCTTAGCATTCCGAAGGTCACATGTATTCTTCCAAGCAGGTTGACTAACCCAGTTAGGACTTGGTTTAGCATTTTCAAAATGAAATCTGTATCTTTAATTTCTATCCTAATTGACCAACAAATTAAATATTGGCCAAATGCTCCTTAATTATTAAGATCAGATAATTGACTACTCCTCAAACAGTCATAGGACCACAATTCAAACCGGGTTATATTGTGTTCATTAATATTAATTAAGGCCAAGGTTACAACCAAACCAAACTGCTTTAGTCCAGTCACAAGGAAGGAAGAATTAAATGTTCAGTTGTCTCACCTGAACAGTTACAAAGAGAGCAACTCGATCTGGTCCGAAACACATCTTTTCCATAGGTTCTCTTTAATCGGAAGGGCTTCATTACATGCTCACCAAAGAAAATGTCTCACCTTCAGTTGCACAACTTCTCAAAGGAATTGGGATCTTCAAAATTTCATCAATTGCAAACCCTGGTGCCAAGCTTTGTCAGGTTTGTAGAAAATTTAAGACGGATATAAAATAAACAGATTTTTCTCATCTAATTTAATAGTAGTTTCTATTTGGAGTAAGTTTTGTTATAAATTGATAAATGAGTGATTTAATATAAAATGGGGGTAAATTGTTAAATACGATTCATTTTAATATAGTCTTTAATTAATAAATGTTATTTTCATAATCCTTTAAAAACATTTTTTAATGTATTTAACAAATTGAACTAAAGTGTAGATTTGCAAAATAAAAATAAGATCTATGTAATTAAGATAAAATAAAAGGTCTCTCAATACCTCGAGAGAAATTATTTTATACTACTAGTGAGAAATATTACTGGTCGATTAACAAAAAGTAAAATACAATGGAGATTATAATATTTTACTCTAGATTTTGTTAATAATGCAAAAACATCTTGGAAGGATGGGGTTGTAAAAACTCAAGGACTAGCTTTCATATTATACATATAGGTATGGATAGATGGATTATATTTTTTAATCTCAATCGAAATGTATTATTGATTTAGTAATAAAATCAATTTTAAATGTTAGATTCATTAGGAAGCACTTTTCGTGGGTTGGCTTGTGAGCAATACTTTTTGAATTGCATAGCATGTGTGATTATTTATTATTAATGGAGTGATTAAGTAATTTGAAATTAAATTATTTCATAAGTAAAATTTAAATTTGATAGGAAAATAATACTGATATTAAAAATTTGATTAATATATCATTCAAGATGACACTGGACCCCAAAGATAGATTATGATAAATTAGGATCTCTAATTTATGTAATCATCCCCAAGTTCCCAGGCCCTCAACTGGAATAAAAATAAAAGCATGTGGACAAAATTAACCCTCAGTTCAGAAACCCAAAACACACGCACGCATGACTGCCTCTATGTCAAAATCAAAAAGCACCTGAAGTCTTCATTGACAGAGCTCCATAAAGGGCAAAATTCTTCTTCTCCCCAGGCGCAAAAAATCTTCCTTCCCAAAGCTTGGTGTCGTCATCAGTTGGTGTTGGGTAAAGCATTGTTATTCTTCTCATCTATCTCTGTCATAATTTATGCTTTGTTGTTCTTCTATTGTGGCTCTCTCTCCTTGCTACATCATTCATTTCATCTTCATCTTCTTTGCTACCTCTTGGGTTATTGTTGCTACATCATGCATTTCAGCTTTACTTATAAAACATTGGTTGGGTTTTGGTAAAATATTGGTAAAGCACTGTCACTTATTTTGTATAGCTTAATATTATGTTAAAATTATATATGATCATACTTTAAATGGCTTATGAACTTATCAATGGTATATGATGATTTTTACTGAACTAAATTTTTTTTTCTAAGCTAAAGTATGGAGGAGTACTGAAAACTGATATTAGAGATATGGAATTATGCAAATGTCAGTTGGAAATATTTGTTATCTCTATGAAAATTGTGCAGAAAACTGATCTTTCTTGTAAACTGTATTCTAAACCAACAATTAACTTATTGGGTTGTTTTATTTATAAATATTATGATTCACTCTTGTGTAGCAATGTGCATCAACTTAATGAGCAATTTCATGGTATGACTTGAAACAACATCTGAAAAATCAATTTTTTCCATGTTAGTAATGTTTTAAATAATTTCTAACTATTTTAATGTCGATAGAAGCAACACATTAAAGACATATTAAAATTAGTGAAACGAGTGTTCTTGGAAAGAACCACAGTTTGGAATTGAAATATCTACAAATGCATGCATAACCAACTAAGTGAGTGGAATCGATCATTAATCAGTTATGCTTATTATGTTTATGCCTATTTGTGCTGTTTTTTATTGCATGCTTGTAATTTTTTTAGTGATGATTGTGGAGTGATTATTATATCATGGCTACAGCATTGGACCAACACTCCAAAGAAAGAGTGGGGTGGTTACACTAGCCCCAAGTTAACAATGGTTAGTGGTTTTGTCATGATTCGTATTATTTATACTAGTTTATTATCATTTGGCTTATACTGGAGTTTCATGGGTATTATAATTTTTGTTTGTGTAGGAGCAAGTAGATAATATACGACGTGAGTTGGTGTATTAGTTGGTAAAACATCCACGTAATCAACTGTACGAACAAGTGTTAACCTCTATTTCAAAGCCCAAGGAACTCAAAAGGCGAAGATTAAAGTCATAAACAAGTTGTCAATATTGTTGTGTATTTCAATTTGGTTGATGACCTTTTTATACAAAGCGCCAAAGTGGAATCACATTTATAAATGGAAATACATATAGTAGTGGGTTTGTACTTTTGATTATGACAACCCTTGTGTACAAAATTTGAAAGTGGAATTTAATTTTTACAACTCATCTCAAACTATATGTATGGTTCTGTACAACTCTTTCTAGCTACGTAGGGTTATAATGAAAGTTCAAAATGTCACTTGGGAATATAGTATTTTCCACCTTGGAATTTAGATAGGATCAGTTCGGAATTTTGTTGTTACTACCTGGGAATATAGTTTTTTCCACACAGTAACTCAGGCAAGATCAGCTACAATTTTGTTAGTTTTATGACTGGATATACATGTATTGCTTTAGATTTTATGTATAGCTGCGAATTGAAATTGAATTCCCAAGTTCCTCAAACTGAATTCCCAAGTGCCTGAAACTGAAATCCAAAGTGACCCAAACTACATTCTCAAGTGCTTGAAATTGAATTCCTAAATGTCTCAAACTGAAATCCCACGTCCCTGAAATTGATTTCCTAAGTGCTTGAAATTGAATTTCTATGTGTCCCAAACTGAAATCCCATGTCCCTGAAACTGAATTCCCAAGTGTTTGAAACTAAATTCCCAAGTGCCTTATACTAAATTTCCAAGTGACCCAAACAGATTTCCGTAGTCCTTTAAACTAAATTCCCAAGTGCCTTATACTAAATTCCCAAGTGACCCAAATAGATTTCCGTAGTCCTTTAAACTAAATTTCCAAATCCCCCATATTAAATTCCCAAGTGACAGAACCTGATCTTCCAAGTGTTCCAAACTAAATTCCCAAGTGTCCCAAACTAAATTCCCAAGTTCTTCATATTAAATTCTCAAGTGACCCAAACTGAATTCTCAAATCCCTCAAACTAAATTCCCAAGTGCCTGAAACTAAATTGCGAAGTGACCCAAACTGAATTGTTAAATGCTTGTATCTGAATTCACAAGTGTCTCATACTAAATTTCCAAGTGACCCAAATTGAATTCCTAAATCCCTCAAACTGAATTCCCAAATGCCTGAAATTAAATTCCCAAGTGACCCAAACTGAATTCCCAAGTGGCCCAAACTGAATTCTCAAGTCTCTCAAACTGAATTCACAAGTGCCTCATACTAAATTTCTAAGTGTCCCCAGCTGAATTCCCAAGTGGTCCAAACTGAATTCTTAAGTTTCTCATACTAAATTCCCAAGTGACTCAAATTAAATTCTCAAGTGTCTCATACTAAATTTCTAAGTGTCCCAAATTGAATTCCCAAATGTTTGTACTTAAATTCACAAGTGCCTCATACTAAATTTCCAAGTTGAATTTAGTATGAGGCACTTGTAAATTCAGTTTGAGGGACTTGAGAATTCAGTTTGGGTCACTTGAGAATTTAGTATAAAGAACTTGAGGATTCAATTTGGGTCACTTCGGAATTCAGTTTAGATCACTTGGGAATTTAGTTTTAGGCATTTGGGAATTCAGTTTGAAAAACTTGAAAATTCAGTTTGAACCACTTGGAAATTTAGTATGATGTACTTGTGAATTCAAGTACAAACATTTGGAAATTCAGGTTAAGTCACTTAGGAATTTAGTTTTAGGTACTTGAGAATTCAGTTTGTGTCACTTGAGAATTTAATATGTGGAACTTCGGAATTCAATTTGGAATACTTGGAAATTTAGTTTCAGGCACTTGGGAGATTAGGTTCAATCACTTGGGAATTTAATATAAGGGACTTGGGAATACAATTTGAGGGACTTTGGAAATCTGTTTTGGTCACTTGGAAATTTAGTATGAGGCACTTGGGAATTTAGTTTCAGGCACTTCGGAAATTGGTTTTAGGGACATGGGATTTTAGTTTGGGACACTTGGAAATTTAGTTTCAAGTACTTGAAAAATCAGTTTCAGTAACATGGGATTTCAGTTTGGGACACTTAGGAATTCAGTTTCAAGCACTTGAGAAATCAAGTACAAGCACTTGGGAATTCAGTTTGGGGATTTTAGTTTTAGATACTTGGGAATTTAGTTTGAGAGACTTGGGAATTCAATTTCAATTCGCAGCTGTATATAAAATCTAAACCAGCACATGTATATCTCTAGTCATAAAACTAACGAAATTGCAGCTGTTTCTGCCTGAGTTACCATGTGGAAAAAACTATATTCCCAAGTAGTAACAACAAAATTCCGAACTAATCCTACCTGAATTCCAAGGTGGAGAATACTATATTCCTAAGTAACACTTTGAACTTTCGTTATAACCCTATGTAGCTAGAAAGAGTTGTGCAAAACCATACATAAGTTTGAGATGAGTTGTAAAAATTAAATTTCACTTTCAAATTTTGTACACATGGGTTGTCATAATCAAAAGTACAAACCCACTACTATATGTATTTCCATTTATAAATGTGATTCCACTTTGGCGCTTTGTATAAAAAGGTTATCAACCAAATTGAAATACACAACAATATTGACAACTTGTTTATGACTTCAATATTCGCCTTTTGAGTTCCTTGGGCTTTGAAATAGAGGTCAACACTTGTTCGCACAGTTGGTTACGCAGATGTTTTACCAACCAATACCCCAACTCACGTCGCATATTATCTACTTGCTCCTACACAAACAAAAATTATAATACCCATGAAACTCCATTATAGGCTAAATGATAATAAACTAGTACAAATAACACGAATCATAACAAAACCACTAACCATTGTTAATTTGGGGCTAGTGCAGCCACTCCACTCTTTCTTTGAAGTGTTAGTCTAATGTTGTAGGCATGATATAACAATCACTCCACAATCATCACTAAAAAATTACAAGATTCAATAAAAAATAGCACAAATAGGCATAAACATAATAAGCATAACTGATTAATGATCGATCCCACTCACTTGGTTAGTTGTGCATGCATTTGTAGATATTTTAATTCCAAACTGTGGTTCTTTCCAAGAACACCCGATTTCACTAATTTTAATATGTCTTCAATGTGTTACTTTTATCGACATTAAAAAAGTCAGAAATTATTTAAAACATTACTAACATGGAAAAAATTGATTTTTCAGATGTTATTTTAAGTAATACCACAAAATTGCTCATTAAGTTGATACACATTGCTATGCAAGAATGAGTCATAATATTTATTAATAAAATAACCCAATAAGTCAATTGTTGGTTTAGACTACAATTTATAAAAAAAATTAATTTTCTGCACAATTTTCATAGAGATAACAAACATTTCCAACTGACATTTGCATACAGTTTTCAACACTCCTCCATACTTTAGTTCAGAAAAAAAAATTTAGTTCAATAAAAATCATCATATGCCGTTGATAAGTTCATAAGTCATTTAAAGTGTGATCATATGTAGTTTTAACATAATATTAAGCTATATGAAACAAGTGACAGTGCTTTACCAATGTTTTACCGAAAACCAACCAATGTTTTATAAGCAAAGTTGAAATGCATGATGTAATAATAATAACCCAAGAGGCAGCAGAGAAGATGAAGACGAAAGGAATGATGTAACAAGGAGAGACAGCCATAATAGAAGAACAACACGACAGAAATTATGACAGAGACAAATGAGAATAATAACAGTGCTTTACCTAACACCAACTGATGAAGACACCAAGCTTTGGGGATGAAGATTTTTTGCGTCTAGGGAGAGGAAGAATTTTGCCCTTTATGGAGCTCTGTCAAGTAGGACTTTGGGTGCTTTCTGATTTGGACACCGAGGCAGTCGTGCATGCATGTGTTTTGGGTTTCTGAATTGAGGGTTAATTTTGTCCATAGGCTTTTATTTTTATTCCAGTTGAGGACCTGGGGATTTGGGGATAATTACATAAATTAGAGATCCTAATTGATCATAATCTGTCTTTGAGGGTCTCTAACTGTCTTTTTCCCTAAAAGGGTTTTGGATTCTCAAAGCGGGCATTTTTTCCACACGTCTATATGGATCTCAAAATTGTGGCCATCAATGCAATCGAAGATCTCACAATGCGCCACATGGACAAAGCTTTTTTAAATCCCATCTGAACCATCAGTTGGAATTCAATCAGTACTATTCATTTTACTCATCTTAAAAGCATGTTCTGAAAGCTTTGAAATGAAAACACTATCCTATTGGTGTGAGTTAGGGCCTGTTTGGCAGATGTTTTAAAAATAGTTTTTCTGTTTTCGAAAATAGAAAAATAAAAAATTTTGTTTGGTAAACCTGTTTTCTATAAATTGTTTTGAAAAATAGAAAAACAAAAGAATAGAAAACTCAAAACATCTTTGTGGTGTTTTGTAGTTTTTGTTTTGAAAAACACAAGAAAATGTGAAAAACACCCATCTCATTAATGATAAAGTTATAAATTTTAAATAACTCATTTATCATTCATTAGTTATGATTTTGAGAATAATTATTTAAATAAATTTTTTTATTTTCTTGTTTTCAAAACTTATTATCGAAAACAGTTTTACAAAACTAATTTGATAAAAATAAAATAGACAACACTATCAAACAAGCCCTTAATTTTTGACATTGAACAAAGTAATAAGACCCTTTATTTAACTCTTAAGGTTATTAAATCCAGTTAAGTCAATATCTACTAATAGTCTGGCAGTTGACCTGATCTTAAGACCCAAGGTGTCTAGATTCTTAGTGGCAGCCGAAAGTATATTATTGGAATTCCGAACTTTGTCAGGAAACCTGACATAGTTGGTAGATGTTTGGGTTTCAATTAAGAGATATTCTTTGTGCTCACAAAAAAAAAATATCTATTAAATAACAAAAAATTAAATTAATTGAATTAAGTTGGTGCACACGATAGGGCTTTCTTTCCTTAAACAAGTGACTGGAGGATACTCTAAGTTACATTTAAAAAGTGAAATGATAAAATGTTTGCAATTATTAAAATTGCAAACATTGTAATAATTGATAATCTAGACTGTAATATTTAAAAGAAAAATTAAAAATTTATTTGTCTTGGACAAAAATAGTCCTCTACTATTGTGAACTTCAACATCTAGTTCACGATAATTTTTGCTAGTATATCTCGTTAGTTGATGTGATTAAATTTCAATAATCAATAATGCCATCAAATAATATTAAATGGTTTCTTTTGGTATAATATCTCTCATGGCCTGACCTATGACGACTTAATGTTGAATTGAAACTTTCAGCGAAAAAAAAAGTTGAATTGAAACTACTATTAAAACTACAATTAAAACACAAAATCTGGAAAATAAAAAGTGGAAAACTTAAAATAGAAATTGTATAAAAAAAACATTTTCATTTTCCACATGCTCATTCATTCCACAAATTTTTCTTCACTTTGGTGATTAATTTGGCAGAGATGTCATGGTTAAATCTCTTATTCTAGTTCATTGTCTGACATTTTTTATATTGGAAATGTGTATTTTTATAAGGAATTAGTGCGTGAGAAAAAAAAAGTTTTGAAGTTTAAAAAAAAAATACCAAAGATTTTAGTCTTACCATCTCAACTGGTGCTGTATGAGGATTTTTTTTTAATGCATTCATTTTTGTACTTTAATTGAATGATAATGAGTGTGAATTGAATTCTGTTTCATTAATATGTTGTTTTAACCATTTAGTTATTGTAAATAGTTCAACCCTATTTATATGTTTGATTCATCAATACACATATATATAATAGATATCAAGCCACAACCCACAATATTGATAAAATATTAAAAGTCTATGCAATGCACAAAAAACAAATATAAATATTATATTAAGCAAATTATAATTTTAAATCACTAATAATATGCACAGATTCAATACTTCATTGGAGAGATAGATATTTCTTAAACATTAAGAACTGGTGTCAAGTTGACATAATAAGAAAATGGAATTCTGGCCAAAAAAAAAAAGAAAGAAAGAAAGAAAAATACAATTGTTTTTTTTTTTTCCGACCGAACAAAGAAAAATCCAATTGACGAGAGTCAAACCCCACCGCATTCAATCATATTAATTCCTTACAAATTGCAATTCAATTATTAAAAACAGACAACTAAGTTCCATTCTAGATTAAACCTTCGAGTTTCTACATAGTCCAAATCCATCACTAATGACAAATGTTGGGAATGTCTTATACACAGCACAAGCATTAATTGAAGCTCCTGTGGATCACACAAGCCCAAGACCCTACTTGCTGAGCCTGCAATATCATATGTTCTCCCCTGCTGAGCCTGCAACTTAAATTTCAGTAACAGAACATTGATCATATAAATTTCAGTATCATATAGTAAGTTCGTGATGAAATATATTTAATTTACAGCTAATACGTCAGTCACTATTACTTCACTTCTATCATGTGCTTCGATAATTAGCATTGACCTAGACTAGATTCAACAATTTAAAAAAAAAAAAATCTTCAATTGCTGCACAGACTGAACCCGCAGACAATAAAAAAAGGAACAAGAACTGTAATTTTAAAAACGAACCAACAGTGTGCGACAGTTAGAAACAGGGATTGTCAGAGAGGCCAAACTATACAATTGTTACGGTAGACAGCTTGAACCTGGTCACAAACTCGATTCCATTGGGAAACTTGTTCAGTTCATAGTTAACAAGCGAATTCTAGAATAGATTAATGTTTTGAATTTGAATATTCCATTAGGATGCGGAATAATTAAGAAATGCACATTGCTTGATTCTTAAAAATGCTTTATAAAAACAAATATCATCACTCCTCCTCCATAAGAATCAAGACACTGTTACATTGTACAAAGATGCAACTTGAGTTCTAAATTTCCAATTAATAATATATCATGGAATTTCAAGATAATAATCACATTCAGACACTAAACATATATCCACGGTAAACCCACAGCATATTTTATTCAATAAAGCCATGTCAGTAACACGAGCATGAGCTCATCAATTAGCCGCTCACTGCAATAACTAAATTAGAACTGAACCAAAACAAAACATTTTTACCTTAGCATTCCATAGGCAACTGCTACGTTCACCGTGTTGTCCTCTTGCGCTTAAGTGGCTTGATCTGCCCCACAATGTAACTGATGACCTCTTTCAATGAAGCCTTTCTATTTTCCTTGAAGTTCCATAGTTCAAAAACAGTATACCTGCCACTTGGATTGTATTCATTTAATTCTTTCAAGGCTGTAACAACAGCCATATAGATCTCATCACCCCATTCCTCCTTGAGATTTCGTAATTTATCATCATCTTCATTGATAATTTCCTGCATCAATATAGCATCGTTTTGCATCCCCTGTCAAACTATTTCCCTGGTCTGGGCGTAATGAAGCAAATAGCTTGGTGGGAACTAAGGAGTAACAAGGCAGAACAATAAGAAACAAGTAACAAGAGTACTATTGGACAAATGCAAAGGGAGCATAACGGGACTCAAGCTAATAATGACAATATTCAAAGTCTAAAGTAGATACAAAAGTAAATTTAAATTTCCACAACAAAAGTGAATACCCTCCTCATATATATATATATATATATATTACCATCTAAACCAAATCCATTGTAAAACATAATTAAAGTAGGAACATGGCAAGCAAGTCTTAATGGTTTTCTTATGATATACCTCTGCTTTATCATTAAACTCGATCACTTTAAAAGGATGCCATGCTGAATCCTTCAAGTTCTCCTGCCACAAGGAGCATAGCTCAACAGCCTTTGTCTCAGCATCTTCGACAGAGAATTTCTTCTTACAAATATTAACAAAAACCTTCTGATCAAGATCTCCCATTCTCTTAATCCCAATATTAGTTCGAGCATTCAGCATAACCCTCAACTCCTAAAGCATAAGGATAGAGGAGAGACATCAGGGTTCATAATCTTCTCGTGACACTATAATCCTCATCCAGTCATAGTTATTTATTAATGCAGAAAGGGGAAGAAAATCTTCTAGAAAATATGGTTCACAGTCATAAACAAAAGTAGCTAATCAGTTGTTTTCATGTCTGAACCAAAACAAATTTGATTAGAGGAATTAACTAATAGTACAAAATAACAACAGAAAACACACATCTAAAAGTGCTTCACCAGCCCCATGAGTAGCATGGATCCAAGTCTTTAGCTGATATTTGTTGTAATATATTACACGGTAATGAAAAATCTTTTATTTATTTTCAACTTTGTTTTCTATAAAAAGTAATTTGGGGGTCTAGAATAAACAAAAAATAAAAGAAATCATACTTTTATTAGTTCCTTACGAGCGTCTTGTAGTTCAACATTGCTCTCGCGCTCTTTGATGATAAGAGTTTTATTCATGGATTCCATATCATCCAAATCTTCTTCTTTTTGTTTTAATTCATCATTCATTTCTTTAATCTTCTTCTGGACAGCATCATCGTCACCAAGATGCTTCAACACTTGTAATTTCCCTTTCAACTCCTCTATTTCCATTTCCAACTTCTGCTTTGCATCAAGTTGCTTTTCCAATTGAATTATCTTCCTCAATGCCTCCTCTTTCTCTCTCTGAAAATTTAGAAATACATATTAGAAGAAGACGTTCATTGTGTATAAGAATTGAGTGATAAGCAGCATATGCTAAACTGCTACAACGTAATTTTACAATCTAGATAATATAAAGTAGGGGAACCTTTTGCTCCTCAATAAGCCTTAAGACATTCTCATCAGCTTTCTTCTGCTCCATAGACGCCTTATGGAGGGATTCATTCCTCAGATCTTTCTGGAAGGAGAAAGAGATTGTATTAGTATCTTGCACAAAATGCTAACAGTTTCAGATTAAATAACACCACACTTGCAAAAATGATACAAACTAAGATATTAAACATTAATAGGGGATTGTTAATTTTTTATGGGTTCAAAAAGCAAAATCATAGAAAAAGTTTCATAGGATCTTCAGAGTTCAGATGTTCCATATAAAATGAATATACTAGTTATTTTTCATAGCCATTTTGTATATAAAACTACAATAACCTTTGCATATCTATATTTTCTCACAGTGAACAAACTATAGGTTCAATTCACAAATGGAGAAAAGCCTCTGCTTTAGGAATTGGTTTAAGCGAATGGCTGGGATAAGAAAAACAGGACTTAAAGGCCAGAAAAATAGTAACTAATAATTCTAGCAACTGACCAGGAACAAAAACAGCTCAACAATTTTACATAGGTAGTTACTAATAAGCAAGTAAGATCAAGGGTAAGAAAATAGGTTAAAATAAAATAGTAAGACAAAAAATGTGGACATCCTTACCTTTCTCTTATCTTCCTCAAGCTTCTGCCTCTCTTGCTCAGTTAATACCTCTCTTTTGTTCAAATCTCTGCTCCAGGAATCAAGCTTCCGCTTTTTTGCTTCTAACTCACTGTTCAACTTTTCTTGTTCATCCAATATCCTTTGTAACTCTTCTCGTGCCCTGCGCTGCATTTTCCTTGATTCTGACAAAGAAAAAAAAAAAGAAATACTGCATCAATATCTTGCATGCAACTTTTGACATTAATTCAATTTAGTATATCAGAATAGTGAATAGTAATTGCAACCTTTTATAATACATACAAGCAAACAAAATCTTTTAGCTACAAACAGAAAATAGACGAACCTTCAAGAAAAGCATTATGCAGCTGGTCTTTCTCCTCAAGCATCCTACTCAATGACATAGTCTTCTCATTGTACTTGTATTGCATTTTGGTGAGGTTCTCATTTGTCATATCAATTTCATTCGCTAGATTTGCCACAATACTATTTCTACTTTCAGATGCTTCATGGACAATATCTGAGACTGTTTTCAGCATTCCTTTCTTGCGAAGGTATTTCCCTATTGGCCCCTCACATTGATAATCATCTTCCCGAGCAATCCATCCATAAATGTTTGAGCCTGGCTGCAAGTTTTGGAGCTTCCAATCCTTTTTACCACAATGTTTAGTTTCAAATGATTTCTCAAAATCTCTTGCATTCAAAAAACCATTCCAATCATCACTAAAATCTACCACAGCTTGAGCAGTTAGGTCATTTTCATTTAATATATGAACATCTAAAGGCCTGTACTTAGCCAGTTCCTTCAACCAATACCCAGAATGATGCATAATCTTATCCTGTATGTTGATGATTATTCCAATCCATGGCCAGACATAAAGATCATCATGATGAGGAGGTTTGTTGACAGGCTCTGGCAAAGCTGGCCTTTGGATTTGCTCAGCCTCAGAACTTAAGTCAATCTCCAAAAACTTAGCCAGAGCAAGGTGGTTTGCCTTTTGTTTTGCACTTCTATTGGCAGAACCCTTACCCACTCCGGATGCATGCTGAAGCAAATCCTTGTATTTGTAATCTTGCTTCTTCTTTCCTGCACAGAAAGGACATCTAAGAGTTCCATTTACATGTTTAACCTTGTAAATGCCATCCCTTAATTGTTCATATGGTTTCTCCTTGTAGTCCTCAATTTCTGATTCACTGATATCTGACTCTTCTTCAGAGCTGCTGGCCATCCAGACTCTCTATATACAAATACCAAAATCAGTCAAACTCCAGGAAGAAAGGTTGCAGATAACTTGCTGGGGGGAAACTTCGAAAATTGTCAAAGCTGAAATTAGCATAATATTATAACTTAGCAAAAGCTCATCAATAGTACTAAACCCCCGAACATATCCAGACAAGAATGAATTAAAAATACCATTGAATGCCAAGAACTTTTTTTTTTTCTTCGGGAATATAGCATTACTTTTATATGACAGTTTATTTGTTAAAGTAGAGAAATATGAAACCAAAAAAGAAGCAACATGAGCTAATAGGAGTCTAGAAACTTATTTCTGACCGAAGATCTTTATCTCAACCATAGGCCATTCTAAGGGTCTTGCTGCATGATCCATTTAGTGAATGCTAGTAACTAAGGTCAATCATAATCTGAGATAAACCGATCTTAACTCATTCTGTAAGTACACTGAAATATATATAGCTTAGATAGTTAAGCTATATCACAACAGTCCTCAGTGCTTGGGCCTAACATCTATGACCCAATACACATATACACTAATAGTGAATGAATGCAATTTTAAGTGTTGTTACATTAAATGTAACTAAAGAAACTATGCATTTCTTAACAGGGCAATCCCACGATGAGAGTTCATAAATCAGATCCCTCCAACTGGGCAGTGGGTGGCCTAGCTACTATAGTGTAGGATGGCCAGTTCACCTTCAACAAGAATGGGGTTTAGCTTCCCATGATCATAGCCTCGCCACTGTTGCTGTCTTGTGAAACAGAATGACTGCCCCCATATTCCCAGAGCATAGATTAACTCCACAGATTTCCAATGGTGAGACAACTCTCTCATGAGATCCTTGAAGCAAGAGATTATCTAAAAACACTTAGCCAATAATTAGCTCTATAGTTCCCACTTTCCAACCTAAGCAGAATTGGACAACACCTGTAAGGAATTAGGCCGAAAATGTGGCTTCATTGATTTTGGGTAAGGATTGTTGTAAGCCATGTTTATTAAGAGCATAACTAATATTTGGTTAATTGGATTGGACACATTATGTTATTTGAGTAATCACATCCTATTGGGGAAGCCACAAGAGATGTCAAGAGCTCCACTCCTCCATGATCATTGACAATTCTCCAGACATTAAAATCACTGAAGGACTCTCCCACATATATATGTAAAATGATTTTACACAATAATAATCTATGTGCAGCTCCTTATTTGTAGTTACAGTAACATAAGGTTAAATTCAAGAAAGCATCAGGCTGGTGACCACCAATAGCTGAGATATCTTTAATGCTCCATTAAATGTCCAGTTATGGATTACGAAGTTGTCATGATTGACCACCACTCAATTTCCCCAGCCATATGCCAAATGTTTATGTATTATCAACTCTAAAACTCAGCAAATGTGAACAGTAGTTTCAATTTTTTTAAAACAAAATATGCATCATCATGAAGCTAAAACTAAGAAATAGCGCTTCTGAAATGACAATGTTACATTACAATATCAGAAAACTTAACTTACTATGAATTCTAGCATCTACAAGATAACTTGCACGAATAATATGGGATTTCAAAATGCATCACTGTTATGTACTGATAAATTGCATTTAATGCTAGTACCACAAACTATAACTCCCATATTTCAAACAGTATATCAAAAAACACCATTGCAAATCCTCAAACCATATAATAGTCCAAAAATCATTTGTATTTCAATATATAAACTGCAAAGTAAAGAAAAAGATGAAAATTGAACAAGACAATGTACAAAAAAAGGGATTCAGTTCACATTCATACACTAGCAATAGCTGTAGGTTCCCTTAGCATCAAGTTAACACCAAATTAATTTTACTTTTGTTGTTGCACTCGAACAGGTTCCTTCAGCATTCTTATGTGTAATTTTAATAATCAATAACTAGAAATTTTGAATGTACTTTTCCTGCTAAATTTTCCCCAATTCGTCCTGACATATGTGCTACTTTCCTTGTTCAAGATGCCATATGAGGTAGCCATATCCAAATAGTTTAGCCCCCTACCTGATCAGGTGGAACACAAACATAGGTTCTATTCGTGGGCATGCAGAAGCCGAACATATAGCAAAACAGAAACACCATTAATAACGATGAATAAGAGAAATCGAGGTCGAGAATGAAAAATATAATAAATGAAAAGCAGAAACTGAAACCCAGAACCACGATAAACTGCTAAATGCAAAGCTTCATCGACATTTACCGAGAAACACGAACTTCGCACCACACATCACAAAACAGTGCAAGTTTCCGTCGACATTTACAAAGAAAATGGAGGAGAAAACACCCGACCTCCGTATGTCGCAGATGTTGGGTGGGTGGTCTCTGTCGCCGTCCAAAGCTCCGTCAGCCGCCGGCCACACAGCCCGCTCTGCACAACACTCCACTCTTTCCCCAAGGGCTACACAATCGCGTCCAGATCCTCAGCGAGGAGCCTTTCTGCGCATTTCTACGCGGCATGAGAATGTAAGCCGTTCGTATGATCGGACGTTCTACGTACCACCACGTCAGCACCAAAAATGTAAAACCTCATCTAAAATTTCCACCCAAAAAGAAGTTAAGATAATCTAAAATTATTTTCATTGAAAAATCTTTTCCGAAAGTAAATTATTTTTTTGGTTGGTATTTAGTGTATTTTGTATTTGGTCTTTGAATGATCATAAATTCACAATTGCCTAATGGGCACATCGTTATTTGAAGGCGATTTTCCCATTAAAATGTTGCCTTTAATGCTATGGTTGTTACTGCAGCTCTTATTTTGCTCTATTTAATTAATGTCAACTCTTGTTTTGTTTTTTTTTTTTAATCTAAGATTAGAGAGTTCATGGAAACAAGACTTTGGATTTTTTTTTGGGCCAACTAGTTTTCGATTTTTTGAGCATTGTTATAAGTTAAATAATTTAAATGATTATCATTCTTATAGAAACTCATGACATCAATTATTTCTTTTTTTTTTTCAGAAATGACGTCAATTAATTCAAGATCTTTACTTTTAGAGAACATTTTAAATTTTATAAGTTTGATTCCGAATCTCACACATACTAAATATAGTATTTCTTATAATTTAATATAAATTAATCAAATATATAATGCATGTAATAAGCTAATTCACCCAAAAGAAAAAATAGAAAGAAAATGGAAGCTTAAACGGTGGAACTTCAAAATAACAAGCTAGGTTATCCACTTGAAGCGATTTTTTTTTCAAAATTTTAGGCGTTCTTTTTTAACAAACTATTTGGCATCCAAGATTATCAACTAATACCCTGTTTAGATTGAATTAAAAAGCACTTATGGAATAAAAAAAGTAATTATGTTAGTAGTTTCTAAACACAATTATGATCAAAATAATTACTTATGATCATTTAAGTGATTTTTTCTATAAACTATTTTTTTCAGTTTATGATAATCATTTATATTCCCATAATCACTTATTTCACTTTTTCTTCTCATTATTCACCCAATAATCATTTAAACCCCAATATCCAAATACATTTCTTTTCTCAAAATCACTTATGGGGTAAAAATATCCAAATAAAAATCACTTTTAACATAATCACTTATTCTCATAATATATTATGAATAATCACTTATCCTTATAATCATTTATATATAATCCAATACAAACACACCATAACATATTTGAACTGTATCAAGTCTTAATTAAGGAGAAACTCTCTCAACATAATTTTTTTATCCGGTAAAATTTTAGATTTTATTTAAGTAATGTTAAGTCTTTACCATGTCGGAATTAGTGTTTTAAACATTTCTTTTCTTTTAGTTAGATGAATGAAATACAAATCACCAAGAGTTTATATTAGAGCTGAGAATTTATGCTGTACTGGCTTATAATAGGTCGGGTTTAAAAAGCTCATTTTCAAAACTGATCTCAATTTTTTAGGCCCAATCCATTCTCAATGGGTTTACGAGCTAGCCATAAGTTCAAATTTTTTTTTAATTTTAAATTTTCTCACATAAAAATTATTTTTTTAAACATACCAAATATTTAAATGTCATTTAACTTTTACCATATAACTAAATTCAAACTCATACAATTCTAATTATTATTATCAATTCATAAATCAAAGCTAAAGTCCAAAAATAATCTTTTAATTATACAACTCATACATTCACTAAAATTTAAAAATAATATTTGAAAATTTATTATTTAAATTCAAATAATCCATGACAATATTTGAAAAATTTAAAATATGGAAAAACTTAATTAAAATTTTAAACTTTACCAGAGAGTTTTTTCTTCTTTTTTCTAATTTTTGATTTTTTTATTAAAAAAAAGAAAAACAGGGCCAATGGGTTGACCTCAAAAGGCCATTTTCAATAATGAAATCCAAATTTTTAAGCTCAACCCATTGATTTTCTTAGGTTAGATGGGCTAGTCTACCAGATTTAATCCATATTGCTAGTTTTAGTTTAGATTTTTCTAAAAAAAAAATCACAAATTTACTATCTTGAAATATATGGAAAACATCAATAATAGTAACATTTTATGATTAAATATATGATTCATCGCAATAATAAGTACTTGGAGCATTTGAGGATTAAATCCATAAAAATGTTATAACTTCAGTTATAATTGATTTTAGGAAAGAAATAAAACAAATTAAATTGTAATCTAATCAATGAGGACAACGTTAGGAAATGGTATTCATTAATTGGGGAGATGACTATGAATGTAAGTTTTGACTCTTTCAATTATAATAGTGGTCGGTCACTACCATATATCCTATTAATTAATATGTCAATCTAATAGTTTTTTTTTTTGCCAAAATCTAGTAGGTTGTACCAAGTTAATTCAAATAATCAGTTGATTAGTTACTATGGTAATTAAATTCATTAAAATATGACCTTAAACCATTACAAATGCCTATGTCTAAGCCTAGTTTGTTTGTTCATCTCCCTATCTAGTTTCACCTGAGTGGATCCTTCACCTAATTCCTAAAATTAAATTATAGAGTGGCCGGTCAATCAAAGCACAAATAAGATGAATATATATAAAAGGCTGGCCAAAAAAAAAAATGAATATATATAGAAGGGAGTTCATCAAATTAAATTATATATATATATATGCACACATCAAAACTAAGAGTTATAAATTTAAGAATTATCAAATTCAATCCGGATGCCAAACTAGGTTACATTTCTACCATTGATTTAGGGATTTAGGAAGGGATAATAAAAATTAAGAACAATGAAATTATATATATAGTGAAAATATCCCAAAACATCGGATCAGATCAAGGGTAAAAAAAGAAGATAATTAAACTAGCTATGAAATTGATTGGCGTGCGTAGATGATGTCTTTCCATTATATTAATTGCTTGCTCCTTAATTTGCCTTCTCCCTTAACATCCACTTTGATACATTGGAAAAGCTCCAAGAATATATGCTATAAATTGAGTTCTAGCCATGCACTTGGATGTGAAATTAGAGTAATCGAATTGCCCTCATTCTACTTTTGTTCCCTTATTTATCTTTTTATTTGTTGCTTTTTAAAGAAAATTTGTATTTATATTTATATGTCACTTTTAAATTTCAATGACCAAAACAACATAATTGTTGTTTTTCTAATTATATCCTTATTTATCATTTTAAAAGTTAAATATTATATTAATTATTTTTTATCTATCTATTTATTGAAGAGTATGTTAGAAATTTTAAAATAAATTATAGCATATTAATTATATTTTTCAATTTATGTGCTAATCAAATGACACAGGAAAAATGGAGGTAGTAATAAATAATCTTAATTTTAGGTTGAAAAAATGGCGCAAAAACTTATCATCCCTATTGGTAGACACCGATTTGTTTGCTTAAGAATTGGTTATTAATTAGCACTTCTTCTCCGCTCAACAATTTTAATTGGTACTGGTTTTGACATACCTCACCTAAGTGCTTGTTTGGTTGGATTATACAAGGAGTTATGTGATATAATGGGGATTACATTATCTGAGTTAAGCTGCCTGGTTGCACCCAATACATGTAATAATGACTATCTAATATAATGTTGAATACCTCAATAGAGGTAATCTCCTTCACATCCATTTTCTTATGTAATTTCTTTCACAAGTATATGATCTTTATGAAAATCTAAAATAGCCCTCACTGCCTTTTTCGTCTTCACCCTACTTCATCTTCATCAACCTTCTCTATCTCCACTAACCTTCCCAATTCATCTCCATCGACCTGGACTATCACCACCAGTGACACCAACTTCAACCTTCATCTCCTCCATTTCCCATATCATTCCTTCATTCTTCCTCCTTTGTTCTCCCACCCCCAACCTCATTCTTCCAATGCTTCATGAACCTTTGATCTGAGCAGATCAATGACAGCTTCGATCTAAGAGTGTTATGATTATTGATCTTGGACAAGGTTTGATCGGCAATAGCATCATTCACCTCCTTCAACTCCACCACTATGCTTCAAAGGTCACAGCACCATCATTGTCTCCTATAGGCTTGAAGCGATCTGGGTTTAAAGCCATCGCACCACTATGCTCGGTGGTTTGAAGCCATTGAAGCCATCTCACCATTGATTTATTTTCTCGCATTCTCAATGTTCAATTTTTTATAGTTTTGACCTATGATTTGGCAAGCAATGAGTTTGTCACCTCTAAGGAAGGATAATGACAAGGAGGAAGGGTTTTTTTTTTTTAATTTAGGGGCAAAAGAGATATTTTATATTTATTTCTATTTTTCTTTTAATAAAATATAAACATCACCCCCCAATATTTAAATATCATACCAAACAAATCTCAATGTAATCATTATCCCATTACATTCCCTCACATCATTCATATTACATCACCTAATCTTTCCAGTAATTGAAACAAATGAGCTAAGTTGTCTATGACTGCCAAATCTTTGTGTTTTAAAATTTGCTCTGTTGGGGTTATGTATAGTGGTAGCAATCTAGGCCGAGTCCAAAAAGCCATGCCAAAAAACCGGAATTGCTATATAGCCTCGGGCTTTTAAAGCCGAACTCATATATAGTAGGCCTCAGGTCCGTACTTTTTTAAAATATTTTTTTTTTATTTTTTCATATAATTTTAAAATTAAGACAACTAATTATCATCGTTCTTTACTAAAAATCAATATAATATTTAAATTTTACAATTTATACATTACTAATTAATAAAATGATATATGTTTTTATTAATTAAAAAAAGAAAAAAAAACATGAGCTAAACGGGTTGGCCCGTGACCCATATTGGCCAAGCTTGAAAAGTCCGTGCTGTATATATGCTCCCAAAATTAAGGCTTGGCCCTTTTATTTTTTCGGGCTTTTTGGCTTAGCCCATCAAGCTTGACTTATTTTGCCAATTCTAGTTTTGTAAGCTCATATGAGTAATGAGTGACTATGGGAAATCCTACCAAATAATTAAATGTCAAATACTATAAGTTTTACACCATGAGCCTATATATATATAGCCTTTAAAATTAACCCTTAACCAAGTATATAACCGTATTCATCACATAGATAATCAAATTTCAAAGCAAAATTGTGTGTGCCAATAAGATGATAAGGTGATCTTTGAAGTTTATTGGGGTTTGACGAGATTTTCACATTGCTAGCAAAATTTTAACTCACATTTTCATGAGGATATGATTTGTATTCTTACCAATTAAATCAACTTGTGTTGGCATATATAAGATAATGACTTTTAAATGAACAAAAAACTGGACAATGACTTTTAAATGAACAAAAACTGGATCATTCAAGTATGAAATATGATTATTCCGGTAAATTTGCATAAAGATTAATAAAATGATACAGAATATTTTATTATGAAAGTGCATGCATGTGCTTAGAGTGCAAGCATAAGCAATATATACCAACCCATTAACTCTTTTTTTGGCTTTATATAGTTAGTCTCTTAATCAAATCAAACTTTATTCATTGTAATGCTTACCAACAGAACCAATGTGAACAGCACTTAATCATGCTCTCCATTTATAAAATTCATGTGGTCGACATTGCTTCTGCTTCTCTTTTGTGCTATGATTTCTCACTTAATTATTATTTTCCTCAGGCTCATCATCTTTCTTCCTTTTTAAGAGGAATCTTCCATTTTCCGTTTTTATTAAAATTACAAAAGAAACAAAAAGAGGGAGAAAAAAGTTTCTGTTCCTTCCAATTTGAGTGGCACGCAACAAAATCATATATATTATATACAAGAACTCCACCCATTACTCTTCCTGAATCAGTATAATGCACTTAAATGCAGTCCAAGATTCGTAAAATATTTCTGTCCATGAATCTTATCATTATTTTGTTTCACACTATTTTCATTCATTAGTAATATTACTACACCCTTTTTATATGAAATAATAATCAGTCTTCCTCATTGTTACTTATTAATTATTGCGGTTATGTAGCTAGATAAAGCATTGTACTGATACGAATATTTTATATCACAAATTTATTGTACATAATATTTTCAAAAAAGAATAAAGAGAAAAGAGATAAGTAAAAAAAAAAAAAACACAAGAAGTAAATTTCATACATATTCTTGCTTTTTTCTATCACTATCTCTTCAAATACATTGTTACATGACAGTGAAAATTTAATTTAAATAATGCATGCATCGCAAATATTGTTATAGTAATCTACCCTCGAAACCCTAAGCGATTCATCTAATATGAAGGTATTATAAACTTATTAATCTTATAAATTTAAATATTAATTACTTCTGTCTTACATTAGATACTATAAAATGATATTCATGACTCATTTCCATCTAATGAGCTAAACATTTGAAATACATTAATGAAACCTTTTTTCACATATAGATCTAGTCATGTACCGATATCATGCATATTCTACCATAACTAGCATCAGCAATCACACTTAATGGATTTCAAAGACTAAATCTTTAAGAATAAAATTTTAAAATATGAAAAAATTGAACCCTACACCACTCATGGACTAAAATATATGTCTACTAATCAAAGAGAATTGGATCAAATAAAAAGGATTTGATATATTCTTTAAATAAGATAATGGGTTTGAGTCTTGTTAGTGGTAAAAAAAACCATGCAAGAAGTGTTGGAACATAAGTGTATGTTAAAAGAAGTCTGGCATTACTCAAACTAAAGAAAGCCTTAATATATAAATATTAAGATGTATTAATAAGCAAGTAAAAGAGCTAAGAAAAGAGGTGGGTTCGTGCGCAATAATGGCCCAACGTAGTTGTAATCTATTTACTCCCCCCACATGTGAATTAGACACGGTGTTGGATGCTTTTTCGCAAAAATTATTTTACACAGATACGTTTTTTTTTAAATATAAAATAGCTTGCTAGAAAAGTCTTATTTTTGAAGTTTCAGTTATGGGACATTATGGCTTTCAATTTTTGAATGTTGGGCCTTAATTATGTCTAATCGTCCATTTAAGATTTTTATTACCAGCTTTTTCTCTATCTTAAACTGCCCTCCAACGTTTGAAACAGACACCTTAATTGTCCTTCATTGCATCCAAACGACACCTAACGTTCATGAGAACTCGACCTATAAAAAGGTCGTGCCTGCTGAAGGTTCAGAGCAAACTAGCCTTCAAAGTTTCAAGTGCTCTCTTCTCTCTCCTTCTGCTCGCTGTGTTTTCCTAAGTTTTCTTCTTTCTAATGTCTTGCTGCCTTGTTCCGGCAAGAAGAATCCATCTAATCCTTGGAAGTTGCTGATTTATGACGGAATAACTCTTAAGAACAGTATCATCGGGCACGACTTGAATTTATTTTTTCTAACATTATTTTACCAATTGCAACTAACAATCTTAAGAGTTATGGAGTTACATCGTGATGCTATAGTTAATCCTAATACTATTGAAGTTATTGCTGTTGTATCTACAAGAGCTATCAGTGATAGTGGCGGTGGTGGTGTTGTCTTTGTGCCCATCGTACTGCCACTTCCTAAGTCGTTCCTAGACATATCAAAAATTGAGGTGTTTGATGGCAAAAACTTCAAACGATGGCAAGAACGTGTTTTCTTGGTAATGAACATACATGGGGTTGCTGTGGCTCTCACTTAAATCGAGGCTATTATAGATGTCGCAAGGCTTAGAAAGACATTTGGACTTATGACAATAAGGTATGCCGACTAAGGGTGGAAATAGGTCAAACTAGGTTAGACCTTGCCTAAATGGGCCAGGCCTGCCATGTAAGTGTTAAGCCTAAATCTAGCTTATTAATCTATATAATGCTTTTTTTTAGGCTCAGATCTGGGTCTATAAAAAGTCTGGCCTGACTTGAAGTATATTTAAAAGCCTACCAAACTGGTAGAGTTTGATAGGCCTTCAAATAGGCTTCAAGGCCTTGGCGTTGAAAGCTTTAAATAGGCTAAAAGAGCTATTTAAAGCCTATATAACAATATGAAATCAGCTAGAAAAAAAATCCATGTCTGAATTAAAAAAAAATCAATAAAGGCTTTATCTTGTATATCATCTTACATAGTATTAGTAATAACAAAAATTAATCTTACTGCACAATTCATACTCAAGTTGTAGCTAAATCTTATCAATTCAACATGTTAGTTTCTGTTTAGCCAAAAAAATTATTTATCTTTTCATGATATTTATCAATATTACATTTTACTATCAAAGTGGCTCTTATAAAGTATGTGGAACTCATTCATCCAAGTTCATTACTCTTCTGTGTAATTTACTAGATAAATTCAAAAGTCTTTGATATCTCTTAACTAAGTTTCTCATACCTGTAAATCTCCTTTAGCCACTTGTCCATACATGTTAGATGAAATTCATCATGACAAGGTAGAACTTGTGTCCTGTCTCCACCCTCATACTCCACAAGGCATAAATAGCATATGTGAAAAAAGATATTAATTAGAAAGGCAAAATTTTATCCAGCATGTTACTCATAAAAGAGGAAAAATAAAGGTTATATTATTGCTGATAGGACTTCATACTTACTGAGCAGCATCGATCTTTGTACTTGCTGATAGGCCTTTCTCATAAAATTCAATTGTGTTGTTGTTACTTGTCATTAGATAGACTTGGCCTACACAATAAATTATGGAAGAAAGCTTACGGTTAGAAGAAATAAAGCAATTCATTTTATCTGAAGCGTGTCTTCAACTGTAAACAACTGAAATAAGCTCAGAAATATAATGAACAAAAGCACTTGAAGTCGCAATTTAAGTCTTAGCATGGTCAATGAGTGCTGAGTAAGATAGTTTGGGAACTACAAAAATTTTATTAAAAAACCAAAAAAAATAAATAAATTGATAATCCCATTTACGGGATTAAAAAGCTCAAAGAAGGACTTAATGTATAAAAATTCTATTACATTTAGATTTTGGACTGCAAACAGATCAGATCCAAACTGATTTCAGCACCTAGAAGATGCAAAAATATGACATTTGGATGAAAACTAAAAAAAGTATCGTGACTCGAAATTAACTTGATATATCTTTCTAGTATTATGAAGAAGCTGCAGGCAAATGGATGTAGAGGTCGAACTGGAAAACTGGAAATAAGGGATATGCCATATACAACAAAAGTCCTTAAAACTAGAAACACACAAAATATTATTAGAACTATTGAACAGGCACATAAAAAAAACACAAAAAGTAAATTTCATACATATTCGTGCTTTTTTCTATCACTATCTCTTCAAATACATTGTTACATGACAGTAAAAATTTAATTTAAATAATGCATGCAGCGCAAATATTGTTATAGTAATCTACCCTCGAAACCCTAAGCGATTCATCTAATATGAAGGTATTATACACTTATTAATCTTATAAATTTAAATATTACTTCTGTCTCACATTAGATACAAATAAAAGATACTATCAAATGATATTCATGACTCATTTCCATCTAATGGGCTGAACATTTGAAATACATTAATGAAAACTTTTTTCACATACAGATCTAGTCATGTATCGATATCATGCATATTCTACTATATCTAGCATCAGCAATCACAGTTATTGGATTTCAAAGACTAAATCTTTAAGAATAAAATTTTAAAATATGAAAAAATTGAACCCTACACTACTCATGGACTAAAATATATGTCTGTTAATCAATGACAATTGAATCAAGTAAAAAGGACTTGATATATTCTTTAAATAAGATAACGGATTTGAATCTTGTGAATGGAAAAAAACCATGCAAAAAGATTCTCCCATTTAGAGCTAGGTGTAGTTCAAATCTAGATAAGTTTGTAGTATAAGGGACCTGGATAGTTCTTACAAAATCAAATATGTACATTTACTTGAATCAAAATGTAAGAAAAAATTTCCATCCATTTGTTAGGCACTAGCATGAGAGAATGCTGATACTGTTTATGAGTCTTGATTAGGTCATAAGTTTGGCTTGACATGTGCTTAAACTAGTCATTTTTCCGAATGCATATCCATTGAGACAGCAAACCAAAAGGAATGAAATTATATGACTTCTGAGCGTCAAGAAATCAGAACCAGTACTTTTTTCTTCTCTTCTTTTCTCTTGTGAGTGAGTGAAAGTATATATCACACAGTGTAAAACTCATAATTACTGGGAAATGAATGGCATTGAAGTTTCCTTCAAGTGCAAAACAAATATACAACAATAAATGTTCACTCTCTCTCTCTCTCTATGGGCCATCTAAACAGATATGATGAAACGTCAAGAGTTTTCTCTGGTTTATCATTTTGTCTCAGCACTATACACATTGTGTCCAATGACACGTGGATTCTACCAACAAAGATTAATCTAGTTAGTAAGGATTGGTCATATGAGGGCAAAATCTCACTAGTGATGTGAGAACATTGTTGATGAGTAACTTAAAAATATTTTTGTAAATATTTTGTGAGTTGTAAAACTATCTTAGACTTAATTGGTAAATTTTCGAGATACAACTCATCTAAATAATTGGATCGAAATAATAAAAATACTTGGTTTCTCATTATAACATACAATGAACTTGGTTCATCATCACTACTTATCAAGCTCTCATCTTTCACTCCAGCACTAGCAGTCGTATCTACTATTTACACAGTATCCCCATAGTGCTAATATTTATCCAGTATCTACAGATGTAAAGTGGCCTCGGATTACATAATTGAAGGCCATGACTAAAGGGAAGGATGAAAAGGAACGGTACAAATTAAACAAAGTAGGACCAATATAATTACTTGTGAAAGCAAAATTGTATTTTTTACAAAAGGAAAGTTGACCTCTTGATGCGGGACTGAATGAAGTGGAGGACAAAATGATGAAAAATGCCAACTCATTTTGACCCTTTTTGATTCCATACTTCTCTTCGAGTCCCATTTTTCAACATCCACACAAGCTCTGCAATTTTTCTGTGGCTCAAATTTTCTTCACACTTCACTCACCCCACATGCTACCTTCCCTCAGTGTACCTTTAATTCTCAGATTAAATTAAAACAAGAGTAATAGACCTCAGTGTTAATGAAACAGTAATACTTGTTATTGTTATGTCATGTATTTATTTAGTACTTTCTCCGATTTTATTTATAACAGAAATTTTTTTTTTTGGTGATTCTAAATATAAAGAAAAAAATAAGTTAATGGTACAATAAATTTTCCTTTTTCAAAAATTACCCTTCATCAATTACATGAGAGAGATATTAAATATATTAATGATTCAAATTAATATTAAATTAAGTATGAGTAATTTTGAAAGAAATTTAAAATACAAAATATTAATTAATTTTAACTAATTGAAACTACTTTTCTTAATACCCGTGAAATAGTTTTTTTCTCTTAGAGGGAGTATATTGATAGGAGAGCAGATGGGCTAGCCCTCATAGGGTAATTTTATAATTTCATATATTTTATCTTTGATTGTATTTATAGGTGGGTAAATTAATGGATGAATTTCCAAAAAGTATATAGGTTATTTCAAATTATCTTCTCAATAACAAGCTTTATAAATCGATAAATAAATATAATGGACCAGTTTGAGAGCCTTGATTTGTTCATAATAGGTATCGTTACTAGTCATATTCTTTTGCCAATGTTCCCCTATATATGGCATTTTGTTCATATAAGCAAGCTATTTGGTTATGGAAGATTATGAAAACAAACAATTATGATAATTATAATCGAATGAAATCTGATATTTGGATGTCAACTTTTGATCATAACCTAATTGCATGAGAGACTGAAAAAGGATGTGAGGAACATACAACCACCAAAAAAAAGTTCAGAAAATTAAGGAATCTTGGGTATATTTATATTGTTTCTTATTAGTATATAGAATAGAAAACAAGAGAAGAAAATAAATAAATAATTTTGTGGATGGAAAAGATCTTTTATGTTTTAAATGAAAAATAATAAAAAGCAGTTACAATTTATAATAATAAAAAATAAAACTAATTTTAAACTCTTTTAAAAAATAAAATTAATACCACAGGGGGCCTGAATCTTCCTTGAGGACACTTTTAGGGTCATCACCATTGGACCCTATACGATTTGATGTTTCATCGAGGCAAAATCATGGAGTTTCAAACAACATTGATTTCACTGCTCGGAAGATCACATCTTCCTCCTAGCTCAAGACACAAGTACCTTCCACACATTTCAGAGGAGGGTATACATCATATCATAAACAATCATTAGTGGTAGAACCCTCTACTCCTTTTCCTTCTATTCCTTTATATGATTATGAGTTTGATTTTTCAACAAAGAGATTTTTTTTTTCCATATGATATGATTACATGACTCCAATACGTTTCTCCTCCATCATTTCTGCTGCTTTTCATGGAATAGTATCTTTCTCAATGTGAAAAATTCTGGGATAGATAAAGATTGAATAACAGCAATATAAAATACTACTATACCTATATAAATCTTAATATATACAACTCTTAGAAGAACATATTCTGTAGTAGCATTTTACCGAAGCTTTTCTTTAATGCATGCAATAGTATAATTTATATGCACATATACCAGGTCGTATTAATTAAAATCTATTAAAAAAAGAGTATCAGCAATTTATTGTTTTCTTAAAATGGACAGTTGGAGTTCGCACATAAATATGGAAATACGTCTGCCCATTAGAAGATAGAATCAACATTTTTTGGTGCAAATTTTCAAGTAAATTATAATTCTATCAATCATATATATATGCCATGACGAAAAAATAGAGTATACGGGAATTGAATTTTATTCAAAAAAAGGGTTTAACATATAGCATGTTGATAATAAATTAATTTGTTCATAACGCACTTAATTTATCCAAAAAAAATTTCTGTATTGAAATCTTTTTGATGTGCCATTCTAGCTAGCTAAAGTAGGTGACCACATCATCCAAATTATATATATAATAGAGTAAGTGCGTTCGGTAGAGATGTATATATGCATTCAAGAAAATTAAAGTGAATGAGCTAGTGAAGTGATATAGAGCAAATGTCTAGCTAGATAGACTATTTTTGTGTTACTTATCTGCTAAACATTACTTTCATTTCCATGAATGGGGAGTGCATTAACTTATTGAAACAACTCTTAATAAGTTTGTTCATCGCTTTAACATAATTAAAGTCATTAATCTTTGTCATATATAATAACCCTCTACTGCGTATAGGCGCCTATTTTTTGGTATAGTATAACAAGATTAGGAATGGACATGCTAATTCTTCAATTAAGGTTTTTCTGGGCCAAAACTTTAATTAAAGCATTTAAATGTTCATCTTAACGAGATTCGTCGACCCATATTACATTACTTTAGATTACATTAGTTTACAAGAATCGGTCTTTTTCCCCCTCATTAAAGTTTGATATGTCTTGTGTTGAGAATAATAGAATCAGCACATAATGGTTAGAAATTGTCTGAAACTAGATGAACTTTTCTGATATATATATATATATATATATAAAATTCTTAGTTCTTGCGTAAAAGATAATACAGCTAGCCATTAATTACAGTATTAGTGAAATACAAAACACCCTTTTTCTGCATTGGGAAATATATACAGCTATATATGCAAGTAGGGAGTACAGCATGAGGATAGGGATTCCCTCTCCATTTGGTTAATTTGGATTGTTCAATACCATACTCACAAATGTGTAAATCATATTGGAAAAAGAAAATCATTTAATAAAGCTCTACAAAGTCTTTCTCCATAAAAAGTTAGTGACTCACACTCACACACCTCAAATTTAGGAAGAACGTAAGAACTAGGAAACATTAAACTAGTTTGCAAAACATGGATTTGGCTCAAATTCAAAATTGAAAAGCAAGTTAATGGTTGCGTTGACTCAAACTTAATTGGTAAAATTGAATTAGGTGCCCTAAATATCTTTGGTGTAATTTTTGTTAGTACTCTCTGTGATATTCAATATAAATATAAAATTCTTTTAACTAAATTTCATATATTAATAATGAGAGTTAAATTTAGTTAATTACTTTAATTTTTAAAAATATCACAATGTCTTTTCAAAACTATTTTTAGTAAATTTATTTATCTTTCTCTCTTTTATTAATTAATTGAATAAGGATATTTTTCTAGTAATATATAATAAATACTATCTCGAATTTTGGAAAGAGTCCTATATTTAAAATCAAGGTACATAATTCTCCTTTGACAGGCGCAATAAATTAGTTTAATCTTTTATTTCAACTCTCATAGATGAAACAGATGAAGTTCATTATTATTGGAATCCTAGTTCATTACAATGAAATTTTATGATAAAATTAATTGTTGTTAAGAGGCTGCTGAGATAAACTTGTCTTTCTTTTTAATGGTTACTTTAAACAGAGGCTTACCTGAACGACACTACATATTTTGTTGTTACTGACAAGGCATGGTAGTTAGTTGGTAGCAAGTCACTTGATACTTCAGGCACACGCACCATTAGGGAATGAAGGCACATACAAGTTAAAATGAAAATAGAGAGCTATAAGCAAAGAATGAAAATAGAGAGATAATATAAAATTGAATCTTTCATACAAATACATTAATTCATATATAACATATAGGATGACAAGTAACCCAAGTAAAAAAAACATATAGGATGTCATGAAATAATGTTATTATGTGAAATTTACATCTCATTTTTATATGTATACTTTTTTTTCTCTTTATACCTCTGCTACTATATATGTTATAGTGTTAATTGAATTTCTTATATTAATGCATTTATATATTTGAAAAACGAGTGGCATAAGAGAGTATGATTATCAATGTCCAACAAAAAAAAGCAAGTATGATTATGTATAGAATTTACATATCATAAATCATAATATTATATTCATCCTCTATTATCTTTATACATTTTTTTTTTGTGAACGTAAGAAATCCAAATAAATGTAAATTGAAGATGTCAATTTTTTCGGTAACATGAAGAAGGCATTTTGAACCAACCACATTTAACTCAAATGGTACACTATCGTCTTTTTTTTTTTTAATGAGGTCTTGGATTCAAACCATATAAATGAAAAAAATTATATTCACATGATTCCACTTTACTCGATATAAATTAATTGGGATTCGATATGAATTTTAAAATCATATGCTATATAAAATAAAGGAAGGTAATTTGAGGCAAATGCAGTAATGGTAGAAATAAAGAACCACGATTGATGACTAATGTCTAAAGCATCTTTTTCAAGTCCAATATTCACGGCTCCTGGCAATGTTCCACTGTTCACTTATGAAACTGCAGCAACTATTTTCCTTTTTCTCTCTCTCATTAGTTTCAAGTCTCAACCACTAATTTTCTCTCTCTCTTCCTGTGGGATTCCAAAAGTCAACTACATCCTCCCCTATATATATCATCCAGTTTGGGCTCTCTCATTACCGAAGAGACAAACAATTGAAACCATAACCTCTAAGCCATTTCTCTCTCTAACTTTGGAGTTGTGGGGTGTCTGGAGAGATGGACAATGAGGAGATTCCTTCAGCACCTACAACACCGGGGACTCCCGGTGGACCTCTCTTTGGAGGTTTCAAGTCGGAGAGAACTAATGGGAATGGTTATGGAAGGAAATCGCTTCTCAAGAATTGCAAATGTTTCAGTGTTGAAGAATGGAACGTAGAAGAAGGAGCTTTACCCAGAGTCTCTTGCTCATTGCCACCACCTCCTGTCCCTCTTGCACGAAAGGTACATCACCATCAAAAACACAGAATTACAGAAAATATTCATAAGGAAAAAGATCACATTTTTATGAGAATATTGGTAATCCAACACTAACACACGTTTCCTTCATGTGTTGGCTTTGTCGGGTTGATTTCGAAAACAGAGAAAAACAGAAAAGATAAAATTTTTATGAGAAAATTGGTAATCCAACGCTGACCCATGTTTACTTCATGTGTTAGTTTTGTTGGGTTGATTTCAAAAACAGAGAAAACAGGAAAAAAAATCAACTTTTCATGAGAAAATTGGTAATCCAACGCTAAGCCATTTTTCCTTCATGCGTTGATACCGTGAACAGGTAGGAGCTGAGTTCATAGGCACTCTCATTCTCATGTTTGCTGGGACAGCCACTGCTATAGTTAACCAGAAGACACAAGGTGCCGAGACTCTAATCGGATGCGCTGCCAGTACAGGCCTCGCTGTCATGATTGTCATCCTCTCCACCGGCCACATCTCTGGCGCTCATCTCAACCCCGCCATCACCATTTCCTTCGCTGCTTTAAAGCACTTCCCATGGAAACACGTAATGTTCTCTTAGTTTTTACCAATTCACTTAGACAGATATACAGAAACAACAGAATATTTTGTTTTAACTGCAATCTGATACAAGTGTGAGACACATAATTTCTGTATCTGCAGGTGCCTGTGTACATTGGAGCACAAGTATTGGCGTCAATATGTGCTGCATTTACACTGAAAGGGATATTTCATCCCTTCATGAATGGAGGAGTTACTGTTCCTTCAGGGGGATATGGCCAAGCCTTTGCTTTGGAGTTCATCATCAGCTTCAACCTCATGTTCGTCGTGACTGCGGTGGCCACCGACACAAGAGCCGTAAGTAGCTTATATGCCATTAACACCACTAGCTAATTCTAGAGAAACAGGACATGGAGCTAAAGGATGGAATGTTCAGTAATTTTAGGAATCTAGCAATTCAAAGCTCTAGAATCTAAAAAGAGTTCTTTGTTTATCACTTGCTTTTTATATGCTTCGGTGCTTTCAAAAATGGAAAAGAAGAGAGTCTATGGTGAGGATATGTATATGGGATCTTCAGAGTTGGACCAGAAAAAAGATAATATAATGAAAAGTGGAGATTTACTTACTAAATCCCAGAACCTTTATTGATGTTGGAGATGGTGAATGAATACAGGTGGGAGAGCTTGCGGGAATCGCTGTGGGAGCCACTGTGATGCTCAATATTCTCATAGCTGGGTATGTCCCACCTCATACAATAATTTTCGAGTCAGGTCAGAGAGATTATTATTATTATTCCTGGTATTCTATTTTGTTAAGAAAAGTGGTTGATGGGTGATACAGGCCTGCAACGGGAGCGTCAATGAACCCAGTAAGAACACTAGGGCCCGCAATAGCAGCAAATAACTACAGAGCCATATGGGTGTATCTGATAGCTCCCATAATAGGAGCTCTGAGCGGAGCAGGCATCTACACTTTAGTGAAGCTCACTGATGAACAAGAAGAAGATGCCAAGGGTACTACTTCAGCCGCTGCTAGCTTCAGAAGGTGACTCTGTGATCATCTCACCCAACAAACACAACTTGGATTTTTGTGGCTCAATTATGAAAGAAGTGAGCAAGAATTAGCCATCTTTCGGTACATGCCTATATGTGTGTGTGTTAGTTGAACCAAGTATTTCTATCACAGGATTTTGTATGATCAGATGCATATAATGTTTAAGCAAGAGTCAGTGCTGTGTAATATATGTACATAATAGACTGTCTTTTATCTTTTCTTTTGTGATCAATGACCATATCAATTGAAGGTAAGCACAGAACAGAGAATCAAACAACAAACAAAAAACAAAATCAAAAGATCAAGACAGGACTGAGTGGTAAAGTAAAAACTATTTGATCCATACTTGCTAACATCATCTTCTTCAACCTAAGAAATGAAAAGGGTCTTGCTTCAACCAAATGGTGATACAGAATGCCCAGTTCATATTGATAAAAAAAGGGGAAAAAAATACTCAGTTCATCAAAGCAAACAAGCATTGTAGTTAATGTCTCTCCTCTTGAAAGATTAGCACTATGCAACTTGGGCTTCACGAGTTTTAAATTTTGTACTTGTTTTTGTCTGTCCACATCAATTCTCAAGGCACAAACTCAGCATGTTAAATACCTAATTAAACAAGTTAATTCCAAGATGACATTGTGATAATTTTAATCAGCGTCTCAATAGTAATTTCTTTTTTGAGGTTTTACTTCCGCATCCTCACACCCTTCGCTGCACAAAATAAAATGAAATAATAAAATATGAATGAACAAAATAATCAATACAAAAAATAAAATCAATACCCAGCCATACTATTTACAAATCGTGAACCATTAATTTCTTTAGTCTCTATGTAATACACAGGAGTTCATATAATTTTAAATACATATGTGGTATTTTTCAAAAAGAAAAATGAAAATATACATTGTTAAATGGTAATTATATGACATAATATTTTTTAAAGTGAACACATGAGTATTCCCAATCAACAGTCAAAAATGAATTTTTTTAAGATGTAGAAATTATCAAAATAAGTTTTTCTTTTTTCAATAAGATCTTTTCTATATATATATTGTTAAGAATCAAATTCTGAATAATATATTTAAAAGACACAGTTATTTGTCAAAATTGGGGCAGACCTAATGATAAAAGGACATTATAAATACTATTATCCCAAGAGAAGGAAAATTTCCTCCTATCTTGTAATATATTTTTTTTCTTAATGTTTTTTTCACTCTTCTCTTCCTTTAAACAATGACTTTAGTCACTTACTAGTATCACCTCTGTGTGTGTGATGCACGGATTATTTAAATTATCACAATGAAAAAAATAATATATATATATATATATTTAATTTTAATACAAAAAATTTTAATAGTATTAGTTAATTCTAAATTTGTTTAACTTGTGTTTTCTTAAACCATTAAAACAAAGTCACATCGTGCATGGTGTGATATATGAGTTGTTTTTGTAATTTATACCAAATAATTTAAATTTTAAGTAAATGTCGAGAAAGAGACAGTCATGCCTACCAGGGTTGATATATGTGTTTTCAAAATTGCAGCAATTGTTGGACTCTCTTTCAGTTTCATTATGGGATTTTCAGCATTGTTCCTTGCTATCTCGGTGAGAAAATTATGGGCGTCTAATGTTCACCCAAGACGCAGGGATCATTGCTTTGAATTTTGATGTAAATGATCACTACACTAGATAAGGTAATAACTGGTATTTATTTTTTGCTTTTACTAGTATTTTTAAAATGTCAACTATGCGGGCATCATTAAAAAGGAAAATTAACTAAAGTTAGCTTTAAATGGTGTTTCTTAACCTAGCATTTGTAGATTTATTTTACAAACGCCAACTTTGTTCTTTTTATTTTTTCTAAAAAAGATTTTTATTGGAATTTATTTAAATAAATGCCAATATTTTAAAAAAAAATATTTTCATTTTCTTTACTATTCTACTTATTATACAAATATTTACTACCTATTATACAGTTTTTTTTTTTACAAAAGTCAATTTTATTAATAAAAAATAAGACTACAAACACCAATTCAGAAACAAAAACAAAATCTAGAATCCAATCTATTGGCAAAGAAACAAAGAAGAACAACAAACAACCTAAACTACAACCTATGGAGTAAAAAAGAATCAGCCAATTATGTCTTCCCTGTCACCAACACATATGCATGAACTAGTAACACCTGCATCAGCCAAATCCATCTCAACAATCCAGGGCTCTAAAATGCAGAGACACATGGCTAAGAGGAATGAGAACAAATGTAGTGTTAATATCAGTTCGGGACATACTCTAACCTGTTTGTACCAAGCTTGCTTGCATATCTTGTCATTAGCGTGTTACGTCCAAGTTTTCAAAAGGAGGACATAATTAGTCTTCCTTATCTAGCCTCTGTTTGGTCCCATCAGCTCCATCAACTGGAGGCAATGTTTACAGAGAAAAAACAAGAGATAAAATTGTTGTTGCGAAAATGAAAGATGGACAGAGTCCAAAATCCAAATAAAAAAAGAAAAGACACATGACATGAAAGATATGTCAATAATATATGGTTATTTGGCCTAATATCTCATTAAATAAACCTAAAATGATGCTGTTTTGTATTGTCTAAACCTAGCCTTCTTCCTCCTCAAATTTTTATTTAAAAAATTTAGAACAGTCATGATTTCAATCGAGGACAACCATAAGCCCCCCTTCCCAATGCATCATATTCTGTTATGGGAATCCAAAATTCCAGTTTCATCGGATAGAACGCACACAACATAGTCCTCTAGCATATAGGAGTCCTAATTCAGAGTCAAAAAGGTAATAAAAAAGGCCAGAAAAGGCATGGTGAGAAAGCTTACAAGATTAGGCTTATAGACATTATGGACAACAGAGGCACCAGCAAGAAGAGAGAAGACAACAACAACACAGGACCAAGCCAGGGATGGAGTCCCTGTTGGCTTCCTTCCACCTCCAAATTTTTTATTCATGCCCAAAATTGTGGCCTGAGGGATGAGACAACCTCACGTACTGCCCGAACTCTCGGTACAAATAGCTTCTGCTGCACCTGGATTCCTAAGTAGCTTTTCTGAATCTCAATTCGCAACTCATAAATAATTTTAGCAACATAGATGGAGAACCTGCCCCAGCCTAACTTATGCATTTCAAGTTCAGGACTGCAAATGGATAGGGCAGAGCAGACTTTCCCCAAACCCATCCCCTTAAAATTGCCCTAGTATCACATTTTATACCTAAACCAAACGTGTTCACCATTCCATATTTAAATCTATAGATTGTGAACATAAACTACAAAAATAGCACATCAAATGCAATATCTTTACATAAACATCCAAAGAATAAAATTCAAACATCTCAACTTTTGGCTGCAATATTTAAAAGATTAAAATACAAAATCGAGATTAATAATATTTTCAAACACACACACACCTGTGAAGCAAAGGACTGCTCCTACGTAATGCAAAATTATTCATCATTTTCTTCTTACTCTCACGCTTCTGGTTTTCACCAGACTTGTCAATAGTTGTTGAGTTTTAAGAATGAACTTTCATATGAAACATGTGGTGAATCTACAAGCTACAAGTCATCACGGGCCAACAAAACCAACAACTAAAACAAACTGCATTTTTGTCTCTGCTGAAGCCATTGAAACACAATTAAAAATTGCATTCCAGTTTCAACTTTCAAATAAACTCACAAAGGTAGATTTTCACTATATGGCTTGTATTCAAAATTCAACTGCATAATGAGAATAGTTTCTTACATCCAATCAAACTAAACTTACAAGCATGTCCTTAAACCAGTAAATAAATGACAAACCTTTGCAAATGAAAAATCCTGTAGTTGTAAAAAGAAAACAGCAATTAGAAACTTACTTTCAAATATACATTCAAACCAAAAAGAAAAAAAAAAGGAAAGGAAAAAAGAAATAGCAATAAGAAATATTGTCAGGAAAATGATCAAGACACCTTTCAAATATTGTATACTTCTATTGTCTATATTAAATACAACAGACATAAAACAAGTCTAGACTAGGATATAGAACCTGAAGAATGGAAGTATCCAGCCTTTCTTTCAATCTTCTTTTTTATTTTGGACCAACTAGCCTTTATTTTAATCTAATATCAATTGCAAAACTGATTAAATCATATTCACCGCATCAGCACATTTCTGTGTCCATAATAACTAGTGTCATACCGTTCCCTGCCCATAGTCATCTCCTTCTTCAACACATTATCCGGAAAATATCCAACAACAACAATGGAAGTAGATTGATTGAATATCAACATATAAAGTATAAAAATTAATAAACAGATAATTAAATATCACTTGTGACCCGTTCACTAATGTTTCTTCAAAAGAACAAGGTACAATTCTCAGATAATCTCACAAGGAAAAGTGAAGAAATATTTCCATATTTGGCACAGAGCCAGCTTCAAGGATTAAAAAGAATATCTAAGTGGACTAAATTTTTTTAAGAAAAAGGTCCTTCATACTATGCAAATATGAAGCCAAGCATTAATGCATTTGTCCAGTAAAGTTGTAATGAGTTTTAGCTCGAAATAACAAGAAGTCTGCATGTTGAAAGTTGTTAAAATCATATAGATTTTTTCCATGAGACATTAAGCAAAATGCTTGATAGCTCGTGGTTATATCTCCCACCCTCCACGGGACAACGCTCCATTAAATTCAATTAAATATGTATTAAACTCTCTTAAACGCTTCTTCCTGTGCAATTAGTTACATAGAATTTATATTTTGAATAAAAAGAAATATTTGTTTCTTGTATTTAAGACCGAAGAGAATAAGTCACTTTTAATTACATTCTTTAAACCAAGAAAAGCTACTTGTATAAATAAAGTTGTCTAAAAATTATTTTAATTTCTATTTTTATCCCTAATAAATACCACAATTTTAATATACTCTCTAAAACAATTAATACTCCATGAAATAATTGATAATATGGGTATTTTTTAAATAAAATAATTAATACATTATAAAATCTTACAAAGTGACTTATATTATGAATTATAAAATTCTTATAAAATATGACTTATATATGATCTCAAAAATAAGCAAAAAAAAATACTTCACATAAATCAATATTATAAGTTGAAGTTTGTTAACATTATTTAATTTATAGTAAAAATACTATTTTTTCCAAAATTCTCTTAATTAATGGTATTTTTGTACATTAAATTAATTAATGCTAAAGAAAAGTGCAGAGTAATCATAAATAGTGCATCATTTGTTTAATAAGGAATACTATTGGAGGAAAAAAAAAAAACCTAGGCTGGAGAATTGAGAGGACAACTCCGTGTCATTATTTTATACTATTTTGACTTTAAAAAATGAAAATTAAATTTTGTAATTTTTAGTTGATAATATATTTATTAAATTTATCTTGACAAATAATTTTTAGAATTACTGCCCATTTCTCTTTTTTTTTAATATTTTTTTAAGATTTTAATTTATATATAAAAAAATATAATTCATATATGAAAATTCATTTTAAATTTTATAAGGAGAGGAGGAAAAGTGTTTTTTTCCCTAATTTGATTTAAAAAAATAAAAAAAATTTCCTTCTCTTTTTTTTTTTTCTACAAGAACTAAATAAGGGGTTAACAAATGATCCAAAGTATCAATTTTTTGTATTAAATAAATTGTTAAAAAAATTTACTTGTTATCATGTTATCGTGAGAGAGATTAGTTTCAGTTAGGGTACTCTGCTGAAAAAAAAAACAGTGACACTAAATTAATTACATTGACTCCCTCCGACCCAAATATCTATATCCTCATTGGTGTGGGAGGCGCCAGTATATTTCCTTTCAACGGTCTGATTTGCTGTTGTTCCGAAGACGATCATGATTCCATGCGTCACTTCTTCCACTAACGGTATCTCTTTTTTTTTTTTTTTTTGGGCCAATATTTTTGGGTATGATTCTCATATTACGTTGGATTACACCCTTGATGGGTGGAAATTGAGGGCCTAAATTCAAAGTATAATAAAAATATTTTATTTAATATTAATTTAATAAGAGAGGGAGGGAATAGTTAAATGTTAATTGTTCCCACATAATGCACATTCTAAGAAAAATCAGTGAACGTGTGTGCGTACGTGAAGGTAAGTTTTAGTTTTTTTCAAAAGTGACTCTCTAATCCTGAGGGTAACTTTTGGTGAATTTTCTCTGGAAATCTCTCTCTCTTCCTCTCAATTTTTCTTCCCGAGTGTATCTACGATGTACCAGTAAACAAACTCCGAGTGAATTTGTTTCTACCATCTGAAATTTTTCATCCTCTCTGTGTGGAAGAATACTTTCTCAATCGGTATGTATGTCTTCCCTACCTTTTATTCTTTTATTGGCATCAGAGCATGAGTTTAAATTCAGAGAAAATCTATATCCGCTGCAAATTTTTCACTTGAAAATTAGAAATTGTTTTCTCTGAGTTCCATAATTTGTATGTGGTATATATCTTTCTTATGAGTTTTGTTGTATAATTTTGTATACTGTTTATATTCATAAGATATGCAAATAGGATTTAGTATAGGGAATCTCAAAATTTAAAAAAAAAAATTATACACAGTACAGTTTTTTTGAGTACTGTAAAAATAATCCATTCCTAGAAAATGAATACACCATCATGTAGAGAATAAAGAGATGAGAAAAAGACTACTAAAATCGTGTTAAAATGAACACTGGATTAGAGAGATAGTGTTGAAAAAAGTTTCAGTCTGCATGGAAAATTCAAAAAATTGGGTTTATTGAAATCATAATTTTTTGGACAATCGAAGGCCACCATCATGTAGAGGACATCGAGACGAGAAAAACGACACCAAGATCGCCTCAGATGGACATCGAACGAAGGAGAAAACGACAAAAAATGATGGCAGGTTCGTGGGTCCGTACCGGGTCGGGTTGACCTGGCGGGAGGTCAGGGATGACCTCAGCGACGCGTTGTTTTGCCTTAAAAAAAAAACCAAAATTGACGATGGGCTGGATATAAAAAAATTTTTTTTTGGGCTACAGCAGCTCAGCCCAACGAATAAAAAAACAAAAAAAAAACAAACAAAAACAAATAATTTTTTTTGGCCCGGCATCCTTCGGCGCTATTAAAAAAAATTAAATTAAAAAAAAATTTTTGGGCCAAGACATTAGGCCCATAAACAAAAAAAAAGGGTTGTGATTGCTGACGTGGCGCGTGGAGCCCATCAGCACGTGATTAGGCCATGTGGAGGACACTGTCAGAACCCTGGCGATGCGTGGAAGATGTCTGGCTGGCACGTGTGGCTGAAATTGCTGTATACGACAGCGCGTGGAGTTCACGCGCCTCCCTCACGCATGGACTAAATTTTTTTCATTTTTTTTGTAGTATGGACTTCTCTGGGTGCGTGGGGGCGCGTGCAAGATTATTTTTTACCACGGTTTGCTTCTAAAAATTCCTAAATTTGAGATCTTTAATTTGATATACTATTTGCCTAGTTTTGAGATAATTTTGGATCTGTTTAAAGCTATTTCAGTACATTTTTTTAATTTTAAAAAAATTATTTTAATAATTCCCACTATTTTATTGAAGGTTAAAAAAATAATGAAGTAAGAAAATTCTGAAAGCACTGAAATAGTTGGATATAGTTCTCCAAGTTATAAGTATTTGGAAGAACTTATTTCAGGTGGTGAATTTTTTTATGAAGATCCTAATAAGGAGTTTCTAGAAGGAGAAGAAATTCCTAAGGAACTTCAAGAAGTGTATACAGATTCAAATGGGTCAAAGGAAGATAAAATTATTTTTTAAGAACCTAAAGCTGAAGATCAAGAAGTAGATAAACCCCTTACCTACTCTATAGCACAAGACATAACAAATAGGGATGCAACAAAAATAAAACATTTAAAAGACCTGTATCCAATTCTTGCAAAGTATTCACACTTTGTGGTGAATATGGAAGATGTTGAGTCCTTCGCAAACGTCATTATTAAGTTAAGAGAAAATCTGAATACACAAAACAAGAAATATTCAGATTACACCTAGGTCGATGCGATTAATAGAGCTACGAAAATATCGAATCGCATTCTTAAGAGGAAAATTATTAATTTCTGTTTTCCTGTTTAATTTATGTATTTTTTTAATTTTTTTTTGTACAATGACTATGTTCTTGTATGGATTTAATATTTTTTTATATATGCTTTATTTGAGTGGGAGCTCTTAAAATACGATTTTTTTAGTTAATTATTCTAGTACTTGTATTAAATTTTTAATAGAAAATAATGATAACACTAGTATTCGTGTGATGGGAGATACACTTGTGGTCTCCTGATCATAGAACTAAGAAAATTATTATTGTTCTAATAAGAAATAATATAAGTATATGACATTGTATATTGTACTGTGCTACATGTACATTTTATTGATATATTCTTTAGTTCAGCTCAATAATAGAAGTCATTTATGTGAGATAGTTTAGTAACTGATTTGAGGATGGCAACCAAGAGTATAATGGCTGAGCTGAACAAGGAAGATAAACTAAATGGGGATAATTGGGACATCTGGCACCGATAGGTTTCATATATATTAGAAGAACAAGATGCTGTAGAGCCACTGACTATAGTCATGGCACAACTAGAAGCAGGCAATACAGCCCAACATAGGAGAGACCAAGAGGTCTACATGGCTTGGAAAAAAAAGAACAGCATAGCACGTATTACAGTGCTGGGCACTATGGCCAATGACCTAGTGTGTGAGTATGAGAAATATTCAACTGCACAAGCCATGTGGACGGCATTAAAGGATAAGTTTGGAAGTACCTCTACCACCAAACTAAGAAGGCTGATAATTAAGTTTGATACTTATAAGTTAAGGCCTAATACTCCTATGAAACAGTATCTACGAGAGATGGCCAGCATGATCAGAGAATTGAAGGAAGCTGGGCATGAATTGTCTGATGAACAGCAGATCCAGGCTGTTATTAGGTCACTCCCTTCAAGTTGGGAACACATGAAAGTCAACTTGACCCATAATGAGAATATAAACACTTTTAGTGATGTGGCGAAACACCTGAAGTTTGAAGATGAACGTCTAGAGGCCTACAGAGCATCTGGATAAGCCTATCTGACTGAAGGAGCAGAAACTTCTAACCCTAAGCCCAATTTCAAAAAGGGCAAGAAATATCAAGGACAGGATAAGAAGAATGGCCTGAAATTTAAAAAGGGAAATAAATCTTTCAAGAAAAGAGGGAAGAAAGGCGGAAAGAAGAAGAAGACTGACCTGAGTAAAGTTAAGTGCTATTCATGCCTGAAAATGGGTCATTTTGCAAGGGATTGCCCTGAGCAAAATGAACGTGAAAATGTATTAGTGAATTATGTTAATTCACATATGTCTTATGTTTCGAGTACTATTTTTTTAACAGAAATTATTTCTTCTTCTTGGATAATTGACTCAGGCTCCACAGACCACGTGAGCAGGGATCGAGGATTCTTTACAGAGTACCATCGGTTGCCGAATCAAAGCAAGTGGCTTTATGTTGGTAATAACGCGAGAATTGAGGTGAAAGGCATAGGAACCTGCAAATTAACTTTGCGAGGTGGAAAAACCTTAATCCTCTATGATGTACTCCATGCACCTGACATTCGACGGAACTTAGTTTCTATTTCCTGCTTATTAATTTATGGGTTTAATGTAAATTTTCATGATAAAGTAACAGACATTTCATTAAAGACAACCTTTTATGGTTCAACTTTTCTTTCAAAGAAGTTCTTTGTTATGGACATTATTGATGTACTTTATATGCATGATTGCTTTGCAACTTCTTCCAATTCAAATGTTGATATGAATGTTTGGCATGCTAGACTAGGACATATTAATCAAAATAGAATGATTAAACTAGCTAAAGAAGGACTGTGAGGTGAAATTGATAAAATGGAAATGTCCTTGTGTGAGCATTGCCTAGCTGGTAAAGCAACTAGAAAACCATTTGGACCTAGAACTAGGGCAAAAACTCCATTGCAATTAATCCATTCAGATGTTTGTGGTCCTATGAGTGTGAGGGCAAAACATGGAGCTGTTTATTTCATCACTTTCATTGATGATTACTAGCGATTTTGTTATGTCTATTTGATGTCACATAAATCTGAAGCACTAAAATGTTTTAGACGATACATGAACTTAGCTGAAAATCAAATGGACAAGAAAATCAAAGCATTAAGAATCGATCGCGGATGTGAATATTTATCGGATCAATTCAAAAAGCTCTGTGAAGAAAAGGGAATAGTAAGGCAACTTACAATCCCTAGCACCCCACAACAAAATGGTGTAGCCGAAAGAAGAAATAGAATATTACTAGACATGGTTAGGTTCATGATGTTACAAGCCAATCTACCCATTTCGTATTGGGGAGATGCAATTTTAACAGCAGCCTTCATATTTAACCGTGTGCCTTCAAAATCGGTCACATCAACACCCTATGAGTTATGGAAAAATCGTAAGCCAGATTTAAATATTTTAAAACACTGGGGGTCGGCAGCTTATGTTTATGATACTTCCCACAAAAATGAAAAAATAGGTCCAAGAGGGAAGAAATGTATCTTTATTGGATACTCTAAACAATCTAAGGGTTACGTTTTCATTGGAGAAAACCAGGATGAAAGTGTCACTGAAATAGAATCTAGAGATGCAACATTTCTAGAAAACGAATTTCCTAGCAGGGGTGAGGTAGATCGTACTGTATTTCTTTATGAGATACATGAAGAAACTGAGGAACAAATTTATATACTTCAACCTCTTAATTCGAGTGGGAGCTCACAAGGACAAGTACAAGATTCTGTTCAAGAACAGAATAACTTACAAGAGATCCCACTACGGAGAAGTAACAAAGAAAGTGTACCAAAGAGACGTTTCTCAATAGAATGGACTGCACTTATAGTTACCCCACAAGATTATGATGAGCCTAATTCAATACATGAGGCTTTATCATGCCCTACTAGTAACGAATGGAAGAAAGCAATGGAAGAGGAAATGAATTCAATGAGGATAAACCAAGTTTGGGATTTGGTCAATCTTCCATCTGGATGCAAGGCAATTGGGAATAAATGGATTCTCAAAATTAAGAGAAATGCAGATGGATCGATTGAACGATACAAGGCTCGATTAGTGGCAAAAGGGTATACTTAACAGAAAGGTATAGATTATGAAGATACCTTTTCACCTGTTGTGCGTTTTAACTCCATAAGACTAATTCTGGCAATAGTAGCAAGTTTAAATCTAGAATTACATCAGATGGATGTAAAAATAGCATTTTTAAATGGTGAACTGGATGAAGAAATCTATATGCAACAACTATTAGGCTTCATTGAGAAAGGGAAAGAGAATAAAGTCTGCAAGTTAAAAAGGTCCATTTACGGACTTAAACAATCATCAAGACAGTGGTATTTGATGTTTCACCAAGCTATAACCTCGTACGATTTCCAAATGATCGACGAGGACCACTGTGTATACATCAAGAATTTTGAAAAGAATCTTGTGATCTTATCCCTTTATGTGGATGATATACTATTAGCCAGAAATAGTCTAAAATTGATTATAGCTATTAAAAAATGGTTATCTTTGAATTTTGAAATGAAAGACATGGGTAAAGTTGATTATATACTAGGAGTTAAGATCCATAGAGATCGCCCAAGAAAATTAACATCCCTTTCTCAAAAAAATTACATTGAGAAAATTCTTGAGCAATTTAACATGAAAAACTGTAAACCTATGGATACCCCTATTTCAAGAGGAGAAAATATGAGCCGAGATATGTGTCCTCAGACTGAGTCTGAAAAGAAGATGATGGAAAGAGTCCCTTATTCTAGTGCAGTTGGTAGTTTAATGTATGTCATGATGTGTATGAGACCAGACATATGTTATGTAGTTGGTTTGGTCAGTAGGTACCAGTTAAACCCTGGACTGAAACATTGGAAAGCTGTGAAGAGAATTATGAGATATTTGCAAGACACAGCAGATTATGCCCTATGTTATCAAGGAAGCGATTTACGCTTGGTAGGATACTTCGATGCAGATTGGGGAGGAGATCTAGATGAGCGCAAATCGACTTCTGGATATGTTTTTCTGCTAAATAATGGAGCTATATCTTGGTGTAGTAAGAAACAGACTTGTATTGCTTTGTCTACCATGGAAGCAGAGTTTGTTGCATGTTCTGTAGCAATACAAGAAGCAATATGGTTGAAAAGATTCATAAAACACTTAGGGATTATTGGTGATAAATTGGATCCAATTTTGATAAACTGTGATAGCGAGGCTGCCATTGCCTACACTAAAGATCTCAAGTATTATAGTAAGAGAAAGCACATAGACATCAAATATAATTTTGTAAGAGATGCCATAGTACAGAAAAGTGTTACAATTCATCATATTTCTACACGTCAAATGATTGTTGATCCCTTTACCAAGCCAATACCTAGAGATATATATGTTAATCATGTAAAATTACTTGGTATTCGTAGGATATGATGTAACACAAATCTCTGTAATAATCAATTATATGAATAAAATTAAGTGTATTTTTCTACAATTGAGTCATTTGAGTACATATACTTCTGAAAAAAAAAATACAATGTCTAGTATGTCGTACATGTTGATAAGGTTAGCTTTCTCATACAAGCAACTACCTTTGATACTCATAGAGAGTGGGCAAAGATGAGACATCTTTTGTATTCACTAGTAAATCTACAAGAGGGCAGATATGACAGTTAAACAATACAAAATAAGTCGTCCTGACAAAAGAAGAGAATAGGTCGGGATAAGAGCTAATAAATATAAATTTTGGATTGAATTATGGATACCCACAATCCATAATATATGTAACCAGATGAAAATTATCCAACAAAGACGTTATGATAAGTGAAAGTATTGGTAGAATTCGGGTTAGACACTGTGTGTGTTTGAACTTAAATCTGTACGGTGTTAACAACAAAAACAAAATCAACATACGCTCTTATGTGATAAGAATAACATCGTAGCATGCAATTCATACTGCATGTGTTTTTAAAATTGCAATTGGGAAGTAAGTGAATAGATCCTTGCTTCATTACTGTGTGAGTCCTAGAGAGGAATAAATCCTCTCATTAATGTCCTTATGACTTTGACATTTTTCATGGAAAATGATTCAATGTTAGCTACTTTAGCATATATCTAATGGTCATGATAAATTCGATCAAAAGATCTTATACTAGGAAAGCAATTGTTTCATATTAAAATGAAATATGGACGAAAGGAAGATTATCTGAATATATACACGCTTATACTGATGTCTAAGACATGTCCGTTAAGAAGTTATGATGTTAACATCTTAAACGTAGACACTAAGTATACAAGAGTTAGGCAATCTAAGTTTATATAAAAACTTATGAGGGATTAGATTTGTCATGGATAAAAGTGTATATGGATAAATCTAGGACATTCAAGGCATAATACATGAACAAAATAAATGCGTAATACATAAGGTGATTCTATGCTGGTCCTTGAGAAGGATTTCTAGTATGAGAATACCTAATTACAGACGTTATGCCCATGCGGTCACGGTAGAGCACTTAGTATGAAATTGAAAGGAAGAATTATAAGAGGTTAACCCATCAAGTGTGAGTGGGAGATGTTGGATTACACCCTTGATGGGTGGAAATTGAGGGCCCAAACATAAGGGTTCAAATCCAAAATATAATAAAAGTATTTTATTTAATATTAATTTAATAAGAGAGGGAAAGAACGGTTAAATGTTAACCGTTCCCATACAACGCACACTCTGAGAAAAATTAGTGAACGTGTGTGCGTACGTGAAGGTGAGTTTCAGTTTTTTTCAAAAGTGACTCTCTGATCCCGAGGGTAACCTTTGGTGAATTCTCTCTGGGAATCTCTCTCTCTCTCCCTCTCTGAGAAAAAAAACTCTCATTCTCTTCCTCTCAATTTTCCTTCCCGAGTATATCTATGGTGAACTAGTAAACAAACTCCGTGTGAACTTGTTTCTACCGCCTGGAATTCTTCATCCTCTCTATGTGGAAGAATACTTTCTCAATCGGTATGTATGTCTTCCCTACCTTTTATTCTTTTATATTCAATATGATATCATATAATGCCTTATGCTAACGTTTTTTCCTTTCTAAATCACTCTTATTATTTTATAATTTATGCTTACACAATTCTTTTAGGTTGACTTCACAACTGAAGCCAAGGAAGGACACTATAGAAAACTACATATAAGAATATTCCAATGAAAAGAAAGCTGGATGCAATGGAAACAATTATAAATATAATTTAAAATTTTTACAAACACATCTATTTACTTATTTGTCTAGTAATCAAGATATTAAAAATGGAATTGGTCATTTGACTGGTTAAAATAGTGATTTAACGTTTAATAGTTTAATCAGTAATATAAACCAGTAGTAATAAAATTAATATTTTTTAATTTTATATGTTATATATTATTGAAAAAAATATTATCAATAACTTTTACAATCTAATGTTAAAATATAACTAAGCTGATATTCATCCATAATCATATTTTGAACTCATAATAGTCAATTAATACTTTATTTTTATATTATTTGTTAAATGAATTTATCATAATTAATAATCATGTATTATAATAGTATTTATATAATATTATAATATAAAAAATAAATTCATATAAAAAATAGTTCTATTTAGTACTTAAAATAATGTTATTTTATTTTAATTACTAAAAAAAAATTTGAACAGTTCAATCGGTTTTTTGCAGGTCATGACTGGTTCAAAATCAGTTTAATAGGTTTTCAAATGATTCTTACTAGTTGCCTTCGTCATCTAGATTGGACATGGCGGTAGTTTTTGATTCAACTAGTCAAACTAACTGATCCAAACCTATTTTTCATACACAGCTAGGAATATTTTCTAGCACATATGTGGGTGTACGGACACACATGGGTGCATATGCGCATAAATAAATTGGAGAAAAAGATATTTAATACGATGAAGATAAATTGGTAATTAAATATGTTTTATTTTAATATACTTCTTAATTGTTAAATATATTATTTTGTTATAATGTTTAAATAATATTCTTAATGGAGTTAATTGACTGAACTAAAAATAATTTTTAAGAATATTATTTTATTTTAGGTTTTTAAAAAGCAAAGAATATTTTTGTAACTAAGACAAAATAAAGGGAGAGTATTTTACTCATCAAATAATTATTTGTAGTGATGATAGGTATTACCAAAATCAAGCTCTAGTGAAATCGTCATCTAATAAAAATTTTTTATTTGGATTTTCTTTTGAAATTTCATAATTGATTTGTGTAATATTATTCAATTTTTTTCTATAATAGGAATATTCATTGAAAACTTTAGAATCTATTAAAATTTGTTATCTAAATATATAAATATCTTGTTATTCAATTGTCATTTTTTTACTCTTTTATTTAAATTCATCAATAGTGCAAAAAATTTTTGTGAGTTATGGTCAAAACATAACTACCGGACTAGACAAGAATTCAACCCAGACTTACAAATAAGATAGTCTTTTGTTAGCAAAATTAATAATACATATCCTAAACTGATTTAGATTTATGATTAATTTTTTATTAATATAAGTTAAAATTATTACCAAAGGAAATAGCAACTTTATTATCCTAATTTACAAAGTTCTTACCAAAATTTGCCAAATAAAAACTCCTTCAAAGCTTAATATTGGTATTGATATGAATATTGTAACAATTTTATTGTCCAAAAAGACATTATAAAAAGATCAAGAGTAATTTTCTCTTACCTTTGGCATTGAACAAAAGAGGCGTTCTTGGGAGTATTATGGACATTGAGGAGGCTTTGGAGGGCGGCTTGAAGCAAGAGAGATTTCATGGATTGCTCAGAGTGCATGGATAATCAATCAAAACAAATTTTGCTGAAACCTCTCCGTTTATCTCTTCTTCTCCCTTTTTTTCATGGATTTTGGCTTTTATCTGTATTTTTCTGGTTTTACTGACCAAACTCTTTTAAACCTAGGTTTATTATCAAGTTACTTGTGATTAAATTTTAGCTTTTGCTTCACGATTGATTGCATTTGATGTTTTAGTTTTTTCACTGTAAGTTTCATGCTTTTCTAATTGTTAGTTTAGTCAGCTTAATTTTAGATTTGATTTGGATATTTCGATTATATATTATTTACCTCTAATATTAAACCTAAAATATTATTTATTTAATCATTGCCATAAATAACTATTATTAGAATCTTATTTTTAAGAACATTCCGCTTACAATAATAAATGCAAATTATTAGATCAAATATATGATTTATTTATAAGCTATTTTCTTAATTATTCCATCACAATCAATATAAGAGTTTGTGTATGGAAAGAAATATAAAAAATAAATATATGAAGAGTATCCAAATCCATTAGAAATCTCCAGGGTAATTAAAATACATATGTAAATCAGTCACTTATTAATTAAGCTAGATTGGTCATCAATAAATTAAGTAATGGATTAACAGACCTGAGTTCTCCTATTGATTGTCTGTGAAACATTATTTAGTTATATTGTTTTGCTTTGCGTTGATTTAAATCTCCATTATTAAATTTTGACTTGCTTAACTTAAAAGAATGTAACTCCTCAATACTCAATTATCAGAGTGGCAAATCCTCACGGGACAGTACTTTTCTTCTTATTATTTGATATAATCTTACATTTGCCGAGCAAACATTTTGTGTGTTACTTTTTTAATGGCAATTTCCGCTTAAAAATATTTTCGTTTTGTGCCTAAAACTTGAAGAATTTGCAATACACCTACCCTAATTCATATTTCAACATAAACAAATATTACAATTATTTGATTACCTATAAATACCAATAAAAATATCTAACCAAAAAAAGCTATAAAATTACCTATACCTGAAAAAGATTAAAAATTAACAAAATAATATAAATAAATAAATTTTAAAAAATCCAGTGACATCACAAAAAATTCATAAATTTATTATAGGAAAACATAAAAGTACCTTTTCTCGTGGCACAAAAAGACAAATCCACCAATGGACAAATGACCATGTTGATTTTAATATAAAGAATTAAATCATTTTTTTGATAGAAACTAGGGCTATGTTTGGTTGGGAATTTTTTAAGTAGAGGGGAGGGAATTAGAGGGGATTTAATCCCCTTTTCTTGTTTGGCTAAAAAATTGAAGGAGATTGGAGGAAATTTAATCCCCTTTTCTACCCCTTTTATAAATTTCCCCAAAATTAGGGTTTTTTTGGAGGATATTGAGTAATTATAACTTAATATTCTCTATTCCCCTCCTGAACCAAACAAGATTTCATTAAAATCCCTCCAATCCCATCAAATAAGGAAATTTTAAAATCTCTCAAATCCTCTTCATTAAAATTCTCTCCAATACCGTCTCCTCCAATCCTCTTGTCGAACCAAATAGACCCTAGAATGGATAATCGGATAAGAATTAAGAGTGCCCTATAGTGGAGGGGGGCAAGAAAAAAAAAAGGAAAGTACCTTGAAGCTGTGGCATCTCAAAGCCATGATTTTGTGGCGTCTTGATTCTCAAAATCGGACTAGTTAGTTATCTCTTGTTCGGCTTGGGATTTAACACAAAACCAGACATAAAAAGGACAATTGAAAATTGGTCAACTAGCCGAGAATTGAACTGATCATAACAAACTAGAATTTGAAGAAAATTAAACAAAGAAAAGGAAAAATCCCATATAAATTATTGGGAAACAAATTAATTCTAAAATAGTTACACAATTTGTTCAAATTCCAAATAACCACCAAGGTTTTAAATTGGAAATAAAAATTTGATGTTAAATGTCTAGTTTGCCCCCGGTTAGGTTTTATTGTGTCTTTCACACTCACTCTTTCTCTCTCTTGCGCTCCTCCACCACCACTGCCTCCTTCCTTTGCAACCTCGCCATTGTCTCCCTTTCCTTCTCCCTTCCTAAACACTTCTTCCTCTTCTTTGCCTTCCCTTTCCTCTATGTCATAGATCTCTACCTATGCTGATAACGATGTGTAACTCACACAGTAGCAAATTGCTCAAAATAAAAGTCTTCAGCCTTTGCCTCCAGCTCTCCAATCAGCGCTTCATCCACAAACAAGGTCCCTATTGTCGACGTTGGCAACCTCTCCTTCTGTCGCTCTTCCTCCTCACTCTGGCCTATACCCACTACTCCAACATCTTTAGAAAAGAAACAGGAAGAACTTTGCTTGCATTAACCTCCACTCCATCTTTGATTTCCAATAGGTTAATTTCCTTTTCCTTTTCCATTTCTATGGTCATGGTTTCTCTTTCTCCATATAGCACCAAATCTTCACTCAAGTAATTCATTGTTGCGGTTATGTAATGAGTTATTGGATTGACATTCATGCATATAATCTATACTTGAAGAGAATCAAGATAATGTTTGTTTATTTGCAATTCCATACCTTGATATGCTAATAATAGGAAATCAAATTATAATTGTTATTAGCAACTTTATATTCTTATTAGTGGAACTATAATAGTCTTCCTTTTGGACAATGATACCTAATGTTGATGCAGGGTATAATAAAAGCAGCAACAAATTAGGGAGTGAAATTCAAGTTAAGTTTAACGTTTTGATAAAAGATAATATTTTTGATAAAAAGATTCTAGTAGCTACTTGTAACCGTTCGTTTTTTCTCACTCACTATGTGCTCTAAATTGCCCAATGATTTTTTGCAAGAGTGGAAGATCTCTGTTTGATATTTGATACATTTAAACTAATATATTAGTTTACTCTTTCATATATGGTAATATATATGAATCAAAAGGGACATCTACTTGTTTTAACCGATAAATTACCCAATGATATTTTGCAAGAGTGCAAGACCTCTGTTTAATATTCTTGTAATTGGAAAGATTATTTTAATATTATTATATGCTTCAAAATCTTGCTTTTATTATAGGCTTTAGTATATATAAAGATGCCGTTTATTAACTCCTGACCTTCATTTGTTTTCTATCATCTAAAAGCAAACATGCTCACATGATGGAGATGATTATATAGTGTAATTGTGGTATTTTAGTTTGGATTCTCTACAAGAAAGAAATTTCATATCAGGCTATGAATGGAAGCACTAGTGAAAATAGATGTGAACATGGTAGTGGCTAAAGAAAACTAACAGATTACAGCTGAAGCAAGTAGGTATTACAAGAAAACTTAGTCAGGAGAAAATCAAAGCAAATTGCAATGAAGACAATATTGGAGAAGGCCAAACTTGTGTAAAGAGGCTTGCTTTGGTTCAAGATCAAACTTTGTATAAGGCCAAACTTATATAATTTTAGGATTTGGTGTTTATATCCTGATTGTCGACCATCAGAAGAGGCCTCCTATGATCTTTCTCTGATGATCGACTAGTGCATTAGTTTTCATGTCTAGCTGATCCACTATCATTTGCATATGATAATCATGTATTTACAAGTGAATATTGTATATTTGCCAGTAATTATAAGCTATTTACAAGTGGTTTTAAAATTGGTTCTTATATCCCAATAGTCAATCATATTATAAATAAGTAAGAATTCATTGTCAATAAGTGATAATTAATTGTCAATCTACGAGGATTAGTTGCAAATTAGAAAGAATTAGCTGTAAATTCACGGAAATCAGTTACCAATGAACATGTAAATCAGTGAGATTCTCTGTAAATCCACATGGATTAATTGCAAATTAACGAGGATTAGCTATTAATGCATGAAAATCAATGTATTTACGAGTGAAAATCATTTTTTTGCTTGTGCAATTTAGTTATTTACAAGTCACAAGTTTGATCTATTTACCATAATTGATATCAAGTCATTTAGAAGTATAATTCATGTTTCTGCATGTTTTATTGGGTTATTTACAAGTTAGAGGCATGGCCCATTTACCATATAATTAATACCTTGTCATTTATATATAATAATTGTGTATTTACAAGAAAAACACTACTCTAAATTTGGGTTTTATTGGAGCTAAATAGTTGGCGTTTGTTAGAAAAAATTCTAATAAAAATAATGTAGAGATTTTATTTGGCGTTTATTTAAACAAATGCAGATAAAAGTCTAGATTTTTATTGGCATTTATTAAAAAAATACCAATAAAAGTGAGGCAAAGACTTTAATTAGCGTTTGTATAAAAAAAGCCAATTAAAGTAAATATTTTAGATGGCGTTTGTTGAGGAAACGGCAACTGAAGTGCATATTTAGATGGCATTTGTTGAGGAAACGCCAACTAAAATGAATATTTTAGATGGCGTTTGTTGAGGAAATGCAAACTGAAGATATAATATTTTATTATAAAGAAACACAAGTTGCGGATTGCTATTGCCGGCCATTCATAAAAATAAATCAGACAGTCTCCATTATTTGTTACTTTTTGCTTTTTCTCTTCCCACTTATCTCTCTCCCTTTCTTTTTCTCTTTCCCTTGTCACATTCCCGAAGTTAGACACATGAGTTTTTTCTGTCTCTCTGGTTCGATTATCAATCTTTCTCTATCCTCTCCACTCACTGCCGGCAACCCAATCAGTCTCTCTCTCCTCTCCACCTCAACGTTGGCAACCCAATCAGTCTCTCTCTTCTCTCCACCTCACCATCGACAACACAATGGCTCTCTCCCCTCTCCACATCACTGCGTCTCTGCCTCCTCTTTGATTCCATTCCCAATCTCTCTCTCATCTCCACCTCACAATGTCTCTGTCACCTCACCTATGCTTTCATGGGCTAGATCTGTGTTCAAGTGTGAATATCTGAATCTGAATTTGTGTGCTACTTGTATTGATCAGAGATACACAAGCGTGAATCTGAATCCATGCGCAACTTCATCAAAAATGCACAAGCCTAAATCTGTGCGAGGTGGAAGGTGACTCATGTTGGTCGGAAACAATAATCGGGACAAAGGTTCTCAAATATTTCATCCTTTGATTGCAACTTTTTTTTTTGCCAATAAATCTGTGTGATTTGAATCTCTACATTTTGTAAATGTGTATATTGTTGTTTCTGAAAATTTTTATGTGGCTTTTCGATCTCGTTATTCTGGCTAGAAAGGAAAATTCTCGCTTATGTTTTCCTAATTTTGAACTCATTGGTAGTTTCTATATTGCTGAGTTTTCATTGCTTTGTGAACCTGGATTAGAATTGTAGTGTATTAGGAACAATAGCATTGCAAACTTCTTTTTAATAAAAAAAGAAAAGTTGGCGTTTGTAAACAAAAGCCAACTAAAGTCACTTTTAGTTGGCGTGTGTACAAACGCCAATAAAATCCCACTCCCTTTTATTAGCACTGCCAACTATGGCATTTCTAAAATGCTAAAAAAAGCAAAAAATAAACGCCAATAAAATCTATTTTTGTTGTAGTGAAAATAATATATTTGCAAGTGATATTGTCATGATGGTCAAGTGTGTCAATTACCATGTTTAATTGATACAATGTCATTTCCAATTGAAAATACAAGTATCATTTTGGGTTATTTGCAAGTGGTTTTGGAATTGGTATTTATGTCCTTGATGGTTGATCAATTGTCATGTCTGGCTATTACAATGTCATTTATATATGATAATCATGTATTTACAAATAATTATAGTGTATTTGCAAGTGATAATGCGTTATTTGCAAGTACTTTTTGGATTTAGTGTTTATGTCCCAATGGTTGATCATCAAAGGAGGCTTCCTCTAATAGTTAACCAGAGCATCAATTATTATAATTAATTTAGACAATGTCATTTGCATGTGATAATTATGTATTTACAAATGAATATTGTGTATTTACAAGTAAATCTTGCGGATTTGCAAGTAATTCTAGATTATTTATAAGTGGTTTTGAAATTAATACTTATGTCCTAGTGGTCGACTAGTGCATCAATTGCCATACTTAACGAATATAATATTATTTACATATGATAATCATGCATTTATAAGTGAATATCGTATATTTGCAAATAACTTTGGACTATTTGTAAATGGTTGCATAGAAGTCACCACTGCTAGAAAGTTGCAGCCGCCAGTCGCCTCCATTGGAAAAGTTGCCAACATCAAAAACCATAGTAGGAAAATTGCCAGAGAAAGTTGTTGTCGCCAGTAACCTCCATCGAGAAAGTCATCAGCTTAAAAAAAGTCACCGCTGCAGAGACCCCCATCAAAAAAGTCAATGGAGGGAGGAGAGAGGAGAGAGAAAAGGGAGGGAGGACATTTTGGACTTTTCACTTTAAAAATTTATTTCCAATTTACAATCATTGGTAAATATTTGGAATTAGGTCAAATTATATAACCAAATTGGAATTGATTTTATTCCTTGGTATTTAATAGGGGTTTTCCCCTAAAAAAACCATGTTTTTTAAAAAAGAAAATATAAGGCCATGCCAAAAAATTTAACACTTTGAGCCCATTGACTTAGATCACCTTTATTCTTCTGATACCTACCTTTTTCAACTCCCACCTTTTCTAATACATTTCAATATTTCTCTTTATTTTTATAATTTCTTGCTATCATATAAAGATAATAAAGGTCAACTAAATATTTGTGATCTAATATACTCTATATATACATATTATATATCAAATATAAACTCAAAATTGAAAAAAAAAAAAAAGCGAACACACATAGGCATAAATATAGTAACATGACATGTTCACACTATAAAGATGAATAATATGTAAAGCTAAATATACATATAAGCTATAAATAACAATATATACACATAGTAAATACTACTTGCAAAACTAAATATACATGTAAGCCACAAATAATAATCTTTGCTCATTTTTTTCTTTTTTCTTTCATTCTTTACTCTTTTCTTTTGTTTATTTTTTGAATTTTTTTCTTTATAAAATAACATTATTTTGATCATTGTGATACATATTATTTATCTATATTTTAATTTTAAACTAAATTTTTTTAATTTAACTTTAATATGACCCTTAAAAATGCTTGATACAAAGATTCATGTCTTTCCCCTCCTCTAATTTTTTTTTTCTTTAATATTTGCTCATTTTTTAATTTTTTGAATATTTTTCTTTATATAATAATATTATTTTAATCCTTATAATACCTATTAATGAGGACCAGCCCAATTCTAGTTAATCCATTCAATCTTGAATAAGTGCTTTAACTGGTATAATTGACCAGTCCCCTTTTTTTAACATTGCTCGAACCTCTAATGTATATTTCACTTATGCATGTTATGCAAGTGTAGCTTAATAATGACTTGTTCTATTTAGGGTCCATTTGCTTTCATGCAAACTAATGTAAGGTAGTTTGTGTTTGTGGTTACGTCACCGTGTATTATCTTTGTAAACATTGCTATTACAGATCATGCAATTTTTATTATCTCAAAAAACCTACAAAATCACATTACATTGATGTAATTAACGTCAAATGCGTCATGTACTCTCATTTACTTCATCCTTCTTCTGATGCCACCATCCCTCATTTTTTTTTTCCCTCTATTTACATCATTTTGGTAATAAATTTAAAAACTAAAAATGGATGGAAGAAATAAACAACCATGATTGACGGCCAACACTGGGAATGGGAAGCGTCTTTCTCAAGTTCCATATTCATGGCTCCTTGCAATGTGCCACTGTTCACCTCCAAAGCTGCCCATAGCTACTTTCTTTTTTCTTCCTCTCTCATTAATTTCAAATCTCAACCAGTAATTCTCGCTCTCCCTACCAGTGGGATTCCACTTGTGTCAACTACACTCTCCACTATATATATCATACAATTTGAGCTCTCTTATTCCCAGACAGACAAAAAATTGAAACCGTAATCTCTAAGCTATTTCTCTCTGTAACTTTGGTGTTGTGGGGTGTTTGGAGAGATGGACAATGACCTGCAACTCCAGGGACTCCTGGTGGACCTCTCTTTGGAGGTTTCAAGTCGGAGAGAACTAATGGAAATGTTTATGGAAGGAAATCGCTTCTCAAGAATTGTAAGTGTTTCAGTGTTGAGGAATGGAACGTAGGGGAAGGAGCTTTACCCAGAGTCTCTTGCTCATTGCCACTTCCTTCTGTCCCTCTTGCAAGAAAGGTACATCACAACGATAAACACAGAATTACAGAAAAATTGATAGAGAGAAAAGGTCACATTTTTATGAGAAAATTGGTAGTCCAACGCTAACCCATGTTTCCTTCATGTGTTGACTATGTTGGGTTGATTTTAAAAAGAGAGAAATACGGAAAAAAAAAAAAACAAATTTTCATTAGAAAAATGGTAATCCAACCCTAAGCCATTTTTCCTTTATGTGTTGATTCTGTAACAGGTAGGAGCTGAGTTCATAGGCACTCTCATTCTCATGTTTTCTGGGACAGCCACTGGCCCACTGCTATAGTTAACCAGAAGATACAAGGCGCCGAGACCCCAATCGGATGTGCTGCCTCTGCTGGCCTCGCCGTGATGATCGTCATCCTCTCCACCGGACACATCTCGGGTGCTCATCTCAACCCCGCCGTCACTATTTCCTTCGCTGCATTAACCACTTCCCATGGAAACAAGTAATGAGCTTGTCCAGATCTCTCTTGTCCTCTCTCTCAGTTTTGATCAATTCACTTAGACAGATACAGAAGTATATGGTTTTAACTGAAATTTAATACAAATGTGACACACATAACTTCTGTATCTGCTGGTGCCTGTGTACATTGGAGCACAAGTAATGGCGTCAATATGTGCAGCATTTGCACTGAAAGCGATATTTCTTCCCTTCATGAATGGAGGAGTTACTGTTCCTTCAGGGGGATATGGCCAAGCCTTGCGTTGGAGTTCATCATCAGCTTCAACCTCATGTTCGTCGTGACTGCGGTGGCCACGGATACAAGAGCCGTAAGTAGCTTATATGCTATTAACACCTCTAGCTAATTCTAGAGAAACAGGACATGGAGCTAAAGGATGGAATGTTCAGTAATTTTAGGAATCTAGCGATTCAAAACTAATTATACAGTCTAAAAGCGTTCTTTGTTTATTTCTTGCTTTTTGCATGCTTTCAAAAATGGAAAAGAAGAGAGTCAATGAAGAGGATATGTTTGGAATCTTCGGAGTTGGACCAGATAAAGATAAAGAACATACGTTGATTGATCCAAGTAGACTCGTTATTCAATAACAACAACGGTGTATATAATATAATGAAAGTGGAGATTACTTACTAAATCTCAGAACTTTTATTGATGTTGGAGAAGATGAATGAATACAGGTGGGAGAGCTTGCGGGAATCGCTGTGGGCGTCACTGTGATGCTCAACATTCTCACAGCTGGGTTTGTCCCAACCCAGACAATAACTTTCTTTTTTCTTTTTTACAAGTCATTGGATATCTGATGCCATGAACTAATCTAGACTCAAGTCAGGTTAGAGAGATTATTATTATTATTATTATTATTATTATTATTCCTCTTCCTCTTCTTCTTCTTCTTCCTGGTATTCTATTTTGTTAAAAAAAGTGGTTGATGGATGATACAGGCCGGCAACAGGAGCGTCAATGAACCCAGTAAGAACACTAGGGCCAGCAATATATAGCAGCAAATAACTACAGAGGCATATGGGTGTATCTGATAGCTCCCATAATTGGAACTCTTAGTGGAGCAGGCACCTATACTTTAGTGAAGCTCACTGATGAACAAGAAGAAGATGCCAAGGGTGGGACTACAGCCGCTGCTAGTTTCAGAAGGTGACTCTGTGATCATCACACCCAATAAACACAACTTGGATGTTTGTGGCTCATGCCAGAAATATGAGTGAAGTGAGCAAGAATTAGTCATCTTTTGGTACAAGCCTATATATATATATATATATATGAGAGAAGTGAGCAAGAATTAGTCATCTTTTGGTACATGCCTATATATATATATATTAGTTGAACCAAATATTTCTATTACAGGAATGTGTATGATCAGATGCATATAATGTTTAAGAGTCAGTGCAGTCTAATACAATATCTTCAACCAAATATTGGTAGATTGTCTTTTTATCTTTTCTTTTGTGGTCAATGATGAGATCAATTGAAGGAAAGTACAAAACAGAGAATCAAACACAACAAAAAACGGAAAAAGAAGACAATATGTATATAAGCACACACACACGCACATATGTACGTATGTGTGTGTGTGTGTACATGATTGTTTAATCCACAGTTGCTAGCATCATCTTCTTCCACCCATGAACTAGAACGGTCATGCTTCAACCAACTGGTGAGACAGAATACCCGGTTCATAGAGGAAAAGTAATCAGTTCATCAAAGCAAACAAGGATTGTAGTTATTGTGTTGCTTGAAAGATTATTAGCATTATGCAACTTAGGGTTCACTAGTTCTAACTTTTGTACTTTTGTCTGTCCACATTAATTCTCAAGGCACTAATTTAGCATGTTAAATACTCAGTTAGACAAGTTAATTCCAAGATGACATTGTGACAATTTTAATCAGCATCTCAATAATAATTTTTTTCTTAAGTTTTGCTTCCTCATCCTCACACCCTCACTGCACCAACTAAAATGAAATAATGAAAAGTGAATTATGAACTAAATAATCAATATAAAAATATAAAAAAATACCAAGCGCTACTATTTATAAATCAAATAAACTATTATTTTTTCTGTGTAATATACAAAGCTCATATAAATTTAAAAAGATATATGTGATATTCCTAATTTTTTTTAAAAAAATGAAAATATATTATTAAAATGGTAATTACAAAGACATAATAGATACTTCAAAAGAGAAGGAAAATGTCCTTGTCACTTATGAATCAAACTTCAAATGCTGATTTAAATAATTTTTTTAAAAATGTCACACTAAAATTTAACGTGCATTTAAAATTTTAACATGTCAAATAAGCAGTTTATTTGTTAGATTGTTTATATTTACAAAAAAATATTTTTAATAATTCCCATTGTTTGAACTGGTCGTGATCCGTCATTGTATATCTATTCAAAATTTTTGTATGTTATAATAATAATAATACTAATAATAATAATTTATTTTATCCCAAGAAAGATTATCCTTGCTATCAACAAGGAATATTTCTAATCCCTATGACAATAAATAAATTAAAAAAACTATAAAAATTTTATTTTCTGACCACTCAAATTGATTCTCATTACATTCATTATAAAAACATGCATTTATTGTGATATAAATTAAATGCATTTATAACTAAAGAATCAAATGATTGGTTTATTTATCCTTTTCAATTCCTAAAAATTATTACTTTTAAGAGTTTTTAAATTTTTCTCAATATTTATCATTTTAAAATTTTAATAAAATATTAATTAATTATTTTATTGTTTTATTTTTATTAATTTTAAATAAATATTTTAAGAAATAATTTAAATTAAAGTTATTATGGTAAAATATTATTAAATTTTATAATATTTTAAATTATTTAATATTTTTTTGTTTACCTAAAAAATTCTAAAACGACAATTTTTAACAAGAGAGGGAGTATATCTTTATTAGTGATGAGAAATATATATCAATGAGTACATGGTCAAGTGGTAAAAAACTTGACCACAACACGAGGTTCGGATTAGTTTGGGATAGGTAATGAACCTAGATTATCTCATAATACCGAGTATAAATAGCGAAAAAAAAGTGATGAGAAATATTTTCTTTTTTTTTTCTCATTTTATTTATGATAGTTTCTTAATTTTTCACCAAAATTAATGCAGTCTATTATTATCACCTTATTTGTCAGATTTTTGGGTTTTCTAATGAATGAATGTAAGTTTTTTTTTATAAAGTGAATCAATGTAAGTCGGCATTGAATTGAATCTGACATTTCTTTTTTTTTTTTTAAAAAAAGCCTCTGACATTTCGATTATAGTATTTTGTGAATTATAAAAGGTAAATGAATGATTAGGAACATATTGGGCAAAAAGAAAAAAAAAAGATTTGAAGCATGTTAATTTGATGTTCTAATTTCTAATGGTAATCAAATTTCTAAAATATAATAATTAATTGAATTGAAGTGGAAGTAATATTAAACTATCATATTACCTGAATTTGAGAAAGGAATGGAATTGAATCAAACGTTAAATGGTAAACAAATTAAAAAAAGTACTTATATTAGCATACCTATAAACAAGAAAATAATAATATCAAAATATCTATTTTACATTTGACAAAACCTGTTAAATTAAAATAATATAAATTTTTATCATATTAATAATTTGTTACCACTCAAAACAAATCTCTCTGTGTATCATTAGTTGGATCTCAAAATCGTGCATAGTCGTCTGAGGGGAGCAGACGACCTGCCATCTTTCGCTAAACGACTCCCTATTCGTAATCCCCAGAAGGACAAACAACATTCACAAATTCTGCGAAAGAAATTTCTGAAGTTTGGTTTTTTTCATCTTTCTTTATCCATGGAGGTGCCAAGTTCGTGGGATTCCCTTCGCAAACAGGTTCGATTTCTTCACCTTCAAATCCTCTATTATTTTCTTGCCTTAAAATTAGAGAAATGATTTGAGTTTCTGCAATTCGGACGCCACGGATGCGCAGTTTCCATTCTACGAATTCTTTTATGTTTTCGGCGATTGAATTCATGGGATCAGCTTGTACCCCACAACTAGGTTTGCTTTGTAGAATTATGATTTCCAATACCGGCATACTTTTTCTGGGTGCTGAGGGAAGCTTCCATTGATGAACTGGACTCAGAAAATCTTGTTCTTGTTGCAGATCGTGCTCAGTTTTGTTGGGTCCGATTCTTGCTTTATATCAAGTTCTTTTTTTGGTTTGTTTTCTGTTTTATGTTTCATAAGTAGACGAATTACGAAGATTTCATTTGCTTCGGGCCATTTTATTTCGAGATTTAGGTTCATGATTCTTTTATTAGAAGGATGCCTACTTTGCTAAGGGAATTGGTTCTGTTGATGGTGATCTGGGTGTAGATTGAATAGTTTAGATTGTCTATTATGTCTTTTTGAAGCCGTTTGGTTTTTCTATTTTAATTACAATATCACATTATTAATGGCAATAATTAAAAGATTTTTGGAATTTGATTTTTTGAATATGTTGAAAGGGTTCTTTCATTGATGTTGTTTTGGTCTTTCGTTGCAGTTATCTTGTTTATGCATTTTATGTTTTCTTAAACTAATGGTTGATGACAGAAATGTGTCTCTCTTCAATTTCAATCTTTCGCAGGCAAGAAAACTTGAAGCTCAGTTGGATGAGCAGATGAATTCTTATCGTAAATTGGTTTCTGCAAAAGCTTCTTCAAAAGCTGATAATGCGGAGACTGATCTAGAGTCTTGGATTGAGCGGTTATTAAAACAACTCCAACAAGTGAACTCACAGATGAAAGCTTGGGTGTCGTCTGTTGGGTCAGAAATGGTTTCTCATACCTTGACTAGGCACCAAGAAATTCTTCAAGATCTCACCCAGGTAATCTACTGTGTTTGCTTGTGGGAAGTTATGTCATTGCCTCATATGGTGTTCTGAATTTTGATTGCTTCAGTGAAGTAGATTAGTAAACAAGGGATCCATATTTTACGCACCCTTCTGCAAGAGTTCATTCTTACAAGTGGTATGGAATGAAATTAAATATAAGTAACTCTGTCATCTTATTTCTGGGCAGTAAGCGATCAAAAGTTTTGCCAAATGAATTTAGAAGTAATTATCTTTTCTACAATCAAAAGATATGACAAGCAGGTGGTAAAGGCCAACTAGTGCTCAATGCTGTGTTTCCATTCTTATTGAGCCGCTAGATCTTTTTGTTTTTTTGAGGTGGGGGTTCATGACATAGGCAAGGTGAAAGATATTTTGTTACTCTTATTAGACCGTATACATCAAGTCTGGTCAGTTTGTTCTTTGTATTGTTTTTTTTTGTGTTTATTCTGTTATTTATTTATTTATCATTAATTTTTTCTTCAAACTTGTGAAGATTTTGAACTGAGTGTAGACTTGCCAGGTACCAACATGTTGTTAGATATTTTTTAAGTGCAGGAGTTTTATCGTCTCCGTTCTAGCCTCAGAGCTAAGCAGGAACATGCTTCTCTCCTTGAGGATTTTAAAGAGTTTGATCGGACAAGATTGGACTTGGAAGAGGGCGGAGGTTCTGCAGAGCAAGCACTACTAAGAGAGCATGCCTCTATCCGCAGAAACACAGGACAGGTCTATCTTATGAAACAGTTACTTAGCTCTTCTGATTTTAAGTGCCACTATCTTTCTTAGTCAGATCTTCTCAGTGGGATTCTTTAACCTTATCTAATGTCTGATCTTTCTTTTTTGGCCACAGTATTGTATATCTTTGTCTAGGAAGTTGGCCTAGGGATTTAACGTGAAGTGCGAACCACAGATTGATCTTGTAAGATTGAGGGTTAGATGAGAGCTAAGAAGAAATTCATTTCAGCCCCGCTAAGCACTAAAAAGAAAAGGAAAAAGCTTATATATAGTTGTCTATGTACTTAATAAACAATTCTCCAACCAATTAATGCCACCTAGATTTTATTTTACACTCATCTAAAGTCTTGTTCCCTAAAAAGAACATCTTGCTATTGTCTCGTTTCTTATATCCTTCACTTGATTTACCAAAAGCTGTCACAGGCTTTTGAAACTTAGAAACGTGACCCTTTGACTCAGTTGTGAGCTGAGCCAACTCAGACACCTGTTCTCATCTCCCTTGTCATAGATACCAATGGTCCAATACAGAGTACAGGTGGTGGGGTCCTTTGGGTACATAAATCCCACAACACTTTAAAAGCTCTCATTTTGTGATTCTCATAGGTGTTCATGATTATCCCATCGTTTTTTCCTCAGGTAGCTTGACTTATTGAGAAAAAACTGATACCTCCAACTGCTATGGTCCCTAGTCAAATCGGGCATGTCCTCTGGTAATCTAGGATCACTAAGAGGGACATGATTAGCACCGTGAAATTCTTTGATGCATTTTGGTGAATGGTGGGAATCTCAGTTATGCTGAATCCGTTCATGCAGCAACTGAGACTAACAACCCCGCTACAGTTGCTTCATTTATTCAGGCTATTCATCTCAAGGCAACATGAGGGAAGTCCGAAGACTTTTCAATTCTCTAACAGAGAAAAACAACTCTGTTATCTGGTCAGCTCTAATTTCTGGGCGTGTCAAAACACAGCAATGTGAGGAAGCCAAGGGCAGGTTCTGGCAACTCGGGTGAAAGGACACTAGAAGAAACTAGAGAGACAATTGCAAGATTTTTTCTTTTTTCCTGGGAATAAGATGTTAGTTGACTAAGGTTTCAGATAGATGATGAGTTGTAAATACTAGGTGGCATTAGTTAATTGCAGAACAGTATATTAAGTGTATATATATATATAACTATGCATAGTTTTTGTCTGAAAAAAAGTAATCTGATTTTTTGGGTGGTTGGATATTGAAAAACTATATGTGAAGACATGGTATAGTAAGGCGGCAAGGAATGCCATGTGATCTTGCTATTTATAATAAGTTTTTGCCCCATTTATAACAGCTTTTTTATTTTTATTTTTGTTGTTAGGACTGAGGAGTAAGAACTTATTTGTATGTCTGCTGGTTTGAGAAATAGGAAAAATGTAGTGTCATGCAAAAGAGTTGCTAGATCCTTGCAGTGAAATCAAACTTTTCTAAGGCACCAATGCTCTATAGTCTTTTTGCCCTCTCAATGACCAAAAAGAAAAAAAAAATGCAGGTTTGTTTAGTTCAAGGAGAAAACAGTAATCTAGCTTTGCAAGATTTTGGTGGAGAATGAGCAAGTAACTTTTTAAGTCCAACAACTGGAAGAGATAGTGGATATTTAAAATGTTTTTCTGGGGCATATGAAAATACTGCTCCATAAACACTTGATTTTTTTCTTTCCTAATATTTCTGGCATCTTCAACTTGTATTGTCTTGTTTTGATTTTTTCTGCTTTTTCCTGTGCTGCAGATGGACAATGTTATTTCACAAGCACAAGCAACACTTGGCGCACTTGTCACCCAGCGTTCGACTTTTGGTGGCATCAATTCAAAGCTAAGCAATGTTAGCAGTCGCCTGCCAACGGTATGCCCCTTACAAATCTAGTTTTTGGTGTTCTAATCATTTTGAAACTTTTCCTTCTGAAGCTGTTTGCCTTGGCAAAGAAACGAATCTGTCAAGCACGAATACTTAAAAGATGAGCTGTGATTATGATTAATTCACGTCCCATATACTTGCATTAGGCACAAGGCGAAAGTTTAATTTATAGGACACTTGATTTGGTTGCATTGCAATTTGTGTCAGGATCCTTGTTTCTACACTGCTTGATGTACCTGTCATACTAATGTGTTTCAGGTAAATAGCATTCTGGCAGCAATAAAGCGAAAAAAGTCAATGGATACTATCGTACTTTCCCTTGTTGCATCAGTATGCACATTCCTCATTTTCATCTACTGGGTGACCAAATGAGAGAATGTTGTTCTTTGGTGGTTGCTTGCGTTGTAAGTGTTGGAAATTCAACTTATCTCTTGGGATCAATCGATTGTATTATCTTTGTACTCACATTTTTTGGTTAGTAATGTGTTGTTGATTAACCCCTGTAACTGGGTGTAATGGTTTGTAGAGATCAAAGGTTTTTTTTTTTTTTGCCAACGAGATCAAAGGGCTAATTCATACCAAAAGATATATAAAGATATACAAATTTGTTAGTATTCTTTGAAAATCTTGGTTCTTTTCTAGTGTTTCATCATGACCTTTGTTGAATTAATTTAGTATTTATCGCTAGATCAAAAGTTATAAGTAGAAGGTAGGAAGCGCGTGTTAACCTTTCATTATACAAAAATTGAAGATGTAATATCTACAAGTATTTATACAAAGTTAAAAGTTAAACTTTGGTTAGAACATAAAACAAATTCTCTTTCAAATAAACTCCTGTTTTAATTACTTAATAATTATTACTTAACTCACTTTGTAAATTTTTTTATTTTATTTCATTTTACATACTGACTAAAATTTTACAGTTAATATTCAAGTGTAATAAAACAAAAAAAAAAGGAAAATTGTTAAGATTGAATTGATAAATAGAACAATTAAGATGTTTACGGAAAAAAAAAGAATAAAATATTTGAACAAAAGGGCTGCATGTTCCGAATTTGAATAGGTAGGATAGGGGTGTTTCTTTTTTTTTTTTTTGGGGGGGGGTGTGGGTGGAATAGGTGGGATAAGGGTTGAGTAATTAACTACGTGTCATTTTGATGTACTATGAATAAAAAATAGAATTTAGAGTAAACAATTGGAAGAAATTTAGTTGGCACCTAGTACGTCAAGCCTGACATAGTCCCAAAGAACCTACGACCCAGTTGGTGGATTTAAAGTCCACAAATTTTGGACTTTCATCCACAAAAAAATTTCGGGACAAAGTGTGATGGCACAAATTAACACAACAATACTATATATCCTAAATAACTAAGCCTTTCTTTGAAGTTGGAGATACTGTAATTAAATTCACCAACTGGGTCCGTAACTAAGAGGTGAATGCTCTTAAATTTCACAATTATATCAATAAAGAGTGAGTGTATGTATATGTGTATATAAATTAGAAGGCAGGGCATTAGTTTGTCATCTGCACTGAATGATTTTGTTTAGCCTCATAAATTCAATTGGTAAAAAAACAAACTAGCTATATGTGACTTGGAACAAATTAGAATGAGAGTGGGCTTTGAAGTGACTTACATGTAAGGAGACAATAATTTTGTCCAATCCTAAAAAATTTATTTATAAAAAAAATAAATAAGTCACTAAATGCGTTAAAAAATTTATGAGTTAAGCCATCAATAATATGTATGTGTGTGTATATATACACACACAACATGGACCTCTCGAATTCACCAATCAAGCTATCTTATGTATGTAAGAGTTTTAGGATGTGACAAATCAGAGACAGGAATATACATGGAAAAGACGTGTGACCTAAAATATGAAAGATAAAAAAACGACAAACATAAAGTTAGTGCCCTCAAATGTCGTACATTGTTGTTCCTCGTAGTCGTAGGTTCTTTGGGCAGGAAAAGTAAGCACTCAGAAGTAGGTACATCATGATTGAACTCAAACCATCCACATTCATTTCCTCTTTTCTTTTACATGTTATAGAATCAGTGTGAGTTAGGTGTGTGCTCTGCCCCTTTTGTTGCCAAGTTGAATGTCAGTTTCGTTCCTCAACTCCTTGTTTGTTGTAGTGTGGGAGGATATCATGACATCAATTTAAATCTCTTTTATTTATAAAAATAAATATATAATATATTTAAAGAGATATAAAGAAACTAATACAGGTTAGACTAGTACAAGTGGCTAAGGGATCAGATGAAAACTCTCACCTCCCCTTGGGGGGTGATGTGTTTGATTCTCTTTTTAGTTGTTCAAGTCTTACTTTGATAGCAACTCTATCATGTGAAATTCCCTCGTCAATATCAATGAATCTTTTAAGTTTTCAGTTGCTTACCCATTTCTAAAGCTCAAGATAACCAGGTCCTTAGAAGTGGTCAAAGTTACATGATATATCTCTAGTTACTTAAACTTTGTGCCTTGCCAATTATAAAAAAAATATGCATACAGATAATCCAATTTAATAATGACATTTACTGACACGGTAGCTTGCCATGTTTTTGATACTATTAATTATGTGTATATGCATATTGGATTGTATCTGTGGGTGCAGAACAACATGTGTTGGATGTAATTGCACATATATTTGACATCATATGATTATATTACATAGGTGTTTACATGCGCAGATGTATGTGCAAGAGTAGACGCCCATTGGTGTGTGTAATGTTGTGCATCTTGTGTTTATATGTGCATGTGTTTGTATTTTACAGTCTTCAAAATTTGAAGTATTCAAATTGCTTTAGAGAAAGACAAAGTAGAAGAGTATTTTGGTGTACTGAAAAAATGAGAATGACAAGTCTAACTTATGAATAACTTTATTAGGAAAATTAAAATTCCTAAAACTTAATTTGAAAGACACGTACCAAATATAAGAAACTGATTTTTCTCAACTTTCTTTTTTTTTTTTTGGGGGAAACTTGGAGGAACCAATGCCAAACAGAGCCTTAACTTCTAAAACGTTAGATACTGACAACGATGCCCTTAGGCGTTGCTATATAAAGACCTTGAAAATGTAAAATAGTGATATCTACTTCATAGCACAGAGCATTTACTCTTGTGAGTTGTAACACCCATCACACAACATTTCATCTTTCTTGCTGTGAAACCAACTCTATCCTCCTCCTCCTCATCATCAACAAGAAGGTCGGAGCCAGGTTCATATGAAAATCTGAAAACATTGATTGATTTCTCAGAGACTTCTTCAATGGACTGCCAAACAGGCAAGAGACTGAGACAGACAGAAACAGAGGATCAAACCCTCCAACGTAGTTCATCCCCTCCTCGTCTGGTGTTGGATCTAAGTCTCTCTAACTCCTCTGATTCTGATTCTCCGCGTGGCAGGATTTTCTCATGCAACTACTGCCACAGAAAATTCTACAGCTCCCAGGCTCTTGGGGGACACCAAAACGCTCACAAGCGAGAGAGAACTCTTGCTAAAAGAGGACACAGCAACGCTGTTTCTGCAGATTTTGGACACAGGTATCATTATTCATGTATGGCCTCTCTTCCTTTGCATGGCTCTTATAGCAGACCACTTGGGATTCAGGTCTATTCCATGATTCACAAGCCCTCCTCTTCTTTTCATCCACCTCGTATCCAGAAGCTTCCTTTCAGAAACTCCCATATCTGGACAGAAACTGAATCATCTTTAACTTCTGGGATTCCAAGGCCTGCCACAGAGGAGCTGCAGAAACTTGACTTGTCCCTCAAACTATAAACACACTGCATCTGACATTACGGTATATGTAACGTTGAGTTATAATTTGAAGTCACACATTGTTACATTCCAACATATGTAATGTTGCAGGCAGTGTAAATGCATTTTGGTTAATAATGAGAGGTTGTGTTTGTGGAACTCACAGACCCTTTGATTTGGAAGATAATGTATACAGTAGAATACAACCTAAATGCTGCAAAACTTGGTCGATTATTTCTGAAAGCAACTCTTGAGCAGCTTCAGCAGCTTGAGGATATGGTTTCAAAATGCTATAATACATTGAAGGGTCTGGATGAATGAAGTAGATTCAAAATCAACAGAGTGATTGGACCTGATCTGACTAAATCTGATTTAAACATGACTGTGAAATTGTTGAGTTAAAGGCTTAGATGTTTGAAATGATGTGATTGTGAATTGTAATAAATATAGTTCATACAGAAATTGATGCGAGTGGGAGTGTTGAGATGAAGGTTTTCACAGTGAAAAATTGTGTTGGTGACTCAAACTTTGACCCATCAGCAGTTAATAGTAGACAATCTTTTGTGCTGCTTTCTATTAGGTGAGGCAAGCCATGTGAAATCAAGCCACGCAATCATCCTCACCTCTCCTATTCCTATCACATCATCTTTCAAATCCACCAATTCTTGAATATTAATATTTGGAATATGTATATTTCATATTAGTAAAGGGGACAAAAATAGATCAGAATGTGTTTCATGCGATGACTGTAGTGACTTCATAGAAATTATGTACATTCACAGTGAGAAAATATTCAACAATTAAACACATTAATTTTTCAGTACAAAAATGCAGTCTCTAGCCCCGTTTGATTTTTCATCTTAGCTCTAGCCTCCAATGCATCTAGGTCTTCCTTTCGGAATTTTAAAAAGGGCCAACCGCAGTTCAAGTATGTATTGTCAGACTAATTTGGATTCAAGCTACATTGGATAATTGATGGGGTGAAGATATTCTAATGTGGTTTTTTTATCCACAAAATTCAACTTGAGATATTTGGTTCAAATTCGAGATTTTATTTAAGAAGAAATACGCAATGTCTTCCGCTTAATCCAATTGCTGTTGGTCATGACATATATTTTCAGTAGTGCTTAAAAAAATAATAGACAAAACTAAATCGCCAAGACTAAATTAAAACTGTTTAAAATAAATTTTTTGGTGTCTTGAGATTTCTTACGTAAAAGAAATCTAAGGGGGCGGACCCACAAATGTGTAGTAGGTGTCCAAATCAGAGTGATGTTCTCAAGCTAATCTCAGATTTAGTGATGAAGGCTGAGGAGGGTGATCGAATTAAGAAGCAAAAAGTAACTGAAAATCAGGCATAATGACAGTTAATAGAGGTAGTAATCACACTGTGAGGCGACAGTAAACAAGATAATAGATGATGTTTGTTTGTTAACATAGTTTAGTTTAGGACTTAGGTTGAGCTGTCAAATAGAGGAAGAGGTGGGATGGCTCAGTCATCCACCATTTTTCTGAAACCAAAGAATGGGGGCCGATCGAGGAAGCATCAATTTTTGGTGTGAAACGAGAAAGGAACACTTGAACTGAAAAATGGGGGCCTATCATTTGATTTGGGTGAGGGAATGGGATTAGGTGACAAATTTTGAAGCAACAAGATCTAATGTCATAATCAAACAGAACTACATTGTTTGTCGTTTTTGTTGGATGTGAGATATATAGAATTATCTAATATCTATGTTGTCGGCAACAAGTTAGTTGGTGGATTTTATTCGTGATCTGTGTTTCAATTGTCATGTTTAACGTTTTTTGTACGTTGATTTAATATCTTGATTCTCGACAGATGATGTTGTCTAACTTCTTAATTATTGTTTGAGAAACATTATTAGCCAATTGAAGATTCACAACTTCTTTAATTAACTCTCTAGATAATTGAACAGCAATATGCAATCCCTAATTATTGGGAATGCGGTCGTCGGGGTTTACCATTTTTTTTTTCAAGGATTACAGAATATGCAATTAAAATTTTTAAGTAAGAATTTTCCTACAATTAATTTTTTTTTTGTCTTCAAAATTAAAATTCCTGTTTTTATATTTAAAAAATATAATGTATAAAAACAAAATTGTTTAACACTGTAAAATTACTCATGTTTCAATTATTTTTTTTGTTGAGATGTTTATAATTTTTTAAAAATTTTTATACTTCTGAATTGCACATTAATTTTCCTAATTTTTTACTATATTAATTATTCGTTCTAATAAAATTTAGATGTAAGAAAATTATATGTCATGTTTCATGATACCACCCATTATCCTAACTGTTTCAAGTCCTGGCGAGTATACACCAAGTATTTCTCACTTCTTTTTATCCTTTTTTTTTTTTCTTGGTATCAAACTATCTTAATGAAAATCACCCATTATCCTAACTGTTTCAAGTCCTCGCAAGTAAACCTCAACCGTTTCTCACTCATTTATTTTTTTACCCTTTTTTTCCTTGATATCAAACTAGCTGATATTCCTAACTTACATTGAACTCAAACTTATTAATTTGAGTCAGGTAGGATTAAAAGAGTGACAAAACTCCTCCACAAGTATTTGACGTGGCTATATGCCACCTAAAATTCAAATATATGACTTTTGGTTAAATTAGCATAGCTCTTAACAATCGAGTTATTCATTTGTTGGTCCATTTTTTTAATTTTAACTAAATGTGAAGTCAACTTTGTTAATCCTAAATTCCTAATTCTATAAGACTATGAGTTCTATTATGGTCAATTCGTTACATGGCTCAAAAGGTATATTTTTTTAATCAATTGCATGCAATGTTTATTATAATATTATAGTTATTAAATGTTTATCAAAAAATTATAATCATTAGATGCATTTTTATTTGTGTTGCATTGTGTGTGAGAAAAACAATACGATAGATTTTATCTTATAATTGTATTTCATCGTTCTTTTTAAAATTATAAATATGATGAATAGTTTTATTATCAAAATTGCTTTTATTTTTCGACAAATTTCTTCTTATTATGTGTATTGAATGACCTTCAAAAATACTAAAATTAATTGTACATTAATTTTTTGTTTAAAAATTACAATCACTAAAACCTAATATCTAAAACATTATTAGCTTGAGGAGACACTAATTAATTAATTTTATAAAATTAAAACTAGCCAAAATAATAATTCACTCAATAACCATATAATATTTATAATAAGTTGTATTATTTACATATAAAAAAAAGCGTTACTCATTTATATGCAATATAAAGAGCCCATATATATTATCTACATATAAATAAAATTTATAATAACAAACAACTAGTTTAGAAGTTATATTGAGCTTCACTAGAGCTCACACAATGTTTTTTATTCCCTTGTAACAACTATATTATTTATAACTTATAAATAGCATAAATTATTTTTTAAATGCAGTGGTGGCGCAAACATGTACAATGTAATTTTAAATTTTTTAAGAATTAGAAAAATCAGGGCGCTTTGAAAAAAAAGATAAATTGGGACCATTCAAGAAAAATATTTCCCATTAAAAACCTCACTTAAAACTTTTAGAAATGATATAAACTGAATTTCCAACGCACTAAATTAATTCCAAGTGGTAATCTTCTTTTGTAAATAATATCTTCTCCACCTGTCTTTCTCCCGGGCGCTTTCCCGCTGCGTTCGTTAATTTTATCCATTATCCTTCTTCTCTTGTTGCCACCGCACGAATGGTGCTACTTTCCTCCATGGCCTTCTCTTCGCCACCTTCCAAATTCACTCTTCTTCGCTCTTTTCATATTCACCGTCCTCTTCTTACTTCTTCTTCTTCTTTCTCTTTCACTTTTCTTCACTCTGCTTTATCAACTCCTCAACGTTTCCCAAAAGTCCCATTCAATACGCCAATCCGATGTGTTGAAAGAGAGGTAGCTGCACGAACGACAGGGTTTGATCCCAAGGCTGGCGTCGCTGTGTACAAACCCAAATCCTATGAAGTTCTCGTCGCTGATGCTGCGAATTCCCTTGCTTATGCTCTTGAAGACGGAAAATTTCGCCTAGAGATTGATTTCCCGTAAAGCCCTTCCTCTCCTGTTTGCGTTTTCAGTTTGCATGAGCTCAAATGAGGTGTACAGTAACTCCGTATTCCTGTAACTTGAACATAGAAACTTGTTACTAATAGGTAGCTAGTGGCAAACCTCACTTGTGGAAGAGTCAATTGCTCGCCTTTCCCTTATATTTTGGGAGAGGATCCCCATCTTCTGCGTTTATCTTTGAAGTTCCAAGTTTTTCCTTTTATTGAACTCGAAAAGTGTTAATTTCATAATTTTATCTTAGTTTTATATCCTAAGTTCTGTAATTATTAATTAACTGCCATTTTATTGTTCTAAAGTGAATAAGCAGTTCCGAGTTCTTAATGGAAATACTATTAGCCAAAATGCGTGAATCTTGTATGTTCACATATCATCACATTCGTCTTACATAAATGTTTTCTGTTCCACTGTCTTTTGTTGTGTTTCCATTATTTTAGTGCTGAATTTGACTACTCACTGGTAGGTAATTAGGTATCAATATCTGCATTCTTTCTCTTTAGTCATATAAATTATAATATGCTTATCTAGTTATCTGTTATATGTTGAAATGCTTTACTTCAAATCATTAATAATATTCATAATGCTCATATTTCATTGTAAACTATGCACTTATAATGTCCAATTCACCGGAGGTCTTTCTGCTATGTCTGAATGAACTCAAAATGCGTAGTTTATTTCTCTGGGTCTTAGATATTATTATCTTTTTTTGGTATAAAGAATATATGTACATGGCATACCTTAAGTTTTGACATTATTGGTTTCAGCTTTTATATGCTGTCATTTCTTTACCTGATTTTGTTCCCGTGGGTTATGTCTGCAGGCCTTTGCCCAGCAACATTTCTTCTTATAAGGTACCATTCTATGCCTCTTATTAATCAATTGGTGATCAAGTTAATAGTTTTCTCAGTTTTTGAACTGTCAATCGTTTTATGCTTTTCCTTCTTAGTATTTAATAAGGGTGGATTGTAACAGGTAGGTTAAGTTGGACCAGTTGACCTGCTTAGAATGCAGTAAAAAGATTTTAAAATAATCCAATGCATCTAGGACTCATTTGTGGACAGTATCCAATTCATAATTCATCCATAAGCTGCAATTAAAAATTGGATCCAATATGACTAGCCACTCAATTCATCATTATTAATGGGCGGTATTTAATGAATGGATTGAGCAGATTTATGAATCATGGATATCTATTTCCACCCGTATAGGCACATGCTATTGGAGAGAGTATTAAGTTCCCAAAATTCATATCTTATAATTTAAACTGTCAAATTACTGATAGTCTTGTCTGATGAGTGATACTATTGTGGGTGGTTCAACTTGTTATAGCATATAATAACTTATATGTTATATGTGCATATATATACTTTTCCTGATCCACTGTTGTCTCTTTTTCTATTTTTTTTTTAATAACTATTGTAATTTCATTATCAGTTGTTTTAACTTTTTTTTTTAATAAAATTATCTATAAATTTTTTGGCCTAATGGCGATTTTATGCTTCAAGACATTGTTCTAATGGACAGTTTCTAGACCTTTGTAGGCATATTTGTCTGATTACACTGCACATAATTTTCTCAACTTTCTAAATATTTCAAGGGATCTTCAGATGAATTCATTGATGCCAACATTCAACTTGCCTTGGCTGTTGTGAGAAAGCTCCAGGAAAAGAAGGAGACCAGAGCTTGCATAGTAAGAAGACGCATTCTTTTCTACACTTCCCAAGCAAGAAGTACTTTCCGTTTATAAATACATAGTCTTATTAGGACAAGATATTATTATATCTCTGTTCTGATTGTAGGTATTCCCTGATAAGCCAGAAAAGCGCAGGGCCTCTCAGTTGTTCAAAGCAGCTCTGGATTCAGTAATTACAAAACAATCGTGATAAATATTTTCTCCATTTTTTTTATGTTATGTTGTTAAGATGCGCACATAACTGAATGGTGTCCAATTCAATGTAACGTTATATTCTTTTGTATTGGCCGAACTAAATGTCACCTTTAGAAATATTTTTTTTCCAAAAGTCCCCGTCTAAGTCAACAATAACAATTAAGAATTGATTGGCATTGGTTGACACAGAGTTTCTCACATTAAAGTCTTTCTTGTTTTAAAGAGTGGATTTTGTTATGCTTCAGATTGATGGAATCACCATAGGTTCTCTGGATGACGTCCCTGGTGGGCCTATCACTTCATTTTTCAGATCTGTTAGAAACACCCTTGATTTTGACTTTGAAGATGACAATGAAGGCAAGTATTTGGTGAAAAAATATTTATGTGAACATTGTAGAGTGTGATTGGTGGGAATTAAAATGTGAAGGTACTAATGAAGGAATGAAAATGTGTGGGATATATCTTGGCTTGGTTTTGTTTTAAAATACCTTGTTAAATTTTTCTCCTCTATTTTCAACTTAAGATTTCACTCTTGCTGAGTGCACCCTTATTCTTAAGTTATATCTTGGTGACATTGGGTGTAGGTTTGTAACACCTGTCCATGATTAAAAGAATTAGTTTGATACTTCCGTTTCTCACAAATGCAGGTCGTTGGCAGTCTAGTGAGCCTCCATCGCTATACATATTCATTAATTGCAGTACGCGTGAACTTGCTTACATAGAGCAGTACGTGGTATGGTAATTTTGCCATAGAAGTTTTCCTGAACCTCTTTCAATTCAAATCCTTGACATGGTAATAAAATTTCATGCATATCTGCATTGGGCTGTCCATGGCTTAATTAGTATTGCCTTTTCTGAAAGCAATTATATGTGCAGTTCTTGATGAAAGTAATTATCTATGAGGGAACAGAATAGTCCTTAATTATTCTGTAACTTCTTGGATTGTGCAGGAAAAATTTGCTGTTTCAACACCAACGCTTCTATTTAATCTTGAACTAGACACTCTTCGGTATATTTTCATGCCATTTTTTAGTTTTGATCTATGCCTGTATCCTTAAAATACACTTATTATTGACAGAATATAGCTATTGACTTTACAGTGCTGACTTAGGTCTTCTGGGTTTCCCAACCAAAGATTTGCACTACCGGTTTCTTTCTCAATTTGCTCCAGTGTTCTACATTCGAATCAGAGAGTATTCAAAGGTACTACCTCATTTAATCTTCTCTAGATATTGGTTCTTCTTACAACATTGAGCTTTGCTTGTTTACTTATTCTATTCTTCAGACAATTGCTGTAGCTCCTTATGTTGTCAATTACAGTGGAGCATTGTTTCGCCAGTACCCTGGTAGGCAATATATTTTTTATCAAGCATTGATTTGAATCCTATTGTTGTTGTTTTCTCCAATTTCTTTGACTTGGCAAGAAATGTCATTGGACCTCAACTTTATGATACGTTTAGGTCCTTGGCAGGTGATGCTTAAGCAAGCAGACGGTTCTTATGCTTGCATAGCTGAGAGTGCAACCCGCTTCACCCTTGGTGAAGTAAACTCATAAACTTTACCTCATCTGCTTTTTAACTGTATATACTTTAATGCTAATCTATTGCCTGATCTAGGCCAAAGATGAATTGTTGAGGGTCCTGGGACTTCAAGAAGAAGAGGGAAGCTCTCTAGAATTTCTTCGAAAAGGCTACAAGGTCTAACCTTGATAAAGAATCTCTCTTTGAATTTTATGCATGCTTGTATCTAGATTTCTATGTCATATTCATTTATGTTAAAGCTCCTTTTCCTCTCTGGGTAAAATTTGTACTTGTTATGGCCCTCCATAATCCTTCATATATGTAGAATGTGGTCCTAAATTAGCTGCTTGTGTAGAATGATTTCAAGTGTGATGGCACATGATACATCTCTTTCTTGGGTTCGCAAATAGGTATAGTAGCCATTGCTCATATTTTTTCTTTGAGATGGTGTTTGATAGAACCCATTGGTATCGTATGATCTATGTAGCCAACCTCACATAGTGGGATAAGACTAATGTTGTTGTTGTTCTCTTTCTTGTATTATTTTTTTTTTCCTTAACAAGGAACTACTGTGTTTTAACATAATGTTACATTTTGCACTAAAAATATGTTATTCTTAATACATGATTGTGAATTAAAACGTAATTCAACAAATTCTTGTGGAATTCCTCCTTGGTTTAACATTCTGATGATACTATTCTTGCTTCTGTTGATATATGTACATGCTATGGACCTTGTTTAATCACCCATACGAGTGGATTGAGTTGATGCAATTACATCTCCTGGAAATTTTGGTTCCTTTTAATATTGAGGAGACTCAACTTTTTGCTATTGTGGCCTTATTTGAGATACTGTATCTTATTCTTGTTCCTGTCTAAAAAGTTACATATCTGGTTCCTGCATTGTGGAGTGCTGCAGGCAAGCACTTGGTGGGAAGAATATGTTGAGTTAGAAGCATCTTCTGCATGGCGGAGTTGAGCACTGCAACCTGATTTTGAATGCTCACAACTAGTCAACAAAAGCACAGCCTTTTCCATATCATGTATATTTTTTTATGTAATATTTCATTTGCCTCTCTCTATTGTTTGAAACTTGTATCTCCAGCAATTGTGGCAAAGAAACCCGAGACACAATTTGCAGGAAATCAGGTCAGATTGTGTAGGATACAACCTGCTTAATATTAATATACAGAGACCCGGTGGCAATGCTATATGCACATTTTTATCTTCTACACTCCTTAACAGCTCTTTGCATACTAATAACACAGGTTATAAGCATATGTAACCATGGACAGGCATAGAAGAAACTACTATTTATTTTTTTGGGTTTGGTCATTCTTTGAGTAACAAAATGAGCATGACATGTACAACTCATAATGTGGAGCACAGATACAAACAGCTCCCAAGCGTTAGAATGCAAAAAAAATATTTTACGGAAAGGAAAGTGGTGTAGGTTTATCGAAATAACCAAGTCATACTTACATGTCACTATATAAGTTAAAACTGTTTTCTTATCTGCATGTGTTAGGAAAAGACAGACGGACCGACACACAGCAACTAGTCCTCATATTTTAGCTGCTAAACAAGTAATGAATCAATCGCTATGATCGTAAACACTGAAGTCGGGTTCTGGGGGCTTTTGGAGTGTACGAAGCTTACGACCAAGAAGGGCTCTAGCAGCAAAGCGGGAAGCATAGATGGCTGAACCAAGTCCAGGCGTTGATGAACTTCCAGTATGTGAAATCAAGGCTTTTCCATCATCATCAGAGCCATAATTTTCATCCTCCTCTTCCTCCTCCTCCTCTATTTGTTGCATCTCCATCATCTTCCTTTTGGTATACCGTCGCCACGCAGCCTGAATGAAAGTTGCAGCCCATGTTCTCCACTGCTGTGAGTAGAAGCGGAAGGTCTGCTGAACCTGTCTGCTATGGAGGCGCCTGAACTGCGAAGCCACAAACTTCAACATCTCTGCTTCCAAAGCAAATGCCTCCACCTCATTGATGGCTTTCACTGTCCGTGTAGATGATGGCAAGTTAGCTCCAGATTTAGGGTCCAATGCCCATGTCAGAAGCTCTTCTCCACAAAAGTCTCCTTCTTTGAGAAGACCTCTGTTGAAAAATCCACTTCTTCCTCCATCTGTGGTGACACTCTCTAAACGACCACGTATGATGAAGAACATCTCAACCACTGGGTCTCCTTCCCTAACAATGTATGTTCCCTCTGTGTACAAACTAGGCTTCAAACGCTCACAGATAGCATCGAGCAAGCGTTCGTCCATATTAGAGAAGAGAGGAACCTGCAAATGATATGTTACATACAGAAAACTAATGAGAAAAGGAACCAGAGTTCAGAATCAGAACCGTGATGAACCATCTCAAATATGGACGTATAAACGGTATACGTACCCTTCTAACCAAATTCAAGCAAAGATGCCGTTTGATGTCCCTCCTTAGATCTTTTGGAAGACTCTGCACCAAGGACTCTTCATCCACTCCTCGAGTTTCCATCCATTTGTATTGATCATAGCGTCTTACTCTTTCCCTCAGCTCTTGAGGAAGCACGCGATGATGCATCCACTGCTCAGAATCACGTCTTTTGATCCTCATTTCCTCGAGACGAACAGTGATTGATTGAAGGTAGTTCTGTTCATTTACATCATAACCCAAAGCTTAGAACTGTTATGTCACTTTCTCTAACTTCTTTATATGCATCATAACCTACTAAAGGGTGAGACACATTGAAGTAATCTTTCTTAAGCACTAGGGAATTCTATGGCTAGAACCAAGATATAATGACTCCAATGAAGAAAGTTGATCAATTTGAGTTGTAGAATGGTAAGTCTGAGTCTCACACACTGCCATGGTGGTGTTTGTCTATGATTAGAATTTGATTCGAGTATTTCCAACTAAGTATGTCAGGAAACCAAAATTAAGAAGCTGCTCTTTTGTTTACCTGCACTTTTCCAATCAGAAGAGCCATGAGGACGAGCCCCAAAATACATATAAGTATGGAAAACAAAGCCTCTCCAATGTAAGTACTAGTGTCAAGCCCCTGCCCGAGTGTGCTGTGGAAAACAAAACGAAAGGTGCTTAAGCTTGTCAATCTTGTGAAGATTAACGCATCACTGAAAATTAACGCATGCTTGCTTGATCCAGACACTAGTTAAAAGAGTAACTATAGAATTCCCCAACAAGTTAGCACACATAACTGCATTTTATTGGACAAATGATGCGAAAGTTTCAATATGTCATCTTAAAATGTTTATCACATATACTGACTTTCCAAATCTGAAAACATACTGAAACACAGGGTTTATTATATATGTAAACACACTGCACACTGAATTTTCATATCAGCCAGCCAGGTTCTTTGGTTTTTTCCTACTCACCGTGAATGTGATTATGCTTTTTGATGAATAAAACATGGAAGATCGTTAACACACAAACTGCTGTCAAGACTAAAGCTCAATCATGTAGTCTATAAGTAAGTGACTTGATGAGTAATAAGCTAAGCTGCAGCATAAAGCACTGGATATTTTCGAGGAACAAAATGAATGCAAAATACACCTGACGTTCTGAAGGCCCCACCAGAAACATAGAAAGAATTTACTCCACTTATCACTGGAGGCAGTAATACCCTTCTCTATGACTCGAGTGTAGATTCCATAATCAAATGGCGGGTCTTCACCACCAGCACCACAATTCTTGCCAAGAATTTCCTTGTTGACACTTCTCCAGGCTTCATACCCAGGATAGTGCCTATTTGAACTCTCACAGTACAGGAAATGCGGGATACATCCTTGAGCAGCAGCAGCTTTACATGCCTTCTGCCAACACGTGTCATTTCGTTCAATAGCTAGTAAGTACCACACAGACCCCACTATCTGTGACATCACACAACACAATCACAACACTTGCTTTCCTTCCTCCATTGTTCAGACAGCTTATATTGAAACATGATGACTAGTGTGAATGTATGAACAATGTATGTACTAAGCAGCAAAAGGAAAGGAGAAGCCAAGAAGAAACATCACTTTACAACATGAAAGATGCACTTACATGACTAACAAGCATGTACCAGACCAAATAGTACGTGGCACCCACGAGTGCATTATCAGAAAAAACAGCAGCTGTCTTCTTCACTTCTGTAGCCAAAGGGATAAACCGTGCAAATCTCGGAATATATTGGAGGATCACCACTCTCAATAGTGTCGTTTTTGTGGCCAATACCTCTAAACTTTTTAAATTGCGAAGATAGTTGGCCACCACAATCTGCACTGAAAACATCTATATGTAGCACCACTTCTGGGAAACACATTTCCAAAACTAGAATAGTTTAATTTCAGTAGCTAAATACATGTCTGCTTTTTTTGAGTCAGATAGATCAGTGACCGTTGATAAAGCTAGACTTCAATTCTATTCTAAATATAATAATTTATCATCACTATCCCTAGCAGAATCGTGAGCAAACTACAGCTCATCTTCTTTCTGTGGCAGAAGTCCTAGTCTTTTTTCCCCCTGATCATCTATATAATATTTCTTGACTAGCAGTGATAGTTACTAATACTTGCATTTCCCTGCATATAAAGCTTTCAGCTTATTTCATTCATTTTGCATCTATGATACATTTAGAATACTTTTTTTTCTTGGCCAATTATATATTTAGATACTTAAAACAAAATATCTGTGAAACAACTGTTTGTCAAATTAGATTTACATTCATTCATTTAGAGGAAGATAGTGTGTGACACAAAATGTGAGTTTGTGTGGAAGTTCAATCCTACCTTTGCAGTTGACTCTTTTTTTTATGCCTCTTCAAATGTTTATTATATTTGGACTAGGCCTAAGTGCAATGCGTTAGGTATTTGTTATTAGATTTTTCAATAAAATTGTAACAGGTGGAGGAGAAACTCTTGAAGCAAAAATCATATAACGTTGAGTTGAAAAGAAAAATATCCTCCACCTGCTCTGCATTGAAGAATCTGATTACAAACCCCTAAAAGCAAAGCAGTGGCAAAAAGAAGCTGATGATAGTAGTTTGTCCAACCTGTGGCAATGGCAGCACAGAACTGAAATCAATAATGAAGTAACGTCCTAGGTATCTCTTGGCAATCTTTTTAGGATCAATGACAAGTTCGCCCCGTCCAAAGACCCTAGAGGAAGGTGCAATATAAGCAGTTCGGAATTGGAAACCCATGCGGATGAGATAGATAGTATCAAGAATTGATCTGAGATAAATAGCAGTAGATGCAAGCGCAGTATCAATGGCAAGGCAGTGTGATCTGAGGTTGAAGTAGGGAAGATAGAAGAAGAGAGGATCACAAGATACTGAAATAATACACAGAAGCTCAAAAAACTTGTTCCACAGCAAAAGGGTCTTGTCTTGAGGATCAAATATTTTAGTCTCTGATACTTTTAGATCTTCTGGGAACACTTGCCATGTGACTCCACTTTTCAGTGATCTTCCAAATGTCTTTAGTCCATCTGACCCCTTCTTCATTCCCATCTTAAAGGATTTTGATGCATTTTTCTTTTCACGACCAGGAAGTGCCTTAGCCTCTATATTAAATCTGAGTTTCCTCATGATTCCACTTGGGCTGGATTGCACTGAATTGTTAGAATCAATATCATCCAACCTATATCATCACACCATTGAATTCTGAAATCATTCACATTCATTATGTTTCACCATGGAACATCAATGAACATATATAACTATATATAATACTTGTGCATTCTGTACCTCACAAATTTATCCCTCTGGCCATATGAATTGTAACACGAGTTGAACATACTGAACAAATCACATCGCCATCTGTGTTGTAATTAACTTCCTGAAGTCAAAATCTTTCATGTTTCTGCACTACGGACAAGAGACTGCAGAATGTAGCAAAATTCTTATGAATCCATATCAACATAGATTTTGACACGTTAAACATCATATCAGTGCTACATAGATTTTGACATGTGTAAAGAAATTCTCATCAAATATTTTAGTCATTAATATACATATCTATATTGGTGCTACATAGATTTTGGAATGTTAAATATCCTAACATAATCAATAATGCTATATTCTAGGAAAACACTGCAAAATTATTCAACTTCCAATATTCACTCAGAAGGAACCTCTCAAAGAATAATTTCTCATGGCTTTCCAAGGTTGCCTGTTTAAAATATACCCAATTTGACATTCTTTATAAACCTTCTTGGACCAGAGAAAGAAAATGGTGATGACTTTTGCACAGTTCTAGGTATTTCTATTCCATCTACATCATATTTCGCTATTAAAATCATAATTTCTATTCAACATTATCCTAATATCCACATAAATGCAAGGTTCAACACGATATAAACACAACAATTTTTTTTTTCAGAAAAAGAAAGAAACATGTGTTTAAATATAGTTTGAAGAATTGTATAATAGATATAAATGTTGAATACGTATTAGACATATTAATATTAAGAATATTAAAATTTAAGTGTTTGAATCAATAATTTCAATACCATAATTAACAGGGACATTGTTCACAACTGTTGTTCTTTTCAGCATTAGAAGTTTACCTCCATTCTCCGCTTTGAATCAATGACTCAGTCCCTCCCATCATTGAAAAAACAGGGGAAATTAAAAACAAGACCTCATAGATGATCGATTAAAATTAAAATCAAATTGGAAAAATATATCTAAAATAAAAGAACAGAGAGTGCGAGGACTTACAATGATTGTTCGACCAGGAAAATTAAGCTGTGTGGAGAAAAGAGAAACTAGAGAAATCTCGAAAGAGAGAGAGAAAAAAATTGATAGAAGAGGAAGGTTGTCAGTAGCCCGTAGAATAAGGAAGTTTAGACAGTTATAATCGTTATGTGGGTTCCCGTTAGATTTGCATTATACTTGTTTACCTTTGAGTCTTTGACTAACTTTCTTTAAACAGATTGACAAGCCTTCTCTAAACAGGAAAGGAAATTTTTATTTCAAGTCTTTTCTTGACAATCTTTTTAACCAATCAAAATTTATTATAATGAATATATTATGCCACAGAGTACAATACTACATCCATTTTTTTTTTGGGTGAATCAGTACCGTATTCTTTTTAGTAAAGGTGGTAGATGCAATAATTTCTAGTCTTTTCTTCCCCTCTTTTTGAGAATTAAAAATCCGTGAATACATTTTGGGTTTACTAATTTTTTTATTAATCTAATTGCAATCACTTTTCATTCTTTGGATATTGATTAATATCTAATTTAAGTCAATTTGTAAGATTGAATTGCCTGTCAGATTTTTCTTAATCTTAAGTTCCTGTTTCAAGTTTCAACCGCTCTCGCTGGGCTGTTGCTTACTTGATTCATTTTTGATCAAATAACCCTCAATTTATGCCTTTGATATGACGAGGAACGATGTATTCTCGATGTGTGTGTAGTAATTACTTTATCATCACTATTCAACAGTAGCTAATTTTTTATTATTATTTTATCTAAGAATATAATAATCGTTCATTATTTACAAAATCATTTTTTAATTACATTCTCCTTTGTATTGCATCACCCTCTCCGTACCGGATGGACTATTAGACTTGGACCTGAGAACATCTCCATAAAAGAATAGTTTTATATTTCATAAAAGAAATTATAATGGAATTGATTTAAAAAAAAAAAAGGAAGAATAAATTCTTTCACACAGACAAAAAGTTGCAAACTCGTTACAATATAAACATGAACAACTATGCCAGAGTCTGCACCTTCAAGGGGATAAAAGATATCATGGCCTTTTGCAAAAATGCATATGCTTTTACATTTTCAAAATATGCCAAGTGATATTAGTTTTCAAGAATCAACAAATAATAACATGGCATCACTTTCAACTATTCAGCTTCATGTAAAATTTAAAACCAGCAGTTTAATTACCTTGACATCATCCATATTAGCTACTGCTAGTCAAGCCTACTAGTTTTTCAATCGGTAAGTGTTAATACCCATTTTCTACTACTAATGTGACATCTTTTACATTAAAAAAAAAAAACAGAAGAAGAAGAAAAGAGAATCCAAAAACATCAGATGTTAAATGACATCGTAGCCAGCAGAGGAGCTGAAAAATATTTTTCAATTCCCATGACGAACTACACCGGTACATCTAAGTGGGACTCAAAATAAAGCAAGTAGTTTTAGTATTCAAGCAGATGACAACCATTCTCTCACAAGGCATCTCGAGCAGCTATACGACAGGTGATTGCATCTGCAAGTGATGATACACCAAGTTCTGGGCCAGATATCTTGTAATGCTGAAACATAGCAAAATTAATGATTATGCTATTATGCACAAAAGGAAAAGACAGGAAATGATATAGATTTAAATGTAGATGCAAACTTTTTGTATCTGGGCTTGGTTTGCTCTGGCTTCCAGCTCTTCCAGGTCAATCTCTTTTCCATTAATCAACTTCTCAACGGCTTTCATCTTAAAAGGCAACAAAGAAATCCATTTTATACCTTCGAGATCACTTTCTAGTAATGTAAGAGAAAATAAGTGTGCCATACTTCATTGCGGAATTATCTCACCTCCTCAGGAGTGGCACCAAATCGAGCAGCAAGGATGTAAGTTGTGGTATCAGAGATGCCACATCTTTTTAGCGATTCTGTAATCTAGTCATAACTCAAAACAAAGTAATCAAATTCCGTCATATAGAACAATGAAACACAACAGGTAACACAATAATTAAAAAAAATTACATGCTTGGATCCAGAGTAATTGTAAACCAGCTCTGAATGAAGTGTGCGTGTTGTCAAACAATCCCGTGACTTGGCTATCAGCGTCTTGTGTGCAGCAGTTAGAACAGGGAAAATATCTGGAATCTGGTTCAGTTGATGACAGAGGTAACATTAGAAAGGTGCAAAAGGTTTCATTACGTGTCCACCAGGATTATGCTTTCAATTATCATGCTATCAATAGGGCTGGACTTGACACTGGGATAAGAGATAGAAACACAAATTACCTAGAAAAAGACTTCTAATTCCTAAATGAATAAAATTAATATAAAATATAAAAGTAAAGGGAGCCCCATTGTTCACATGCCATGAACTGTGCGATCATTGTTCACATGTTGTAAACAGTGCAATCATTGTTCACATGACATGAACAGTGCGATTCATGTAGAGTTCATGCATATACATGGAGCTTACTCTAGTTGAGAAGTAATACCAGTAATGCGTTGAGGAATGCAACTTCTGGTTCCAATGTCGTGGCTTGCATACTTTCCAACAGTTCCCTGCAAGAATAAGAAAAAGTACTATAAACTTCAACTAATGTCTAAGATCAAGTTCCCAAACTACAATATAGCATAGACAAACTATTTTAAGCAAAAATAAATAAATAGATGACTTTTTTACAATTTACTCAACAAATTAGCCTCTCTAAATTGATGTATCACTCAGTTTCTTTTTTTTAAAAAAATGATGTATTAACCCATTTGTGATTAGCCAAGTTTTTGTGATCACCATTTTCTACAATTACATTAGAGCAAACTGGTTTATCAAACCACGTTCTCCAATAGCAGTGCAACTAGCACCAAAAGTTGTTATTAGATGAGTGTAGAGGCATTCTAAACTTTAACTACGAATGGTTACCCAAAACTATCATATAGAAAACAATTTGAACTAATGCTACAATAAGGAAATGGAAAGGTGTTACAACATTTCATGTTATTAAATCATACCTATATAACAACACCACTTCACTTGACAAATGACAGGAGAAAAAAAGATCAACACTTAAACTGACACTAAATGGTAAACAAGCTGGTCATAATGTTGACTTTCACTAATGAGTAATATTCCCACAAATCAGTTTACCTTTTACAATTCATTAAAATGATACTTGATTATATATTTCCGGTTGTCCGAAAGAAAAAAAAACCTTAAGATAACTGCTATTGCGTTAAACGTGATTGTTGTTAGTGGCCTGGATGCATCTGATCCCACATTTTTAGCATTATGTCATGCATAAAAACTACTTGCTCAACTATATGAGATCAGAAACGGTTTTTGTCCACACTCTCATCCTCTATATACTTCAATATCTCAACATTTGAAGAAGACAAAAGTGGGAAAGCAAGCATAGTCAACAATCTACAAGAATACAACAGAATGTGAAAACTTCTCATTTTAATTATCACACAGAGAAAAGACTAACTTTGAATTTGTCACATCAGTGAAAAGTGAAAGAGAAAGTGTGCTTCCATTAACCTTGAACACCTTCATAGCTTCAGGTTTGAATCTGTATAAAAGGTAAAAATAATTAGGCTGTGTTTGAGAACAAAATAAGGAACAAAGTAAAAGAACAAAACAAGGAAAAAGATGAAACGAAGCAAATCTGGGCAAGAGAATTGCAAAATATTAAATCACTAAACAATAATTACCAAGTATAAATCAATTAGAGAAGTTAAAATCACACCATGTCCATTGCTCACATGTTTCCTCTGTATTCTTTTCCCTATAACAAAAAACTTCCTTGCTTTCCTCTATATTTGCTTGTCCAAAATAATGTCCGGGATCTTCGAACATAACAACAGGATCTCAAATTACTACTTCAGATAGTCCCTGGAATTAATTGCGATAATGAGGGGAATTTCATCACCCCCCGGGTCTCCTTACTAGTAATACGTATTTAACCACGAAAAGAACTTCTCAGATGTTAGCAACAACCATGCCCATGGAAACCTTAAAGCCATTGCCTTAGGCCCCAGTATTTTCTTATACCACTCATTTATTAAAGATCAAACCCATTGAATATGGAAGTATGTGTGAGTTAGGTGGGTAATGGTAGTTTTTGCAACATTCATTTGGATTTTGAAGTCTTGAATCAGTGGGCAAACACAATTTTCAATTTTTTTTATTTACATCCCAAAAGTTTAAAACTTTATATTAGAATTACAGGTATTGAGAGAAGAGGTAATGGAAGAAATTAATAACTCTTAGAAATGATAAACTATATCAAAAGATTATATTCTTTTTCAAATGCATGCATTGTTTATAAAATATAATTGACAATACATGTGACAATTGCTATTGTTGAAATAAATTTTTCAAAATTAAAATTTCTCATATCCTATTTGAGATCAACTATGTAATAAGATAGATTGAATGAATTAAGCATGTTATCAACTGAGAGTGAAATACAAAAATTACTTAATTATAAAACTTTGCAAATGGTTTTGCAACTTAGAAAGCAAAAAGAATGAGATGATGATTGATGAATTATATTACATTTGATCCTCTAATAATTTTGCCTAAAGCCCCAGAGTTTCCAGACATGGCCTTGGCCCAGCAGTATATATTTTGCTTGGATTTGAGCTTTATTTCAGTCTGACTTGTTTGAGAAATGATATTATCCTGTATTCTTAATATCAAGGTACCTCTTTCTCATCTATTGTTTATGCTAGCTGCCATGCTCGTACTCTTTTATAACTTCCTCTATTTCTCTTGAATGATACTAGTTTACCTGCTAAACTTGTTCTTCTACATGAAAAATGGTTTTGCAACATAGAAAGCAAAAAGAATGATTGATGAATTATATTACATTGAGTTTCTAGACACGGCATCACATATAATGTTCAAAGGTCAAACAAAATTTATAATTTAATTATAATTTAATCATCCAGAAAAACAAAGACTTCAAATAACAGGTTAGTCATAAGAAGAGTAATTATAGAAATAAGCGTAACAAACTAAAGTATATGCAATTGATGCCCACAGAATATAGTTAGCATATGGAAAGGTAATCCCTTTCGACATGATAGGGATGCAAAGAATAATTAAAGTATTAAACACCTAGAAACACAAATGGAAATCAATAAAAAATCTATAAGTATCCATTTGACATTACTGTATTTGGTTAAATAAGGGGGATGACAGTCTGAGCAATTAAACTTCCAAGAAACACACTAAAAAAAATAGAGCTCAAGCATTAATCAATTGAGTAAACTACTAAACAACTTTACAAGAGGGGAAATGGGAAGCAGAAAAAGATAAGTTAGATCCCAACCAGGATCCCCACTTGGAAATTGAGTTTATCACATTTGGAATTTGGAAATTTAGTTCATTTCACTTGGGAATCTCCAAATGGGATCATAGCTGGAAAATCTTTTTCTTACAAGGTCGTAACTTGTCTTTTTCCCAAATGGGACAAATTACATATCACATCACAAAATAAAATCAATTGACAGCTACCAATCATCAGTACCAAGGCAATCAGTGTAGCAATATGCTGTTATGGAATCAAGTAACAAAACTAACTCAGCAAAAGTTACACAGATTTTACTGTTCTTGCATGCCAGACTCCTTTTGCTTAGTTTATGATTAATATTGATGGAACCTTAATCTATCTTTACTTATGAGAACAAGTAGTGCACAAAGTAAAATGATTGATTCCTCGTAATAACCAACTAGAATTATGTTTTCACTAAATTGGATGATTAATTTCTTGTTAACAACTGCCTTAGTTTGATGATGTTATATAATAAGAATGATTAATTTTGAACATCATTCTTATTATATATGATTCTAAATGGAGGCAAAAAGGGTGAAACATAATGCCTATGATAAAGACCAATATAGTCCCTCCCTATGTTCCACTAAATAATGGAAGCAGAGTTTAATCGCTATGATCTATTAGTAAATTTGGACTTTTATTTGATGCATGATCTGTATCTAACATGAACAACAATTTTCATGGTTCTGCAAAATATCTGCAGTCATGGTTCTGCATGATTTCACAAAAAATAAAGATAGAAAACAACATTGTAATTAGCCGAATAAAACATTAAACTAAACATCATTCCAGCAACATCACAAGCAAATTGTCTCCAGTTGTTGCAGAGGGACGAGATATTCTAACGACAGGAGTTTAAATGTCAATTGTCAAAGATATTATTCTTCTAGTGGCTTCACTCACCTCAGAGGTTGAGACATGAAGCTTGAAGCTTGGGGAGACGTGAAGCCCGCAGAGGAAGAAGAAGAAGAAGGGGAGAATTCGAATTTGCCGAGGGAAGACGGCACGACGGAAAGAAGAGCCGCAGGGACGCACACGGCAACAACGGAGGAAGACGGAGGCAAGGAAGGCGATGGTGTTGCAGGGCACAATTCGGCTATGGAGGCTGCGAGCCATTTGTGGATTTCCTTCAACCTAGGTCAACCAATTTTTTTTTTGCCAACTTTCTTTTTATTTCACTTTAATATAATTATATAGTAATTATTTTTGTTCAAAAAAGGGAAGGGAGGAGAAAAATTTGAATGGAGGAAAAGGGAATGGAAAAAAAAAAAGATTTTAATTTTACCTTGTTTTGAGGGAAAATATAGAATTTTAATAAAATAATTTTAATGTTATTTTGTTTGAATTAAAAAGAGAAAGGAGGGAAAGAAAAATAATTATAAATTGATTATTATAATCTTAGTTTATTTAAGTTAATATTTTCTTTCTATATTAAAAAGAATTCTTTTTTGGCTTGAATATTAAAAAGAGTTCTTAACAAGAAGGAAATACTCATTTTCTTTTTTTTTCTCAGTCTCAACTATAATTTTATATGTCTTCTTTTTTTTTTCTCAATCTCAACCATGATTGAATATGTTAATATATGAATGTGACTATGTGTATTCATAATTTTATACATGTATGTCATTATATATATGTTTATGTATTTTATATTTTAAGAGTGATATAGAAGAGAGACGTGACAAGACCAACCAGTATATCACATGGTTGAATTATAAAAAAGTGAAAGATATTTTGATCCGATTAAACACAATATCACATTCCCCCAAATTATCCTAATTTGGGGGGAAAATATACAAGGGGAAGAGAGGGAAAATTTTGGTAACATTTTCCCTCACCTCCTCCAATTTTTTGGTTGCCAAATAAGGAAAGTAAAGCAAAATCCCTTTCCTTTTTCCATTCCCTTGATTTCCCCCAACCAAACAATGCATATATTGTAATTACATTATAATTACTTCTATATTATTATAATTTATTATAAATATATTATTATTAGGCTAAATTTAGTGAAAACCACTTTGGACTCAAATGTTGATTTAAAGTGGTTCAACCTGGTCTAATTCCCTAAAACAGTCTAAAGATACAAAATAAGCTAATAATGTATCGAGTAATAGTCTTACTAGTTCATGTCGAACCCTAAAAATATTGATTCACATAATGCTAGATGTAATTAATAACAATCTTTTTTTGTAATGATCCCAAATTGTTAACTTCAATAAGAATATGGCTAAATGGTATAGGATCAGAAGAAGGATCAGAATTAAGCAAAAGGGGAATAAGGAGGAAGGGAGCAATGGCGCTGTGGTGAGATGCAGGGGCGAGATGATGAAGTTGGGCTTGAGCCATGTTAGTAAGCACTGGTGTCGCGGTGAGCTTAATTGGCGTCATTACACCACTTGCGAAACTTGCTTAAATCAAAATGTTTTAGAGTTATCGGAACAGTGATGTTTGGAGGAAAATCTTGATGCTCTACTGGGGTTTGGTCGGTTTGAAGCTACGGTTCATGATTTTGTCCTTGGAAGAGTTTAAATCTTGTGGGCAAGTGGCTTTCTATCTCCTCCTCTCCATTTTCTTCAAGTTCTTCAATGGTTTTTCATGATGGCTGTTAGGGCTTTGAATTTGAGTGTATATCTACAGATTAACAGTGTTTAAATGCCTTGTAGATGTGTTGTTAGGCGTTTCTAAGGTTTGTGTGTTGGATTTATAGTGTTTAAGTGGTAATTTCCCCAAACCCTAACCCTCAACTCGTGGTCTTGATGGAAATCCAAAGTTGTGTAGGCTTGATATCAGTTTTATGAGTTATTTTGGGTATTTTGGTATATGATTTTGTTTGAGGAAGTTTTGTTTTAGCCAGTTTGGTATTGGGTTTAAAAGTTATATATATTAAAGGTTGAGAAATTGTATTGGTGGTAGGAATTCAGTATTGTATAGGTTGTTAACTTACTCAGTTGGGATCTCTTGACTCTAGGATGTGTTTAGAAAGCATTGAAGTGGTTGTGGTTGTTGCTCTCTTTAGCCTATCTCGAGGTATACTTTATTGTGGTTTTATTTATTATATATGTTTATTCTTTTTGATATCATGATATACACCTATTATAATATATATTTTACTCTTTCATATCATGACATGCTCTTTAACATGGATTATAATTGTCCATTTTCATATCATGATATGTATGGTTACACATCTAGTAAGTTATCTACCCTTACTATATATTATGATGAAAATGACAATCAATGTTATTGAACATAAAATATATAAGTATGATGAATGTTGATAAGTGATGACCTGTATGCACCCCATAACTTATCATGTATGATCATATGGCATGCTGGCACTATAAAGAATAACATGTGATGATATGTTAGTATGCATCAAGCATTGTCACTAGTTGTATATTGTTGAGACATATGCTTATTGGGTGATGATGCTCCAAATATCACGTGGTATGTCAATCCACTAAATAGCACATGAGGTCTTTTATTCAGGCAATGTGATTTGTGTATTCTAAACACTAAATAGTCATCCTATGGTTGAGAGACTCAGGTGGCTGTGAACTAGGGTACACATTCTCTAAATAGCCACCAATCATGGTGATTCAGGGAAAAAAGAGTCATGACCTAACTTTTATTGCAGTGGCCTTTGGTCAGATCATGACTATTGGAAGGAAAGCTTGGTGGTGACCCCGAAATTAGCCTTCACGAGTTGTTGGAAGGGGGCCACTGGTTAAGATTATCTTATTATGGTAACTAGCTCATGGTTCTAGTCTTGTATTAATGGAATTTGTGTCAGCATATCATACATATCACATTCATATTGAATATTGCATCTGATTATTGTAATAGCAGTATGTTTATATCTATGTGTATGTATAAACCCATGGTTAGTGAAGCATATGTCTCATCCTGTGGCTAACAATTCCAAATGAAGGATCCAACACTAATAAGGAAATGATCAATGAGAACTTGGGAAAAGAGGATTGAGAGTGTATTTGTAGATGTTGGGGTTGAGTCGCCTTTGTTGATGTTGAATTTGCTTTTCCTCAGTAAAGTGGCATTTGTAGTTTCTGTACTATACCAAGTATTTTGTGTTGTGTACTTACATGATTGTGGGAGGAACTGATGCATAACACTCTTTAACTCTTTTACTTTTCCAGGATGGTGAATGGTGGTTTATATGGGTTTGGAATTATGATTTTGTACATGGATTTAGATGTCCCAAGTAATAGTGGTAAAATTGAAAATTTTGGTTTTTTAAAAAATTTAAAAATGTAATAAATATTTTTTAATATATGTGAAACCTCTTCAATTGTTTTATAATATAGGACGAAAAGAATATTTTCTAGAGAGTTATATATAACTATTGTGACCAAGAGGCTTTTACTTGTTTCTTAAAATATACTTCTTCTATTTCTCAATCTAAGAGATAAATGACAAAACTACACAGACTAAGAAAAATAATAAATTTGTCTGGAATATAAAATAGTTTTAAAAAATACTCTCATTTATTGTTAATAACTTTTACATCATGTAATTAATACAAATGAATTGTACTACTAGTTTTTTAAAAAAAATCATCTTAATTAGGGATATTTTTGAAAAACTATTAAATACATTAGACAAGTCTCATATATCTCTTATATTTTCAAACATGAAAACTCTCTCAATTGTTCCTTATATTAAGAAATAGAGGAAGCAATGAGTTTAGTTTTTAATGATAATTAGAATTTTACTAAGTTTATTAATGACTTAGAAATATCTTCTAATTTGTGATATTAACATCTACTTTCTCCAGTCTTAAATACTCCCTCTATTTCAAAAATAACTGTTATTTTGGAGTTATAGATGTAGATTATTAAAGTTACTAAATAATCTAGTAATTAGCAAAATATAGGTGTATTTTATTATAACACTCTTATTAATTATTCTATTTGTCCCATATTATTAGATATTTTAAAAAATCACATAGATTAAGGAAGGTTGTTAAAGTTAGTTTAAAACAAGGTTTGAAAAATCAAACTGGACTAACTGGTTTAACCGGTCGGACCGGGAATCGGTCTCAAGTCCGATCCGATCATATTTGTCAACTGTCGCTTTTTCAAAATCGATGGAAATCAGTTAAACAAGTATAAAACCGATTGAACTGGTCTAATTTTTAAATTTTTTTTAATTTAAAATAACATTATTTTTAGTACTAAGTAACCTTATTTTTTGTATAAATTTTTTTTCCTTCTATATTAAAATATTGTATAAATATTATTATAATACATAATTATTAATAATGATAAATTTACTTAATAAATAATATGAAAATAGAATATTAATTAACTATTTTGAATTTAAAATATAATTATAGATGAATATTAACTTGTTTAGATGTTAATATTAAATTGTGAAAATTATTAATAATATTTTTTATTTTCTATAAAATATATGAAATTAAAAAATATTATTTATTTTTCATCCTTGATTGAATATTAATTTTATGATCATAGATAAATATTTTTTATATTTTTCATCTATATTATTTACAATATATTAATTTATTCACAACTGGTTCGATCCCGATCCGATCATTGAACCTTGAACTGGTGTCTTAGTTGATTTAATGGCACCTTAGTTCAAAGCATTATTTGGTAAAAAAAAATACTATATTCTCCAAAATACCCTTAATTAATTTTATTGACTTTTCTTTTGAAAAGAGAGTTGGATTAGTTGTAAAGTACTCTCTCCATCCTATTTTATATGTTATTTTAAGGTTTCTCATATAGACTAATAAAAGTATTAAATAACCTAAATTATAATAAAGTTTAATAGTATTTTACTAAAATGCCCTAAAATTAAATGCAAAAGATTACTTGTACTCTACTTATTGCTATTTTCAATGAAGGGTAAAATAGTAAAAAAGATAATTAATATTTCATTAATAATATAAAATGATAGAAAATTTAGAATATTTGAAGAGTAAATTTATAAAGGTTATTATTGAAAAAAGCTTATAAATATTCCATTAAATCTTATAAAATATCTTATATAAATGGGTCAAAAGAAGTTTATAAAATTTCTTATAATATGGAATGGATGAAATACTAATTAGTTAATTACTAATTTGTTAATTGTGAATTTTCTAATTCTGCAATGCGATTTTTCTGAACTCTAGCTAAAAATTATTCAATTGTTTATATGTTGAAATTGAAGAAAACAATAAAATAATTTGTAGGTAGAATTAGAAAATATTCATCATTCGTATCCTACACAATGTAGACAACATAATACCTAAAACACAAATATCTTGATAAGGTACGCATTTTTTATATGGATGCATTCAAGAAATTTTAACATAATTTTTTATTTCATTTTTCTCCTTCTTAAACTTTTTTGGTTGGCTCCATTCTTGAATTTTACTCAATATTTTTATTTTGATTTTACAATTCGTTGTGAAGTGCATCACATTTTTTACTACTTAAAAAGTCATAATAATATATTTTTTATTGTATTTTTACAGTTTTGATGACTAAAAAAATCAAGTTTTAATAGAATTATGTTATATGTGAAACATGAATTGGCTTCGATCTGAATGAAACTCAAACATGATTATTTTTTTAACAAATAATCAATTATTCAAAGCAAACATTAAAAAACAAGCATAATAAATGAGTGTTACTCAGGGCCATGGTATTTTTAGGCAGTTAAGGCAACCACTTAAGACCCTATATATATATGTGTGTGTTAATGATTATATAAAAAAATAATGTAATAAAAAGAAAAGATATAAAAATAATTAAGAAATGAGAAAACTATTTTTATGTATAAGTTAATAAATTTATCTTTCTAAGTACAATTTTATTGTTATATGTTTTTATTGACATTTTAATTTTATCCCAATTAATTCTTTTTTAACTAAATTTTTTTTATTCCAAAAGACTTTTTTATAATTTTCATAATTTATCTTCCTCAAATTGTCAAAGTAAGATTAATACAAATGTATTTTTTTCAATTTCTTTTATGAATTGAAAGGAAAAACATTTGTATTAATTTTGATGGTTATATTATATATTAAAAGTGAAATGTTAAAATTATTTAATTATAAAACTTTGATAATTAATTTCACAACTCTTAAAGTTATATATATAATTTATATAAGAATTGATAAGTCATGGTACATTAAACTTTTTATTAACTTTGCCTTAGGCTTCAAAGCTTCTTAACACAGCCCAGCAACAACAAAAATGAATTTCGTCAGAAGTATCAATGAACTATAAAAATACATGTTACCGGCACTTTTTCTTTCTTTTTTTCTTTTTTTCCTTTTTAAATTCTTTTCACAATATTTTAGAAAGGAGATTAATTTCCAAGTCCAGTATAATCAACACCACTACAGTACTACCAGGTTTCACATGTACTTCCCACCTCCATTACAAGTTGGATATTCATTTCCTGAGTAAATAGCAAAATTCATACTTAAGAGTTGGGGAAAAAAAGGTTATATAATTAATGAATGAACAGTCAAGAGCAATATTAAGCTTAGTGGGGCAGTTGGTGTAGCATCTAATTTGTGCTTTTAGTGGTGGGAAAAGTTAAATGGAGAGGGAAACCCTAATTCACAGAGTTTGTGAATTGGAATAATGGAAATGAATGACATGCAAAAAGCTTATACCACCCCAAACAAAATGGAACTAAGAAACAAAACAATACAAATTTAGAGAGAGGTAGAGGAAGAATATCGAAGCAAATTAAGGTTATCGCCGACAACGTGAGAGAGATAAGTGAACAAAGACCAAAGCGAAGGACTCTGAAGAGAGAGAGGAAGAAAACCGTGTTCAAATCCTCTACATTAATTGAGTGAGATCACACTGTGCTTTTTCCATAAGATGACATCGTTTAGGTTCATTTCCGAATCCAGATAACTGAATTTTTTGTTGGAAGAAAGTTTAGGTGAGAATGGTTAAGCTAATGAGAACCAAGATATGCCTAAAAGTACAAAGGTATTTATAGATCACCCACAGATGAGTTCTTTATATCGATAGCGGGATTCAAACTTATATCTTTATAGATGCAATATGAATTATGTCCTTATTAATTGGACTAAATGTTCACTTGTAGACAAGACTGTGGCCTTTAGGCAGTCCTATGTATATGTTAATGAATATATAAAAAGACAAAGTCTTATGCATATGTTAATGAATACATAAAAAGACAATGTAATAAAGAGAAAAGATATAAAAAAAATAAGAGACAAAAAACTAGTTTTATATATAACTTTATAAAATTTTTTAATACAATTCAGGGTTATATGTTTTTATTGATATTTTAATTTTATTTTAACTAATTATTTTTAACTAAACTTGTTTATTCTAAAAATTGTTTTAATAATTTTCATTATTTATCCCTCTTAAATTATAATATTGAGATTAATACAAACATTTTTAAATTATTTTATCAATTAAAAAATTTGTATTAATCTTGATGACTAAATTACCTATTAGAAGTGAAATGTTAGAATTATTCACCAACAAAACCTAGATAACTAATTTTGCAACTCATAAAATTTTAAAAAAAGGAAAAAAAGATAAACAAGATATAAGAATTAAAAAGTTATGATATACTTGACCTCTTTAATAATCTTATTTTAAGGGTCGCTTGGTGTGCTTATCGAGAAGTAACTTCTCAAGAAGTATATTTCTTGAAAAATTAATTTCTTAGGAAATGCACATATAATTTACTTGATTTATTTTAAGTTTCTAAAAAGTTTTAATTATATTTTTAAAAAAATATATTATATTTTTATGTTAAATGCAAAAATACTCTTTTTATTAAAAAATGGATTAATGAATTAAGTACTTTTTTGAAAAATTATTATAAGAAACTTAGAAAAAATATAAGTAATAAAATAGACCTATTTAATATTCATAGTACTAATTGCTGAATACATACTCCTTTTAACCACCAGGTATAAATGGAAGAAAATAAGTAATAAAATAGACCTCTTCTAAAATAATTTATATTTTAGACCAAAGTATCCTTCCAATAAAATGTGACTTGTACTTTGGGGAGTAGTATCCAAAGGAATAATTAGGGGCATTTAAGGCTATAAAGATTAATGGGTAATAATGGGATATTAGGATTCATGAATCTGTTTCATGGCCTACTTACAGCTTTAGCTTATAACTCCAGCTAGTTGCCTATATAGCAAAGCAAACCCAATCCCAACATCTCCCCCCCCCCCCCCCCCCCCAAAACAACACATTTGAGAATACTGTAAATATGTAAATTTTTTGAAGTCACAACAATGGTCGAAACAGGTTTGAGTTTCAATGGATTCAGAGCTTTCGTCTTCATCGTGTGTTCCGTAGCTTTCCCTATTTTGGTGAGCATTACTTTGCTGCACTCAATCTCTTACCTTGTTTTGGAAATTCCCAACTTCAACTTGTCCGGAAAAACCCAGAATATTCCTACTGCTAAAGCAGCTCAAGCCACTAATGGAGTGACGAAAGGGAAAGACCGGGCTATTACTCCAGGTAATTACAAATTGTCTGTAAACTGAGAAATGCATCCTACTTTTGTTCACTAATCTTGTGTCCTATATCCATGATTTAAGCTTTCTCTATTCAATTCAATCTCTGATTTTTGTTTCAATGACAAAGATAATATGTTTGGAATCAAGACTAGATCTTAACATCGGTTTTTCATTAAAAATTAAAAAAAACACAGAAAAAAAGGGAGAGAACATAGGACGGTAAAGAGAGAGATAAGATCCAACTTCCAAGTCTCTTTTTTTCCCCTCTTTATTATATTTATGTATTAATGGATTTGGATTTTCTCAATTAAAACAGATAAGAACAAAGTGACACCTGCATAAACATGTTGACATGTCAGTTTCATCTTTATTTCTATCTTCATTTTCTCTTTCTTTATTATATTTGCACATATTTATTTTTTTCTTAAATTTCTCCTCTTAAGAAAAAAAATAGATATAAAATGAGACCAATATAAAACTCAAATTAATTTCTTGATTAGAAACACTCAAAATATTCTCAAGCTTGTTCATGGTATATATATGAGAGTGTATTTATTTGTTTTGTTCATTTGAATGTGAAGAGTTGCACCTCTTTATTTTTTATTTGTTGAACAAATAAGCGAACACACATCTCATTCTTAATCATCAATATCTTCTTAATTTGCAAGAAGAGAAATATATTCATGCTGACCTTTTATTCATACATAAATCAATTCTTCTGTGGGCTGTCATAGCCCGTAAATAGAAGATGAAAGATGAGATAACTCATTTCCGTATGGAGTGAGTCTTTGTGTTTAAGGCCTTTGTTCTAAATTTTTGTTATATAATTTATAACATCTGATGCATTTCTATTGTTCATGATTTTCTTATAAAGCCTTTTATATATACATGTATATATATATATATATATTTACTAGTGAATACTGAACTAGTTAACCAGTTAATTTTGATGTCTTATCTTTCATTTGGTGATACAGAAGATAATTCTTGTCCAACAAGAGCTGATCAACACAATAAATTGTTTGATGGATTGCTGGCTTCAACATTTGACGAAGGTTCATGCTTAAGTAGACATCAATCTTACTTATACCGTAAAGCTTCCCCTCATAAACCCTCTTCACATCTGAAATCCAAGCTTCGTCACTATGAACATCTTCACAGAACCTGTGCATCCTCTTTCGCATTCACTAGAAATAACCCTAATTCTAGCATCAATAATGCTTCAATAAACTGCAAATTCCTTATCTGGACAGCTATGGATGGCTTAGGAAACAGAATGCTAACCTTGGTTTCTGCATTTCTTTATGCTATCCTCACTGACCGAGCTCTTCTTGTCAAGTTTGAAGCCGGAATGGATGCTCTCTTCTGCGAACCATTTCCCAATTCATCATGGCTATTGCCGAGGCCTTTTCCTGATCATTGGGATAAGGAATCGTATCGTATTCTTCATCTGCGACACACCAATGCTGATAGTTATGACTTTTTTCACTGTGGCTCTACTCAAGATCTTCTGCAGAAAGTTCCTGTGTTGATTGTGCAGTCGAATCAGTATTTTGTTCCTTCTCTTTTCATGATCCCACCTTTCAGACAAGATCTGATCAAAATGTTCCCAAAAAAAGACACCATCTTTCACTTTCTTGGACACTATCTTTTCCACCCATCAAATGATGCATGGAAATTCATCAGCGACTTCTATCAAGCTAATCTGACCATGGCAAATCAGAAAATCGGGCTTCAGATTAGAGTATTTGAACCACATAGAGAACCCCATCAAGCTGTTTTCAAAAAAATCTTAGCCTGCGCCTTCAAGCACAATCTGCTACCTCAATCAGATATTCAAATACCACCAACTTCTTCATCGCAGAACCCTACCTCAAAAGCTATTGTGGTAACGTCTTTATATTCAGAATATGCCAATAAGTTAAAAACTATGTATATGGCAACTACAAGTGTGACCAGGGAGGTGATAAGAGTTTATCAGCCAAGTCATGAAGGGCATCAAAATTCAAACGATAGCAAGCACAACATGAAGGCATGGACTGAGATATATCTGCTGAGTTTGTGTGATGTATTGATTACAAGCTCATATTCTACTTTTGGGTATGTTGCTCAAAGCCTTGGAGGATTGAAGCCATGGATTCTGCGGAGGGCATACGGGGAAGAGGTTCCAAATCCACCTTGTGAGAGAGCCATGTCCATGGAGCCTTGTTTTCACTATCCTCCAGAGAGTGATTGTAGTGCCAATCCTACTGTCAATATTACCTCTACCTCTCTCTTTCCTCATACTAGGCACTGTGAAGACTCTGATAGGGGAGTGAAGCTGATTAGTGATAATACCTAAGCAAGAGAATATTAATGACACCATTAATGAGTTTTAATTCAATAATTATAATTTAAACGGTGGCTCACATAATTTAAAACTGTGTTTTCCAATTTTTCGTGTGAGTGAAGAATGTCATTATCGGTAAGGATTCTTTTGAGCAGTGACTACAATCTCGATACTCAAATTTAAGATCTTTGGTTAAGAGGTATAACTTCTTATCAATTGAATCAAACATTTAAATTAATAATCAGATTGAATCAAATCGCTTTAGGAAAGGTTTCAAATTATATATATATATAAGAAAAGTTTTTTATGAATCATTTCATATATCTTATTCATTAATGAAAAACCTTATTTTTTTGGCCAACCATGAAAAATCATTAATGCAGTAAATTTCAATCTAAATCATAATAAATTTATTACATTTTTTTATCTTCTCCTTTTACGTTGTTGATTGAATTATTTTTTTCATTAGAGACAACTTATGTATAACTCACACATACCCCACACACATGCATACCCACATATTCGATTATGTGACTTTTTCACATAAAGGGTACGGTTTTAGGAGCAGCAAAGATGCCGTTATGAAAACATATCGTTGGCTTGATTGAACTATTTTTACATATAGTAGATTTCAAATTTGGTAATTGAAAACCTCACGTTTTTTTAGGGATCTCATTGGAATTGCTTAGGATGTGTTAGAAATGAAATTTAAAAAAAAAATTGTACATTTTAAAATAAAAAATTAACCTCATTGAATTATATTAATTCAATTTATTTAATTCTTCAATGAAAATTCCATTCATGTAATTTTTATTTGTATAAGTTTAAGATAAGTTACATTGTTTAATAGTGTAATTTTTTATTTTTATATTTTATATTGATAAATTTTGTATGTTTGGCAAATGAGATGGATTGAATAAACCCATGATAAGTACAACAAATTAATTTTAGGACTTTATGATACGGATATAAAAGATATATATATATATATAAAGTTATATAAAAATATAAAATAGAGTTTAAATAAATATTTTAAAATTTGAGTTTTAAATAAGTATTTTAAAATTAATATAAAATTGTCTAAAAATAAAAAATTGAATTTTTTATAAGACCTTAAGTCATTTTAGAACTTTTGAAGAAGAAAAATTAATGATACAAATTAAGGGTATTCAAATTCGATTAAACCGATCAAAACCAAACTGAAATAAGATCTACTTTAGTTTTTATTATTTTAGAACCAACTCAGTTTGGTTTGATATGGTTTCAAACTTTCAAAACCTGAATCAAATCGAATAAAACCTACTATACTATTTATTTTTTTAAAAATTCAAATACTATATTTATTTAACACATTTTCTTTTTATATAACTTATTAATATAAATCTCCTAAGTAAAAAAAGCTCATAAACAAAATTATAAAACATTTATTAATTTGGGAGAAAGAATATAGATAAGTGCATTATTATAATTAATTATATGAATTTATCAATAAATAAATAAAAAGGTAAAAAATGACAAAAATTTTACATAAAATATTCATAATTAAGTAAAATATTTAGATATAATTTGTGTTTATAAAGTATTTATATGGAACTTAGTTAGTTTAAATTTTGAAGAAAATGATAATTTAAAAAAAAATCAATTTAACATGATTCAAACTGAATTAAATCGAAGTTGGAACCGAACCAAACTGATTAAAAATAAAACCAAAAATGTCTCAAAAAAATGTTAAACCGATCGATTTGGTTCCATTTGGTCTTTGTCCAAAACCGAACCAAATCAAACTTTTGAACATCCTTAAGACAAATATTATTAAAATTTGTAAGTGTATCACATCTAATATGTATTGCATATGAGTACGTTTTTCTTTTTGATGATAAAAGTTGCCAAAATAGTAGAATACTTGCTTCTTGTATATATGAAAAATATGGAAATAAGAATTTTAGGTTTTTGTTTTATATTTTTTTTAGCAGACCAGCCAATATTTGGAATTGCATTAGACTTTAACTAATTTAAATTGAGTCGCATTATGTCCCAAAAGGCATATATTTTTTATTAACACGATCTCGAACCTAGGTTTTAAAATTCATTCAAACTAAACTTTGTTATGATTAGTATAACTTTATTATTTTATTTAATTCTAATATTGCTCTTATAATCCATTTTAAAAAAATACGCATCATGCGCCGTCTTCACTTTCTATCATTGAAACTCATTTGCATCCATCACGAAAAAGTTTTTAAGTTGATGTTTACTTTAATAATGAGATTAGGTAGTAAAATTAATCAAATATTTTTTAAAAAATATACTATTAAAAATTTATAATAAATAATATATAAACTTAGGTAATGAGTAAGGTGAAAGTTTTGATATTTCTAAAATAAAGAAATAATGCATTGTAATATAAATATTTAGTTTTTTATAAAAAAGAATTTAAATTTGGTAGGATATAAGTATCATTTTGTTATTAATTCCCCTCCTATGATATCACATTTCACACCAATTAACAATGAATCATTAAAATTCCTCATTTCCTTTCTCTAGAATCAAACACTTTCTTAGCAGTCCACGAAGCAATGCCCAGATCTTTCGAATTTAATTTTAAAAGTTAAAAAGTTGAGCCATTTTAAATAAATTTAATCATTTAATTCATTTGAATAATTTTTGTTTTTATTTTAAAACAAGTAATTATTAACAAACATGGATTATATTAATTGAATAATTGATTAATGGTAGAAAATAATTGCTGTTTTTTATTTACAGTTAAGAATCATTATTGTTTTTGTTGCTCAGAGATTTTTTTTAAGGAAAATTTGTTTTCAATTGCCATTTTAAAAAAGGAAAGTGATATAACTGTATCTCTATTATCTTAAAGGAAGGAGTTTTGTTTTTTTTTTGTTTTTATATATGACAAAAAAAAAGAGTTTACTACTAAAATCTGTCCTCTCTTTGTTAGACACTTCCTCTAGTCCAAAATATAGAACATTGAATATTTTTTTCCTATTTTATCCCTATTTTTTAATACTTTTTCTTTCCTCATTTATAACTCTACAATGATAATAAAATTGAGTATTTAACTTTATAAGATATTTTGTATGATAAATTTTTTGTCCAAAATATAGAACAATGGATATTTTTCTTCCCATTTTACCCCCAATTTTTAATGATTCATCTCTCCTCATTTATAACTTTACAATGATAATAAAATTGGGTATTTAATTAGAGTAAAATAGAAAATATGACTATTTTTCGTATTGATTTCAGTTAAAAAAATAATTTTTTTAATATGCGTGAAATTAATATAAAATGTCTTATATCATAAATCAGAGGGAGTATAATTTAATTAATAATGAAAAAAAAACGGATAATTGTGCAAATGTGCAGTTCAATCAAAAGCTGGAAGGTTCAAATTTTAGGACCAACATTAGAAGAATTTAATTTAATTTAAATGACATTGTACGCAAGAATCAGAACTTAATTTTAAGGAAAAAAATAAACATAGTACTATAATAGGTCTAGCATTTAATTAATTAATAATTAATATTGTCATCCATCTCATTAAATGTCTGTCTCTTCAAAATTTAATTTACACCTCCCAAAATTTTTAGATTTCTATGTGCCAAAAATTTCAAATCTTTTATAATTACAATTTAACTAGATAGGTACACTGCATAGTGTCCAAGATTGATCATATTTTAACTAATGAATATATTGTGGCTTGGTATAGGTAATAATAATAATAATAATAATAATAATAATAATAATAATAATATTTATATAATGATTGAAGATTTTAATAAAATGAGGATAATAAAATCACTAATGAGTCTTTTGACTTCACTCGGGATGGTTTTTTTTTTTGGCTCAAGGGATGGTTTATTTTCAAAATCTGGTGATGGCTGAATTTTTCGGGCACGTAAGTTTTTCACTTCGCCATAGCTAACGCCCCAAGAACTATTCTTTATCACTCTCATTTTCCGTAAATGAATTCCTTCCTCTCTCTTGCCATTCCCTTCGATTGATTTTTCCTCATATCGTCACCAAACCTTCATTAACTTGTCCTTTCCAAACAACTCTGAGTCACAATACAGACGACGGATTTGAGTTCTGAAAGATTCAAAGCATTCTTCCCTGTGTTCTCAATAGCTCTGCCTTTCTTCTTCATCCTAATGCTCACCTACCTAAACGATAACTTCCATCTCTTCGAGGGGGTCTCAAAGGTTCTACTCAATGGAAGAATAGCCCAAAGCGTCACAACTCATGCCTTGAAAGAAGCATCAAACATGACAGTTCAGTGCTCAGAAGAGACACTTCACAACATTGCAGCTCCCCAGGTGGCATTTTTTCATCATACTTTGGTTCTGATATTAATGTCAAGAAATTGAGAATTCCAGTGTTTTTAAGTCATTGTTAGTGATTCTATGTATCAAGAACTCAATTTCTAAATCTCTTTCTTGGATTTGGCGAAGCTAAGTTGTAAAATTGCCCAAAATGTTACTGCTCAAGCCCCGGAAGGAAGAGCTCAACATACTACAACACAGCAAGTTGCAGGTGAAACCATTGTTTGCTGCTCTGCTTCTCATCTTTTTCATTCATTTTGGTGATCTTTGTTCGTTTCTTTAATTATTTATACAGTTCTGTTGTGTTTTCTTTGTTGAAGATACCTCCAATTGGTAGTTAACCACAAAATTTACAATCCAAACCTGAATTAAACTATACGAGTAGTACCCTTGCTTTCTCAGATTTGTTAACTTCTAGTTAGTTTTATGATTAGAATTTGCTGATGTTTTGATTTGCAAGAAATGGAATATTTAGAATCTTGATTCACATGCAAGAACTTTGTTAAGAGTCTGTTTCTTGAAACACCAAGAAAAATATTATTAAGACTGAGTTCTTAAAACATCAAGAAAAATGTAATAGTCTGCACAGACTTTTATTTATTGAGCCAACTTTCATATTTTCTGACACTAGGCATTAGATTTACGGTTCAATCTACTATATGCTCATCACTTTGTTCGCCTACTGTCTCTAAGTTAAATCTCCTGTTCATGATCCTCGTTTTCCCCCATATTTACAGGTTACAGAAATCAATCATTTGACAAGCTGCTTAAAGGGCTTCTAGCTCCTGGGTTTGATGAACAATCATGCCTAAGTAGGTACCAATCCTACTTATACCGCAAAGCCTCCCCTTATCAACCATCTCCATATCTCATATTGAAGCTACGACACTGTGAAAATCTCCATAGAAGATGTGGACTTGGTACCAAATCCTACAACAGAACCATAATGAAACTCATGAAATCCCGCCATGTCACTGATACTGAATTGTGTAAACATCTCATCTAGATTCCCACCAATGGCTTGGGGAACAGAATGATAAGCATTGTTGCTTCGTTTCTTTATGCTGTCCTAACAGACCGAGCCTTCCTTGTTCAATTCGACACAGACATGGTTGGTCTGTTCTGTGAGCCATTTCCTGATCCAAGTTGGCTATTGTCAGGGGACTTTTCACGTGTAATTCATGATAGAAACGTGCAGACATACGAAAGCATACTAGAGAATGATAAGAGAAAGCCTTCACCATCATTTTTAGACTGTCACGAACACCTGCAAGTAACCAGAGAATATTTTCCAGAGATACACTAATCAGAGACTGAAATCTGCTGGACGTATAATATTGAGCCACAAAGTCTTAGCAACACAGCTACAGAGTCACAGATACTGAAAAATATAGAGAAGGGAAGACTCAAAAAGAAAAGAAACAGAGGGAAATAGAGAAAACATACAGGAGAGAATCAGACTCACAATACGCATAACCCTCAAACCCAATACACCCACAGCTCATATACCCTCATTCTCACTAACCTTCAGAGACTTCTTGCGGACACAAGTGCTACGTCTCACCGCTACCTCCTGACGTTCCTTGACATGCGGATCATCCAACACCTGTCCTTCCGTACCATTCTCATCATTTGGAGATATTTCCTCATCCTTCTCTGCCACCTCATCATTTATAACTACCTCCGCAGGTGCCTGCTCCATTTGGCCCACCTCTTGATTAGTGATCATGACATAGACCTTAATATGCAACATGGTCATCATGATCATGAAATGTTTTTCCACTGTGATCACAATCAACGTCTTCTCCTTGAAGTCCCTGTGGTGGTTCTGAGATCAGATCGGTACCTCGTCCCTTCTGTTTTCATGGTTTCATCTTTTGAGCAAGAGCTAAGCAAAATGTTCCCAGGAAAAGACTCAGTGTTCTTTCATCTAGGACAGTACCTCCATCACCCTTCAAACCAGGAATGGGGTATGATCACTGAGTTTTACCACTCTCACTTGGCCAATGCTGATCAGAAAATTGGCCTTCAAATAAGAATATTTAATGTCAACACAGCATCCCATCAAGCTGCTCTGGATGAAATTTTAGCTTGCACTCTGAGCAATAACCTGTAACCTGCTGAACTGAACCAAACATCAGTAACTTCTGAGTTGAAAAACCAGACATCCTTGAAAGTTATTCTGGTGGCATCTTTACATTCAGTGTACTCTGAGAAGCTGAGGACTATGTATGTAAGGAAACCAACAGTGACAGGACAGGTTATAAACGTATTTCAGCCAAGTCATGAAGAACATCAAGAGTTTCATAGTAACACGCATAACATGAAGGTATTGACAGATATATATATCTGCTAAGCCTGTGTGATGTGTTGGTGACTAGCTCCAAGTCTACTTTTGGGTGCGTGGCTCAAGGATTGGGAGGTTTGGCGCCATGGATTCTTCTTGGGAAGAAGAAGCATGAGGGGTGAGAAATCCACCTTGTAATAGAGACTTATCAGTGGAGCCCTGCTTTCATTATCCTCCATGGCATAGTTGCTTGCCAAATACTACTGTTGTTTTCAATATTACTTCTGAGTTCCCTCGTATAAGGCATTGTGAGGATTTTACATGGGGAGTGAAGCTAGGTAAGTAAGACAAGGACTACACTTGTTTTCTGTTTCTTTATTGACATATTGGTTGTTACTAATTTCTTTAAGAGAAATTCTTGTGTGTACTTTTGAAGTGTAATTGTAAAAGCATATTCAGTGATTATTGATTACCGTATTTAGGTGCACCTATCTATCTTGTTATATACTATTTCCCGTGTTTATTATGAGTATTTTTAATTAGTTCACATATATTAATAAAAAATATTGAAAGTAATTTATGGTCTTAAATTTTTTAAAAATTATCACTATTTTTTAAGATTGTCCTTAATTAAATCAATTAAAAGTAGTTTATCTCTATTAATAAATCAATTTCTCAAATTTTAAATTTTGAAATTAAAGTCAACAAATCAACTTCATTATAAGGACAGTTGTGAAAAAAATTAAGATATTTTACAATATGACTTATGTTTAAAACCATAATTTAAAATGTGATTCATAATAAAATCAGAAGGTAGTATTTTTCCAATAAGAAAAACACAATTTAATATTGATTTCACTATTCATGATTCAAGAAGCACATAATTTAATAAGCCGTTGCACTTGCACTATTCATAATTCAAGGTCATTGCAAACTATTGATTTTCATTCTTTTGTTTTTTTTTTTTGCCAATTGCTTTTTATTGATTATATATAATTATATTTTGATTTTTGAAAAAAATCATATAATTCTTTTGTCTTATTGACTATATATAATTAAAAAATATATGCTCATTAATTCTTTTGTCTCACATCCGATTGGTAGTTTTAATTATAAGGGGAAAAAAGTAGTTAATGATACAAATTTTTATTTTCCAAAAGCTATCCTTCATTAATTATGTGTGAAAGATTAAATACATTAGTAATTTAAATTAGTATTAGATTAAGTAGAGGTAATTTTGGAAAAAACTTAAAATGTGAGACAAATTAATTAACTTTAACTAACTAAAGCTATTTTTCTTAAAATAGTAATTTTTTCCTCTTATAAATAGGATGGGAGTAATTAAAAAAAGAACTGTTATTCACATCATGCATGCAACCAAATTGAAGGCACAAAAGTCAAAATTGACATTATCATAAAATTTTATTGAAAGTAAATAAATAAATGGTACCTCACTACTCACATTTTACAAACCAAATCAAATGAAAAATCTCTAGTAATTATAAAAACCTGGTTTTTGGTTATGACCAGTTGAGTCCAAAGAAAAGTTTTTTATAAAAGCTGCTTTTTGGTTATGACCAGATGAGTTCAAAGTAAAGTCTTTTTATAAAAACGGGTTTTGTAAGATTGGTTCGATTTTAGTCAAGGTAGCTGGTTATTGACCCATTTTATTGGTTTTTGACCTGTTTTCTCAAGCCGATTCAAGTTACATTTCGGACATAACTAGATTCTAATTTGCTAATTTTTCATTGCACTGACCAGTCCAATTCAGCTTGCACAACAACATTAGTTCTATATTTGTTCAGAAGCAATGGAAACTATTCTGCCAAGTATCCCTCTGGAGCATTTTGGATTATTATTATTATTATTATTATAAGTGCCATGGTCCGAATGGGTAAGAAGAGCAAGCTATAACAGAATGTATGATAAATTGATAACTCTTATTTTGTTATATATATATATACACACACACATATTAACTATGGGTGGTGAAGACTTTAGTAAGTTGTTTAGAGATGTCAAGGGAAGAGTGAAGGATTGAAAAACAAGAAGAGATCAGCTAAGAAATGGGAAGCCGCTTTAACAAAGGACGCTATACCTCATTATCATCCTTCCATCTCTCTTTGTTCTTCTAATTCTTTACTGATTCTCATAGGAGGGCAGTGAAAGAGAAGACCCAAGAAGGCGTACCACTCCAAAGTCCATATAGGTAGGGTCAATAGCTAAAATTAGCTAATGTTCTATGCATGCTTATCAGGTTATTGCAAAGCACAAGGCCAGGAGCTAGAACCAGCGCAGGTATACCAATACTTTTTCTTCCTGTTCTCAATTTGATTCTAATTCTTAACTAAATATTGATTTCTTGTTGGAATATGTGAAGCCAAACACTTAATCATTCTTGGAGGACGACCTAGAGAAATGGGGGATAACTGCACTATAACTAGTATTGCCCCGATAGTGTTGGAAGTGAGATTAGTTCAAGGATTGGTTTAGGAAAGCAATGGGAAGCCTCTTTAGAAAAAAAAGTGCAGGTATGCGGTATACCACAGTGTCTTCCTTTCAAATCCCTCTTTTATTCTTCTAATTTTTTATTGATTATTTTGATTTAAATTTGAATAACATATTAACAGAATTAAAATATAAGCATATCCCTAGAAGTAGGGTAATTCTTTATTTATAGGGAGAGTAAAGAGGTTGATTGTCCCAAGTGTATAAATGGGATAAGCTTACTTGTAAGAATATTAGACTTAGCTGAAGTTGGACCTCTCCACTTTGTTTTTCTCAATTTGTGTCAATTTTAATTTTTAGCCATTAGATCAATATGTAATAATTTAAATCAACTACATATTTATTAAATGAAACTTAGAGTTTTGGATCTTGTTTTCAATGATATCTAATCCATTAAATGTTAATCTAACGATTGAAAATCAAAATTGAGAGATTAAGAGAAATTAAAATTGAGAGATCCAAATTCGACTTAGCTAGCAAGCTTTGTGCTTTTATGACACGGAATCATTTTAATTTGGTTAAGTCTATTTTTAACCCCTTTAACTTTAAGACATGTTTTATTTCAATCATTTAACTTTATTTAGTTTTATTATAATCCTTTTAACTTCTAAAATGTAGTCAGATATATCCTAATTATTAATACTGTTAAATAATTTAATCATAAATGATGATTTAACATATTTAAAAGATAAATAATTAATGGTATTATATATTTATTAATATTATAATTATAACAACTCAGCAAAAAATCTTATAATTATAATTAAAATAATTTTAAATTTTTATAATAAATAATTATCACCTTTAAAATAAAATTTAAATTACATCATCAAAATAAATATGCAATCTCAAAATAAAACCTAACTTTAAAATAAATTATGATTTTAATGCCTTAAAATTTATTTTAATGCCTTGGTGTGTGTGTGGATAACTTCTCGTCACATCGTAGCCTGATATCCACACTGTACATGTGTGGTGTGGTGTGTGTGTGTGGATAACTTCTCGTCACATCGTAGCCTGATATCCACACTGTACCATGTGTGGTGTGTGTGTGGATAACTTCTCGTCACATCGTAGCCTGATATCCACACTGTACACGTGTGGTGTGTGTGTGGATAACTTCTAACCTTTCCTCACATCGTAACGTGATATCCACACTGTACAAACCAAGGAGGACTACCTTTTTTATTCCTCAACGTGTCTCAATACCTTTTCTTTCTGATATATAATATATATATATATATATATATACACACTCTGACTGGACCATTAATAAGTTATTATCTTACAAATTTATTTGATCTTATTTATAAAGTGTTATATTATTTTTTTATTTAAATTTTTTTTATTATCCTTATTTTAATAATTTTTTTATCTCATAAATTGTTTCAGTTTTTAATTAGTGGGAATAAAATTAGAAGTTTATATTACTCTCTCCGGTCCTTAATATAAATCACTTTCAACTACTTTACTTAAACTAAGAAAATTTTGTTATATTATAAAAATTATCTTAAAAATAATGTAGTTTCCATCTTTATTCCCTAATAAATATCACAAATTTAAACAATTCATTTTCTCTCACATCATTAAATAGGAGCATTTTTTAAATAAAATAATTAATATTTCAAAAATTTATAGAAGGTGACTTATATATAGGATCACAAAAACTTCTAGAAAGTGACTAATAAAAAAAATCAAAGGGAGTAACTTTTTATAAATTTGAGAATATAATTATGTCTTCTTAATATCTGTATAATTAATAATGAAACCTTATAAATAGGATAAGAGGGAGTAGAGGGGTTCTGATCTTATAATGTTTTGACAAGGAATAGCCCAATTCATTTTTTGTCCCAATCCTACTTCATTTAACGAAAAGGACAAATATATATATTTCTTTAAAAAGACTTTTGTCTTGTCTTTTCTTTTTATTTTATGGTTTGTGTTTTTTTAATCATTTTATGGTTTGGTTTATGAGCTGGATTTTGATTGACGTATTTTTGAGGACCATACTATTTTTTTAATACTTTGATATCAAGTTTACTAATTAGAATTGATGACTTCATTATTTCGATAATCTCTTTACTAGGGGTTAGTTTTTCAACTATCGATTGGGATACTTTATGTTAAAAAAAAGAATTGATAACTATATTTAGGAGAAGACTCAGTACTTAACCTCTCATACTTAATATATTTATATCAAATCAAATCAAAACATGTAGATTTTAACATGTGAATTTTAAATTTAAAACTAAATTAACAATATATATCAATAACAAAGTTAGTTATAGTATAAATAATACATGGAAAAAATCCACTTGTACTAATTTGATTTGATTAAAGTATATGAAGTATATAAATTCAAGTATCTAAAAATTATGTTTGGCCAAAAAAAAGTATCTAAAAATTATGCATAAAAATCGTGCAATTTTTTTTTAAAACTATGTATTTATTATATTTTAATTGAAATTTTGGATAAATAAATATATAAAAAATTGAATATAGATTTTGTTCTATTTTAACTGTATAGTTTTAGTATTTGTAATATAACACATTTAAAAGCCACATTAATCGATTGTGATTATAGGGGACTCTAATTTCATCGTATCTTCTAATTAAGAAAAGATATATAAATTACATTCTCAAGTTGTAAATTAAATTCTGGTGAAGTGAAGGCGAAGGTGAAGCATTACAAATTCTAAAACTGTATTTCACATTTTGCGAGCAAAATTGACATCATAAAATTTTAATGAAAGTAAATAAATAAATGGTACCTCACTCATTCTAGACCAGATCGAGTGAAAAATCTCTAATAATTATAGCATGATTATGTAAGATTTCTAATTGCGCACAAGCAAAATCCATTCACTTGGTCAAAGCAGATTGTTTTGTTGGCCAAGGTTAAAGGAATTTACTAGGCACGCATCCCAGCATCACACTAGGTGAGCCCTCTCATCTGAATATGAAAAAAAAGAACCATAATAGTTTTTTGGCCAAACTGTTATGTTCACTATCTATTCTTAATATAAATTTTATATTTTAATCTGTAAGGGGTTTGATCAATATTTCACGGGGTTGAGATTTCGATTCTTAACCCGTCTACCATTGTAAGGCCCTACAAGACGTGTCTGAATATAAATTTTATATTAATTTTTTTGACTAAGTGATTTTATGGGCTTGGACAAAACCATTTAATATGAATTATCTATGTTTATTTTTTTGTATTGATTGATTATATGATTTTCACGTGTCTATGCATGATGTGGGATTGAGAATATCTGCATTTACATTGAGATATTCCTTGCATCGTAGGCAAAACTTTTGATTCTCCATGAACGTTTAAGGAAACATATCATTAATTCATTACCACCTTTAAATAGCGATTTTCCAAAAGCCAAGTCAACAGTGGCCCTTCAAATACATATCTGTATGTGTCTCTCAAGAAAAGTTGAATATCAGAGTAGTCACACACAAGCTTGTTTTTCACAAGGTAATTTTTTTCCCTCTATCAAATTTTTCACTGAAACAAGGAAAAGTTGTAAGCTTTTGCATCAAAACCAGAAGACATGGCTTCACTATGAATCTGGTATAAGAATTTCACTGGAAATATCATCCGGGTATGACATTTTTTAATTAGAGGAAAAGGTCTTTCTCCGCCAATTTTTTTCTTTTTTTCTTTTTTTCTTTTTTTTTTTTTTTTTTTTTTTTTTAAGGTTGAGAAGTCGGCTTTTGTTTTATTGTGAGTGCAGATATGTAATACGCTTCTTTGTTTTTCTTATTAGATAATTCTTATACTTTTGCTTCAATGTTGGACATTGATTATGTGCATTGCTGTTAATGTGAAAGGGTTTGATTGGATTACTGCCATTAAAGCTCTGCTTCTGAGATTCAGAAGCCACAATGGACAAGATGATGGGGATGAGCTTCAACAGATGCACGACATGCTTTGCTGTATTTGCCATAACTTTCCCTGTACTTGTCATAGTTACATTAATGTATCAAAACTCAATCTTTGAGCTTTTTGAGTCCTTTTCAAAAGACAAAGTACTAGGAAGAGGAAGACCTAACAACCTTACAACCATGGACTTGGGATTCAGATCAAGATTAAAGAATATATCAGATATGAATGCAACCTTGTCAGAGGTACTTATAATTCTTTGTTTGCATCTGAATCTAATATCTATACCTATTTCGGCTGATTTTTTCAACTGTTTGACCCAAGCTCACACTCTTTATCCTTAATGAACGCGTTGAAGTTTAGGTTTTCCCAGGAAAAACTCAATACTACAGCTAGAGAAGATCGAGTTCAGAATATGACGGAGTCACATGGAGGTAATCAATGACTTTTTTTTAAAAAAAAAAAGAAATTTTAATCTGTTGGCGATCAGAGTTTTCATAGTTTCTTCAAAATTTATAGGATTGAAAAATGCTTCATGCGCAAGGTTCACAAACAATTCAATGACAAGTCCATTAAACGATTCAACCCTACTTGCCAAAAATGTCACTGAAGAGCTTTATGATGGGCTTCTAGCTTCTGGGTTTGATGAATCATCATGCATAAGCAGGTTTCAGTCTTATTTATACCGAAAAGGTTCTCCTCTCAAACCCTCTTCATATCTCATCTCCAAACTACGCAATTATGAAGAAATTCATACAAAGTGTGGACCTGGTACCAGAGCTTACAACAGAACCATGACAACGCTGGTAAGGTCTAAGAAGCACAGGACTAATACCACGTGTAAGTACCTTGTCTGGACACCTGTAAATGGCTTAGGGAACAGAATCATAAGCATGGCTGCCACATTTGTTTATGCTTTACTCACAGATAGAGTCCTACTTGTGAAATTTGAAGATGACATGATGGGTCTATTCTGTGAGCCATTTCCTAATTCAACTTGGGTACTTCCGGAGGATTCTCCTTTTTGGCATCCAAAACATGTTGAAACATATAAAACCATGTTAGATAAAAAAAATTCACCGTTGATTCTGCATCTGAATCTCCAACACACCGAAGATGATCCTGAGAAGTTTTTCCACTGTGATCATAGTCAAAAGCTTATTCAGAAAGTTCCCTTCTTGATTTTTCTCACAGATCAGTATTTTGTCCCTTCTCTGTTCATGATCCCTTCTGTCAACCTTGAGATCACACAAATGTTCCCAGAAAAAGACACTGTTTTTCACCATGTTGGACATTACCTTTTTCACCCTTCAAACGAGGCATGGGGAATAATAAGCAGATTCTATGATGCATACTTAGCAAAAGCAGATGAGAAAATTGGCCTCCAAATTAGACTATTCAGTCCTAATTCCACACCACATCAAGCAGTCATGGACCTACTCTTAAGTTGTACCTTAGAACACAAGTTACTTCCAAAATTAGACACAAAAAATTCGGCAGCCTCAACCCGGGCAAACCCGAGTTTAAAGGCTGTTCTGGTGACGTCTCTATTTCCAGAATATGGTGAGAAGTTAAGGACTATGTATCTGACAAAACCAACCATTACAGGGGAAGTGGTAGGAGTCTATCAACCAAGTCATGAAGAGCAGCAGAAGTTTCATAATAATATGCACAACATGAAGGCATGGACTGAAATGTATCTTTTAAGTTTGTGTGATATGTTGGTGACTACCTCTCTGTCTACTTTTGGGTATGTGGCTCAAGGCTTGGGAGGATTGAAGCCATGGCTTCTTTATAAGCTAGTGGGAAATAAGACCCTTCATGTTGATCAACCTTGTCAAAGGGACTTCTCTATGGAGCCTTGTTATCATATTCCTCCAAAACATGATTGTGAGGGGAAGGCTATGAGAGATTTTAGTTCTTCTCTACCATATATGAGATCATGTATGGATTATTACACCGGAGCAAAGCTGGTTAATGTTTCGGTGTAGCAGCTAGTCAATTAATTATCATTATCAGTTTGTTTGACATTACTATTCATGAAATATTTTATTCTACTCATTTTATCTAAGTTGAAATCAATCAATATAAAAATACAGTGAGTAGCTTCAGTTTTTAGATGTGAATTCATTTTTATCAAAATAACTTGCTTCCCCTTGAAGTTGCTTCGGCTTTTTATCAGGATTGTGATTTTGTTTATTGGCCCACACAAATGGTGGACTTCTAAGTTTTTAGTGTGCAATGATAACTTAATTAATCGTATTCCTTAGTCATCAAGTTATCGTAATTTCTATTAAAAAATTAGCATTTTTAAAAGTCATCCATTATTGGGATAAAGGTGTCCCTCGCATATTTATTATTTGTATTTGTAATCAAATTGCTTTAAAATATTACTGAACATTTTTAAAACATTACAAAATAAGAAAAAATAACTCTTGAACTATATTGCAAACCAACACCTGTATATATAGATACCTTGTCAGTGTAATCATATGTATGATTACTATTATTATTATCATTTTCCCCTTCTTATCCTCAGAATCCAATGGATAAGTCAATTGTCGCTAAAATTTTCTCTAGTCAGAGGTACCTGGGGTCCCTCCCATCACTTCCCTCGTTTTTCTAATCTTGAGATGTCTCATGATTTTGGAGGCGATTATTATTAGATTAAAAATTATAATTGTTAATCAAGATATCATTTTTCAAATCAAATACAAATTTATTAATATTTTCTGTGGCTTGATCGAAATCAAGTCACACCTTCGAGTGATCATGTAATCACATCACAAGTCGATTCAGAAAAGCATGTGAGTAGATTCCACCGTTTATGACATCTATTTGAATGAATTCTCGTTCATTATTATTATATACACACCACTTGCATCATCCACTTGGATAAACTCTTATTGGTCTCTATAAACACTTGGAACATATAATATACTTCGGAATTTTTTACTTAAAAAAAAAAGGAACCATAAATCAAGGAACCAGCTTATATTAACTTAATCTCTGGCCTATCAATCCACTCATTGGATAATTTTTGTAAGAAGCGATGTGATGGATTTGGCTTATCGGTCAACACACAAGACACAATTTTAGTTTACAATTTAATAAATATATTTTATTTTGTCGAGTTATTCAAGGATATGGGATGGAAAAGACTCGAGCTATTTTATGATTTTTTTTTAAATGAACCGTTGTTGAATTCAGCTGCTTTGATCAATGTAAACCAAAAAAGCAATCAAATTTGGATACCACTGACATAAGATAGACATGAATTAGAAGAACGGGAAGGCTCGTGTGTCAGTTCTTCATTCACCTTTCATTCTTCAATTCAATTCCAGTAAACAATCTTATATCGAAGATCCTTTGAGTCTCAGAAGTAGAATCCATCTCCAACATGCCTTCAAGACCCTTCCCTCCAACTTCAGGTCCCAATTTTTTCACCAAAAACAGGGTCCCTTTCTTGGCTCTCACCATCTCAGCCTCTCGTCATTTTCTGTTCAATACTTTACTTCCTATCCCATCTATGACACTCTCTTGTACACAGAGCTAAAACGATCCCATTTGATGCATGTTCTCCCTTGAAGCTCCAAAGATTCTTGTACAAAGAGCTAAAGCAAGCCACCAATGGCTTTCACACTGAAAATGTCATTGGCAAAGGTGGGTCTAGCACTGTTTTTAAAGGAATGCTTAAAGATGGGAAATTCATTACTATTAAGCGTCTAGACGCTTTGTGTTTACAGACAGAGCAAGAGTTTAAGAATGAGCTTCGAATTCTTGATGGGTTAAGATCCCATTTAGTTATGACCCTTTTAGGATATTGTGTGGAAAAGAACAAGAGAGCTTTGGTGTTTGGATACATGCCTAGAAGAAGCTTGCAGGAGATTCTCTTTGGAGATGATGGCTGTTTAAGTTTGAGCTGGGAGAGGAGGTTCTTTATAATATTGGATGTTGTTAGAGCTTTTGATGGGCACATCAAGCCCATATCCCAAGTTTATAAAAGATCCAAATTCAAGTTTCAGAGGCCTAAGTTTCAGTCCAGATAGAATTTAGATGGAAGGGATCCATGGATTGCTCACGGGTCAGGATAGTATGTTGGGTCAGGTATTATTGTATCGGGTCAGGTAAGTTGCTACAGTGTATCTAGGGTTGTGTGCCTCTGGACAGGTAGGCTTTTGACTGAAAACTTTGCTGGTTTGTGAGGGAGAGGACCCTACCTCTCGAAAGTAGGGAGACCATTAGCCTAATTTCTTCTTGTTTCCATTTAATATTGCTGAAAAGCCACTGTAAAAGTTGAGTTTTGCAGTTCTGAAAATCGAGTCTCCATTATTTTGGTATCAGAGAGTCACTTTCTTGGGGTGGGTTATGGTAAACATACGAATGGAGGCCATAGTAGATAGTGTTGAGAAGAGTTTAGATGAGACTCGTAGTGACATGGGTGGTGTGAAGCTACTCGTTACTCAGTTGCAAGACCAGATGACCGAGGTGCAGAGGATGCTGGACATCCTTGTGTGACAGCAAACGCGAGAGCTAAGGGAAGGTATGGTGGGACGAACTAAGCATGGGGAGACCGGCAAGAATGCTCAGACATGTGTGACTGGGCTTAGGCAAGACGAAACAGTCCAAGACGTAGCCAACGGTGGCAGTGATAAGGATAGCCAGAAGTTTCGCAGGTTAGAGCTTCCTTTATTTCCTGGGGAGGACCCGATTGGGTGGTTGTTTAGGATGTATAAGTACTTCTCTGTCAATGGGGTGCCCAGGGAAGAGAAACTCAATGTGGCAGCCGTGAGAATGGAGGGTTGAGCTTTGAATTGGTTTCAATGGGTGGAAACTCGTCAACCCACTGCCAACTGGAGAGAGTTTAAGCAAGTTGTGATTGAGAGATTCCACTGCCATCAATAGGGAGACAATTATGAATGTTTGGCCAGCCTCAAGCAGGACGGTATGGTTTCTGATTACAGAGATAAGTTTGAACTTCTTTCTGCTCCCTTGACAGATATACCAGAGGAGGTACTAATGGGGATGTACAAGAAGGGGTTGGTAGAGGATATAAAGGCCGAGGTGCGTTTGATGCAACCCTGAAGTTTACAGGAATTAATGAATTTGTCATTTCATGTGGAAGGGAAAAATTTGGCCTTACGAAAGGTCAAGAAAGAAAAGAAATTAAGAGGGAGCAAGAGTAGAGGTGGATCTACTTAGAGTAATATTAAGCCACCAGTTACATGATTTTCTAGCTTTGTTAAGGCTCCCAGGGGTAGTCTAACTAGTCCAACAAGTAAGATGGGTGATACCAAGGCTAGTGACAACTCTAGAACCTCAGTTAACAGGGTTTCAACACTCATATCTACTCCATACAATAGCAGTAGTAGTAACAAAAGTGGCCAAAGGTTGTCGGAAGAAGAGATCAATCGGAGAAGAGAGTTGGGGCTTTGTTTTAAGTGTGAAGAAAAATTTGGCCCTAATCACAAATGCAAAGGGAAACAGTTGCAGATATTGATCCTAGATGATGAGAGTGAAAGGGGTGAGAAGAAGAATTTGAATATGCAGAAGGTGAGATACAAGGCAAGGGTATGGCCCAAATGGAGTTATCAAGGACTTCAGCTGCTGGTCTCACTGGCCATAAAACTATGAAGCTATTGGGTGTTTACAAGGGGAGGGAGGTAATGGTATTGATTAATAGTTGGCAACTCACAACTTCATCTCTTCGAAATTGGTGGATGAAATGGGCATCGTGGTACAGCAGATTGATTATTATTAAATTACTGTTGGTGATGGAAGGAAAATATATTCCAATGAAGTATGTAATGAAGTGGAACTAAGTTTGCAAGAACTCACCATCAGGCAGTGATTTTATCCCTTCACTTTGGGGAATGTTGACTTAGTTTTGGGTGTGGCTTAGTTGGAAACCTTGAGGGAAACACAAGTTAATTGGGATCAGATGTACATGAAGATCAAGGTGGAGAGAAAGAGATGGGTTTGTTTGAAAGGAAATCCCACTCTTACACACACTAGAGCTTCCTTCAAATCCATTAAGCGAGCATTGAAAGGGAAAGGCGATGGGTATTTGCTTGAGTTTAGATCTATCCAACAAGAATTACAGGTGGAGGCAAAGGAAATGAAAGATGAGATATAGAATTTGTTGAGCCAATTTAAAGAAGTATATGAGCCGCCCAAGGGATTGCCATCTTATCGCTCCAAGGACCATGCCATAGAGATTAAAGAAGGAGAGTCACATCCAAATGTGAGGCCTTATTGGTATGTTCATTCGCAAAAAATCGAAATTGAGAAATTGATGAAGGAAATGATGGATGTAGGAATTATTAGGCCAAGTATAAGTTCTTATTCGAGCCCGATGTTATTGGTTCGTAAGAAGGCTGGAAGTTGAAGATTTTGCGTAGATTATCAAGCTCTTAACAAGGCAACAATGCTGGATAAGTACCATATTCCTGCTATTGATGAGTTGTTGGATGAACTAGGAGGGCCTTACTATTCTCTAAACTGGACCTTAAATCTGGGTACCATCAAATTTGCATTAGGCTTAGGGATGAGCACAAAACAGCCTTTAGAACTCATGACGGTCATTATGAGTTCCTCATCATGCCCTTCGGGCTTACCAATGCGCCATCAACCTTCCAATCTTTGATGAATGACGTCTTTAAAGAGCATTTGCAGAAGTTTATATTAGTGTTCTTTGATGATATACTAATTTACAGCCCTGATGAAGAAGTTTATTTGCAACACTTAACAAAGGTTATACAATTGCTGAAGGATAATGCTTTAGTAATTAATCCAAAGAAGTGTGCCTTTGCCTAATGTAAGTTAGAGTACTTAGGCCATATAATTTCAGCTGAGGGGGTTCAAGCGGATCCCTCCAAGATAGAGGCAATGACCAAGTGGCCAACACCAAAGAACTTGAAGGCATTGAGGGGATTTTTGGGGCTGACTGGTTACTATCATAAGTTTATCAAAGATTATGGCAAAATTATGGCACCCTTAACTGAATTACTTAAAAAGGACACATTCAAGTAGGGAGACAAGGCTCACAAGGCCTTTGAGCAACTCAAAGCAGTTATGATATAAGCATCAGTCCTAACAATGCCCAATTTCCAGATTCCCTTTGAGATTGAAGCTGATGCTTCAGGAATTGCAGTGAATGTTGTGTTAATGCAATAGGGCTGGCCATTGGCTTATTTCAGTCAGCAGCTCTCGGCAAAGCTAAGCAAGGATCGATGTATGAAAAAGAACTCATGGCCATTGTTTTTACGATAACAAAATGACAGTATTACCTGTATGGTCACCCTATTGTTATCAAGACAAATCAGAAGGCACTAAAATATTTGCTAGAATAGCGAATAATTGATCCTGACTAGAAGAGGTGGGTGGCTAAGCTAATGGGGTACAAATTTAGTATTCAAGGAAAACCAAGGAGAGAAAACAAAGCCGCAAATGCTTTGTCCATAAAAGATGAATAGCTACTGGAAATTAATGCTTTCTCGGCCTAGAGATATTAAGGGCTTGAAGAATTTGAGGCTGAGATCAGTAAAAATGAGAAACTGAATAGTACATGATAGCAGATCCTATCGGGTAAGCACACACAACCTAATTCAACCATAAAAAATAGGCGTTTGGTGTACAAAAGGAAACTAGTGTTACCTAGACATTCACCTAAAACTCAGAACCTGATACATGAGTTTCATAACTCACCTGTGGGTGGACATTCGGGTTATTTCAGAACTTACAAGCACTTATTTGAAGTTGTTTATTGGGAGGGCATGAAAACTTATGTGCAGCAATTTGTCGCTCAATGTGCTACTTGTAGAAAGAACAAATATGAAGCCTTAAGCCCTGCAGGGTTGCTTCAGCCATTGCCCGTACCTAGTGCTATGTGGGAAGATATTAGTATGGATTTTAAATAAGTATGACACTATCATGGTTGTGGTTGATCGGCTTACCAAATATAGCCATTTTATACCTCTTTCTCATCCATTTTCTACCTGGGATGTAGCTAAAGCTTTCATTAAGGAAGTGGTCAAGTTACATGGCTTTCCCAAAACCATTATTTCCAATAGAGATAGAGTTTTTATTAGCCACTTTTGGAAGAAGCTCTTTCATCAATCGGGAACTACACTAAAATATAGTTCATGATACCACCCACAAACGGATGGGCAAATGAAGGTGGTGAATAGAGGATTAAAGACTTATTTAAGGTGCTTTTCAGGCGAGGCTCCTAAGAAATGGGTGAGGATGCTACCATGGGCTGAGTTTTGGTATAATACTTGTGAACACCCCATTTTGTCCGGGCATTTTATAAAATAATAATAAAACAAAAAATATATAAATATAAAAAAAAGAGTAAAAATAAGAAGAAGGTTGCAGAAATTAAATAAATTAAATTAATATACAACCAAAAAAAAACTAAAACAAAAACTAAAAAAGCTAAAAAAAAGAAAAAAAAAAGTAAAAACATATTTTGGGCCCAAGTCCACGAGCCCAACTGGGGGATCATGGACTCGGACCCAAAGGGAAAAGAAGCAGCAGACACAAAAGAAAGGACTGAGGGGCACGCATGAAAAAAGAGGGAAGACGTGGCAAACCAAAAAGAAAAAGAAAAGCAGAGAGGGCAATCTCAAAAAGGAAAAGAGGAGGAGACGTGCACGGTAGAGAGAGCTGAGCACGCGTGAACCGAAAGAAAAGAAAAGGAGAGTACTCGCGAGAATAAAAGGGTGAAGACGATGGAGTGAAAAAAGGAGGCCACAGACTGAAACCGAAAAGAGGGGAGAGCTGAGGAGATCCGAAGAGAAGACGAGAAGCAGAAGCCGAGCAGGAGGGACCCAAGACCGGAGATTTTGGAACTAAAAAACAGAGGGAACCACCGAGAAACAGAGAGGGAACCACCGAGAAACTAGAGAGAGCTGAGCAAGACTAGTGAGAGCAGAGGAGAGAGACCGAAGGGGAGCACGACGGAGACCGATGACCGAGTGGGCAAAGCTCGACTTTTCTGCCGAGGAGGAGAAAAACAGGGGGCTGTCGAGGAGGAGAAAAAAGGAAAGGAGACGGGCACGGTGGCGGACTGAAGGGAGGAAGAAAAGAGGCCAAGCACGATAGAAGGAAAGAACTGGGAGAAGCACGCGTGAGAGGGCTGAAACTGAAGAGGAAGAAAAGAGGGACGTGCACGATGAAAAAAAACAGAAACCGAGGGAGACGTGACGGTTGAAGACGAAGAGGAAGCAGCCGCAGGAGAACTGGGAAGACGATCCATGGACGAGAAAGAAAAGAGGGAGGCCGAGCATGAAGAAAAAACCGAGATGACGAGCGAGGAACCAAAACGAGGGATGCCGAACACGCTCATGGCTCAGGTAATTATTGCAATGGTCTTGCTTACCATAAACAAAGGAAGACGCTGGATCCGCAATACGGGAGCATGCACGTGCTTGCAGCTTCACAAATCCACGTCTCAATGCAACTTCAACTTTGCATGCATGTGCAATGAGGTATCTTAACATATCATTGACTTGTGACTTCAATTAGTTGATTTTTGAGGCTCAGTGATCTGTTCCATGAAATTCATATGGTGGTTCCTTAAAAAAAATGATAATAATAATAATAAATAAATGATTCTAAAAAAAAAAGTATAATGTTGATTTCCCCATTTTAATCATGTTTGAGGTAAATTCTCCAGTTTTCTATACGAATATTTGCTTAGAAACTAATTGGCTAATTTCATGTATCATTTGATAGTTTGTTTGCCAAGATTAATTTGACAGCCATAAGTTTGTTCTGATGCAAGAAAACCAGGTAATACTATTATTTGGTGATATGATGTGATGTCAATTAATAAGAAAAAAACAAAAACATATAAGAGGTAAATGAACAATGCTTTATCATTTCATTTGTGTACAACATATGGATGCATTGATTAGTTAAAGAATAGCCTTGAGAAATGGGTTCTAAGATGGAGGCGGAACATTCTCCAATGCTCCCAAGGGATCAGGGGGATTTTTGAGTTGGTGTATGCTTGGTTCATAAATGATAGGCATGTTAAATTGGTTGGGAATCAAGAAATAAAAATGATGGCCCCGAATGCTGCATACAAATATCTTAATTACTCTCTTTGAGAAAATACGAATATCATCAAGAAAAATATTTTTAATCCACTAATATAACTATACCACGTGAGTTTCTAGGACCCACGCAGGTATTTGAGTTTATTGAGTTATCACGTGAGGTTGCGAATTCACGTAGACCTATCAGTTAAATAATTTTTAAGAACATAATTACGTCTCATAAAAAAAATCACAAAAAAAAATTATGATATCTTAACAAGCTTTTCCCAATTTTATCTAAAAATATATAATAAAATTTTCATTTGAAAATATAAAAAAAATAGCAGTATTTTCTAAAGTTTTGCTTTAAAGGCACAATAAAATCTTTATATCGCGAGGTTTCAGAACCTTCGCGGGTAATTCAGGAATCGGTTTATTGGGCACGACTGCGAGTGTGCACCAGATAAATTGGTTTTCATAAAAAAAACAAAAGAGAAGAATTTTCAAAAGAATAAAAATGTGATGGTTTTCCAAAAGTACAAAAACATATCATTTTAAAACAAAAAAAATTAAAGAAAAATAAAATATTTTCAAAATAAACTAAGAGTAAGTAAGCGGAAATAAATTATCTTTTGCAAATTAAAATACACCAACTCAATCTTAGAAAATTATTTTGTTTGCAAAAAGTTAAATCATTTTCCATTAATTTTCTCTTATTACAAAAATTAAAAAAATATCCACCAACTGACACGCATTTCTAACCCGAACTACGTGGACTTTGATCCCTATCGCAGAGTACGTAGGCCCCAGGCTCTGATCCTGGGTCAAGTCCGCCTTTGTAAAAAATAAATATTTTCTGATTTATTTGGTGTTTTTTCCCTTAATTTAATAAATATTCCCTAATTTATTTTCTCAAACCCTTTTTCTCATTTTGCTTGAATATCCTTAATTTTAATTTAATTTATATTCTTTATTTTGTTTTCCAAATTTTCTTAATTTTCTTTTTCTCCATCCATTTTCTCGCATGTGATTTATAAAAGGAAAACCAAAATATATTTTTCAGCCATATTAATCTACACAATCAATGTAAGGTAACCGTTCCTAGGAACGGGTGTTGTGGGGCGCCTAACACCTTCCCCACACACAATCGACTCCCGAATCCAACTCTGGTTACGTAGACCATCCTTTCCCTCTTCAATTCGGTTTCCCAAGATTTTCCTCAAAATTTTGGTGGCGACTCCTCACAAGTCGGTTTTCACTCGAAAATCATATTTGTTCTCTTTTTTCTTCCGTTGCATTTTTCCGGGTGCGACAATACTACTTTTCACAGCTCTATTGGGATGACACCTTGTCAAGCACTATATGGCAGGGGACCTCCCACACTTTTAAAATGGAAAGAAAACAGCTCCTTGGTTGACGAAGTGAACGAACAACTTAAAAAGAGGAATGAGGTGCTTGACCAACTCAAGAGTCATTTAGAGCTAGCTCAAAGCAAAATGAAGGAGCAGGCTGATAAGAAAAAAAGAGATGTTGAATTTGCAGTAGGTGATATAGTTTATTCAAGGGTGCAACCTTATAAGCTGAGAAACCTTGCCAAGAAGATTAATGAAAAACTATCTCCCAAATTTTACAGACCTTATCCAGTGTTAGAAAGAATTGGTAAGGTTACTTACAAGCTGTAATTACCACACATTGCCTGTGTACACCCAGTATTCCATGCCTCGCAGCTTAAAAAGTCTGTCTCACCTCATGTAGAGGTGCAATCATTGCCAAACTTCTTAATAGAAGACTATTAGATGCTGGTAGAACCCGAATAAGTTAAAAGGATCCAAAAAATGACTGATGGAACTGCACAAGTACTACTGAAATGGAAAGGCTTGGCTGATTGTGATTGTACTTGGGAGGATTACAACATCATTTCTCAGCAACTCTCACAGTTTCACCTTGAGGACAAGGTGAGTCTTGCATTTGGAGGCAGCAATGGGCCCATTAGGCCCACATCCCAAGTTATAAAAGATCCACATTCAAGTTTCAAAGGCCCAAGTTTCAATCCAGATAGAATTCTGAGGGAAATGATCCACAGATTGCTCACGGATCAGGATAGTATGTTGGGTCGAGTAAGTTGCTACAGTGTATCTAGGGTTGTGTGCCTTTGGAGAGGTAGGCTTTTGACTGAAAACTTTGCTGGTTTGTGAGTGAGAGGACCCTACCTCTCGAAAGTAGGGAGACCATTAGCCTAATTTCTTGATGTTTCCATTTAATATTGCTGAAAAGCCACTGTAAACGTTGAGTTTTGCAGTTCTAAAAACTAAGTCTCCATCAGCTTTGAAATTCTTGCACCTTGACTGTGACCCACCAGTGATTCATGGGGATATTAAGCCTAGCAATGTTCTGCTTGATGAGGAGTACCATGGGAAGATTTCAGATTTTGGATTGTCAAGGATTAAAGTGGAGGAGGACGAGTTTGGTGAAAATTTGTTTAGCCACGAATTGGGTGATAAGAGTCAAGAGCAGTGGAAGAGCCAAGAGTTCTCAGGTAATTTAACTGCAGAAAGCCCGGCCATTGATACTCCTGTTGAGCATGTTAATGAAGTAGATTTTGCTCTAGCTTTGCAGGCATATTCTTCATCCAAATATAGTACGACAGGTTGTAATTGAATTATAATGCCTGTATAGGTGAAAATGAAATAAAAACAAGCAGTTTCAAGGGGAAAGAAATCTCAACTAAGGATACCAGTGGAGAAGATTAGAAGAGCACGTTTATTCCTTATGATGATGAGTTTTCCAGCACTGATCATAGTGAAGAGTTAAATCTTAATGCTTCTTCAGTAGATGAAGAGAAGGAAAATGAAAAACAATGGGGAAAAGATTGGCGGTGGAGACAAGATGAAAGTGCAGAATCATAAAGTAAAGATTATGTCATGGAGTGGAGTCAGATGTATCCATTGAATCCTGATAGGGATGAAGAAAAGAAGAACATTCATGAGAAAATAGAACAAGAAAATTCAAGTCCCACAAATAAACCAAATAATTTAAATGGACCCCAATTTCAAGTAATAGGGACAAAAGAATCAGTGGAAAAGAAAAATTATAAGAAGCAAAGGAAGATGCAAGAGTGGTGGAAAGAAGAGCGCCTTGCTGAATTAAGTAAGAAAAATGGTAGGCTGACAAAACTCCAAATTGAGTGGAAGAAAAGGTTCAAAGTACCACATTTTGATTTGGGGAGAAGGTTTTATCTTTGCAGGTGTAAGAACTTTGGAAGGGACAATCAGAATGAGTACAATCTAAATGAAGAGTTTAGCTTCAGAAGAGATTGGAGGAAGAAAGAAAGTAGTCATTCCTATGGCAGTGAGATGTGGAGTGGAGATCTTTTTAGCAGCGCAACAAGCATGAGAGGGACACCGAGTTATGTTGCTCCAGAATATGGTGGATGTGGGTTCTCAATGGAGAAGACTGACATTTACAGTTTAGGAGTATTGATCCTTGTGATTGTTTTAGGAAGATGACCATTGCATGCTCTTGCGTCCCCATGAAGCTGGAGAAAGCTAATCTAGTTAGCTGGTGTAGGCACACAGGCTGGGAACATTTTAGAACTTGTAGATGAGAGGTTGATAGAAGATTATAACAAGGGCCAAGCAAGATTGTGCATCAACTTGGCACATTGTTGCTTAGAGAGAAATCCAGAGTTAAGGCCAGATATTGGGGATATTGTTAAGATTCTGAAGGGGGGATATGGATCTCCCACCACTTCCATTGGAGTTCTCTCCTTCTCCACCTTCCAAATTGTATAGAAATTCAGGAAGAAAACAGAAAGGTGCTGCATAATAGGTTTTCTACTGTTTATAGTTCCTTTGTTAGGAATAACTTTACTGTTTTAGTTTCATCGTGTGCTGAGCCTGATACACCTGTAGTGTGAAATATGTTATTTGTATACTAGATAACTTTCTTTGTGCTTTATAATGGTTTGATATATGATGAAATGGATGGTACAGTCACTTTTGGTTTGTGTGTTTGTTGAATGGTCATGGAGTTATGGTCCACACAAGTCAAAATCACAGAGCGAAGTGAATCGCTATCAAATTCAAAAAAACTAAATTAAACCCACGAGGGTGCTGTTTCTGTCATTTAAATGTTTGTGTCATATATTTTTTCCCATAAAATTGAACGAAATACAAATTGTCATGCTGGCTGTCTTTGTCCTTTTAAAATCCCAAAGAAGACAAATCCATATCAAATTTCTCCGACCCAGAAATCTCCGCAGTAAAAACAAACATAGGAACATATCATTAATAATATACTAATTATATGGTAATCATGTCATCTTGGTATGCTTAGTCCTTTTTAAAAAATCATAATATCAGTCAAATCAGAATCACATTACTTACAAAATACACGACTTCTTAAGTATTAATAAAAAAAATTAATTAATTATAAAAAGATAAAGAAACATGTCATATGCTTAAAATTTACCGTTAATTTGTTTATAATTGAATTTATGTCTTTTTATTGCGCCTCTGTATTTAATAATTATCATTTATTGCTTAGAATGACAGCAGCTCCTGTGTAGAAGCTTCTTGAGAGAATAAAATTTATACTGATCTGCATTATTACAAGCTGACAAAGAATTCTCTGAAGCAAACTATGCTGAATGAACTTTTGGGTATAAGTAAAACATATGAAGTATGATACAGGAGATATAAAAACTAGAGAGGAAAAATCAACATATTCAGATTTGCATTGGGGTTAAGTCAACCTATTTGGACTAATGGGGTTGGAGGCAGTCCATAGATGGAATCAGAGTTATTTGCTTTTACTACAACTAACAGAATCATTCATCCACCGTACCATTTGTGTAGATGTCCACGGGAACATAAAGGAGAGATTTTTCTAGAGATTGGGTATGCAATAATAGCCATTTGTGAATTATAGATTCCGATGGGACAATGCTTTCCTATCGACACAAATGTCATTGGGTAAATACTTGGTGTTTCCTATACTTTCAAACTTCATGAAGGTTAAGGTTTGAACTCAGTGGAAGGTTGAATAAGAAAAGTGGCATACATGGTCAGCCATAGAAGATCAATGAGTCAAAATTTGTGTTTCGTACGAAATTTAAAACTAGAAAGCCTCAGTATACATCTGCCTATGAAGGAGACAATATCAAGTCAAGCATTAAAATATTAGCCGTGTGCTATATATTGTCATGGAGGTAATAAAGACACAGACCATTCATTTTAGTGTAAGGGCAGGGTCACGTGATTCCAACAGAATCTATACACAAACAATAATTTCATACTAAAAAAACCGGAACATTCTTTAACAATTTGCCAGAAGCATATATTACACTTAAATAAGTGCCTATTTGTTACTATACATAGTGATATCGACTTCAATTCCATATAAATGTATGTGCATCATAAGCATTTTTTCCCCTAATGCATCTAAATTGACAGGCAACCATACCCCAGTTTGAAAAGACAACCTTCAGAATTCACCAATCAGGCCGCACCAAACTTGGGAAGTTAATGTATTGCCTTAAAAAATGAGTAGAGATAAAAGCAAGAACAATGATGGGAATGGTATAGGTTTGAAACAAATGTGGAGTCTCATATGACACAAATCAAGGTTTGAATTGTATTACAAGGAAAAAGAAAATGACAATAATACTAATCATAGAACTCCTAAGAGCAACCAAAACACACACACTTATACTTTTTTTAGATCCAACCACATCCAAACCAAACCAAAGTAGAAGACACGACCAGAGACCAGAATCCCCCTAAGAAAACCATTGGAGCAGTAGAGGTAGAGGTTGAATGCTTAGCAGCAATAGCAGCAGGAGGAGGAGGAGGAAGAGGATGGACAAGAACAGAGACTTTCATCCCATTGAAGCATTGGCCATTGCCACAAATGAAGTAATACCTCTTAGCCGCATTCAGGGGTATGAAGTCTTTGCCTTTGGTCCAATTCCCAATAGCTCCCTCAGTAGTGCAGTTGTCGTAACCAGTTTGGTTCACCTCAAACACATTGTACTGGTTTTTCTGGTACCTGAATGCTACCCAAAAAAAAAATGTTTAAAGAAAAAAGCGCCAGAGAAATTAAAACTTCTAAAGAAATGGAAAGAAATTATTCCTAAAGCACAAGTATAGCAGAAACTTTAAGAACAGCAGCCAGAACTACAATGAAAAGCTTCTTTTTCTTTCTTCAAATCAACCGCATGGTATTGGGTCTGTTGGCACCTGAATTCTATCAAAATCTAAAACATCTCAAGAGATAGGAAGAAATTATTGCTTAAAAGATAAAAGAAGCAGAAGAAGAAGCATAGCAGAAACCATCCTTGCTTAATCTTCACTCTTTAAGCACAGTAGCTGAAACTATTATGAGAGGCCTTTTTTTTTTTTTCTCTCTCTTTTTTTTCAAATCAACACACATTGTACTGGGTATTTTGGCACCTGAATTCTATCAGAACTTAAAACGTCTCAAGAGATAGAAAAGGGCCATATCTTAAAGATAAAGAAGAAGAAGAAGAAGAAGAAGCAGAAGCATACCAGAAACCATCCTTGCTTAATCTTCAAGCACAGTAGCTGAGATTAGACTGAAAGATTTCTTTCCTCTTTTGGTTTTGAAGGAAAATGACTTGGATTTAAAAAGGGGAAAGATACCCAAAAAGGGCAAGCATCTTCAGATCTATGAAGTAAGACAAAAGATCTAAAATAAAAATACAAAATTTGGTAGAAAGCTAGAAAGAGATGGTAATTACAGATGAGATCGCCGACATAGAAAGTCTGGTAGTTGGCCCAGAGAGTGAAGTTAATGCCAGGGTTCCAGCCACGGTTGGCACCAACGATGTGGTCAGTGGCGGAGACAGCAGAGAGGGAAGCAAGCACGGAGATGAGGGCCAACGACAACATCACCACTTGGGATGAGGGGGTGGCCATCCACGACCTCGAGGGGTGGTCTTGTTTCTTTCCTTTCTGTGCTGGATACTTCTGCTTCCACTATTTTGACTACACTTTGACGACACTTTTAGACTATTTCTTAAGATTCTTAAATCATGTACCATTTTTTTTTAAAACTTTTTAAGCGAGTACAGTCGTTAATGACTCAGTATTAAAAAATCTTGTGTGCTGCATATAAAAAAAAATCTTGTGTGTTTTCAAAATATAATGACTGTCCATGTAATTTCAAAAAAGAAAAAGGACGTTCGTAAAAGTATTTTGTAATAACATTTGTATAGATTTATGAAAAAAATAAAAATAACTTAATGTCTATTTGATTTTTTATATTACTGCATGTTTTCCAAAATTCTGAAGTTGTGTTTAATTCACGTGATTACTAGAATTAAAAATAATTTTATAAATGATAAATATTTTTCATATTTTTAATAAAAATAATTAAAAGGACAAGTATTTAAAAAAATAATAATTTAAATATATAATATTTTTTTTTTGCAAATGAATAACTTTAAGTAATCAAAAGGCAAAAGAATTATAACAAAAGCATTATATAATTAAATATTTCTTTCTATGATGTTTTATAGGGAAAATGACACAAATATCTCCGGTTAAAATTTTCAAAAAATATACAACTTGTAAAATTATAATAAGGTACTAAAGTATCAAACTGTAATATATAAATATTACTGTAACATAAAAAGATTGTCTTGTCCCCCCTCCCCCCTTCTTCCCTTTTCCCCTCCTCATTCTCCCTCCTTCCCCTCCATCCTCTTGCTTCATGGCCAAATCCGATGAGAAGGCAACCAAATTCAACAAGAGGCTGGTCAAATCCAACAAGATTTTTCCTCTTCTCCATCCCTCCTCTACTCTCTCCCTCCTTTGCAATCCCTACGTCCAGATGAAGGCTCAAATCTATCACCCATTATCTCTTCCTCCAACTTGTGACTCTTAACTTAGACCTGTTGGTCTTCATCATCAATGCCATCATCTTCTTTTGTCACCTTCATCTTCATAGTCTTTATCTTCTTCTTCATCTTCCTCCATCTTAGTCTTCGTTTTCTTCTTCTTCCTTCATCTTCGTCTTTTTCTTCCTCCTTACATTCATCTTTTGTGCTATTTTTTTTAATTTGGGTTTGTTAGTTTGAAATATTGTAGATATATATCAGCTGCAAATATAGATAGAATAGTTGTAAATTTATCTTATTAGTTGCAAATGTGTGTGAGATTATTTGTTGGGATGATATTACCTATAAAGTTATATTGTATTGAGTTATAAATTACTATGTGATAGTTATTAGTATGAAATTATCAATTGTAAATGTATCATAATTAGTTACAAATCCACAAGCTTTGGTTATTAATTATCCATTGTCAATTATAAATTATCGATTGTCCGTTATAAATAAGCGATAATCGATCATTAGAAGGGGTCTCTCTTATAGTCAAACAAATTAGCAGCAAAAACTCTTACTAAACTACTAAGTTGATTAACTATTAGAGGGACCCCTCTCTTATAGTTAACTATCACCTTAGTTGAAATTGGCAAATTAACTATTGTTGGTTGTAAATTTACCGACATCCATTACAAATCACTATATATCAGTTGTAAATGAATATATTTAATTAATTAGCAATTCTACCACAAAGGAAAGAAGGGCAAAAATGTCATTTCGTGTAAAAAAATATTTGTAATTTGATATATTGGTATATTTTTGTAATTTCACAAGTTTAAGATACATTTTTGTAAATTTTTTTTTACTTCGGGAGATACTTGTCTATCATTTTTACCTTTTTTATATAAAATTTTTAAGATATTAACATAAGCATTAAGAAATATAATTTAATAACTCTTTTTAAATTTTTTAATACACCCTTAATTTATTATTATGACAAATGTATAAAATAATTAATAAAAATAAGGATATATTTAAAAAATATTAATTAATACGGACTTATAACAAATTTTTTTTCTCAAAAAGAACTTAAAAAATTAAAGGAGTAGTTAATAAAAAAATTAATTAATAGAAGAAGGAGAGGGTTGAAAAAAAAAATTCAGTGAGTGAGGAAGAACTAGGGAGCATAATTAAGTCGGCTGCTGTGGTGAAAGAGGGAAAAAGGACCACGAGGATACCTTGGAGCGAAAGTGAAGGAAAGTCGGGTTGGGGAGAAAATGAGCGGCGAGACGAAACCCAACAACGGTGGCAACGTTGGAGGGGGTTTTAGGTCAAAGTTGGATCACTATCTCTACAGTGGGGACAAGAAGCATGTCATGGTTGGTATAGCTCTCATCACCGTCGTATTCGGCATCCCTTGGTACTATATGAACAGAGGTTCGTTTTTTTTACTATTCCTAACTCCCTTTAATTATCTTTTAAATTGGTTTTTAATGTTTGACGATTATCGGAGAAGTCGATGATTGAAGTTGTTTGTACAAGTATTTGATTCTTCCTTCGTTTTGAGGATTGGGATTGCTGTGAATATTCCCACCTTTTCCCAGATAGACTGAACCTCATTGTTCTGTTACTCTTTGTTTCCCACTTGGAGAAATTTCTATGTAGTTTTGGATTGAATTTTATCTATTTTGATGTGTGTAAAGCTTGAATCTTTGGAAAGATCTAGTAACTTCTGTTCTGTCTATTAGGAGAAGTTGTGTCCCTTTGGTTCTTCCAGTATTTAGAAGTGCAGTGCCCTACTGAGATTGATTTTTCGCTGTGTAATATTTCTTTTTTTCCCCTCTTCCTCGAAGAACAATTGATAGGTGTGTTGTTGATTTCAGTTTCAAGGTCCCAGAGATGGTACAAGTGTTAGAAATATGGTTTTAAAAAAATATTTTTATATTTGAAGTGGTAATCATTTGTAAGCTGCTCCTTAGGATGAACCTATAGCATGGAATTAGAACTTCTTTGAACTTCACATATGCAAGCTAAATGCTTCTGTGCTCTTGCTCTACTTGATTATTATTGCATAGATGGGTTCCAATGTTCATGCATATGTTATGAGTCTACATGTGTCCTGATTACTACTTAAGTCAAGAGTTTGTCCAATAATGGGTATTGCCCAAGACTTATGGAACTTAGTGGAATCTTATAATTGTATAAAAGAGGTTATATTATGAGCATTGAGCATTCCTTCTGGGATGCATGAATCATCAAAGTTCTGGCATGATATTCTGGTGATCCTGCCTTTGTTACTTTTACCAGATTGTGTATGCAGTTACTCTACTACTTTTATTTTTATCATGTTGCTTTAGAAGATAAATTTGATACCTGATAAGCACAGTAGCCATTGAAATTTTGTAATGTTTGCAAATTGTATTAGGACTCATTAGATACTAAATTGGAATTTTTAATCCTCTCTAGTGAGCCATCACAAGATAGTCCTTACCTAATAAATTCCTCACATGCCAAGAGGCAGCACTTAAACAAATAAAAGATGATATTGGTGGTATCATGGGCATCTTGTCATACTTCAAAACAACCTCAATCACGTATGCAACCTAGAAACATACTTCCATGTAGCTGAAACAGATGATTCAGAAATTGTATCCATCCAATCTTTGCTGTGCTCTTGGACTACAGCCTCCTCTAGCCTTTTTAATTAATCCAATAGTTATTATGAATACAGATAGACGATAGTGACTGGGGGATCTAGAGTTCAAAACTCTTAACTTGTGTGCTTCAGTTTATGAGATAATTTAGTAGATTTCTTTTTGTCCTTTTTTTCTTTTTTTTCCAGAAACAATGATGCTAGGTACTTGTATAGGATATGGGGTGTGTGTGTGTGTTTTTTGTGTGCATTTCCATGCTTTGCAGCTGAATGGTGATGCACCTTATTCAAGGCTTCTCTTCTTTATTGCAAATTATGGCCTGAGGAAATTATGTGCATATTATGTCATTGGCTCTAGTCTTTCACTCGCTCTTAGTTACCTCTTTCTTGATGACTTAAAATGTACTGCTTGTACTCATTCTATGAACTACAAACTGTCCTGACCCCAGTAAGTGCATTCTGTTCCTCGTGTCATAACTTTCTATAACAAGCTAGACATTATACACAATCATTTCTGCACCTTCAGTGATATTTTCTGCTGCATTGCTGTGTGAATTATGATTACCATAAATGAAGCATTTAAAGAAGGATGATTATTTAAATAAGCAAACAGCTCATCCATGTCCATTGTAGTTTTTAACATATGCAGTCTACTGTGTCCATTTAATTTATCTGCACTTTTGTTTTCCTGCAGGAACCAGACAAATGTCTCATCAAGATTACTTGGAGAGGGCTGATAAAGCAAGGAGCCAAAGACTTTTGTCCGGTTCTGCTAAGTGATCTTATACTGCATTCATTAGAGAGCTTAATAATCCAATTGAACTACTTATCAGTCAAAGCCTAAAGGCTTAGAACGTTTTGTTGTATCTCCCTTTTTTTCCTTCGGCTTTTTGTAACGCAGAGATGCTCTTCCTTCTTGTCTTATCTTAGTCATGTGCTCCATGTAGCATTACTCATTGCTTAATCATGTGCTGCTGAAAGAGGTTATACGAGTACTTCTAAAATCTCTACACATACTACAGAAACAAAACTTTCATGGCAAAGTGAAAAATTATATTCAAATTAAGCTTAGTTACGTTACAGATTGCTCTTGAAACACGCTGCATAGTGTTGCATTGGGATATATGTGTTGAGCGTGCTACATACCGCATGAAATAGGAAGATGAATTCAAACACGATGAGAAAGGATAAAGAGTTCAACCATATGTGGATCATTTGATTCTTGAATCTTTTGAAACTAACCCATTTTTAAAATAAAGGAATGATACAGAAAGCGAGAATGTATTTTTAGAATTAAAAAATAGAAGGCGTGAGAATATATGTATGAGATGTATTTGTCAATGTACAATATACTTTATCCGACATTCAATTGACCCGGAAAATCGATGAACGTGCTTAGCCTGGTCCAGAGCCAAAGGAGAATAAGAAAAACAATGAATTGATCAAACTGGTCTTGAACCAGTCCAAATTGGCAAAGTCAATGGAAAGAAAAAAAAACAACTGATCAACAAGGCACCTAGTTTAACTACTTGGAAATTGTACTAATTTAATAATTGGTTTTGAGTTGGAATCTTAAATATGCACTAATATTAATTAATTTTTGGGAAAGCTTTGATATCCTTATGGTCTTATCGCACTCTACCAGATTAATCAAAGTCCAAAGTAATTACCCAATATCAGATACTTTACCCAAAACAAATAAAGAACTAGTATTTTTCTTTCATTTTTAAAATTTAAATTATATTTCTAAACTGCGTGTCAACACCTAATAAATATTTAGAAAAGAATATCAATAGTCTAGTGGTCAAGAAATGTGTGTATATATATTATAAAAATATAAATAATAAAATGAATATACACATTATTAATGGGATAAGGTTATTGTTATTGTTGTTGTTATATACACATTATAAATATCTTATATCTTATAATTATTTATTTTTATTTTTAAAATTATAAAATATTTATTCACTCTTTAAATTATATTTACTTCTTATATTTACTCACTTTAACATTTTTTTATTTGAAATCAATTTTTACATAAATTTTTATTAACTTTTTTTTTATATTTTTACTTAAAATATCTAATATTTAATTAAAATAAAATATATATTAATTTAAACACAATCGGTTGACCCACAGTTCAATTTCAACCCTAAACATGAATTTCAACCCCAAACCATGTTTAGGGATGAAATTGGAGAAACTGATAAAGCAGCTTCTGCGTTTTCATTTCCCAAAACGCTGGTATACTCTTTTTATTCATTTATTTTATCTCAATAACTTTTTTTTTTGGGGTAAAACCCTGTGAATGTAATTGACATGTACTTTCCAAGGGGTGGAGCCTTACGTTGGGGGCCAATTTTGTTTTGTACTGAACCGGCCCAAAACCCCAAAAAGAGATACATAAAAAATTTGGGGGTAGAATGGGCCAAGATCAAACAAAACTGAAGTAACACAAGGAGAAAGAGTGGGCCAATACTTTGGAGGACGAGGTCCATTTTTTTTTTTTAGGGAAAATGACACTTGAAAATCAAAACTTTTAATTAATACTATTTTAGAATAAGAAAAATTGAAAATGACAGAAAAATACCATAGTTTCAAACTAATTAAATTTTTAAATAGACAATGACCTAAATACTCTTGTTAAAAAATTTTACTGTCAACATTTGCTTTTTACTATTCTTTTACAATTTGACATTGAACTTTTCCAATTTTACATTGGACATAAATTCAACTCTTATAATTTTACATTCAATTTTTTGAGTTTTGCTACTTATATTTCACGATTTGATACTAAAGAGTCCCAATTTTACACTGGACAAGTCTCATAATTTTACACATAACTTTCACTTTTTACTACTCATATTTCACAATTTGACACTCAACTTCCTTGATTTGTACTAAACTTCCTCAATTGAATTCTTTCATTATGATAATGTATTTAATGTAAAATTGGAAAAGTTTAGTGTCAAGTTGTGGAAGAATAATAGTAAAAAGTAGATATTGAGTGTAAAACTATTAATAAGGGCATTTAGGTAATTTCTTATTTAAAATTTTAATTAATTTGAGACTCCCTGTTATTTTCAAATTTTTTTAGGGGAAATAACATTTAAGGATCAAAACTTTTAAATAATTTCATTTTATGACTAAAAAATTTGAAAATACCAGAAAGGGACCATGGTCTCAAATTAATTAAAAATATAAATATCAAATAATCTAAATACCCATGTAAAATGGTTTTACACTTAACATCTGCTTTTTACTATTTTTTTTTCATAAATTTGACATTGAAAATCTCCAATTTTACACTGAACACATTGTGGAACATGAGTGTAAAATTAAGGGAGTTTAGTGTCAAATTTATGAAAAAAAAGTAGTAAAAAGCAGATGTTGAATAGTAATAAATGGAAATTGAGTATAAAATTCTGAGACTTATCCAGTGTAAAATTGGGGGTCTTCAGTGTCAAATCGTGGAACATGAGTAGTAAAACATAGAAGATGAGTGTAAAATTCTAAAAGTTGAATTTTTTATTGTGTCCAATGTAAAATCGGGAAAGTTCAGTGTTAAATTTCAGAACAAGAGTAGCAAAAAGTAAATGTTGAGTGTAAAACATTTTAATAAGAGCATTTAGGTCATTTCCTATTTAAAATTTTGATCAATTTGACACCATGACCCTTTTCTAGTATTTTCAAATTTTTTGGTTCTAAAATGGGATTAATTAAAAGTTTTGACCCTCAGGTGTTATTTCCCCATTTTTTATCTTAAAATGATATTAATTAAAAATTTTGATCCTTAAATATCATTTTCCCTTTTTTTTTAATTTGAACCACAATCCTCATTCCATGCTTCTTTTCTAGACCATCCAACTTTAATATGAATACTTCAGGTTTAAAGTTTCTTATTTTTTATTTTTTTAAATGATAATATTTTTTTAAAAAAATGACAATTATAAACTTATTTTTACTTTAAATTTTACATTTAATAAAATAAAAATATAATAATAAAATTAAATTAAATCTGAAGCATTAAGTTTTAATTTGGACAGTCCTATAACAAGCATATGGTGCTTATCAAATGTGATAAACACCAAATGTGCTTTCTTTGAACCATTGCTCTTCATTAATAATAATAATAAAAAAAAAACCATTACCCTTAACAAAATTTTTGGAGAAAAAAAATGGGGAAAGGGACTAAGGCCCCCCTACTTGGAGGGTGGATCCACCATTGTTTTACAAATTTACAATTTCAGATGATAAGTGGATCCACCACTGTTTTACAGGTTGTAGCTTCCTATAGAGGCATGAGTCTTCTGTGCTTGAAAAAACACACAAATGCAGAAAATATAATGACCCCACAAATTCCTGTGATTATAAGGACCCACTGGAATGCGTAAGGAACATTGAAGAAAGAAATTTCAAAATTCATTCCAAATATTGATGCTACTACTCCAAAGACGGCCACCACAAATGTAGCAGTTGTGAGTAAAAGCTCAAACTGAATAAGTTGATTGCGCACATTATCCTGTATGAAAAAAAAAATTATCATTCCTAAATTTCCATATTTAAATAAGTTCACTATACACATCAAAAAGTAGTAAATATTAGTGGTGATACATACCAATTGAATGTTAATAAAATCTTCTGTGTCATCAATGTACTCTTTTAACTGAGAAAAAAAAAGAAAGAAATTAATAAACTGTCTGATGAAACTGGAGATGCATTTAAATAGATAGTACTGTGTTTACCGATGTCAACTTGTTTAGAGTGCTGTCAATTACAACAAAGTATGCCTCTAATAACATCTCAAGCTCTTCTATGCTCTCCGTAGCACTTTCTGTACTCTTTGCACTCTCATGTCTACTCCTAGCCAGGCTCAAGCTTTTATCAAGCCTGCGAGTATCAGGAGGTGATGAAACAGGAGAAACAGGAGCAGAAATGGATGCACCATCAACTGATCTATATCCAACTAGAGACTGATCTCCATAAAATGATGACTCCATACGCATTTTCTTCTCAGTAAGATACATTTCAGCCATATCACCATCATCATCCATAAGATGCTCAATTTCGTCTCTAACCTAGATATATGCATCCAACATAAGAAAACAAATAAGATCAAGAGAAGGTCCAAGTCACTAGAAACTATGAAGAGTGTGTTAGGAAGAAAAAATAACAACACCTTCTGAACTCTTCTAGTCAGGGCAACAAGTCTGCTTTTCAACCGACGAACACGTTCCAAATTCAGTGTGCTGATTTTTGATGTTAGTTCATCCAATAGTGGATAAGCCTCAATTTCCAACTCTGCTGACTTTTGGAATTGGCCAGAACAGAAATGAGTATTACTATTGTATCAAACTCAAATGACCAATCATGTAAAAGCAATCCATGAAGGCAAATGGACCCAAAATCTGCTTTGGAGATTAAAAAGAATAATTTTCTATATTTGCACGCTATTTTATAGTTCATTCCAAAAGGATTCATTTTATGACAAGTAATTAGTTTAACAACCTTATATAAAATTACATACTCTATGCATGCACAAATGATACCATAAAATGTAGGGTACGAATTGAAACTTCAGTAGATCATTATGTAAGTCCTTAGTTGGCTTATGATGAAGAAAAAACCATAACTTTTTTAGTTTAAATTTAAAATGAATGCCATGATACAGATCTTTTAATGGGAGGGACCCGTTAATCAGGAAAAAAAGGTTCAAATAATTGTCCAGCTACTAACAATATATAGCAAAATTAGCAAGCATAAATAATTAACTATACCTACCAAGGTTCTGTCAGAAAATTAAAAATAAAGTGCATATTGTAAACAACAATGACAATAAGCCTTATCTGACTAAATAAAGTCGGTTACAAAAATCATACGACGCTATTGTACGCTACCAGAACTTTTCAGATATATTATTCACTATGAGATCTCATTTTATTATCAAAAATAAAATCCATATTGTAAGGATACAAAATATTCACTACAGATGTTAAACGTACTATTGATGTTCAGATCATTAAACGTACTATTCATCTTATCTGGTGTTAACGATAATGTCACCAGATAAGATGAATAGTACTTATTTATTAAATACTTATGCTAAATCCTCTTTTCCTACTGCCAAAGATTATTTAGCTTTTAATTTAGATAACAACTAGATTGACTACTTTATAAGCATCAATGACAGCTTAATGATGTTACTATGACAAGCATTATTTTTAAATATCTAGAGTCCAGTTACTCTTGTTGTGTAATGTTATTATGCAGATTATTTTATAGAAAGTTTATATATCAATTCATTGTAAACTTCACTTCCCGTAGAAAATTGGAAATAAAGAAAATAAATCAATAAAACAATGTAAACTTCATCATAAGTTAGTGTCTATTATAATTCCAAACCTGAGAGTCAAGAAATGTGCACGCTGACTCCAGAGCAACTTCAAGAGCCCTGAATTCAAAAGGCAAATAATCAGGGGACGTGTTGGTAAAGGCATTGTCAAAATTCCTACTTCCTCTCCGTCGACTCATTTCTGAATTGTCTGACTGCCAAACCTCACCGACCCCAGTTGCTAGTCGTCGTTGTAGCTCCATCACATAGTGCAATACATAACTATCTAAGGAATTTAAGAGAAGAACCTCATCTGCAGTAATAATACACCGTATCTGCTCTAGATTCACAACAATAGCCTTTTCTCTGCCAAGAATTGTTGATGGATAGACAAACAGAGGATCTAGAAGGCGAAGATCACGTGCAGGTAAATCACAACGTCTCATCATAGTGAACTTGTCTACCTCAATGGCCTGGGAGTTTCCAGAAGTATCAACACGAATCCATGGTCGGATACCTTGACCACGTTTCTTTAGCCCCAAAACATCCAACCCTTGATAAGGTTGCCTCCCAAAAGCGGAAGTGGAAGCGGATGATCGATTGATTTCCTCTCTTAAATTAATTGCTGATGCAGGTTTTGGAGGAAGTAGCCGTTCTTTGAGATCTGCCATTGTTAATTTTTCTCCAATTGCTGCAAACTCAAAAGGTAAGAACATTAGCCACCTTATTACTTTATTGCTGTCAGCAGCATAATAAGAAACATAATGTAATGAATATTTATAACGTCCATCAATATTCTAGAGAATAGATACATAGTATTATTCAGTCTATACATTTTTGACCCCACCAAATGAAGCTTGGATGTGTTTACGATACTGCTGTATATTCTCCAGTAGTCCAGCTGCTTCGTGGTTTGGTGAATGAGAAAGGTTTGAAGTAGCTGTGAGGTTGTGGCAGGACCATGTCCAAATTGGCCTCTCCTAGAAACCTACTTTAAGCACACCATGACTGCATAGTGGTCCTTACTTACAAAAGCCATTATCTTTAAGTAGCCTCGTATGCATCCTTAAAATGATGTAACCAATTATAGTACTGTGGGGTGCAGGCCCAACAATTCTATATGCTTGACTTAGGTAATCAACTTCTTTTAAAGGGGAAGAAAAAGTGCCCCGTTTTACTGGAAAACATAGAGAAATATGCAGGAGGAACATACCATGCAAACGAAAAACCCATAATGCATATGCGCTGTCCAACGTGGTAAAATATGTCCTTTTCATGAATAACACAAATCCTTCTCTCAATATTGTATAAGGCATTCAGATCCTTCAAGTCATTCAATTCACAGAAGGAAGAAGAAGAAAAGCCCGAACCACAATATTAGTGGGCTCCTTATGACATAAAAAATCAAAATCAATGTTGAACTTCTTATTACATCTACCGGCGTTTTCAATTCTTATTTGTCTAGGCAAACACCCAAGAAGTGCTAGGAATTACAAGCAAGAGATGTAAAAACCGTTTAAAATTCAAGCAAGTTGACGAATAATCATAAATAACATTCGTTAACTTGAATATCTGCAAAGGATCCATACCTCAAACGAGTAATTAAGGTTGTTCTTAGACAGATTGTCAGATAATATAGGGAAAGGAAATTGCATTAAATCCAGTGCGGTAATCACAAATTATGCAACCACACAACTCTGCAGTCCCAAAGGAAGCATCTTTTACCATTGATGGTATGAAAAAGAAAAAGAACAAAACCTAGATTTGGGATAAGTAAGGAAGTACCAGAGTATATGGGACTTATTGCCGAGCGATTCAAGAACTTTAGTCCGTGTTATCCCACTCCGTATCAGAGAGCGAGTAATCATTAGGTTGTTCAGTTCTCTTGCCACCGATATCACAGAGATCAATTTACCCTTAATCAAATAAGTATGAAAAAGAAATTTTGGATTGCGAATTTGAATTTGAATTTGAAAATAAATATATCTTTGCAAAAGATTTAAATAATTTAATTAATTTTAACTGCTTCTATTAATTTATGTAAGTTAGATAATGGTATAAGTATATTCGAGACCGGACTATATATCTAGCCACTATAGTTTGACCAAAATTTTAATTTGGTCCTTATAATATAATTGTTTTCAATAAAAAAATCCGTACACTTTATTTAAGTTTTCAATTAGATCCTGCCGTTAATCAACTAAAAATATATCTATTAATCAACTAAAAATTATCAATTGCTTAGAAAAAAAAATCAATTGTTATCAATCAATTATCAATCAACTATAAATATAATTGAAGGATAGGAAGTTGATTTTCTTGATTCGACTTATGAACCGTGAATAAGTTGGTTTTATCCCAACTTTGTGCATTGATTGTAACATTAGCTTTGTGCAAGACCACATGTGAGCCCCGTTAGTGATTCAACTACAAATTGTAATGCCTTTTTAGTTGATTGATAGATTTTTTTTTTTGGGTAAGATGATTAATTTTTTTTGGTAAATAAGATGATTAATAGATAGTTGATTAGTTGATAGTGTAGTTCTAAATATTTTGGGCTAGTTAGGCCACCTTAACCAACCCGGCCCAATTTTATTAAAAAAAGTTTCCCAAATGGTCTTTACGTGGCTTGAACAGCAACCAGCGAATACCTACCCCACGAATCACGATTGTTTGGTGCTATTGCTGGCTAACTGACATAATTTTCTCCCTCAAATTGTAATTGCATTATATTATTTCATTTCATCTGGTATAGATATTTTCATTTACCGCTTTGAATTAACATCATGCAGCAAATTACTACAAAATAATTTTATAATCTTGTATTTTAGGGCCTGTTTGATTCTGCTTCTGAAAACAGTTTTTTCTATTTTTGAAAACAGAAAATTCAGAAAACTTGTTTGTTAAACCTGTTTTTTATAAATTGTTCTAGAAAATAGAAAAATAAAATAACAGAAAACTCATAATACCTTTAAAGTGTCTTATAGTTTTTGTTCTGGAAAACACAAAGAAATGTGAGAAACATCCATCTCATTAATGGTAAAATTATAAATTTTGAATAACTCATCTACCACTCACTAGTTATGATTGTGAGAACAATTATTCAAACAAATTTTTTTATTTTTTTATTTTCAAAACTTATTCTTGAAAATAATTTTACAAAACTGTTCTCAGATCAGTAAAATAAAAAACACTGATAAACATACCCTTAATCTCCAAGACATCCAATACATAAATAAATGTATTTTTGTGCGATCATATTCCCTCTCTTTTTTCTTTTTTCTTGTCACAAAAAAAAAATGAGATCTCATTTGAATTAAACATGATATCATTATGTTTGATTAGTCAAGGATTAACCACTGTAAGCAACATTCGTACATTTCATATATCTAGATGAATGAATTTATCTTCAAATTAGAAAACGTTCCCATTGCATGGTGGAAATAATTAAATTTTAAAAACTACAAATTCCAAAAAAAAATCCCTTTATAATTTTCAAATCTGAATATTTATTTTTCTTTATAACAAAACATTCAGATGCAAAAATTCAAAATCTAATCTACTCAAATAAAACTATAAAGGTAAAAAAAATATATAATGTTCTTCATATGATGTAACATTTATATGATTTTATACGTTAATAATTACAATTTACAGGTAATGTCTTCTTCACTTGCCACCCTTTTAATAATTTGAAGGTACAAAATACAAAAGGACTTTTCCTTTGCCTTTTGATTTTTTATTTATATAAACCAAAAAGTCACTTGATCACTCTGCTTCAATTATGATGAGATGAGAGTGACTTTCTACCAACTAAGACTATATACAAAGAACACCAACCACTTCATACATCCTGATTCAACAACTTGAACTAGCAAGACCACCACCAACTACCGGATAGCCCAGTTGATCAGATTCGACCTGAATTAGTAAGAACACCAACCACAAGATCCAGCTTAAATTAGTTGAGGTCTAATGCAACTTTTGCAGATTGAATCACCAAATGACATGAAAATGATCAAATGTAAGGATTAATATGAGAAGAGTAGTCACGGATCCCTGCTCCTTCCCATCCCATCCACTCTTCCCACAGGTCCCAATCTGAATCGTTCATCCCTCTCATTGATTCATCAATCCCTCCATCTCCATCACCCCCATACATTTCACTTCCATTTGCTCCTCCTCTCAAATTCTCCATCACAATCTGCTTCCCAACATATTAAACGTAAGTTATTGCTTTTCATCATGTTCATCACAACTTACAAGGGTAAAACCAAATCATTTCAGTAACATAAAACAGACATGTAAATATAGGATGACAAGTTTCCCTTAACCATTGCATTAATGTTTTCTTTCAACTTGAGCATAAATTATCAAATAAACAGTACCAACATAAGTTATTCTGTTTCTTAATATGATGATAAGGATCAAATTTGCTCAACCGTCAACTTCAATTACAAGCTCACAAGATGAATGCCTAGTGATTATGATACATCAACTGACTACTCTTCTCATATTAAGCGTGTTTGAACCCTAAAATAACGGGGTCTCTTTGAGCTTGTAATTTGAGCGTGTATGAACATCCATGTGATTAATGCCCTATTAAGGAGCAACTTCAGAATCAGAAGTTTTTTGTGGGTTCTTTCAATGCAGTGCAGTGAAATCAAATAAGAATTCAAAGAGAGGGGATAGGATAACGCACATCATAAGCTTCATTGATTTGGTGAAACTGCACACCACAGTTGCTTCCTCTGCATACGTCTGGATGGAACTGATACACAATTCAAATACCAACTAATCGATATTTCCACAAAAGAAAAATCCCAATCGAGGAGACATGCTTAAACCAAAAACAGGACAATCAAAACGGGAACCAAATATCAAATGTCAAGTATAAATAAAGCAATAACCCTAAACTTAGGATAACAATTATGGCAAAAAGATTAAGAATCGAACCTGCAAAGCAAGCTGTCTGAAAGATTTCTTAACCTCAGATTCAGAGGCACCGGGCTGGATTCTTAAGGTCTTATAAGGATCCATTACAGAAGAAGAAGAACAAGAAATCTTAACTCTGTTGACCCGTTTCTGCTTCTTTTCACTATCCCTAAATTGAATCCAGGAAGAAGATGACCTATTCCTGCCAATTACTCCGGCAACAGAAGCAGCCATTATAACTCGTTAAGAATTTCCAAATTCAAAAGAGAATGAAACAAACCCCCACAGATATTCTGAAAAACCTTCTGCTATAAATAACAAAGCTTTGATCTTTTCTGAAGGAAGATTTTCTTTAGAGTGGATCAAGGGGCACGCAAGCTGATTTGATGGAGACGGCGTGTTTGAACCCTAAAATAACGGGGTCTCTTTGAAATTCAATAATTGAGTATAGATCAAAGGATAGACAACAAACCCACTACAATGTAAAGATGAAAGACGAGATATTTAAGGCATATTTGGATCACTTTTGGAATCAAGTTTTGGGGGTAAAAATGAAGTTTGGGACAATTTGCAGATATTTGCGTGAAGTTACAATCAGTTTTGGCTCAAAAGTTAGACTTCCAATGAGCATATGGATAGTTGTTTCTCCGTTCTAATTTTTTATTTTTATTTATATTTATTTTAAAAATAAATTAAAAAAATAAAATTTTTCTAAAATTTTTTCTATCTTATCACTAAAATGTTTTTTTAAAATTTTATTATTTATAGACTATAACCTGTAAGAAAATATTACATCAGATATATTATATTCTCAATTAATATATTTTTAATTAAATAAATATAAATTAAATTTTAATTTAAATAAATTAAATTAATTATAGAATAGAGTTTAAGTTTCATTTAAAAAAATTATAAATTTTATTAAAATTAATTTTTAAATAAATCACCTAAATATAAATTCATTAGTTCAAAACTAATTTTTATTATAATTATATTATAAAACTAATTCTACCCATACTTATTTTAAAAAAACAGACTCTAAATATAATAAGTCGAGAAAATTAGTTAATGGTTTTTTTTTGTCACCGAGTTAATGGTTCAGAGATGAGAGGGCAGGACTCAGAAGGAAACCCACAAATAGGATAAAAGTTGCTGACGAAGAAAGAGGTTCCTAGGCTTTATCCGTTTTCCTTCATCATCGGTCTGAATTGGATGCGGAAGACTATCCTCTCGGTTTTTTTTTTGAGGTATATTCCAGGTTCGTTGGAATTTACTAATGCAACGCCTTCTATTTTCTGTAATCCTTATCTATTTTATAAATTGTGTGATTAATTTAGTTAATATCCTTCTTAAAAAGTTAAATTGACATACGATTTTTCAGCGATTTGAGATCACAATAATATTAATAATTTATCATTGTTTCAGCTCAATATATGACATGTTGGTTTATGTTTATAAAAAAAATCTTAAGATTTGAATTATCAATAAAAAATATAAAAAAATACACCATTTATAAGTGTCAACAGTGTGCCTCAACCGTGTGACTCGTATTGAGATCTATGAAATAAAATCTCACAATTAAATACTAACTTCTAATTTATTTTATGAGGTGTTATATTGTTTTTTTGGGCCAATACTTATAGAGCTGGACAAAATCATTTAATATAAGGAGTAGTACAAAATTTCTGTAAACGTATATACTCACATACTCACTTCTCACTAATAATTTATACGTCACTGACAATTGTATGATGTGTTGGTTATGAAATGGAATTTTAATTGACGATAGAGGATTATTTTTACAAATTTGAAAGTGAGATATTTATTTTAAACTTTGAAAGAAAAAATTACATTGATTTAAAATCTAAAAAAATCATATAATTTAGCCAATATGCGTAGATAGTCAATTCATGATATTTAGAATTAGAGTACTTGCTTGTGATTTAAGTTTAATGCGAATCTGCCAAAAAAATAACTTTAATACGAAGTATATGTGCGCTTTAGTATTCTCATATGTAGTATATTTATGAGTAAAAGGTATCAGCTGGAATAGAATTGAAAACAACCTAACTATAAAACGCAAAATTACATTTAATTCGATTATAAAAAGGCATGCATATCAGAATATAGGATGTCCATGTATATAAATATAATAATCTCATAAAAGCCGTAATAATTAATGAATAATATGAGTTCTTTTTATAATTTATTATTCACATGCACATGAACAATAATTTGTATTGGGCTTCATCTTTTTTTAGGTTATTATATTATTTTCATTTGTGTCTCTTTTGTCATTAATGAAATGGACATTTGCTTATTTTGTCTGTGATATTCATTTTTTTTTTGGTATACGTCTATGATATTCCGTTTTGTTGTATACTTGGCAATTTTGTACAGTTGGTTATTTTGGAGTGTCAAGGGGTAGGGATATTATTTTTTTAGATTAGCGGGAGTTGGGGATTTAGTTTTTTTTAGATTTCTTCCTAATGCAATATAAGAGGTTGTTTGGAATGGGATAAGTAAGGAAAGGAAATAAAATTTTCCGAGAAGTAGATTAATAGATACTGCTTAATTTAAAAAAAATATGAAACTTTCTGGAAAGTTGGACTTAATTCGGGAAGTTTTATTTTCCGAACATAATTTTGGAAAGTTTTACTTTCCCAACAATTTGTGATATTTTCTTAAAAATATCCTTAATTATTTAATCAATTTCTTTTTTTCAAAGTATTAATGTCTTTAATACTAAAACATTACATGTTTATTTTAAAAAATAATTTAAACTCTTTGGGAATTAAAAAAATTTAACAAATATGTAAAGCATGAATTTATCTGAAAGTAGACTTCTCAGGAAATTGACTTATCAAAAAGTTACTTCCTGAAAAGTATACCAATCGGCCCTACTAATTATATGTTGTTATTGATTATTTAATTTTATCCCAACTAACTTTTTTTATAACTAAATCCCCATTTCAAAAATTTTGTTAATAATTTTCATTATTTATTTGTTTGAGATTAATACAAATTGAAAAAAACATTTGTATGAATTAGAAAAAAACATTTGTATGAATTTAAAAAAAATTGTATTAATCTTGAATAGCTTTACAGTGAACATTCTGATTTTCATATTTAAAAATTAAAGGAATCAAGAAAAAAATTAATAAAAAAATTAATACTTCAATTAAAATATTAAACTATATCAAAATATTATATTTATTTTTTAAAAGTATATGACTTATAGAATATTATTGATAATACTTGTAATGATTGCTTTATGTGATTAACTATGTTATGAAATATATGCGGGTGTATTTGGGAATTTCAACGCTCCCTAAAGCTCTAAATTTTCAGAAAAACAAGTATTTATTAATTCTTTTTTTAACTAAAATTTTGCGCACCCTGTATTAGGAGAGATAATCCAATATTTTTAAATTTAAATTTTTATATCTTTAATCCTTTAAAATAATTATAATTAATAAGTTTCTTAAAAAAATTAGAAACTTAAAAACATCCAAGATTCATTAACATTACAATGGAATATTACACAAAAATATTATATGGCATTTCATGTGAGTCCCATATTAAATGGGAATAAAGGATAAAAACCTAGAGCGCACATCATATGATAGAGAATTAATTTGGGAAAAAAAATTGCATAACTAATATTTATGGTACATGCGGTGTCTCCTAAAAATAAATAATTACTGAAAGATATAATTATATCGCTCAAAAGAGTATATTTATATTTCCCAATTTATAATCAATGAATTAATTTGAGAATAAATTTTTAAGATTAAAAGCATATGTTTATATCTATTAAAAATTGAAAATACTAGTGTATGAAATTAATAATTTTTTAAATAAAACTAAAAATTATAATATCTATCACACCCGAAAATGCAACGCGAATAACGCGAAATATGAAAGAAAAAGAGAGAAATCGGCCTCCTTGACTGGGGCCGATTTCGAAGGAGTTGCCACCAAAATTTTAAGGGAAATTTTGGAAAACCAGATAAAAAGACAAGGATAGTCTGCGAATTAGAGTTTGGTTCGGGAGTACGATTGTGAGTGGGGAAAGTATTAGACACCCCCACAACTAAGGGTGTTCAAAACCAAACAAAACCGACCAGACCGAACCGAACCAAACCAAACCGACAAAAACTGATCCAAACCGAATTGAAATAAGATCTATTCGGTTTTTTTCTTTTTGGAACCGACTCGGTTTGGTTTGGTTCGGTTTTAGTGCAACGAGACCTGAACCAAACCGAACCACATCTGATAACTATATTATAATAAATTATAACATATAAATTTACCCAATTACTCATAATCACACCTATTTTATTTCACTTTTGTAATATTTATAATGTATAGTGGTTAATAAATTATTTAGATTTAATTTGTGTTTAAAAAATATATATATATGTAACCTATTTAATTTAATTTTTGAAAAATGATGCTATTTAAAAAAAAATTTGAAAAACATGAACCAAACCTGAACCAAACCGAACCAAATCGATTATTAAACCGAACCAAACCGATTAAAATTTAAACCGATAAGGTTCCAAAAATAGACAAACCGATTGGTTTGGTTTGGTTCGGGTTTTGCTCAAAACCGAACCAAACCACACCCTTGAACACCCTTACCCACAACACCCGTTCCAAAGAACGATTATCTTAAATTGATCATGCAATTTTTATGGCTATTAAAAAATTATTTTGATTGCCTTTTAATCATTCACATGCAAAAATAAATATAAAAATAAAAGAAAATGTAAAAATGAAAATAAAGACTAAAATGAAAATAGGGGATGTTGGAAAAATAAAATAAGAGGAAAATATTATTTATCTACAAGAGTGGACTTATCTCAAAATCAGAGTCTGGGGCCTATGTACCCTGTGATAGGGATCAAAGTTCACGTAGTTCGGAATATAAATGTATGTCACTGAGTTGATATTTTTTATTATATATATATATTTTAAAAGATAAGTTTGGAAGATGAATTATCATTCTGCAGATAAAACGATTGTCAGAATTGGTAGTTGCGCTTTAATTTGCAAAAAAAAATTTCATTTCCATGCCTTACTCTTATCATCACTTTTTCATTGTTTAAAAAAATAAAAATAAAATAAAATATGAAATCAATTTTATAAAATCAACTAGTTTATATGGTGACTTTATTACTCACATTCCGTTGGTTGGTACCTAAATGCTTACAGTGTTACCATTCGAGGCAAATAGGCATAAAGAAAAAAAAATTGAAGGAAAACAAATAATTTTTGTACAAATCATTTTTATTTTCTTTTTATTATAGAAATAGATAGGATCCTTTTAACTCACTTTTATTTATAAAAACATTAATAAGAATTCGAAATGTGATTATTACATTTATTTTTGGACAGAAATAATCAGCATATATGGTGACTTTATCACTCACAAGTTACTGATCAATACCTAAATACTCACAGTGATGCCACTTGAGACAAAAGGCCAAAAAAAAAAAAGATTTAAAATTGGGAAAATGAATTTTTTTTTGCATAAATCATTTTTATATTAAAAAATAAATACAATCATAGTAACATATTTTATAAAAGAACAGCGATAAAAAGAATTTAAAAATATGACTTATATATATATATATGTAGATATTATTTATTTATTTTATTTATTATTTTTTTTTAGAAAAAGAATCCACCAAGATCTGTGGTGACTTTGTCACTCACAGCTTGCTAATTGGCACCTAAATGCCCACGGTGTTACTCGGAACATAAAGGCAAAAATAAATATTTGAAATAAAGGGTTTTCATTGAATCATAAAAAAAACATTGGTACTTAGTAATATAAAAAAAAGATTTAGTTAACATTTATACCATGACAACTCCTCACTCATAGCACACTTGACTGACACTCTATAGGCACACGAAGATTTAGTCTCTCGCGGCAAACACTAAAGACCAACAAGACTCAGTTAAGTATACTTGTGCCGAAACAAGGATTTTCATATTAATCAATTCCAAACCAAATCATGATAATACTCTACAATACATGCCACCTCAGAACTTAACCTCAAGCACCCACGGTTCCACTTAAGATAGGCAAGAGGTAAGATATTTATTGTTGTATTTTATTTCCTGCCAGCAAGTTACACCTTGAGATCCATTTGGTTCGAATCTCATTATTTGAATGAGCTAATGGCTCAACCGTTTGAAAATCATAGGGCGTATGTGCGTGGAGGAGATACTAACATGACACGACAGCTTTCATGAGACAATGAGACATAATATAATCATAAATGGTTTTTTTTTTATGTCAACCATTTTTTTTACGTCAACCATTCCCTTAGACAACTAGAACAATCATGCAATAACAAAGGAACCTAGATCTCAACTTTTCAAAAAATAGAATTTTATAGGAAAGGATTCATGTTGTTCCAAACAACTAATCAGGGGTTTCAATAGTACAATGTCCTACTAAAAGTAAGAGTACTTACAATTTAACACCATCCATAGATATAACTGTGGTTGGAAACAGAACACTACATTCATACGGAAAGGAAAACAAGGGATAAAAACCAAACACCATAATCAGAACATCATTCACCACAGATTGCCATCAACAGGATCAATAACCACAATCTCCCAGATTCAAGATACATCAATGTTTCAGGCCCCTATAATCAATATGAATTAGAAGGAAATCATTAAACCAATACTCTTGTTCATCCAAGACAAGAGAAAGATGGAGACCGATCTCAATAAAGACCTAAAGCATCAAATTATTCATGAAAAAAAAAACAAATTTTAGAAACGAGAGTACCTGTCGCACCCAGAAAAATGCGATGGAAGGAAAAAAGTGAACAAATCTGGTCTTCGAGTGAAAACTGACTTGTGAAGAGTCGCCATCAAAATTTTAAGGAAAAATCTTGGGAAACCGAATTGAAGAGGAAAAGGATGGTCTACGTAAGCAGAGTTAGATTTGGGAGTTGATTGTGTGTGAAGAAGGTGTTAGGCACCCCACAACACCCGTTCTTAGAAACGGTTACCTTACGTTGATCGTGTAAATTAACATGACTTTAAAAATATTTTGGTTTTACTTTTATTATTCACATGCAAGAATAAAAAGAATTTAAGAATATTTGCAAAATTTGGACAATGGAATAAGAAAAATAATTTAACTTAGAAATTAAGGGGGTTTAGAGAAAAAAATGAGGAAAAAGAAATTTAAGAAAATAAATTGAAAATTAAAATAAAGAAAATAAATTAAATTAGAATTGAGGATATTTAAGCAAAACGAGGAAAAGGAATTAAGAAAATAAATTGAGAAACATTTATTAAATTAAGGGAAAAAACATCAAATAAATCAGAAAATATTTATTTATTTACGAAGGCGGACTTGACCCAGGATCAGAGCCTGGGGCCTACGTACCCTGTGATAGGGATCAAAATTCACGTAGTTCGGGACTAAAAATGCGTGTTAGTTGGTTAATATTTTTTAATTTTAAAATTTTGTGATAAGAGAAAGTTATTTGAAAATAATTTAACTCTTCGCAAACAAAACAATTTCTGAGATTGAGTTTGTGTGTTTTAATTTGTAAAAAGATAATTTAATTCCGCTTACTTGCCCCTATTTTGTTTGAGAATCCTCTTTTGCTTTAATTTTGAATTTTGAAAATGTTTTTATTTGATTTTTTATTTTTTCGGAATAACATATTTTGTATCTTTGAGGATTTTTCTTTAAAAGGAAAACCAATCTGTCTATTACAGATTCGCAGCCATGCTCGATAGATTGGTCCATTAATTACCTGCAGAAGTTAAAAACCTCATGGTATAAGGGTTTTATTATACTTTAAAGTGCCATAATTCCATTCGATGAGACTTGAAAAAAAAAACTTTATTTTGTTATTATTTACCTTTGAAGAAAGATAACCGTTTTCTTGTGGTAAAATTATTCAACTGATATATTTGCGTGGATTCGCAATCTCACGCGATAACTTAATAAACTTAAATATCTGTGTGGGTTCCAAAAACTCACGTGGCATAGTTAAAAATTATTTTCAGTATAAAGCATTCAAAAACACTATGTTATTAGATTTGGCCTAGGCACTATTTCATATATGATTATTAAACCAATTTTCATTGTAACGTTATTATTATTGTTTTTAACTAGAGATTAAAAAAAAATACCCTCTGATTTAAAATAGGACTACGTATATATAAAGATATTATTTAAAAATCAGTTATCTAACCAATTGATGTGTCTCCGTGGACTCGCAGTCTCACGTGACAATAATTAATCAAAATACTTACAAAAAATTCCAAAACCTTCGGGTATGACGATTTGTGTTGTAGCACCAAGAGTCGAATAACTAAAAATTATACCAATATTATTTTTTTTATGCCCTAATTGGAATGGGCACTTATTATTTATTTTTTTTTTTACATTTTTTTATAGGAAAATGATGACATGGCACTTGACCTTTTAACTAAGGTATTATAACTTGATTACCCATAAAAGACTCTTAAAAGCATATTTATAAAAACCCCTTTTCCATGAGCTTCCAATTCAAGCGTAAGGTACCTCACCAAAGTTAAAGATCCTTACGCCTACCAACCTAATCCTCGTACCTATATCAGAAGAGCTCTGCATATTAACCCCCCTAAAAGAAGTGATTATGAAGCTTGGGGCTCCCAGGCTTCGCGTTTTTATCATTACCTGGACTCCAGTTCTCTATCATAAATCCCAACTAATATCATTCTCGGTTCCAGACTCGTCCTTCATGCCCAGTGACGATTTTTATCATTTAATCAAGCCAAATTATAGGATATAAACAGCAGCCTAACAACCCCATTTTGAATCACTCCAAGCATTCGAAACAGGACAACCCCAAACAGCAAAACATCCAAGCGAGAGTTCACGGCTGAAACACTAATTAGCATCACAAAATTCCTTAAGGACGGAGTACCAATCAATAAGGATTTGGACAAGATTTAAACAACACATTAGAACTCCAGATGAAGTTATGATCCAACAGGCAGTTAAGGCATTAACTCAAACACGGATTTAACACTCAAAGCATCATCCCATGGGTTCATGGCCTTCCCCCCTCCCCTGGTTCATGAAAACCAGCTCAGAAAATCAAACCAAAGCCAAAAAAAAAAAAATAGCCAAACTGACCCCAGTGTCACCGGTGTAGGAAAAATCGTGATCGTTGTTCCCCCTCTGCCTTCGCCGCCCTGCAATTCCGGCCGAGCCTCCTTTCTGCAATCCCTCACTGTATCCTTCTCCTTGGAAATTTCTCTTCCTCTGTTTCAATTTCACCACCTTCCTCTTCCCATGGCTCTCGAACAAATCCCCCTCAGTTTGTCGGCCCCCAAATTTCTAAGGCTCCCCCATCTCTTCCTTTTCTCCTCTACTCTCACAATCTCATGGTCTCTCAGTCTTGGTCACCTCTAGATCCCCCCCGTTTCTTTTTCTCTCAACCCCTTTTATAGAGCTCCCGTGGCTGAAAGGAGAGGAGTTCCCAAGCGTGTGGTCCTCTCCTGCCATCGCCCCCCTCTCCTTTTCTCTTCCGTGCACGTCTTTCTCTGTTCCGTCTGTCTTCTTCAGTCTCGTCTTTTCTCTTCTTTCTCTGCTCCACCTCCCAACTCTCTCTGCTTTTTCTACTTGGGTGCTTGAGCTCACTGCTCCTTTCTCTTTCAGCCGTGTCCTCTGCTCTCTCTCCCTGTCTTTTCTTTCTCTGCTTCCCCTTTTCGTTTTTCTCTGCGGCCTTCTTTTCAGCCGCATCCTCTGCTCCTTTCTTTTTCTTTTCAGTCTTGCCTCTCGATTTTTTGCTTCTAGCTTTCTTTCGGTCTGTGCCCTAGTTGTTTAGGGCATGACCCTTTGAGGTCCAAGTCCATGAGCCCTCAATTGGGCTCGTGGCATCTTGGGCCCAAATACCCCCTCCCTTTTTTTCTTTTTAGTTTAGTCTTTGTTTTTTCAAAATTAGTTTTTTTTAATTTTATTTTTATTCTTTCTTCCCCTTTTAGTTATTTATTATTTATTTTATTTTATTTTATTATTATTTTTGCAAAATGGGATGTTCACATTATCATAAGAGTTGAAGATCTGTGATACCCTGTATGTATTGACTACTTGGTCCCCTTCCTTGGCCCTCTTTATTCGCCTTCCTTTAATGCTCTCCCTCCTCCTCTGTCTCGTTCCCTCTCCAAAATCGTTCTCCTCTCAACCCCAGCTCTCTGATTCTCCCTCTTTCCTTTTTTCTTTTTCCTCCCTCTTTTTCCCATCCAAAGACCCTTATTTATAGATCAGAACCGCATATCTCATCGATTATCCTGTTGGTGCGAGTTCAACGCCTCTTCTATTTTGTGCTATGAATGAGAGGCTTGATTTATGAATCTTTCGTCTTTTTCTTCATTCCCATGCTTCTAATCCACTGTATCGCTGCTCGTCTGTTCTACTTTGCCGCGGTTGATGTGAAGAAATTGACGAGAGGTCCCTTAGAAAGACGCCCGACGATGACAGAAGAAGGGCTTGGGGAAGTGATTAGTTGTTAACTCTCAACTTTGCCTATCTTATTCTTGTACAGAGCCCTAACCTCCCTAATCTCTTCTGTGTCTCTGCTTTGCTTCGTTCCTCTACACTACTACCACGCTTTTGCTCCTGGACCGATGGTGACAATAGAGAGGAGATGAGCGTGCTTCCCAATTTCTCTTCAGTCGCTCTGCTTCCTGCCTTTCCATTTGCTCCTCTGTTTTTGTTTAGCGTTATCGCCGAAGAGGAAAGCTAGGGCACCCACTGTAAACGCTCTATGGATTACCGTTCTGACTTTTTTTTTTTCATTTTTATTCTTTTTGTTTTGTTATTATTATTATTATTATTATTATTATTTTTTACCCACCTAGTTTGAAAAGGGAATCAACGGAGAACTCCAAAATATTTTTTCTTATAATGTAAAAAAAAGGTTTTAAAGCTAATTTTGAATCTTTAACGTTAAAGATTTGTTTATTTAATTTTGTAGATTCTAAAATTAAGGGGTGGATTTGAAAAGTGATTTGTTTTTTATTTTTTTTTATTTTAGAAGATATACCTTAAGACTCAATTAAAAGGAGATTATTATTATTATTATATTTTTTTGTTTTTATGATAAAAAAAACAGAGATAAAATATCAAGAGTTTTTTTTTTCCTAGAAGAAAGGATATGATTTTTTTGCTTCTTTTTTTTTTTAAGACTAAAAGGTAAGATTTTTATTTTTGAGAATCCTAAAGGAAAGAAAGAGAAAAAAAATTTTTTTAGTCATAAAAAAGAGGAATTGGATTTGAAGAATGATTTGTTTGAACTTTTTTTTTATTTCAGAAAATTTGTATTCAAATTAAAATTAAAAAAAAAATTTGCATCATCTCTTTTTCTTAATTTTTTAAATACCTGAATAAAATATGGTGTTCACAATACCTCTTTTTCAATTTTTTGTCAATATCTTTTATATTTAAAAGAATAGTGCGACTTACTAATAGCTCATGAATGGAGTGGTTTGTTAAAGTTTCTAAATAAAATGTTTTTATGGCTAGTAATATTTTGCAAGTTTAATAATTATTAATTTTGTAAAAGAATTTATTTAAACCATCTTAGTACAAAGCTAGCCCATGTGGACCTTTTGAAGTGCGAACATAATTCATTTAATTTAATTTTCCCAGGGCTCATTTCTGTGTATCTAATTTTAAAATGTAAAACCCCCTAGCAATTAGATTACTACCATTATCAAGTTTAATTCTCTTCATCAAGTTTCTGTTCTTAAGAAAGTATCACATAAGTTGAATGACCAAAGATATTAACAATCAGCGTATCATAATAAGAAATTTATACTTTAAAATTTAATAAAAAATTAATAAATAACAAGCTCAAAGCAATTGTTCAAACAAATAAATTGAACCAAAAAAGTAATCCAAGTAAAAGCTATAATCAGCAGCTCCACAATGCAAGTGATTAATCATCACTTTTAGGCAACTGATATCGACATATTGGACAAAAGTTCTTCCGGTGTAGCCAATTAATAATGCATTTGCTATGAAATAAATGCGAGCAAGGCATACGAACAACTTTTACTTTCTTAAGAAGTTGTAAACAAATCACACACTTATTCAACTCTTTTCGTCTAACTCTTACGGTCTTCAATCCTTTGATGGATGACTTACTTGCAGGCATCAATACATGGCGCTGATCATCAAGTGACGCTTCCACGGCTCGATAATAATCTTCATCATAATCATCATTGTTATGATCATAATTTGGAGTTGGGGAAATGGACCGACGTAACCGCCGAAAGAGGGGGAGACGGAATAGTATCTGAAAAATGTTAATCATCTCAGCTCAAGAGGTCCCTTTAGATCTATGATACACGGTGATTGGTTGCCTCGGATCAATGGAGCCACCAGAAATCTCCCCCTCCTGTTCTCTGTCGCGCCGTCCCTGTGAAAAACAGAGAGGGATGAAGCACGGTGCCTTCGTTTTATAACCTCCTTTTTTTTTATTTGTTAATAATTTTAGAAAGATTTAAATTTTAGAAGATTTGGATTCTCTTAAATGATTTTCTTAAAAATAATCCCTAGACGTTTTCTTTTAATCTTAGTTGGTTTAAATTTCAAATATTATTGACAAAAAATAAGATTATAATAATTGTTACTTTATATTTTTTAAAAAGACAATTGGCAAATCAATTTTCAAAAAACTTAATCAATTTCTTAAATATTAATATTAATGTCATGATTTTAGTTTCTTCAAAAATAACTGGAATTATCCTTTTTTTTTGGGACTGATTTAGATCTATCCTTTAAAATTGAAAAACAATTCAAAGCCAAAAAAATCTTCATCTTAAGTGATATCTTTATTCTTGTACAATAAAATCAAATTTGAGAATCATAAAAAAAAATCTATTTATACGATATATTTTTCAAAATAATGAAAACAATTAATTATGAGTTTATAATATCTTCTCCATAGATATTTTTGACAAAAAAATTATAAAAATTAAAATCGAGTATAACCGTTTTTCAGAGTTTTTATGGTTGTTAAATTGGCAAAGGCAATATACACTTTTATAAGAATTAGTCTCTACTAATAAATAGCTATCTATTATATATAAAAGTAGAACTAAAAGATGGAACTTCAGACCTTCATGTCAGTATTTTAGAAGAAATTAGTCAATTTTAAATTATTATTTTTGAGATTTTATAGTAGTTATTTACTATTATATCTTAAGAGTCGTTAAGATATCGAGATTTTGACTTTTAAATATTATTATAAATCAATAGTTCATATTTATTCATAAATCAATTTCTGATATTATATTGTTAGTTATTTACTATTATATCTTAAGAGCAGTTAAGATATGAGATTTAGAAATTGTTATAGTAATCTTTTTTTCTTTTGGTTGATATACGTTTATTTATTAACATATTATATTTGTTTTTTGTGTTTTATCCTATTGTTTGTTTTATTTATAATGTATAATGGTTAAACTATTTATTTTTAAGTTATTTTTATTTGTTGAGTGATATTTGGGAAATACTGTTATGATATGATTGTAATCGAAATTGATTCTTTTTCTTTTTATATTGTGATGTGATATTTTTTCTTATAAAATCAGCATTCTTATTTAGTCTTCATATCACAATTTTCATCGTACCTCAATTAATTATTGTCATAATTTAATTTTTTTTTCATTGTTTCTTATGATATTATGAGGGCTATCAATCCTCTGAGACATAATTGATAAATTAAAATTAGAATTATACAGTTATAAAAGATGCTCTCACATCATTCACCAAATAATTATAACTCAATTAAGTTAGTTTTGCAAGATGCTAATGTAAGTTTTTAATGATAATATATATAATGTCCTTGTCACACCCAGAATGCGACGCGGATGGCGCGGGGGTAAAGAAAATAAAAAGAAAAAGGGTGAAACCGGCCCGCCCGGCGGGGGACCGATTTCGAGGGAGTCGCCACCAAAATTTTGAGGGAAATTTTGGAAAACCGGAACATAAAAACAAAAAGGGACAAGGACTGGTCTGCGAATCAAAGTTGGGTTCGGGAGTACGATTGTGAGTGGGGAAGGTGTTAGGCAACCCCACAACACCTGTTCCAAAGAACGGTTACCTTAGGTTGATCATGCAATTTTTATAGCTTTTTACAAATTTATTTTGGTTGCCCTTTTACCATTCACATGCAAAAACAAATAAATACAAAAATAAGGAAAATGTAAAATGAAAATAAAGAATAAAATGAAAATATGAAAAGTTAGAAAAAATAAATTAAGGAAAATATTATTTATTTACAAAAGTGGACTTGACCCAGAATGAGAGTCTAGGGCCTACGTACCCTGCGATAGGGATCAAAATCGACGTAGTTCGGACTAGAAAGCGTGTCACTGGATTGGTATTTTTTATTTTTTTTATATTCTTTGAAAAGAAAAGTTTATAGAAAATAACTTGTCTTTCCACAAAGAAAACAATTTTTAGAATTGGTTGGTGTGTTTTAATTTGTAAAAGACAGATTAATTTTCATTACTTGCTCTTTTCATTTATTTATTTTTGGTTTAATCAATTTTTAAAAGAGAAGATATATTTTTCCTCAATTTAGAAAATATGATTAAAATTATGTGTGATTTGAACATTTCATTTTGATAATAAAATATTTGAAAACAATTTTATTTTTACATAATAAAATCAATTGGCTCCTGTGGTGACTTTATCACTCACATTTACCCATTGATACCTAAGCGTGTATGGTAGTGTTACTCGAGACAAAAAGGCACAAAAAATTTAAAAGAAAACAATTTTTTTTTTGTACAAATGACTTTTATTTTACTTTTATTATAAAAAATCACTTTAACACCTATTTATTTATTAAAAAGAAGAAATTAAAAAATATGATCATTACGTGTGTTTTGAAAAGTAATAGTCAGCATATGTGGTGACTTTATCACTCACAAGTTACCGAGTTATATTTTAAATACCTATGGTGTTACCACTCCAGGTAAATAAATAGGAGAATAAAGACTCAAAGGGAATCAATACTTTTTGCTTCAATATTTTCCTTTTTTATGAAAAGGCAATAAAAATAAAAATAAAATGACATGAATAAGAAAAATGAAACTGGAGGAAAATAGATAACATTGGCCTGAATTATTATTATTATTATTATTATTATTATTATTATTATTATTATTATTATTATTATTTACAAAAACTGAAATGGATGAAATTCTCTTAACACATTTATAAAAAAAAGTCAATAAGGAAAATTTAAAAGGTCAATATTATATATATTTATTTATTATTTTTTTTTTTAAAATAGTAATCAGCATATGTGGTGACTTTATCACTCACAAGTTACCGATTTTCACTTGTATGCTCACGGTGATGCCACTCGTGGCAAAAGGCAAGAGGCTTAAAAGATGAAATTGGGAAAATGAAATCATTTTTATATATAGAAATAAATATGATTAAGGTTATTTTATAAAAAGAAAAATGATAAAAAGAATTTAAGACTTAGACTTTAATATATATCATCTAAATTTTCTTATGTATTTACTATTATTTATTATTTATATTTTTTTTATTTGTGTACTTATTTAAAAGAAAATGCATTTAGAACACCCCATTTCATTATTATTCTATAAAATACTCAAAAGGGATAAGGAGAAAATTGTCACATTCAATACATATATATATATATATATAATATTTATTTGTGAAAATTATTTATATTTCCTATTTTAAAATTGTGAAAAATAGAAAACAAAACTATTAGAAATCCCCTTATTTATTATTATTTTTTTCCTTTTTCTTTTCTTTCTTTTTTTTTCACTTGGAATAGTATTATATATATATATATATTGTCTTTTATTTTATCTTATATTTTTTTGTTTTAACAAAAGATTAAAGGGAAACTCCTCCTTATGTTTTCATTTTTTCAAAATCAATTCCCAAACTAAACAGCGTATATGGTGATTTGGTCACTCATAAGTCACTGAACTATACTTACACGTATCATGGTCATTCCTCACACAAATATTTTAAAGTGTTTAGGCTCGAGATCACTCAAATAATTTAGATGTGATCTTAAGATGAGGATATGTAACCATCTAGTATTTTCTTGGACACAAACACAAAATCTTATGACCACTCAGAAACCTAGAACCAAATAAACACATGTCATGCAACTTCCCAAAGTTAATCTCCCAAAAGGGGCCTTTAAGGAGGCCCACAATATACTCCCTCCTACTATTCTTAAATCTGAAGTGAAAAACAGGAGAGGCCCAAATCATTAACAGTTACGCATAGCCTGATCCACCTATAACCTAGGGACGAAGTTTAAAGATATGTTTGGCATTCAACTGAATCCCCCTGACGGCCAAAAGTCACAAAATAATCATACATATGGAAGCAGCAACTCGGGACCTAATTCCTAACACTAATCATATTCAAATCACAGTTGAATCAATTCAAAATTCTAGCGTTTCAGTGGTCTCTCGACACCAAACTCAACTAAACTCAAACCCCAAGGTGCGAAACATAACATCCTCCGATTGGGAGACAGCTCTATAGCTTCACAGAATACTCAGTAATTTCCAATGGGTTCAAGGGGACACAAGCAAATGGCGTTGTCACACACTGAACAAATAATGTTCATTACAGTTTAACATATTCCATGACAAACGTGCTTAAAACAAACTAATCACGCAAATAAAAATATGGACTACAGACTCTTTTCTGATAGGAAGGAAATTCAGTAAAGTTCATAACATATAAAGCATAGAAATCAATGGCTTTCGGGTTCCCCAGAACACACACAACAGTTAAGAAGCCAGTAAGCACAACAACACAGCACTGCTTGATACAAAACTCTGATCAATGAGAAAGACAAAGCACCTAATCCAGTGGCCACATTAATCATGATTCAAACCAGAATTCAAAGTTCTTATATTAACACAAGAATCTGTCTACCCATTGCCTAGAGACTTAGCTTTAGAACATGAATTACCAATTGAAGACCCTTATACCTTGCACCTCCACTCTCTGTCAAGTCTCCTTCCTTCCTCCTCGGCTTTGCTCTTCCTCTGCTCCTTGGGACTTCTCCTCACGGCATCCTCGGTCTCTCCTCTTTTTCCTCTCTCTGTCTCTCAGTATTTGTGTTCCTCAGTCTCTCTTTATGTCTCCAACTCTCGGATGCTCTCTCTCGGTCTTCCACCCTAAAAAAAAAATCCCCCCTCGGCTTTCAGGCTGCCTTCCTTTTATAGGGCCTCAGCAATTAGACCCACCACCCACCAATGGAGCGCGTGGCTACTGCCCCTTTTCCTTTTGGTCCCAGATCCACGCTCTTCCCTTACACCCCTTCTTGCCACTTCACTGCCGTACAGGATCCCGAGTAGTGGAGGCGTCTTTTTGTCGTTTCCAGTGCCTCCTCCCTGCAGATTGTGGCTCGTCCGAAGGCCCCCTTATCTCCACTACTCTGCCGTACCTGGTACAGAGTAGTGGAGCAGCTTTTGTCCACAGCTCCCGCGGCTCTGCCATCTCTACCGCGGTCCCTCTCTTTCTCTGACACCGTACGGGGTCATTGTGGTTGCCCCTCCGCTCGTTTCACCATTTGGTTGAGACTCTCAACCTCTGTCTCTCGCCTCACGGTCCCTTTCGGCCCTGCTCGAGCTCTCTCTCCTCGGTGCTCACTCTCTTTCCAATTTCGCACGCTCCTTCTGTGTCTCACGCGGCCCACGATGGCTCCCTCTGTTCAGATCTCCCTCGGTTCTTGGCCTCTCTCACCCGTGCTCCCCCTCTCTCTTCTTTCTTCAGCCGCTTTCCTTAGGGCTCTGCCTCGCGTTTATCTCCCCCTCCTTCACGGCCAGCTCTCCCCTCTTTTCCCATTTCCCCTTTGAGCCCTAAAGGGCTCCCTCTGCACCGAGCCCTAAAGGGCTCGGTCTGGACTGGCTCACGAGCCAGTGCTCACAAGCCCTCCACTGGCTCGTGAGCTTTTGGGCTGAAATGATTTCAGCCCAACAAGGTCCCACCCCCCCTTTTTTTCTACTTAGGTTTCAGCCCAAACTTCTTCTTTTTTTTTTATATTTCAGATTTTGGGCCGAATCTCGGCCCAAAATAATTTTATTTTTTATTTATTTTTTTAATTAATTTTAATGTTTTAGTATTTTTGTTTATTTATTTATTTTATTTATTTTATTTATTTTATTTTTTATATATATATATCTATATTTTTTTAGCTTTGGTTCATTTATTTGTTATCTATTTGCTTATTATTTTTTGTTTCTTTCTCTTTTTCTTCTCTCTCTTCTTTATGTTGTCTATTATTTATTTATTCATCTATTATTATTTTTTATTATATATTTTTTTATTTTTTTTATTATATTTATATATTTTTAAAATTACCCGGACAAAATACGGTGTTTACAGTCCTATAATAGTTATGTTATTGTCTCTAACTTTTTTATTTTTATGTTAAATTTGGGAGATGGTATTCATAAAGTGATTAAAAAAGTGTTCTTCTTCAAGTTTAAGGATATATTGAAGGAGAGTAAAGTATACATTATAAAGACATTTGATATTGGAAATAATATCGGTTCTTACCATACCACTAACCATGAATTCAAATTACATTTCCAATATTCAACCTATGTGGAGTTAAAAGTTGATGATAAAGATATACATCCATTTGGTTTTTTATTTACTTCCTTTAATAATAAATATATGTGACAAATAACCATGAATTCATCATGGAGTAATTATAAGGTATTTGTATATTGTTTTCTAATTTAAAATTGTAGTTCACGTTATATAAAAGGTCATTTCCTTATGAATTAACTATATGTTTTTTTTAATGTTCACAATAACATATTCACAATGTAGAATTTATATTTTCATTGCAGTTGAATTAGGGCCCGTTTGGTTTTCAGTTGGTTGAAAATGAGTTTTGATAAAATTGGTTTTGTAACGTAGTTATGATAAAAATTGGTTTTAGACTAACGTGTTTATGTTTGGATGATTTATTTGAAAATTGGTTTTGACAAAACTCATAATTTTTCTCTAAATTGAGCTTAAACTCTATTTTATGATTAATTTAATCTGTATTTATTTAATTGAGAACATAATATATCTGATATAACATTTTTTACAGGTCATGATCTATAAAAATTAAAATTTTGAAGGGATATTTTAGTTAATAAATAGGAAATATTTTATGGAAATTTTATTTTCCTAATTTTTTATTTTTTATCATTTTTATTAGCCTATTTTTATCTGACTTTAAAATAAATACAAGTAAAAATAAAAAAGCAGAACGGAAAAGCATTAGCTCGGCTGCTTCTCCTTCAACTCCGTTTTTAAGAAAAATCATGGTGGCAACCTCAACTCATTTTACTACCCAAACACTCACAAAAGATGGAATAAGTGGTTTTGGGTTGAAAACGGAGGTTCAGAAGCGAAAACAAACAGACCCTTAGATGAATGCAAGGTTGCTGGACAAAGATCTGTTTGGAATGTTCTTCAAAAAAATTCGTCAAGGGCAGTGCTATTATTTTAAGAATTCTATTGTCCATGAAAATATAAATCTCTTCAAACCTACCATACTAGCTTACATGATTATGTTCATGGAATCAACTCAAATAATGCCTTCAATCCTATTTGATGCTCGAGTACGTTCCTATACAATATATGTTTCAAGTAAACAAGTCACCTAAAGTTTTGAAAGATACTAACTATTTGATAATTTCTGAACTCTTTCTGGGATTTTACATATATAGCCAATGATTTATGTAATAATAAATTTTCTTTTATGATATGTCAGATATCATTGGAGTACTATCTATCGTTACTACACTACAAGTAATTACTATTGATTCTTTCACAACAGTTCGAATTGAATTTGACATGACTCGCTCTGAGTAATGCTACCATCTTTTTTAATTATGTTGGCTACATTTTATTTAATCTTTATATTACTTAATGTGGATTTTTTACTTATATAACATTGAGTTGATATTTCATTATTTCATTTGTCAGAAATAACACTATACATTGTGATTTGTATGGTGAGCCTGCCCGTGTTACAAGCCAGAAGTGCATTTTTAGAGATGGTTATAATACTGTTGTGATTATTACTTATGCAAGAATCATCAAAATGGATGGTATGAACATAATAAATCTTTTATTTTTTTACTATTAGCTGTATAATTCTTTTTATAAATGTGTTGTAGTAATTATTATTTGCGCTCATGCAAGTCACAATGTTGTGACAAATCATTCTAATTTAACAATGTTGTATTCATATCCTGAACCCAGAATATAATGCAAACTGTTGACCGCTAGAATGCTACCTGCATGATTTTTTCTTTTTTGCAACTGAAAGGATTTTGGAGCTTGAGTTATCTTTGAGGACCAATAATCATATATCTACTTTATCAATTATGGATTACTATTGTTATTTTAATTTTTTTTGCGGTGGAATTTGGATACTTCTTGTGCTAATATTTTGATTAATTTGATTGACGATTTCAGTTAGTTTCTTTATAAGTCTAGCTAATATTTATTTCCTAAATAGTTAGTGTTTTGGAATTTATTTTTTATTAAAGTTATATTGTTTAATTATGATATTTAGGTATATCTTTATGCAAGTTGTTACAAATTGTTGCATAATTATTTTTAGATATTTTCACATTAACATTTTATGATATAGTAAAGGACGTTGAAAAAATATTAACGATATTAGGAGATTGGAATAAAATAAATGTCAAACTTATTTTTTTATGTGTTTTACTTTTTGATGTTTAAATAAGTACAATATTATTTTTTGAAAAAATTTGAATTTAATAATATTTGTAAATGCCAATATATAAAATGTTCAAATGTGAAATTTGTTTTATGTATATTAGGTGTATTCGATATTTATGTATGATTAACTTATATAGATATATATATATATATATATGCCAATTTTATACTTAATTTTAAAACCACTGTTTATTTATTAAATTAAATGGCAAGTCTTTTGGGAATGCAATTGTTGATGGGGATCAACGTTACAAATAATAGTATAATAAATTTAATTTTAAAATAATATGTCATTTCTTATGATACAGATTTTTAAATATTAGAACCTATTTACTTCAACTTTTTTTATGAAAAAATAATTTTTTATATGAAAAAGCATTTTCAAACATTTTTATAATGGTTGTTTAAAATTTAAAAAATAATCATAATCTAAAAAAAAGTAATTTTATACTTATTTTGAGGAGATACTCAGAGTACTTTTTGAAAAAAAAATAGTTATGATAAATGAGAAGAAAAAAATTGAAAGAGGCAGAGATGTATACAAATAATTTTAAAATTTATGAAAATAACAACATTTAGCATCATGAAAATATTATAATATAAATTCATATTTTTCTATTTAATTACTCAACAATGTAAAGATTATTTTTTTTCTCTTAACCAAGCATAAAATAATTTATACTTTTATTCTATCAAACAAATTTACACTTTTATGAAATCTCTAAATAATTAATTACTTTTTTAAATAATATAAAAAATCCCTTTTTTGAAAATGTAATAATGAAACAAGCCTTAAATCATTAGCAAGTGTTTGTATTATAAAGAAATATAATCTTTTTGAAATGAATGTATGTTTTGTTGTGATAAAAGATCAATAATTTAAAGTATTATAACTATAAAAAAATTTTCTTTTTACTTATTGTGATTAATTATGAATGAAATTATTATGTATGAGTTCACATTTATTTAAAATATTAATATTAATAACATAACCGAAAAGCTGTTAATGACTCATGATATCAACTTAAATTAGATTATGTAGTATATAATATTTTTTTTGACTGATTCGTTAATAAATGACAGATTATATAATTGATATGATGCAGAAAAATCATGATGATATCTTTGTATTATGGTAGCGTTAAATCAGAGATTACATTTTGATTTTTTTTCACCTTTTTTTTGGATATCTAATTTTATTCATATTATGTTCAAATTCATATATAAATATACATAAATATCACTTTATCTCATATCCTCGCAAGACTATACATCCATATTGATTGTCTAGCATATTTGTAGGTAGTTTTCTCTTTTTCTTTTTTTTTTGCATTGCATTTTTTTATGGGTTAACACATTTGATGTGCTGTTTATGTTGTTCTTATTGTATATCTATAACTCCTTTTGAATTTATAGGTATTTGATATTTGAATGATAGAGTTGTTTAAGAATGGTTCAAATTTGCCCAAAGAAATCATGGTTCAAATTTTATCTTGCCTACCTCCTGATAACTTGAAGGAGAACCGATTGGTTTCAAAGAATTGGGCTGTTAGTGTTCTTCATACAACATTCATAAAGTATTTATTCAAAATTTTAGAAATGCTAAAAGAGTGTGGCAAGGTATTTAAGTTTTTGGTATGATGAAAAATGATTTTTTGGTCAGTTTTTTTCCTAATCTAGGGAACATATTCGACAATTGCCACATTGGCAGGTATTGATGTCAGCCATAGATGGTTCTGTATATCTTGTCGGATATATTTAATGCAGTTTTTTAATAAATAACTAAAAAGTTTGAGAAATTATTTTGTATCTATATTCTAGGAAACTCGAAATTTATTATAACATAACTAATAGTTATAGTATAATTTTTATTTCAGAAAAAATATAAACATTAACTATAATTAAGCCAAAAATAAAACTCATGCATATTTAAATATTTATATTAGCAAGTGTATTATATGTAATGTTTTATGGATATCGCTTACTAAGGAAAATCATATGGTAAGGTTCTTTGATATCACATGATTTTTGAGATATGTCAAGCTTAAAATTAAGTCAAATAAGTTGTTAGTATCAGATTAATCGCATCTTTATAGGGATTATAAAAAATTTTATATTATGTCAATTTTTACATTTTTTATTTTTTCAACAAATAAAAATTGATATTAACAATATGATATATTAGGTTGTTAATGTTGTACTAACATTTGCAAATCATCTATATATTAGTTGTTATCTTAAAATCAGGGAGTATAATTTGATATATAATGCCATTGTTATGATTTGTGTAGATATATATAATTTGAAGATATAGATTATGCTACTACATTAGTCATTCTCTATAAATACATATACATTTATATAAGTTCTTGTGAAGGCTGTCAACACATATATATGTATGAAAAAAAAATTGTTAGGCATTCAACTTTTATCATTCTCTTGGTTTTCATTTCTAAATTTTCAATTTTTAATCTCAACGATGTCATTCTTATCATAGTGGATATTTTGCATGATGAAATTGTTTGAGAATGGTACAGAATTACCTCAAAAATTGGTCATCAAAATTCTGTCTTGCTTACCTTGATTTGATTTAAAGGAGAAGCGCTTGCTATAAAAAAATTGGGTTATTAGTGCTCTTCATCCAACATTCATCAAGTATTTGCTAAGAGATTTAAATAATCTCAAAGAATGCGAAGAGGTATGCGAAGAGGATATAGTGTTTTGTACTATTAATTTATCTTATATTTGGAATCATTATAAACTTACTCTGACAAGAAATTTGAAACTCCCTGTAACAAATTCATCTGATGTCAATAGAGAAATATAAGAGTTTTCTGATTGGATTCTTTCTATAAGTGATGGAACAAGTACTATTATTAATGATGGGAACACTGATATCAAAATTTCTGAAAAATTTGTTATTGTATGTGTCAGACGATCCTATCAAATAAATAGTAGAATCCACTTATTTGAATCTCTATGAGGATTTAAACATATCACATCTTACTTTAGAGATAGAGTTATATTAGCCCCTATTTTATCTATTATTGATAATGTTAATGAATATATGCTGTTTTTATTACCAGGGGAAGAGATGGTATACTATAGTTCTGATAATATAATTAAGGAAAATTGCAATATTGATTCTGTTGATGATCTTCATTCCACTGAATTTTTTAATTCAATTTCCATGTCAGGTCTTTTTAATCATGAAATTAAGTTAAAGGTTGGTGTACCTATTATTCTTATGAGAAATATTGACAAGTCATTGGGTCTTTGTAATGGCATCCATCTCATTGTTACACTAGTTGGTAAGTATGTATTTCAAGTTAAAGTTATGTCTGGATCAAATGAAGGGAAGAAACTTTATATACCCAAAATATCTACGATTCCATCAGATTCAAGATTGCCATTTATTATGAAGCAACGTCAATTTTCTGTAATATTAGCTTTTGATATGACAATTAACAAAAGTCAAGGAAAAAGTGTATGCAATATGAGTTTGTACTTACCAAGGCATGTATTCACATATTGCTTTATCACGTATACAATCTAGAAATGGATCGAAGATATTGATTTTAGATCAAGATCAAGATCTAAATTCAAGTGACACAACTACAAATGTTGTTTACAAAGAAATATTTAATAATCTCACTTGATTGTTTTGTATTAATCTATACTTTATGGTCACTTAATATTATTTATGAATTAAACAATTTACAATGTTATTGTGCTCTCTATTTATATGTATAATTTTATCATTTGTCATATTTAAAAAATATAATTAGTCTTATTGACTCAGTGTATCGCACGGTTTACATACTAGTTGAAACATATAATTATATAGCTCAAATTAGTATTCCTATTTCCCAATTTATAATCCATTAATTAATTTGACAATAATTTTTTGAAAAAAATTAAAAATTATAACATATCTTTGAACTTTTTAACCCATCTCTCTCACTTAAATTGAATAGTTCACATATGCGTGAAATTTTAACTATTATAAATCACACAAAGTTGGATGAATGAATTATATAATTTATAGCTCATAAATAGTATGATTTGTTAGAATTTTTTATATTACATATAGAAAATTTTTTACTATGGATAGTAATATTTTTTTAGTTTAATACTTACTAATTTTGTAAGAGAATTGACTTCAACCATTTGAGTACAAAGCTAACACACCCAGACACACATATCTTTTTTGAACTGCAGAGTTGGCTTGTGGCTTAAAAAAATAATTAAAAAAAGAAGAAGAAGTGCAGCGCCGGTTTAGATTAGGGATACCCTAAATAGTGCTTACCAGAGATCGACGGAGCCTGACAAAAATCAAAATACCTCTCTCTCGCCCTGTCTCATTGATTTCAAGGGCAAATTTAAGACGTTCATTTAATTTCTTTATTTGATGGGCCAAAAAAATTACTTAATACTTTGGGAATGTCTCGTCGTCACTGGTTCACTGCTCCCGCACCCTGACAATTAGTGGTGGCAATCTGGGCGGCTCAGTTTACCTTGGATCAGGTCAAAAAGCCGCTTACTATACGAGCTTGACTTTAAAAGTCTCATCCAGTTCATAGCGGGCTCGTGGTCATGTTCTCTTTTAGAATTTTTTTATATTTTTTTTATTTTGATATAATTTTTTAAATTAATATAACTAATTATCATTATTATTTATTAAAAATTAATATAATATTTAAATTTTACAATTTATACATTATTAATAAATAAAATATTATATATCTTTTATTAATTTAAACCAACAAAAGAAAAAACAAAAAAGAGCACGGGCTAAATGGGCCGACCTAATCTCCATGGGACCAGCCCATTTTGTCGACTCTACTAACAATCGCCCTTTCCCTCTCCCTCTCTCATGTCGGCATTTTAATACCCTTGTTTACTTTTATTTTGTTTTTTAATTGTTAATAATTTTAAAGTGTATGATTGTGTGTTTTATTTTGGATGGAATGGGATGACTAATATGTCTTAATCATTATTTAGAATAATTTTTTATAAAAAGATGGATGGTAAGTGATAGCATCTTAAGCTATCCTTAGCCATCATAAACTTAATTTTTATATCCCCAAATTGGGAGTCAAGAATGAAATGACTTAAAATTAATATCATAATTACAAAATCATCCACATCTTTATATAAATACATATTGCACATCTCACTCTCCACTTATTTACACTTTAATCTCTCTCATCTCACTCTTTCCGTTACATCATACTTGCTTCATAATCTCCATACTATATTGAATTTTTTTCTAATTTCTATTTTATACATAATCTCATTTCTCTTTTCAACCTAAGTTACTTTATATTTTAATTAATATATGTTTATAGATTCACTTGATAGCTATTCTTTTTTTTGTGATACATATTTGATTATAACTTAAAAAAATTCATTTTTTAAACTAATAGCCACTAGTTCTTTTATCTAAATTCATTCATAGGGATAATATTGGAATAAAAAAGTTATAATCCATTTCATTTTGTATATTTTTTATTAACTTTCAAATAGTGGCCAAATAAAACTGTTCCTTCTCTCTATAAAACTTGTAAACAATGGAATATTATGTTTCATTCCACTTCACTTTATTCTATTAATAATTGTTTTATTTCATTCCGTCCTAAACTCTTAAAAGATTATATATCCTTCATATTATTTTCATAATCTTAGTTTCTTTGATTTTTGGAAAAAATAGTTGAATTCTTTTTTTTTTAAATTTATCCTTAAAATTTTGAAGAAAAAAAGATTAACTCTTTTTTTTTAAAAAAAAAAAAAGCAAGTTCAAACATTATTTTCACCAAAAATATTAAGAGAGATTATTTTAAAATGATTTTTTATGAAAAATTACTTTTTAATGAAAAAAACACTTTAAAATTTTTTTAGGATATTTGTATAAACTTTTAAAAATAATTAGAATATAAAAAAATTGTTTTCTGATTATTGTAATAAGCTACTTTAAGTAAAAATACACAAAGACCGGGATTGATAATCAACCCGATACTCAGTTTTTGTAAGGTCGAGTAGGATTAGGCCAACCTAGCATACAAGATCAGGGTTGACCCAGTCTTAAAAAGTATTTAAAAATAAAAAATTAATTTTATTTATTAACAAAAATATAATTGCATTTATCCAAAATATATTTTCTTAAAAAATAATATTATAATAAAAATAAAATTTATTAAAATTATAAATACTCAATAATCATGTATTATTTTTACACAATATTAAGAAATCAATTTAAAAATTTAAATAAAATTAAAAGATTGAATTCTTAAAAATGTTTAAAATAATGATATAATCAATTTATTGCATATAATGCATTAAGAAAAATATTATATAAAAATAATATTTATAAATTTTAAAAAAATATATCAAAATTATATATATATATATACTGGGGCCGGGTGAGATTGGATTCGACCTTAATTGATGCCCAACCTGACCTTGTCTTCGAGATCAACTTGATATGTCGAGTAATACTAGATTTACCGGGCTACCAAGTTGGTTGAATACCCGTAACTTTAAGTAACTTCTTGAAAAAAAGCACCACATATGAAAGAGAAAGAAGTAAGAATATAAAGATCCCATACTATATGTAAAACTAACATGCAAAATTGAAAAATAATAGAAATTGCCCCCTAACAGAATATCATAATTAACTCTTGTAAAAAACTGTTTTTTTTATTTCAATCAAACAAAAAGTAATTTCTTTTTTTTTATAAAATCTTTAAATAATTAATTATTTTTTAAATAATTTAAAAATCATTTTTTAAAATGTTTAAACAAATGGAACCTGACTTCATGAGTTGAGTGAAAACATCCTATGCGTGTATCTTGTCAACGGAAGGGAAAAGAAAATGTGAGGGATGAAACATCTCATACCTTCTTTTATTTGTTTCTTTCTCTCTTTCTTTTCTTTTTTCTTTTTCCAATTGTTAATATTTTTTTTAAAATGAATTTGAAAAGAAAATTTTGGTCATCAATGGTAGGTAGGATTTCAAGGTTGCACCTTCTGAATTGTTCTTCTTTTGTTAAAAAAAGAGACTTATGATCCTTCATATTTCGAAACACTTCTACAAACCATGCATATTAAGGATCAATTTTAAGCAGAGCAATAATGATAAGGATGATTAACGACTCTGTTAGTTGTAGCAAAAGCAAATAACTATGATTCCATCCATAGACTCCAACCCCATGAGTCCAAATTCCATCCATGGACTCCAACCCCATTAGTCCAAACTCCAAATAGGGTTGATTGAACCCTAATAACACAATATATAATCATATATCAAAATAACTATTCAAAAGAAGGTTGTACTAGTCGATAGATTGGTGATGAGAAAGGTATAGTAGACATATTGTCCTTAAAGTATTATTTATCCCCGTTATATTTTCTGTTAGGTTTTAGCGAACCACCTTACAATTTATAGTAACTCACTACACTGCAGAAGGGAAACAGAGAGAATGTGTATAGGAGAAGAAGGAGGGATTGTTGTTGTATCTTGCTTCTGGGGTCTATCCCCTCTTTATAGTAAAATTATGAAACCAAATTTTAATTGTTATTAAAGCAAATAAAACATCAGTTTCTGAACATTAGTAATATAATGAAATCATAACGTTGACAATAAAATAAAATCAATTGGAAAGAGTATAAAGCTCAATTATTTGAATCAAATTACAGCTTAAGAATAGTTAAAAGGTATAAAAATACTTCCAACCATACAAGTTATTAATCCAAACCCAAAAGAAATTTATTTGGAGGAGACAACTTGAATACAATATGTGCTTCTTATATAACTATTAAAAGTGACATTTTTTAGCATGATTTTACTAGAATTATTTTAGTAATTTTCTTTTCAACAATAAGGTCATATGGTCAATAGTTTCCTATTTTAATTATTAGGTTCTAGTATGATCTTTTCCTTTTTGCATTAAAGATGCTAAATCAACTGGTACCTTTTTAGGTTCAATAAGTTTCCTAATTTGTTAGTGTCTTAGGCGCCACTTTAATGAGAATTCACTAATTGTAATATTTCATATTTTCTTGTAATTAGATGGCTCCACTTTTAGGGAGTTCTAAAATTATTTTAATATATAATTTCCATTTACACCTAGGGTTTCTTGGTGGCCTTTTTCCTATATATAGGGCATCATATTGTTCTTGGTTTTAGATTATGAATGAGAATGAATTTTCCAACAACCTTGGTTGTAAGATTCTCTTTCTCGCTCATCCTTTGAGTGCTAGAGAGAGTTTAGACTTATCAAAGAGGTTATTTCCTTTGTGGCATCTTAAAGTTAGGGCTCAAAATATGGGTTCTTTTGGATCTAGTTCTATTGACCAACATATACTTTCTCTCTTCCTTTAATTTGTGCAGCTTGTTGTTCTTTTCTATTGTGTTTCAGTTCATGTTCTTATCTCTTTCTTGCTGTTCGTGAGTTTGTAATTGAATCTTGCATTTTTCCTAACTAATTTCTAGATTGTAGAAGGTTCATTGGATGTATTCAATTCAGGTCTTTCATCAAGCGGCATGCATAAGATATAAATTTGTAAAACTCTAAATTTGAAACAATAGTTTAGTTACAATATTTTATAAATTTGCAACATGTAACTCTAAATTAATATTTCCAAAAGGTAGCCAACTTCTTTGTGCCTTTATGGTTCTCCTCTAAACTATAGAGGCACATATTCAAATGTTGGCAGGCCAAAAAAATATTTCCAAAAGGTATGATGTAATTATAGCAACCATGCCAAACTTAGATCATGGAATCTGGAGCTTATATCATATTCAAACTCAAATATACTCTAGCATGTAGGTTTTAGGGGAATTTATATTGAGACTAAAATAATAAATTTATTATAAAATAGGACTTATTACTACTCATTTTTTTAATTTTACTACTTATTATTTTAGATTTTAACATTTTTTATCAACTAAAATCATTCTTTATAATTAATTCACTATATCAATTTCTAATTGTAATTCTCCCAAATTTATTGCTAATTTAATGAATATTCTTCCATCCTTCATTACATTACTAATGAAAAGTAGAATGAAATCACCAATGTTATGAGTATAAATTCAAAAGAAAAACTCATTTTGAAAAACTAATCTATTAAGTGAGAGAATCTCTAAGACTTATTGGCCTCATTTCTTAAATAAGACTATCTGATGTAGAACTTATTACAATATTCCTAATATAATAAAATAACCAAAATGATTGTCTTAATTATTATTGAGCATAAAGTGGGATGCACTAATTTTTTAAATTATTGTCATCAATAAAATATGTAATTTTAGTTATCAATAATAAAATATTTACTGCCCAAAATACCCCAAACCCACAAGCCAAAATTACCTCCCCTCCTTCTCCAAGTCGAGCTCGAGCCTCACCAACAAACCCATTACTTTTTCTTTGGAAGCCAAACAAGAAACTTTCGTTCAACAAGCAAACAGGTACCAACCAACAAACCCAGTATCAAATGATCAATATCCTGTCATGCTTACCTTAAAATCTAATATATTATTTTTTAAAAAATGATTTAATTTAATTCAAGCCGATTTGTACAAAGGTGCAACTTAATAAATATTTCCCGACAAAACGGAGATCGGTAACTTCTTTAAACAAAATCACGCACCATGCTCAATTTGCCTTTGTGTTTCACCTCCCATGCTTTAGTATAGTAGGTCTTGTCCATTAGCATTAAGTGATGTGAAATTGGGAGCAGCTTCATTCACATAAAGTATTCCGAAGTGCCAAACAAAAAGAAATATAGAAGACACAAGGGGCAATTTCAATTCAAATAAAGACATATGAAAAACTAAGGCAACAAATGAATATGAACGCAACACAAATGCATTAAACACAGAATGTAAATGCGGAAACATCATATTCCTCAAGAAGTTCACCTCCATGGCACGGATAAATATTTTTTGGAAATAAGGATGAATATTTACTCGCTCCAAGCGCCTTCTTATGCGTATTCTTCATTTTTTTCCCACCAGACAGATACAGAAAAACCATCTAAAGTGATTAAATTTCCTGAAGATAGTTTTGGTCATCCGAGAAACTGCTCACTGGCACGCCCGCTGAACCTTTTTTTTTCTTTTGGATTTTTAATATCCAAGATTATGTACAAAAAAGCCAATAAACAAAAAAAAAAGGAAGTAGAATTTTAAAACATACAATTCGCTCTTGAGAATCAAGATCATGATTTCTGGATAGGAAATGATTCCTCTTCCTTCTTGCGGTTGCTCCAACAAATTCTGGTCTGACTCGGGCCTAAAATTCTCACTTTGATTCTGCTAAACTCTGATCAGCCTTGGATGGTCGAGCTACACTGGCTGGTCTAAACTTGTATGGGCACTGGATGGTTGATCTAAACTTTTATCTGCCTTGGACAGTTGACCTGAACTCTCATCAGCCTTGGATGGTTGAGCAGTTGACAGAGGCTTGTCCATAATAGACGCATCTGGACTTGAAGGCCATTTGAACTGAATCAAGATCATGGTCATGTTATCACATCCCTCGCCCCCAGCTGTAGGTGCCAAGCACCTATCAAATACTTTCTCGCAAACAACTGAGAGTTTATTCTCCTACATAGCAGTGACATACATATGCAATTACAACAATGCAAATATTGTATTATTACTAGTTTTTTTAATCAATGAAAAATATGCCAATGTAGCCAGGAAAAAGACTTACCGTCTTTAGCTGTAAATGTATAAAATCCACAAGCTGTTGGCTTGACATGCAATCCCTACACAAACAATGCGCCCAACAGTAACGGTCATAGCAGACGATAGGGTATCCTATACCAGTTTCAGAGCAAGCTAAGTTATGGGTATGAGAAATACTTCTAAAAAAGAAGGGAGCATCCATCTTAATTTCTTGAGAATCTTAAAAACAAAAGGGTAGCAGTGGTGACATCTGGTACTATGAAAAATATTCCGTAGCCAAACAGGACACCAAATCAAAACAAGCTTTCAGAATGCACATGTGGGCCAGATCATATGACATTTTAATTAGCCCGCAGGGTCACTGAATTAAGTAGATGGCTTGCGAAAATAGAGAAAGTTACAATTAGTGAAAATAGCTGTACAAATACTTTACATAACTATTATATATATTGCCATGTAAATGAATTAAATACTGTCAATAAACTTTCTAGAAAACATTTAAGCAACCAAGGAGCTTACCATATCCCATCACAAGCTATCACAAGAAACTCATCGTCGTCACAAAGTTCAACCTATTACAGAGAATGTTTAAAAATTCAAAGAGGAGCCAAAAAAATAAAACTTGTTGAATGATGACAGCAAAACTATATATTAGTTATATGAAATACACAATCTTAAATAATGAAATTTATTATTTTTTCTCAAGTAGATAAGTTCTATCAGTATAGCAACCAGAGGCTCGTATAAAAATATAACCATTCCATTTCCATCAACTTGTCTATAAAGTAAAGCATTATATACTCGCAGTACGTACAGCAGTTATATCCGGATCAGCAGTCACAATCTGCCTTTCAGCAGGCAAAAACTTGTTTTGCTTGAACTCCATGTCTCCTGTAACATTAACAATTTCATACTACCAAAATTAGGGCCAAAGGTGAAATGCAAGACAGTGCAAATTAAAGATTAAGGAATAAAAATAAGTCTCTCATTGTTTCCTTTACATTAACCATTGATAAATCACATGATAAATGGAACTTCCATTACCGATAGCTCTGGCCAAATTTAGACTCCCATTAACTCGCCCAACTTGTATAAATCCACCAGCCTTTAGAATCCTATCTCTCTCTACTTCAAGGTCAGGCTTGTGGTCTTTAGATAAATTGTGTGCCTACATAAAATAATGTCAAAGAATCAAAGACCAGAATCATACTGAAAAACAGCTATGCTGTGCAGGCACCAAGTCACAGACAAGTTGAGTAAATTCAAATGAATAAGGACTAACCAAGTCACATATATTTAGGTGGAGAACAGGAGAAGAGGCAGTGTGGCTGTAATGAAATACGTCTAGATTTTGAAATCATTTCTTGACATAACCATCATGTGTATAGGCAAGTCAAATACCACTCTTTTTCAAACTCTTGAAAAATGATAAGTGCATGAAACACGGTGCATTAATCACATGCAACTTTATAGCTACTGATATGTCTATCCAGGAACACAAATTCCAGTCAGTAAATTCACAACCTTTCTCACTGTCTTATTCTTTAGATAACTGATTTCTTCTCCTCACTCTTTGTACCCTCTTTCCAAATCGATACTCCCATCAACACCTACTAAAGCATACGTAATTTGGATACATCATGCACCTACATCCCCAATATTTGTACCCAATATTACATGCATACTACAAATTACAAATTGGGTAAGATGAAAGTACTGTAAAAGGAAGGGAAGGTACCTGGCCCTTCCTTGATATTACACAGCGAGAATCACCAGCATTTGCAACTACAAGTTGTTTGCCTCGAATGACAGCCACACAAGCTGTGCATCCAGAGTTTGGTCCAGTGAAATCAGAATGCGGCCCCTGATTTGCATCATTACACTCCCTCAGTTTGAAACAAAAATATTTATGCACTAGGGATAAGAAGGGAATAAAGCAAACATCACAACACAATTTTTTAGATGGAAACCAATGATAAAGATCTTCAGTCTGCAAAAAAGTCATTCTAAAATAAATTGCTCTCAAACTGCCACATATCATAACAACTAACATATTTTTGGATGCATAGAGCTCCACACCCATAAAATAGACATTTAGAGAATCCTTGAAACATGCAGAGATATCAAAATATTAGGCGTTGTTAGTATGATTAGTAAGCAATTCCAGCAATAATGATCACACAAATAACCAAAAAGTAATATCCAAATCAAGTGATATATTAACCATTGTAGTTATCTTCAAACTAAAATGGTTTTAATTCTGGAGCATTTTCATTTTTTTGCCAAAAATGCCAAAGTACATTGACAAATAAGAATTACATATAACAATTCAGGTGTTATATATGAAAAAACTTGGAGCAGACCCTCGAAACCTCCAATACAAAAGTGTTAAACTTAAATGCCATGTATTTTTGGCATAAAAAATTTCCCAATTTGCACGTATAATAACAGAACAAGTAAATCAACATTAAAGAAAACAAGCAGTTTTGCAAGAAAAACAAAATAAAATTCTTATTTGTTACCTCCTCAAGAACCCAATCATCAGAATGGTCATTGCTTTCACTACTCCTGGGAGACCATATAAAGCCCTCCAGCATACCAGACAACTTTTCTATATTATCTCCCAAGACTGCTAATTCTCTCCACCCTCTTTGTCCACGCATCATCTCATCCATTCTTCCTCAATAGGAAGAAAATTCTATATGTGAGTGATGGAGACCAAAACAGAGAACTAGAAATTCATATGAAATAAAACAGAAAAGTTCTTACAAACAGCAGTAGAATAAGAAACTCCCTCTCATTATTTGAGATGCAAGAAACCCAACACTACTCTAGAATTCACCCACACCTCTCCCCAACTGTCCCAAAAGTGTCCACAACAGTCATAATCCATGTCCACTGCGCCCCCCCCCCCTTCCAAAAAAAAAAAACCCAAAAAACAAAAACACCCCAAAAACCAGGAAGAAGAACAAAACCCCTAAAACTGCCCAAAACAATTACATAACTGCCTAAAAACTACCCAGGCTGCTGCCAAGCTGTCCATAGACTACCCACAATAGTTTTAAAATGGTGGCTCCATCAAAAAGGAAATAAGTGCAAAACTTTGACTAAAGTATTTATGTCTGAAATTCATATCCATATATCCATCCCAGTCATTGTTCAGTGTCCATTAAATTTAAGATCTATGAAAAAAGTGTAACTAATTTTACCTATGAAGAAAAAGAAACCTAGGTAAACTCTAAACTCCATCATTTGATGAAAACCACTGTTAACAGTTCAGGGAGTAACACTCATCTTTTAATGTGCATCAAAGATGATAATAGATCCTTTTATCAAGGAAGAATCAGAAACAACTGCCTCAAAAATATCATTTAGAAGGGTCTTCACATTCACCTAGAAGAACATAAATCCAATTTCTAACTATAATATTCGTATAACCTTGGTATTAATTGTACCGTTTAGATGTAGTACTTGAGTAAAAATTTGTGACAAAAAAGTCAATTTTTAAAAAAAAAATCTACGGAGTAGTATCAATATAAAGAAAAAGAATAAAAATAGAAAGAAAGACCCATTTTGAAAAATTATGGAACGGCTATAACTTGTTTCAAAGATAAATTTTTATTTTGGAAAGAGAGACCAAAATACCAAACATCCACTAATGCATTAAATTAATTAGATAAGGCAAATCATCTATGTTACCCAGATACGTTACATGTATCAGGCACAACACAATGCAATATGTCAAATACGGAAAATTTTAATTTTAGGATGAGCACGAGAACACACACACACAAGTGAGATTTTTTTTTCTTTTTGTGATTGTATAATTTTAGAATATATATTCAATAAATTAACATATGAAAAAGGAATATTATAAAAGAAAAATGAGTTTTAAACAAGCATTTCAAACATATTATAAAAATATTCATAATAGGCTATTAATAAAAGCATAAAATAAATTATAATTATAACTATTAATTCAAATTAAATATCAATCTTCATTTTTCTTCATGTCATTAAGATTCTCTAAAAGCTCTTGAGCTATTTTGAAACATTTTGAGAGATGAAAAAAATAATGATATAGATGTTGTTACATGTATCATGAAGAATAGCACACATACCATATCATATTTGTATGGGTGATAATGATACAAATACGTCAACTTTTTAAGTATCAGTGCAAAATAGCAGAGCATCATGCAAAACAATGGAACACAAAATATAATAAGGCTTCAGCATAGGCCTAGTCAGTAGAAGACAACTACCTCGCTACCTCAACCTTGGGATTTTAAAATTAAAGAAAAGCATTAACTAATTTAAATGAAGATCATGAACAGCAAAAACAAACATTAAATAATAACCTGAGAAAAGTTTTCTGTAAAGATGTGCCTATATCTCCAGCTACATAAGCTTCATGCCTAAGCACCTGTTGGTGTAGATATTTGGCACAAAATTTAGCAACAGCTTTACCTGAAAAGCAGTAGATTGTATGGAAGACTTCAAAAATCTATGCTAGACATAAGTATGCCATATATGTCATGCCCTCCAAATTAAGCCCTTCAGAGAGCTACAATCACTAATCAACAATAATTAGATCTGGAAATAATTTATTACAGACAGTATTAAGAATAAATCAGGGAAAATGTTCTTTTTACATTTAGAGGTCTGCTAAACAAAATCCAAAACATGCAACCAAAAAGCCATTCCAGGTGTCCATGTATTTGGTTGGGAGGGCATCACAGCCCAAACTCCAATCTGACCTCAGGTGATTTTAGACCACTATGACTTGTAACACGTAATAAGGCTACAAGAATCTTGTTTGTCAATAGTAGAAATAAATTATAATTAGATTCATGAAAACCACATGTAACTCAATAAAATCACTGTCTCTGCAAGGGAACTCTTTAAAATAGATAATGAAATCATCAATTTCTTGCAGAAAAAATTCATAAGTATGAAAGAATGATAGAAGTCAACCATATTCAGGTGGAGTATAAAAAAGATCCAAAATATGTCCCCCTTTTCCCCTGGCCACATCAATCTATCAATAAAGAATGAAAAGATCAAGTTTCACACCAGATCAAGCATTTGATACTCTTTTCGCAAGACTGGCAGCTCGCTATGTGATGAAAGAAATCCTAGTTATAGTGGAAAGAAGTAACTCCAAAAATAAGAGAGGTCTAAAATAATTCAAATGTTTTCTATTTAAAAATAAATAAATGATAAAAAATAAAATATATTCGGTAATGCTGAAAAAGCTCTCCCCAAAAAGCACAATGTTTTAAAAACAGAAACACTGAAACATGGAATAATTGAAAACAGATTATATTTCTAATCATTTAATAACCATCGTTTAAAAAATCAAAGTGAAAATACTGACCTCCATGGCCGTCGTAAACACCAAAGAAAGATGTTGACTCATCCAAATTTAGATGGGCAGCATGCTGGCGGCAAGCAACATGAAAGAAGAAAATTTTGTGAGCAGCATCTAATAGACTGTAATTTTGTAATATAACATGAGGCTACTGAATTAGCATTGAACCAAGGTATTAGTGAATTATCATCAAGTTCACACAATAATCAATTCAAACAAGATGCGTTTCTTGGGATTATACCTGTCCAAATATTCGGAACATCAATATCATCAATATAACAAAAGTATAAGAAGCCACATTATTCATAATCCATTAATAATGCAGCTCATCTTAAGCTCTGTGCATTAAACCCACTCTAGTTATTATTTAGAAAGTTAAGACTAATACTTTTTCAGCCACAATCAATCAAATTGTCAATGTAGCTGGGGATTTTCCTTTCCTGGTTCACTTATTACCAGGTAACTGGTAAGACTAGTAATGAGCCCAATATCCTTTCTCGGTGAACTTGATTTATGTCCAAAAAAGTAAAATCCGAACTCATAGTTGCTTGCAGTTAACACTTGAACATTATCATATGATATACCATGTAAAAAAATGAGCAATTGAGTATGCAGTTACGTGTTGAAAGCCAAAACACATGACTCATACAGAAATAGCAACTCGCACTTCATGAAAAAAGAGTGAATCAATGGAGTACTTACAGCATCTTCCATGGTAGCACGCCATCCCTGCATGGAAGACAAACCGTAGCGAAGCCTGTCATTCTCACCATCATCAGAGGCCTTCTCCGTTTTAGGGGCGCTGAGGTATATACCCATCTTCAACTGCAACCGAAACGGAGTAAAAATGAATTAGAAGCAGGAAAAACAGAAAGATTACCATATGTCCTCTCTGCTCTTCTTAAGGGAAGAAAAAAAAATCTTCAAACACCCCATAATCTAGCACCGATTTGAATGCAATCACCTATTCAGATCACCAAGCAATCCTATATCCAGGATATCTGAAGCCTCAGAATCTCAAAAAATCTTTATCCACAAAAGAAAACAAAGGAGACGAACAGGCATGATACATGCAATATACATATCAGAAGAGCAATAGACGCATCCAATTCCTCGCGAAATCGAACATCAAAACCGCAATGATTGAAACAACCATGTACAAACAAAGCAGCTATTCACAATAAATCAATAATGAAGATGGAAAAAGCCACGTTTAAGAGTTCTAGGGTTCTAGGGAGAGAAGGAGTAGGCGTACAGAGTGAGCGATCTATATCTGTGGTGAAAGGATGAAACAGAATGAATGATCCCAAACAGTTTCAGTTGCTCTGCCTCTGATGTAAGGAAAAGCAGCTTTGTGTTAAACCAGCGGCTCCCACGCGCGGTGCACGCATCCCCTTTTCTTTTTGGAGCAATTTCTAACCTTTATCTTTTTTAACATTGGATGAAATGCTAGAGTGAACTTTTCACTGAACTTGTTGGTCAAAAAAACCTTTTCACCAAACTTAGATGCTCCCTTTTATCTTTTTTTTTTAAGAATCTCAAGTTTTTTTTGGGGACAATTTTTTTTGGCCAGAGGGGATAATTTGTTGTTAATGGTGAATAATATTGTATATCTAATTTTTCATTTTTATTACTAAATAATATAAATACAAGTATAATGAACCCGTTCAACATTGGCTTGATTTAAAAAATTTTATATATATGCTCATTGAATCATGCTACAAAGCAATAAAATATATAGCCCAATGCAAACTAAATATAGTAAATCATTATACTATTAATAAGACAAATTAGTCAAACTGACTTTCAACAAAAATGATCTAATAGTAAATTATCAACAAAATAATAAAATACTTGTTACTTTAATTTAAATTAGAAAATATTCATAGATATCATCAAAGTTCTAACATATTTGGGTGGCTGTGTGTATAGAAAAGTTAAGTTAGGAGAAGTATGTTATCTTAATTTCAATACCTAACAATATGTATAGAAAAATCTTATTAGAAGAAGTGAAATTCACCTGGATAATTTTTATACTTCATCTCGAATTGATTAGTTTTCAGTTATTGGCCGAAGATATTCTTGATGTAAAAAAAAAATACTATGTACAATTTTTAATATAATATTTTTTTCTTAATTGTGTTACTTTATTTTTAAGTATAACCTATAAAAATGTCAAAGCCTAAAATTTTCAATAAAAAACATGTAAGCTTTAATATTTGTTTAATGTTTGATGTGTTTAAAATTTTCAAAAGCAAATGCAAAACCCAATTTATGTATAGCTCAAAAATTTATAATGTCTGGAGGTTAATATATGCTTTCAGAATGTTTTGCCCTCTCTTATTGAAAGACGGTGTTTGTTGGTTGCCATTGAAGATGTATCTTCGGTGATGAAGGGGATGGGCTCGTTTGAGCAGGTCTCGAACTATTATTTTCTTTGGCCATATTCAACATTTTCCGTACAGACAGAACTAGTCATTGTATTGCGAAGTTGAAAGCACGTTCTTTTGATTTTCAGTTACTAAAAAAACAAGTTTTAGTAAAATTGATTTTGTAATGTAATGATAAAATTTAGTTTTGGACCAATATATTTATATTTAGATAATTTATTTGAAAATTAGTTTTTACAAAATTTATAATTTTTTTTAAATTGAGTTTAAACTCTATTTCATAATTAATTAAATTTATTTGAATTAAAATTTAATATGTATTTATTTAATTGAGAATATAATATATCTCATGTAATATTTTTTTACAGGTTATAGTTCATGTAGAATAAAATTTTGAAGGGACATTTTAGTCATTAGATAAAAGAAATTTTATGAAAATTTTATTTTTCTAATTTTTTTTATTTTTTCTCATTTTTATTAGTTTATTTTTATTTAATTTTAAAATAAATACAAATGAGAATGAAAAAATAAAGTGGAGAACCAACCTACAAGCTACTTTTGATTTAACAGAGTTAACTTGATTTTAAATGTGCTCCATTGTGGTAGCCAAAAATATCCAAAAATATAATAAACTAAGTTTTGAGCTAAAACTTGGTTTCAAAATAAGTGAAACCAAAGAGACCCACTTGCTGATTTTTCTAATGTGGCACATGGGAAGGGGGGGCCTATGAAGAAAGTGGATCGATCTACTGGGTCAAAACCTAAGCAAATCCATAATGGATCAAGGAATGAGCGTGGGTCAAAGGGAGTGACAGCTGTTGGGCTAAGAGATGGGAATGGGGCTTCTGTGGCAGAGCTTTTAATGGGTAGAGAGAGATTGGGCTTGAATAGGGGTCATGTGCCAGACATTGGAGGATTAAAAGGAGAGCAGCCAAAATGTAATCACGTCCACAAGAAGCCAAAGTCCCATGCACAACAAATGAGACTAGTTTCGAAAAAGGGTGGTCTGAGTGAAGACAATAACATGACTAGTGGCGACCATGATCCTATCGACCCAGGCTCAGGAGGTGAGGTTGGGTTTTCCGTCCACTTAAATCCGTTACCAGAGGAATCGAGCGATGAAGTTGTCACGTCGGATGTGGTGGTGCCGGAGGAACAAGGCCATTGAGTGCTTAGTTATGCTTTATTTCTTATTCACTCGGTTTATATGGATAGAAGCAAAAAGATGAATTTGTTGATATGGAATATTAGAGGGATTGAAGGACATGGTGTGGCGCGTTTACTAACTGATCTTCATAAGAGGTTTAGTTTTGACTTTCTTGCACTTTTAGAGCCTAGACAAAGAGGGGATAAGGCAAATATTCTTGCTAAACGTTTGGGGTTTCAAAATGTTGAAGTTGTTGAAGCGGTGGGTTTTAGCGGTGGAATATGGTGCTTCTGGGATGAGGGGGTGGATTTTGCTATATTGTCAAAGCATCCGCAAGTACTGCATGGGCAGTTTATGGGAGGCAGTAGTAAAGCTTGGGCCCTATCAATCGTTTATGGGCATCCTCAAGCTGTATTGCGTAGGGATTTATGGAACAAATTGCGAAGTTTGGAGGGACTTGGAGGGACATGATGGTGTGTGTGAGGGGATTTTTATGCAACTCTTAGAGATGATGAAAGACATTCGAGGGCACATAGGTCAAGAGGATATGATAGAGAGTTTTTGAATTGGGTACAGCATAGCCAAATGTCGGAGCTGGAGTTTAATGGCCCCAAGTTCACTTGGAACCGGGGAACGAGCTATAGTAGACTAGATAGAACCTTGGCATCATCACGATGGGTAGAAGAATTCCCACAGGCTTCGATTACTCATCTTCCTAAGTATAAATCTTATCATTGCCCTTTGCTACTTAAGCTTGCTGCTGAAACGAGTTTACAGAGACATCATAAACCCTTCAGGTTCTTTGCTCCATGGGTTATGCATGAGAAGTTTAAGGACTTTGTAAAGGAGAAATGGTGTGGGACGCTTGCATGGGAAGAACAGGTAGAGGTATTTACTCGAGAAGTGGGGGTGTGGAATAAGGAGGTGTTTGGGGATGTCAATAAGAAAAAGAGCAGAATATTATCTCGTCTTGAGATAATTAATACATGGTTAAGAGATGACCCGATGAGTGAGCATTGGTGTAAGGCGAGAGACAAGGCGTGGAAAGAATTAGAGGCTATTTTGGTTCAAGAGGAAGTGATGTGGTTACAACAGTCTCGTTGTAACTGGTACACCAGCGGGGATAAAAATACTAGGTACTTTTTTGGCATGACTAATAGCAGAAGAAGGCGTAATACTATTGAGGCCCTTAGAAGAGAAGATGGTGTGTGGTTATACAAACCGAATGAAATTATGACCATGGGTACTCAATTTTTCATGAAATTATATACTGAAGAGACTGAATGCCCCCATTTGATTGATTTTGGGGGCTCGTTCCCAGACGTTGATACGAGTTTGCTTAATTCACTGAAGTGACATGTTAGCAGTGAAGAAGTGAAACAAGCTGTGTTTAGTATGGGGCCACTTAAAGCACTAGGGCCCGACGGGTTGAATCCTCTGTTTTTTCAAAGCCAATGGAGTGTTGTTGGTGAGTCAGTGGTGAATCTTGTTAAGCAGATATTTTCTAGTCCGAGCGAGGTTAAGAGAGTTAATGGCACAAATATAGTTCTTATACCTAAGGTCGATGCGGCAGAATATATCACAGAGTTCCGCCCTATAAGCTTGTGTAATGTGGTGTATAAGGTTGTTACTAAGATACTTGCTAACAGGTTGAAAACTATCATGCCAAAAGTGGTCTCTCGCAACCAATGCAGTTCTGTGCCAGGGAGACATAACTCTGATAACATTATCATTGCTCAAGAAATAATACATTGTATGCGGACTATGAAGAAGAAGAAGAAGGGCTTTATGTCATTAAAGATAGATTTGGCAAAGGCTTACGATAGAGTAAGATGGTCTTTTGTGAATGATTGTTTACAGGAGTTGAGGTTACCACAAGAATACAGAGATCTTGTTGGAAAGTGTGTGTCGACTGCTAATATGCAACTTTTATGGAACGGAGACAAAGGAGTGTCATTTACTCCTTCTCTTGGTCTTCGCCAAGGGGATCCACTCTCGCCCTATTTATTTGTTCTCGTTATGGAGAAGCTTGCTCACTTGATACAGGCTGAAGTGAATAATGGCAATTGGATTCTGTTTTGGCTTAGGAGAAATGGCACTGTAGTTTCTCATCTTTTATTTGCTGATGATCTGGTGTTGTTTGCAGAAGCTTCCATGGAGCAAGCAGGGCTTATAAAAGCTTGTTTGGAGGACTTCTGTGAAGCCTCAGGGGAAAAGGTCAATAATGCGAAGTCTCGTATTTTTTTCTCTACAAATGTCAATCACACTCACAAGAGGGAGATAAGTGAGTTCTTGGGTTTTACGCCTACGGATGATCTCGACAAGTATCTTGTCGTTCCGTTGCATCATGAGAGGGTCACTAAGCATACGTATAAGTACATTTTGAACAAGATGGAGAGTCGTCTTACTAACTGGAAGGCTAACACGCTGTCCTTAGCAACTCGACACACGCTTGTGTCATCGGTTTTTTTTACGATACCTCCCTATGCTATGCAATCAGCCATTTTGCCTGCAACTACGTGTGATGAAATTGATAAAAAATGTCGTGCATTCCTGTGGGGTAGTTCAGAAAGTTCCAAGAAAGTTAGTTTGGTGGCATGGAGGGACGTTTGTAGGCCAAAGGCAGACAGGGGGGTTAGGTCTTAGGCATGCAAAATATCAAAATCACGCATTTATGATGAAGCTGGGTTGGGGGATGATTAAGAGACGTGATGCTTTATGGGTTAGATTCCTGAGAGAGAAGTATAAGTGTGGTGATGATGTTTTGCCTTCTGTCAACAAGCGGAGGTGTGGATCACAAGCATGGAAGGGGATTAAGAATGCATGGGATGATACTGTGAGAGGTTTAGTATGTAAGGTGGGAAATGGGGAGAAGGTTCGTTCCTAGAAAGACTCTTGGCTCCCCAGTCGTGAGAACTTGCTCAATTATGTCTCTTGTAAAGTACCAGCTTTTCTTGCTAATGAAACTGTTAGCAAATATATAACGCCGAGCGGAGGATGGGATTGAGATAGGTTCCAAGGATACTTACTTCAGGAGCTTCTCGAGGAGATACGTGCTTATGAAGGAAGTTTACATAGGCAACAGAGAGAGGATGTGATCAGATGGACGTGGTCGAGTTTAGGAGAATTTACCACTCAGTTTGCACACCAGAGTTTGTATCAGTATTCGCTAATAAATGAAAGAAGTCTTTGGAGGAAGATATGGAAGCTGAGAATACCGCAGCGGGGTAAGTCGTTCTTATGGCTTTGTATGCGAAGCAGGCTCCTCACGAATGCGGAACGAGTAAGGAGAGGTATGAGTGGAAATGAAGGGTGCCCATGGTGTGAGGGGTGCAAGGAGAATATCTTGCATGTACTACGTGACTGTTAAGTAGCTCATGTTTGCTGGTTGTCGTGTTTACCTTCAGAGATGTGTAGTTATTTTTTCTCTTTTCGAGATCACGTGGATTGGATTAGATGGAGCCTTAACCAGAGAATGGAGATAAATGGTGTAGCTTGGGAAATTTGGTTTATGCTCTTATGTAGGCAACTGTGGGTAAGCCGCAATTATCGCTTGTTCCGAGGATGTAATGTTAGTGCTCACGAAATTCTGGCACAGGTGAAGGCTCGTTCGAGATGGGCTAATATGAGCATGCAGCACGGTCTTGTTACGGGCGAGCAAGAAGAGAGGTGGCAAGCACCGCCTGTTGGTGTAGTGAAGTTTAATGTGGATGGAGCTTGCACCACGTCAGGTTGGTCGGCATGCGGAGGGATTGCTAGAGGACATGATGGTGCAGTGTTAGGTGGATTCATTTTCAATATTGGTCGAGGTAATAGTTTTCAAGCTGAGTTATGGGGAGTGTTATGGGGGCTGAAAAGGGCATGGGATGTGCAATGGAGGCAAGTGATTGTGGAAACGGATTGTATGGAGGTGGTAGAGGTTTTGAGGAGGGAAGTTAGTGACGAACACCTCGAATGGGAGCTAATAATGCAGATAAAAGAGCTACTTGGACGTGCATGGGAAGCTAGCGTTGCATGGTGCGGCCGTGAGTTGAACCAGGTGGCAGATCGACTTGCACGAACGGCACTGGGTACAATTTCTATAATTGATTTCTTCATTGAACCTCCCTATTTTATTAATGATGATCTGACTAAGAACAGGGCTACTAACGTAGCGATGTAGGTTTTAGTGCTTTTCTTTCATAAAAAAAAAAAAGAGACCCCTGTTGCTTTTTGAGATTTTTGTAGTTGTTATTATTTTGGTGATGTTTTGGAGTTGTTTTTGTTGTTTGGGAATTTTTGTTTTGATTTTCTTTTATTAATAAAAATATATTTTATTGGTCAAAAAAATTTATAATGTCTCACGTTCACAATGGAGCTCACCAAAACATGAATGCCCAAACTAGAAAAGCCCACCATTCATTTGAAGTGAAATGTTAATTTCACGGTTTGGGATGCAAAATAGAATATAAGGGAAAAAAGATAATAAAAATATTTTTATTAATAAAATAATTTTTGTACTTTATTTTATAAAATATTGAAAAGAGTTGAATAATAATTAAGAAAACATGATAAATAGTGAATAGCTTTCACTTTCCATCTCTTTATTCATTGTGAAACCAAGCAACAAGCATTCCCTCTTTTAATGGAAAAACCATGCATTGCCTTTAAAAAGGTCACAACGCAGATGACAATCAAACACATGTTTTTTGAGCAAAATACATTAAAAAAAAAAAAGAAATTACTGAAATGCTACACTAATAATTTAAATAAAACATTAATAATTAAAATGTCAAAATTTTCAAAAGAACCCCTCCAAAGGACCAGAGCTAGGATTTAGCCTTTGATCCCTTGTCTACTGTCTACTGGTAACACTTCATACACTCACAAAAAGAATAAAAAAATAAAGGAACGGAGTTCAAAAGAGTTGTGTTTCTAAGTTAATGAGCTCTCTTATTTATAGGTAGAAAAATACATCTTTTTTAATATCCCTATATATGAGCAAGATTTGACTTTACTATAAAATCATGCTAAATGTTGAGAATATACTTAAAAGAAAAAGATTATTTCTCAATAATGGGCCAAATAGAAAAAGGTACTGGCCCATTCAAGACGTACCTCAAATAAGTCCAGCAATTCACAACCTCTATCGATGGGTCAGACCAACAGGGCAACTCGGATCAACCCATTTTTTCAATTGCCTTTTTTGTTTGGGGGCCAAACATTTTAGTCAACATCTGACTCCACCTATCACTTTCTATGTCACATTTTCAAATGCTCCAAAAAGCAAATGTAGTGATAATAATAATTATTATTATATTTATAATAAAAGAAAACATGCGAGGAACAGTTCACCCATAAAAATAATGAAAGCATGCATTGAATGCTCACATCCAAATGAGGACAGGGAATCATTATATTCTGCTTCAATGAATTCACAAGGCAAAAAGATCTTGATGAATGTACATGGAATACAATTAATTGGATTGTGTTTGGCTTTCTCGATCAGTGCTTTTGGGCTAAAATAAGTATTTATTAACTTCTCATAATTGAATCCAAATATACCCTAATCTTTTTCCCACTCTTCACTCTCCATCCCAACATCTATGAACCTTTAACTTTTTAAAATATATATATATATAGGGAAATGAAATCCCACCTTGAGACCCATGGTGGAACAAAAGAGCTAAGAGATCTATGCCAAATACTTTTTCATTACCTATAATTTGCAATGGCATTTCTTAGTTCCTGGCAAAAAAAAAAAAAGGTATTTCTTAGTTAAATTTTGTAAATAGGTGCATCCTCTTGCATATGGTATTTTTAAGTTAAAATTTTAAATAGGTGTATCCTCACGCATCTCCATCAAGTTCCTTTTTTCTTTTACTCTCTGAACTTTGTATGGCACGTTTCGTTGTTACAATGAAAAAAGTAAGCAACTAAAATGTGAACTCTTTAGAGAGCAATGGGTGTGCAAATGTACTTTCAATCCCTTCAATTTATTGAAAAGTCAAGTAGGATTCATCATCCCAACACACAGATTTATGTTTTTCGATTTCAATTCAAGGTTGAATGAATCCATAAGATAAGACGGTGGTGATGAAGAGAGGAGAGGAGTGATGATTGATTGATTGGGCGGGTGGAGTCAGCGGAAGAAGGACACAAGCGGGAGTGGGGGAGGGCCGGGAATTAAGAGGAGGGCCACCGACGACAGCCCATCCAGGCGGCGATCACCCCGCCAAAGCCCATTCACTCTGACGCGTGTCAGGCCAACCTCCCTCACCCCACCAACCACCCAATCTCCATATTTGTAGGACCCACCCAAATCCCTCAGGAGACTAGAGTTGGAGTTGGTGCAGCCGTGTCGGAATGAATCAACCCCCAGTCCCCGTCCACACCCACGCTCTTTTATAAATTATATACTTATAATATACTTTCTTAGTACTCTCCCTGCCCAACACCTACATGTCTCTTTCCCTCACCAAAGCCCCCTTTCTTTTCCCTCTATGACATCGATGACCCACTTCTTACCCTCCTCCTTCTCCTTAATCAATGTCTCTTAATCTCATACGTCACCCTCATTAATTAATTAATTAATCAAAATTATTAATATAAAAAAAAATCTAATCTGCAATGACTCATGCATCTTCCTTTTCCTTATAACCTCTCCCTCCATTCTCTCTCTTTCACACCAACCGCACCTTAACAACTTGTTCCTTTCTGGTTGGTAATCCTCCCTTCTCTTCCCAATCCATTTCCTTATTCGGCTTTCAAACCCTTCACCTCTCTGCCTTCCATTCATTCATTTCTTCTCAGGTTCTTACTTCGACTCTCATTCTTTATTTTCAAATAAAATCACTACTTTCGTCGTTCCAAAATTCTGCCTATATTATTATATATCTCTACATGTTGCATATATAGGAGAAAACGTGCGATTGTCGTGAAGAAATAATGAACTATCTTTTCTGCTTTTATTGTTCTATAGATCGGTTGTCGCATCCAGAGAAAGTGAGCAACGAGGAGGAGGATGGTGATAAACGTGAAGGAGTCGACCATGGTGCGGCCGGCGGCGGAGACGCCGCGGAGGGCGCTATGGAATTCCAACGTCGACTTGGTGGTGCCGAATTTCCACACGCCGAGCGTGTACTTTTACAGGCCGACGGGCGGGTTGAGTTTCTTCGACGCCAAGGTTCTGAAGGAGGCTCTGAGCAAGGCTCTGGTGCCTTTCTATCCAATGGCTGGGCGGCTTCGCCGGGACGAGGACGGCCGCATCGAGATTGACTGCAACGGCCAAGGCGTCCTTTTCGTGGAGGCCGACGCCGGCAAAGTCATCGACGATTTCGGCGACTTCGCTCCAGCGCTTGAACTGCGGCAGCTCATCCCAGCCGTTGATTATTCTCGCGGAATCGAAACTTATCCACTGTTAGTGTTGCAGGTACGTTTCCGTTAGCTCACTCTATTTGTCATTCTTTCTACATTTTATTTCACCTTTCAAAAGATTCAATGAATTTTATGATTCTTCAGTTTCTGCTAATCAATTCCTTCACCGCCTCAGAACATATTGCACCAACAGATCTTAGGTGCTTAGTGATTTTAGTTTAAATTTGAAGCTTTTTGCTTGGCACGTCAAACGTATTAGGAAAGGAAGTACTTGCTCCCTTGAGAAGTCAAAATATAAGATATCTCATTGGATTGTAAGTATATTAATTTTTTTTTTCTTCTCATCTATAATTTACATGTGGGAAATAAATGTTATAAAAAGCATATAAAATAATATAGTTAATAAGAATAAATAGTAAAATATACTTAAATTTCCTAATAAATTTAATAATAAATTTTTTTTTAAGATACAAGGTAATGAAAATGTTTTATATTTAGGATATGAGGAAATGTATTAGTAATAATTATTTATCAGGTTAATAATTACTGTTATTGAAATAGGCTTAATACCTGTTGATAGTTAAATTGTGCCCAAATATTAGCATATTGACAATTGACAAATTAATTTCGACACATTGCAACCCATCAACGAGCACAATGCGATTAATTTTTTAATGTTAGTGAACCGTGCCTTAGAAGTTTTTAATTGAATTCACACCCTTTATAAAGTACTACAACTAGCCTATTACTTTTTTTTTGGCAGATGGCCTACTAGGATCTAAAAATAATAATTGCATATAATTCTCTTTTGATCAGTCATCAATTTATTGATTCTTTTTAAATAATTTATTTCACATATTACTATTTCATAAAAATTAAAATTGTATCTAATTTTTTTTAATAAAAACGAAACTCTTTATATGTTTACTTTGCCATTAATTTTTTTCTCAGTGGAATGCTGATATTTATTTGAGAAGTGATTAGTGAATTTTTTGGATAAAAGAAGTAATTAGTGATTCCATTTGTTGTTAAAATAAAAAAATATTTCATGTTTTTATTTTGGAACTCATCAGAGCACGTTTTCGGCAAAAAAAAAAAGAAATTAATCACCTGTTCCAACTCATGGAAATAGTTCCAATATTATATTGCGGACCTAAAACCCTCTCCTATTTCTTGCCAAACATGATTAAGTTTACTTGTTGGGGCACACTATATATTATCATATTTTATACCAAATAATAATAATTACCCTGGTCCACGTGGATAAAAGGCATACTATTTTCACTAATTACATTGATATAGCCGTATAGGAACTGGTATCTATCTTCATAGTTAAAGTAAAAAGGACAAAACTCATAAATTTCTTAACATCTTTAAATTTTAGTAACTACGAATTTGTAAGACTTCTAAAACATGCACCTATGGAGATATATTGTGATTGTTGGCATAAAATTTCTAAAAGGTTTGAATGACTCAAAGTTGTGTATACTTACTTCATTTCATGTAGGAATTAAGAAAGAAAAACTATACAGAATAATTTGGAGGCCACTTATATCTAGATAAAGTAAAGACTCCCTAGTTTTTTTTAAAAGAGTAAGATGATTAAGTAAAATTAGATAACGGTCTTTTTTTTTTAAATTAATCAACATTCTAAAGCTACCTTAATTATATCACTTTAATCACAATATTAAAGAGATTGGGATATTTACATAGTGAATTTATGAAGAGCATTTAAAAAAAATTATAAATGCTTCACTGTCTTTTTTAAAAGGTCTTATATAAAAACATATCTAAAGCTTTTAGAAAAGATCTTATTAGAAGGAAGGAATGGAGTAAAAAAAATAAAAAAACATGATGTTAGTCATAAATCTTGCATTTCTATAATTGATGATAGCTGAAAATGATTCTCGTTTATAAGACTTGAAAAAAAAATCAATGAATTGGCTTTTGTGGACTCTTCATTATGCGCAGTGAGAAAGGAAACGAAGTTACGCGTGTACCTTCCTTGGCCTGCTTTTAACGAGTTTGGTCATGCATTTCCTTCATTGAGCAATTTTTTTTTCTTTTGGGATGCAACTTCATTGAGCAATTATTTGGAAGCCTGCCGTGAAAATGACAAACATATTATTAAACGGCACCCTAAGCCTAAACAAATTGTAGGTTTCTTTTTAAATGACTGCCATGCATGCCATGGGTATTCTTAATTTAATCACTGTGTTGAAGGGAGATTATATCCTTCAGTGGGTTAATCTTAAGGCTGAACTATTATATTAGAATTGTCATAGCAGATTACCTTGGTTTATATGGATTGATCTATCGCACCTGGCAAAATGGATTGAGTTAGTATAAATAATTGAAAGAAGGTGTGCGGTCCGTGTCCAAAGAGTGTGTTGGTAAAACGAATCAGTCCTATGAGTATTCAACTTAACTCAGCTTGGATTCTATGAGAGTAATATGGGATAACAATTCTAAATCCATGTTTGTAATATGCACAATAAAATCTTGTAACATTTTTTCAGGTTACATATTTCAAATGTGGAGGAGTCTCACTTGGTGTTGGTATGCAACACCATGTAGCAGATGGGTATTCAGGTCTCCGCTTCATCAACACATGGTCAGATATGGCTCGTGGCCTTGATCTCACCCTCCCTCCCTTCATCGACCGGACCCCTCTCCGGGCTCGGGACCCTCCTCGACCTGTTTTCGACCACATTGAATACAAACACCCTCCAGCCATGACCACTCCCTCGTTGCCACCAACAAAACCAGGTACAGACCCAGCAGCTGCAGTACGTATTTTCAAGCTGACTCGAGATCAGCTCAACCTTCTGAAATCCAAGTCCAAAGAAAACGGCAACACAATCAACTATAGCTCATACGAAATGTTGGCTGGCCATGTATGGAAAAATGTGTGCAAGGCACGAGCCCTACCCCATAATCAAGAGACCAAATTGTACATTGCAACCGATGGAAGGTCGAGATTGCAGCCACCCCTACCACCAGGTTACTTTGGCAATGTGATATTCACAGCCACACCAATGGCTGTGGCAGGTGACCTCATGACAAGGCCAACATGGTACGCTGCAAGCAGAATTCACAACGCCTTGGTGCGAATGGACAATGAGTACTTGAGGTCAGCGTTGGACTACCTAGAGCTTCAACCTGATCTAAAGGCTCTTGTTCGTGGAGCTCATACTTTTAAGTGTCCAAATCTTGGGATCACTAGCTGGGTTAGGCTGCCAATACACGATGCTGATTTTGGGTGGGGACGGCCTATTTTCATGGGACCTGGTGGGATTGCTTACGAGGGATTGTCTTTTATATTACCAAGCTCAACAAATGATGGCAGCTTGTCTGTGGCCATTGCTCTGCAGCCTGACCATATGAAAGTGTTTAAGGAATTGTTGTATGACATTTAAGGTGGTGTTTTCTTTCCTAGTTATTCCATTTTTTAGTACTTCCAATGAACCTTATACATAATTGAGACTGATAAATGATTCAGCAAAGTGTGATAATCTGTACACATATTGAACTTTTATGTCACATTCGCGCTAGGCTTTTGAAGAATGACTAGCGGTGAAGTGATTCGCTTAACTCTTTTCAATTTTAAGTTTTTCCATACTAACATGATTGTTCTATATTTTTCTGAGATGGTTCAAATTTACAAGTTTCCTATAATATAAAATGTCAAGTCTGCTTTGAAGCTGTGTTGTTAATGTATCTTCCCTCTAATTTCAATTTTTCTATACCTGTATCAACTCGTTGTTGACTAGACTCCCTTCTTTTTCAGGAAAATGCATATTAAATTCTAGAACATAATTGTATCTTAGAATTTAGAATGGTTTGACACTCGGGTCGCTGGGAACTCTGTTTTGTGCTTCGCCAAGAGAATATCATAGGCAGAGATAAGAGGTTCAAGCACATATTCATATTGAAAAAATTCAACTTCATATGAAAATTCTGGGAATTTTAAATGGGGCAATCAAAATGCTAAGTGACAAAGAAAGATGCTCCTGGAGGATCCAAAAAAGAAAAACGCCAACAATGGGGGCAATAAACAAACAAAATCAACATGAGAGCAAAGTTTTCTTTGTTTAGAACCCCCAGAGAGTTAGTTGAAGCGATAAATGAAGATCAGAGCTAAACTTAATGCAAAAAGAGTTGAAGTTGAGACGCGAAAAAAGGTACTTCTAATGAAGAATTTGCAGAGCTTCGAGTGGGATGAGGATGACGATTAATATTTGCACCACCGTAAGATCCTGCCGTTCCTCCACCGCGTGCTTTTCATAGAGTATCAGATAGCTCATTTTTCCTTTGTTCAAATTTCTCGTCCAACCTCGTCTTGTCCTTCATGTTTCCATATAATCTCTCTATAATTTAATTTGTGAAATCAATGAATAGGATGATCACGAATTTAGGAGACATCAAAGGCATATGCAAGTTTGAAAAGCTAGAGGAAATCTTACCAAGGAATTCCTGTAGCTGCCCGCTGCTATGGTTCAAGCCTCTACTTTCCGAAGTGAAAAATGTGTGGAAATGGGAGTTTGATATGGTTTGAGCATTTGAAACAGAAACAGCACGAGAAATCTTGACACCATCTTTGGGGTTGAAAAATGGCGAATTGTTGTTTGTGTATAAAGTGGTCCTCTGCTTTAGTTTGAATGAAGGAGATAGGCTAGCAATATGGAACGGTTTGGTTGGCTGAGGGAGGAATACTTGGGTGCTTTTGAAGTACACGTCACTTGAACTCTCCCGAATCAAAATTAACCATGTCAAATGTTTTTAATTTTTTGTGTCAATTATTTGATTTATGATATTTGAATATTAGAAAAGAGAGAGAGAGAGAGAGAGAGAGAATAGAGCTCCCAATGACTCTTCATTTTTCGTGTTTTCCCATCCACTTTTTACTTTTACCTCTCATCTACAGTTCCACCACACCATCCGTGGAGGAAACACAGCACAGAAAGAATCAGGAATATTGCAGATAATGGTGTGATGCACAGGGGAGGGAGCAATTCAGTACTCTCACTAAATTGAAAAAGACAAAAGTTGAGAGGAATTGCCGAAAAGTCGCGTGTAATTTTTTTGAAAAAAAAGAGGTAATAGGATTAGATTTGTTTACAAGTCATATGTTCCCCATCTTTAATTTTACAGGATAAGTGATGGACAGGGACCCACAAGGGAGAGAAGAGCCGATCACAGTTCACTCACGAGTCACGACTACAAAAGGATAAAAGTTGTGAGGAATAGGTTTGTTTGTACTAATATATATATATATATATATATATAATATTATAAGTTTTCAGCATGGAAAGAATCAATTGATTCTGTTCTTTTAATGGTTTTTATCTTGCTCTCTTGGCAGGAGTTTTTTGAGTTGTGATTTGTGTGAGTTTAGTGATCACCAAAGAAAACTTGAGTAAATTTTTTTTTGTCAAAAATTTTGAATAAATTGATTGAGATTTTTTATGTAGTTTTAAAAATGGCCAATAAATTCGGTGAAAGAAAATAACCATAGAAAACTAACTGTCTTAAGAACAGAGGATTAAATCAACTATTGTTATAGATTAGTTTTATACACATTTTTAATTATTTTTAATATTGCGCATATTGGACAAATATAATAATTCACAAGTTGCAAGTGAATCACAGCATGACAAAAGAGATAATTGTAGTGTTAAAAATATTTACATGGGCCAAGTTGTTAACAATGAAGAGCAGGCCTATGCCTTATATACCAAGCATGCATATCAGTTAGGTTTTTTGGTAAGAAAATGGAAACAAACTTATTTTTCTGGAAGTAATAAGATTTGTACGAGAGCGTATGTATGTTCAAGTTTTACTGTTTAATTAGATGGTTCATAGAAGATCACTAAATTGGCAACTAATCATAACCATAAGTTTGTAAAACCAAAGCATAGACACCTAATGCATTTTGCTAAGAATATTCCTACCATTAAAGATGATCTTATTAGTTTTATGATGAATGCTGAAATTAGAACAAAGGATATGTGGAGTTATTTGGGAAAGGAAACTCATGGCTTAGACAATATTGGATTTTCAAAAAAGGATTGTTCTAATTATGTCAACAGGCAAAAGTTAAATTAATAGAAGTTGGGGATGATAAGAGTTTAGTTAAGCATTTACAAAGCCAGCAAGTTGAAAATCCAATGTTTTACTATAGTGTTCAACTTGATAAAGAATTACATTTGACTAATGTCTTTTGGAGGGATGGGAGATTTTACTTCATTATAATTGTTTTGGAGATATAATGGTTTTTAACACTACTTATCATACTAATAAGTATGATTTAATTTCTAGAGCATTTGTTGGGATAAATTATCATTGGTAAAATGAAATGTTTGGCTGTGCTTTTTTGATAAATGAATCAATAGAGTCCTTTGAATTGTTTTTTGGACAATTTCTGCAATGTATGGATAATCAATGGCCAAAAACTATTGTTATTGATCAAGATGCTGTCATGGCTAAAGCAATTGAAAGAGTATTTCCTAATACAAGATATCGATTGTGCTTATGATATATATCTAAGAATGATCCATCTCATTTTGGATTCCTCAACTCCAACTATGATTTTTAATGATTATTTCAATCATTCATAAAAAAAGACACTTTACAATTTCAATTCACTATAATATTGATTTACAATACTTTGTTACAATATTTTACACTCACATATCAACTCAAATCCTTGCAACTATGTCATTTTACAATAAAAAATTATTTCAATCATTTTGCAATAAAAATTATGAATTCTTATACAATTACACTTAGCAACAAATTATTAATTACATATTACAAAAACTTCTTACAAAAAAATTAATTGAAATATAAATTTGTTTATTACCAAATAATAGAAATACTTATGCTATTAATTTCATTCAAATCACAAAAAATATTAATTTTTAGAAAAGAAAAAAGGCCAAATGGATTGACTATATAAGTTCACGCCATATTACCAACTCTATTGAGTGAGGCATATGGAATACATATGTTTAGAACACCATTTTGTCATCATTAAAATTAAGAGGTGAAATTGTTTCTAAAATAGCTTCTAATGGCATTGCTTCTTTACTACTTCCAAGAGGAAAAATAAAACATTTACAATTTTATATGTCACTTTCTTTGAATAAAGGTATAGTATGCAATACTCTTATTTGTAAGACTACGCTAACTTTGTGTATTATCATTGTAAAAATAGAATTTAAATATTTAAAAATACTTACATTATATGTAAATGAGATCCGCACATTGTGCGGGTGCTCTACTATTGCAACAAATGTAATTTTTTAAAAAATAATTCCATTAAAAAAATTTAACACTTTGATTTAAGTTTAATTATTCTGAAAATCATAATATTAAATTATATTAAAATTAATTTCATTTAAAGAAATTAAACAATGAGAAAGGTAACGTACATTGTATAAAGAAAAAAAAAAGTAACACACATCAAAATATTGTCACACTTAATACATAAAAAAGGTAACCTATATACTTACATACACTCATTTCTCAACAATGACCAGTTGATTTAAATCATACATATTGCTTGCCATCTAATATATTCACATTATATATTCAACTTCTTTACTCACCAAAAAAAAAATTCAACTTCTTCTATAATTTTATTGCCACACTTAATCAAAATTATTATTGAAAACTGGTAAATGATAATGAATAAAATTCTATAGGTGAATGTAGGTGTACAACCCTTAGTCACCAATCAAAATTATAATTTCTTGATTTGAAATAAATATATAATTGATTTAATTTTGTTTCCAGTCTAGATAGACAAATTAAAATAACTAAGAGAAAAACTTGACGTAAGACTTTTTATAGCATTGAGTGACCACAACATTTTTTTTTTACCAGCAGTGACCATAAGACTTTGAGGACTATAACATGTTTGTATTTGGATATTTATTAGTATACATATATATATATCAAAATTAATCAATTATAATTATTTAAATATTATTTAACCTACAATTCAAGTGATTGAATTTTTTTAATGGCCAGAAAAATTGAACTGATTGAATTTATTAATCGGAGATTCGTTCACTTTTTTCAAAATTTTGTTTGACTTTTAAAATTATTATTTTATCTAATCTCAGTGCTTAAAAATCAGACACACAAATTCTCAATGCAAAATTGTTAAAATTGTCGATAATAATAACATTTAAATAAAGAAAACAAAAGCCCTCATTTTTTCTCATGAAAAAGGCACATTTAATGTTAAAATTAGTATCTAGTCAAAATATGTTAAAATTAGTGTATATATAACATAGTTAGTGTTCAACACCAGGTTATACCGCAAGCGTACGGGCCGAGGTATAATAAAGCGATGAGCGAGTATCGTTTCCACAGGGACTTAGATTAAAAAGCGGTCAAACATTGGACATCGCATTTCCGATTAATTTAAGCAAAGTAATTTAAAAGTTCACTGGTCAACTAACTTCGACTATGCAAGACAAGCGAATAAAATTAGCAACACGGACACTTAGAATTTAGGGAATTCAGGGAGGTCTAGGATTATTCATTCCCCTTGTACTTCATGAACGCCCACTTAAACTCTTTTTACAATTGTTCTTAATGCAAAATTATGTTAGTCAGGATACCAATTTAACTACTTGTGCTCTCTCGAATCTCCAAATAGCTATTAGTGCAATTAATTAGATAATCCCTTACTAGTTAATTAAACTCTTCGTCTTCAATCCAGATCCTAAGTAACTATATGAGGTTAGTGAGTATATCTCTACCCCACTAACGTAACTTGTCACTCAACAAAGCAAGATTTAAGTTCTCATATGACCCAACTCAAGTTCTCTATATAAGCTAACTTTCTCAAGCATAACTTAAATAAACTAAACAATCTTATTGATGGCCAAACAATAAGAAGCATTAGGATTAGAGCTAAATCAACATAAAGATTGCATTAATTACAATTATAATAGAGAAATGAATGTTCAATCCATACAAGGGTTCAGAATAATCCTAGAAATAGAACACTAGCCACTCATGTTCAATAATATCATCAAAACATATATCTCAATCAATATCATTATTGAACAAAAGTGAAACGAGGGGAAGTAAATGTGGGAAAATCAAGAAAGGATGCTGAAATCTGCTCAGAACTTCAAATCCTAGCTTCAAGCTCCTTCAAGGAATCAAATTCCAGCATACCCTAGCTCCCCAAACTGAGTTCTCTCCGTCCCCTCGTGCCCTAGCTCCGTCTCCTATTATCCCGTCAACTCCCCCTCAAATACTGCGTTCGAGTGAAGCTTTGCGTTTTGCTGACGAGGGGTTCGCGCCGCGGCCTCATGTATCATTCGGATGTGTTGTTTTGTTCACTGCTTGTCATGAGGCCGCGGCCTCATGTACCATAGCCGCGGCGTGGTGAGCTCCAGAAGCATTTTTCCTCCCTTCACCAGTTGTATTCACTCCTCTTCACTCCTCAGATCTCCAAGGGCTGTCTCCCAGGGCTGTATTCCAATGCTCTCCCATGGTTTCTACAAAAAAAGAAGAGATTTTAAAATCTTTCCTAGGTATAAAATAATGCATAATAAGATAAAAAAATATACTATTATGCATTATTAGGATTACATCCATAATTTCCTATCCTGAGTATCAAGTATGTACACATATGAATGCAAAACTCAAGAAAAATGTGCTGAAATGATGTAATTTGGTATGATTAACAGTTAGCAAACAAATTTTATATTCGGTTATTCAAAAGTTGGGGCTCCATTTAATGTGATCAGATTAAATTAAGAGTTTTTTTACTGCTAAGTTGAATTAAAAGTTGACTAATTTGTAAAATATTTAAATTAAATTAAATTAAAATTATCTTTTCAAATTCAAATTTCATTAATGTTGATTGCTATGATTTAAAATTTTTAAAATGATTTTTTATATATTTTACAATTAAATTAATATAAAACATATTATTAATCGAAATTTTTTGACTATTTTTTTATTAATTTTTTAATTTAATTATAGCAGCTTATCTCTTAAAGATTAATCACGAGCAAGTTTTAAGTGTCAGATTGAATATTATTTAATATTGACATTTTAACCTCCTCCAAAAAAAAAAAAAGAAAATTATTTTAATGTTAAAAAAATTTTACAAAATAAGACCAAGCTTGAAAAAGTTTTAATGACTTCCATCGGTGGCCCCCAAAAAAAAAAACTTCCCTCGCCACACGCCACACCCCCAAAAAAGGTCCCAGTGTATTATTTTTGTTTTCTTCCTCCCCAACAACTGACCACCTCTCTCTCAGTAATATATATATAATATAATATCATATTGTATAATAAAAAATTTCATGAATTTTATTAAAATGGAAAATGGATATTCTATTACTGTGTTGAAAACATTTAAGATTATTAAATATACATTTTTATTATTTTATGTTTTGAATTATTTTTTCTAATTTTTATACCATTATACATCATTCACTATCTATTGATCAGTTTTCCATATTGTAAAATCATTTTAAACTATTATTAATAATAAATATTAAAAAATAAACTATTGATGAAAAATTAATGACATATGAGATGACACATGGGATTATAATTTTCTGAGATGGTAAATTTTAACTTAGAAGAGTTCAAGTGACCTGGTATTTCAAGAGTACCCAAGAATTTCTCAAGAGGTGACATTAAATTGATTCTTTTGTTTCTCGGGTTATGTAAAATTTAATATAAAAATTTATATACGCCAATTTTATTAGGATAAAACATAAAACATAGATTTTTTTTAAAATTAAGCATGTAATATATTAAGTAATAAAACTTATTTGTTTAGTTATCTAATTCTAAATTAATTGTTTAAAAGCTTAATAATATCATTTTTTTTGTTTTCTAATCTCAATGCACATGCCTCATAAGATTGGATTTAATATAAACTATTTGAATGAAAATTTAGACGGTCTTATTTAAGGACGTGGGGGCTTGAGGTAGTTAAGGCGACTACTTTAAGCCCCCAATATCATGTTAATATATATATAAAAAAGATAATGTAATAAAAAATATATAAAAATAAGAAAGGAAACAAATTATTTTTTATGTTAACTTAATAAATTTTATTGATATTTTAATTTTATCCAAACTAATTTTTTTAACTAAATTTCTTTTATTCCAAAAATATTTTTAATAGTTTTTGTTAATCTATTTTTCTCAAATTGTCATATTGAGATCAATACAAATGTTTTTTTTTTCAATTCCTTTTATGAATCAAAAGAAAAAACATTTGTATTAATCTTGATAGCTATATTATCTATAAAAGGAAAAATGTTTAAATTACTTAATTATAAAACTTTGATAATTAATTTTACAACTCATAAAGTTAAAAAATATTATATGAGAATTGATAAATTATGGCATATTAGACCTCCTCAATGATTTTGCCTTAGCCCCAGAAAATGTAGAATGTAATGTATATTGATACTTGCATTGGTGGTTCTTGGTTCTCCACCTGAATTTTTTAGTGTCTTGAAGACTCCCCACCACTCACTTCATCTTCTCCATAGTTTTCCCCTTGGACACCTTAGTAACCTTCACACAGCCACCCTATGGCATGGCGACCACCCTTTCTGGCACAGCAACGACCCCACCCTTTGATGAAGCGAGATCTTGCTAAAAAGAAAGGAGATCTATTGGTTGAATAACACCTAGAATCCATTTTCTTTCCTCCCTAAGATCCAAGACCGCTTATGTTGTTGTATAATAACAATATAAATTAGTTCCAACTACAATGAAACTAACTATGACCGAATACTATATTCATAACCGAACAAAAAATCAATCATAATAGAATAAACTTATGGCTATGACCGAATACTATATTCATAACCGAACAAAAAATCAATCATAATAGAATAAACTTAGGGGCCTCATCGTCCAAGCCAAACTTAAGTATTCCAATAATAATAATGTAAAAATGTATTTTTAATCCTTTAATTATACATCTAGTTTCTATTTTATCCTTTAATTTTATAAATTTTTTATCCTTTAATTTTTAAAATATAGTCAAAAGATTCCTTTCTTTAATACTGTTAACTAACCAAACAAAAAAAATATATTTGTAATTTTTAAAGACAAAACTCAGTAAAAAAAATATTTAAATGAATTTAAGCATTTTGTATATTAATTTTTTCAGCCAATTAAATCAAAATTATTTTTTTTATTTTATGTATTGTGTGAAAAAGAAAAAGAAATCAAATGTAAGCTCTCAAAAAAAAATTCTATATCACATGGAAAAAGCTAAAAAAAAGTAGCGTTAATGCATATATTAAACAAATTATAATTTTAGCATGCAAATACTATTCACTAACTAACTCTTAATTAGTGTAAGTCCGCAATTTGTCAGTCATTTAAATAATAATTAGAATTTAAAACACATGCGATGTACGTGATACCTTAGATATATTTAACCAAATAATATAAATGAACATAATAAAATAAGTATAAATAAGATATGTTTTTGGCATTTGAAATGCAAATTTCTTATATAGAAAACTCACTTTAAATTAAAACATTAAAATCAAGCACAACAAAAGATGGCAGTCGAACGATATGATAGTGTTTCAGGAATTGGCGTATGACAACTAAGATCATGTTCTCTTTCTTTCTTTCTTTCTTTTATTTTTTTTCTATATACATAATTGGGACTAATGAATGACTCAGCAAAGTGTGATAATCAGTACACGTATAATTGAACTTTCCTGTCACATTTGTGCTAGGCCTTTGAAGAATGACTAGCGGTGAAGTTTTTCCCTTAACCCTTTTCAATTTTAAGTTCATTCATATGTGAATATCATATTTTATTCTGGTAACTTTAAAAAATATATAAGTATAATAATAAAAATAAAAAAATAAAAAATAATAATAAAGAAAAATAAATAAATAATAATAATAAATGACAAAAAAATAAATATTCAACTTTGGGCTGAAATCAGCTCAAGATAATTTTGAGCCCCATTTGGGGGCTTAGGCCCGAAATTACCCTGAGTCCTAATAGAGGGCACAAGTATGAAAAAGGGAGGGGGTCTGAGTAAGAGAGGGGGGAAAGCCGCGAAGAGGGACTGAGAGGGAGCCTGAGGTTGAGGGACGAACCAGAGGGAGCCGCGGAGAGAGAAACATAGAGGGGGAGCCGCGTATGAGCTGAGAGATCGGATGAGACTCAGAGGAGAACCAGAGGGAGCCGCGAGATGCGAACAAAGGCACAGAGGGAGCTCGGGCAAGAGAAACCGAGGGAGACTGAGATACAAAGTAGATAAGGGTTTAGATCAGAAACAAAGGGAGTCGCGAGGACGAAAGCAAAGGGAGGCGAACAAGAAAAAGAGAGAGATCGAGACCAAGATCAAGAGAGAAAAGAGATCACCCAGTCACAAACTTCATCCACCATTTCCCTAACTCATCTTCATTGTTCCACTCGATGAGCTCCATGTTCTCCTTCTTCATTCTTTCTCTGCTATCGTCGTGATCTTGTGTGTATTGTGAGCTACGGTTTGTTGTTTTTTGTTTTTTTTTAGCAATGTTTTGAGTGGCTTTATTTTCCTGGGATGTTGTTCCTCTGTAATTTTCTCCCAGTTCGATCTCTCTGCCTTTTCATGCTTCCTTTTATTTCCTGCTCTGCTTCACGAATTTCCCCTCTCTTTGCTGTTTTTTTTTAGTTCTTTTAATGTTATATTTTGCTGGTTTAAGGGCTGTACAGTGGTCATTTTGTGGTTATTATAAAATAAGAAGGTGTAAAATCTGTGTAGTAGAGGCTGCGTCATGGTTCTATCATGATGGGAAAATGTGAAATCTCGAGTTAGAGGTTCATGATGTCTTTGAGGGTCCTTATATTGCTAAGAAACTGATTTCTCTAGTTTGATTATATGTTTTCTTTAGTGCTCAACTTCTGGAAAATTTAGTTCCAATCTGTTATGGGTTGATGTTTTGTTTATGGTTGTTGAATGTATGATACTATGACTCTAGCCTAACCATTTAGTTTAGCTTGTCTGGATAAGTCTCATAACTGAACCCGTATGCTGAAAATACTTGGTTATATTAATTGAATTGTTTGGTATGTTGATGGGAAAGGTTCAAAGTCTTTGCGTATGATAATATATCATTTTAGTTGCAAGGTTAGACTGTTTATAATTGTTGAAGAGTCTTAGAAGTTTCTTGATACAAATTTGGAAAAATAAAAAAACATCATGATTCTTAGTTTATGCCTTATAAAAATGCCTATGGAAACTGCACGTGTTCAAGAAGTGGTATTTTCTGAATATAATCCTAGGTCACAGATCTTGCATCTTTTCAAATTGTCCCATATTTTGGAAGCAAGTAATGTAATTGGGATTTAGGTGTCAAAGAACTATTTTCAGTCTACTCTAACTTATTGGATTTCGGGTGTTAGTGGGTCCTTTCTCTTAGTATCAGTGGTTTGCATTTGGTTTGATTATCTCTTAGCATAATGTTGTTAATCAATGAGCCCTGCTTCTTTTTGTTTCCATTTGTGAATCTGAATGCTTTTGGGATGATGCTATGCCTATATTTTAATAGTCTTAGATATCATACAAGCACATTGGGTCATTTGGGCAAGGCTTGGGGATGATCTGTCGTTGATTCTCTTGTCTTGCTTAAGCTTAATGAAATGCCTATTTGTTACATCTTATATTTAGAAACATTTTCCCATGAAGACTGCTTATTTGATGTATGAAAATATTTTTAGAAAAACTCAAACCAATTAAAATCTTAAGATTGTACAAAATCATTTTTGTTGGTTTACAGCTTATTGCGTAGCGATTTTTCAAAAATCATAACTAAATGTAGAAAAATCCTTTTCTAGTGATTTAAGTTTCTAAAAATCATGCACATCTCTAATTTTCAGGAAAAAAAATAAGAAACTAGGAAATGGAGGTATCAGTTTGTACAGTTCATTATAAACATATTACTGTTTATTTCACGTCTCTATTTCTATCCGAAAATCTGAACCTTAACTTTGAAAATTCATTTCTCTTAATATAAAAATCCATTTGACACATACTTAGCATCATTGAAAATTTTTACTTGTATACTTTCTAACCATATTTTTTTGTACATTTATTATACTCCTACTGGTCAGAGTAGCAATATATGTCATCAGAGGTCAGATAAAACTATCACTGGAGCAGTTCTAGTAAATCATGCATAATTACCATTGTATAAATCCAAATACCACCAAATCAATGACATTATGTTCCGAAGACATGTATCTATCCATGCATGTAAACCACAAAATTTTTGGATACATATTCAAATTTATACAATGCATCAAAATAGACAGCAAACAAAAATAAAGTAATAACTTCAATCTTCTTCCTTTATTCTCATTGCTATATTCTTTCCTTCAGCATTATTTGGTCCTATCATTGGGAAACATAGGATGAGATGGGGGGACATCTCAATGGCAACATAATTCAAGCTTATCACATTATCACATTAGCTTAACTTTGCATAAACATTACATAATCGTAGTACTTTCATAATATGCTTTTAGGAAAAGCAATTAAAACTATAAGTTTTAATATAAATTTCGGCAGCATAACGGCTTAGCAATTGCACATCCCCGGGCTTAGCCCTTAACTTAAAATAGCCAAACCAATTATAAAAAGTAGTCAAATATCACAGCAACATTTTTAAAGTATAAACACAATGTATAAATGTAAAAGCTTAGAGTAAGAGTTACTACCTCAGAGTTTTAACCTCTAAATCCTTGGATCTTTACTTCTTGAATAACTCATTGGGTTTGACTAGAGCCTATTAGTATTATTAAACCTTACTTCATAATCATATAAATTTAACTCAATTATAAACTGTAAGCTTTTCCCCCAAAATCATGTCTTAATAAAAAAAGAGGAACAAAAGGGAAGAAGATAATAGCTTAAACTCTAACTAATTTTAAATTAAATAAATAAAGAGAAAATCTAGAAAAGATTTAGAGTAGGAGCTTACCTTAAAAGACCTCTATTTGCCTTACCTTCCTTCCTCTTTCCTTCTTTCTCCTTTCTTTTTTTTTTCTCCCTCTTCTCCCCCACGGCTCCCTCTCTCATGCTACCAATTCCTTTTTCTTTTTTTGGCTTGCGTGAGTTGTGAAAAATAGAGAAGGAGAGGGGAGTATTTATAGGAAGATCTGATGGTTATGGATCGTCAGATCGAGATTTAATCTGAGGACTCACAATTATTCTCACATTTAATATACCAATTACCCATTATACCCCTAGATATTTTTGGGCTTGTGAGAGAGTGGGGAAGGGCAAAATTGTCTAACTTTTCCTCCTTACTTTATGTCAAATCAGAAAAAGAAATAGTGTACTTTTTTCTTTTGCAGATAAATTTAACTCTGGTTTGAGTATTTTTTTATCTGAATTTTCTATTATACTCTGTATCCTTCCTATTTACTTTATCCGTGAAACCCATTACCTTTTTCTTTTATCTTTTTATACTTTTCTCTCTTATGGCCCACATAACCAGTATCATTTGTATTGAAGTATTTAAAATATTATTTTCTTTATCTTGTTATAAATTAATTTTACCTTTTTAAGCCCATTTTTATATTTTAAAATATTTTGGGCCTTGGGCTGATTTAATTAAATATTCAAACTTGTCCACTTGTCGTGAGTTAATCCAAAACACTTTAATATTATTTATGACATGATCCGATTATAAAATACATACATAAAAATTAGGATGTTACACTATTCAACTTTGGTTTTGCATGAGAAGGCATGTTTTTGTTTATAGCTCCAAGTTATGCTTATTATACCTTACTTTGTTATTCTAAACTTGTCTCCGCTATCGCAAGCTCATTGGTTTTGTCTCATGTATTAGATTCATCTGATGATAGTACATATCTCTTTGGTATTAGGCTCCTCAAGTTATTATATTACCTTGTGTTTTTGTGCATGAGCATTGATTTGGTTGTCATACTTGTACATAATGTTTTGGTCATAGATGGGAGGTCATATGTATATAATTTGTTTTTTTTTTAAATGAGTGTTGGCTGCTGGATATTTGTTTAGCATTATGAATTTAAAAGGATTATATGACCATGTGTTTCTCACAAAGAAAGTTTTGATTTGGTTGTTGCATGTTTAGATACTTTTATTGACAATGAGAAGCAGCCATATATCATGGTTTTCTGTCATAAATCTTGGACTTATTACTATGGGGTATAGTACGATTTTAAGCCTTTAAAATGTCCTATTTGACTATGTTTTCCATCAAAAAGGCTACTGGTCATCAAGTTGTATATATAATTCTTGGTTTGAATTTTAAAGTGTTTCCTTTTGGCCCATATTTATTCTCATGTGAAGGGAGTGTATTCAGCCATGTTTCTTCTCAAATTCCTTACATTTTTGTTGTGGTAAACTTACTAGTTCTGTCTTTGGCTTGAAAACATGATCCGCAGCAATATCTTTATGGTGGAACAATGATTTGGATTTCTTGAGCGATAATGATTTTTGTCTTCTATAAAGAATATCATTCTTAATGTTTTGGGTTGATTTAAAGGTGAATACTAATCCATTCTCATTCTTTTTCTCTTGAGCTCTGTGAGAGTGTGAGATCAAGCTTAGGAAGGGTGAATTATTTTCGTCAAGGCCAAAAGAGGGAACATCAAAGCAAAGATGGAAAGAAAGCAAAAGACAGGAGAGGGAGTGATCATTCCTTTTGCTCAATTCATTTGTGATTCCTATGTGATAAGTTTAAAATAGTATTTGATATATTTATGTACTCACCAAACATACGATCACAAATAACAATAGCATGTATTTTTATACCTTTTTTTTGGCCATTTTCTTTTCACTTTAAGAGTTTCCCACGAGGGGCTAAGTCTCCATGTGCCTATAGTGTCAGTTAAGTGTACTATGAATGTGGAGTTGTCATGGTATAAATGTTGGCTAAATCTTATTTTTTAATATTTCTAAGTACCAATACTTTTTTTTATTTATTAAAAGTAAAAATAAATGATTCAATGAAAGTCTTTTATTTCAAATTTTTATTTTTGTCTTTATGTTTCGAGTGGTAACATCATAGGCATTTAGGTGTCAATTAGTGAGTTGTAAGTGATAAAGTCACCACAAATCTTGGTTGAATCTTTTTCTATAAAATAAATAAATAAATAAAAAGAAATAATATATACATATATATATATATAAGTCATATTTTTAAATTCCTTTTATTGCTTTTCTTTTTATAAAACATGTTACCATGATCTTATTTATTTTTATAATTTAACATAAAAATGATTTATGCAAAAAAATTTCACTTTTCCCAATTTTATCCTTTAAGCCTTTTTTTTTGTCTTTTGCCTCCAGTGCATCACCGTGAGCATTTAGGTATTAATCAATGAACTGTGAGTGATAAAGTAACAACATATGTTGGCTATTTCCCTTTAAAAATATGTAATAATTATATTTTAAATTCTTTTTAACGCCTTTTTTTATATAAATAAATGTCTATTTATTCTCATCTTCATATAAAAAAAAAGGAGAGAAAATAAAAATAATTTGAACAAAAATTATTCGTCTTCCTCCAAGCTTTTATCTTTTTCCCTTATCTGTCCCGAGTGGTAACACCATGAGTATTTAGGTATTGATCAGTAACTTGTGAGTGATAAAGTCACTACATATGCTGATTATTTCTGTTTGAAAATAGATGTAATAATCACATTTTGAATTCTTCTTAATGTTTTTCTTCTAAATAAATAAATGTGAGCTAAAAGGATCCTATCTATTTATATTTTTATAATAAAAAGAAAATAAAAATGATTTATACAAAAATTATTTGTTTTCCTTTAAATTTTTTTTATTCTTTATGCCTATCCATTTTGAGTGGTAACACCATAGGCATTTAGGTATCAATTGGCGGAATATGAGTGATAAAGTCACTATAAAAGCTAGTTGATTTTATAAAATTCATTTCATATTTTATTTTTTTTAAAAAAAGTGATGATAAGAGTAAGGAATAGAAATTAAACTGTTTTTTGCAAATTAAAACGCAACTACCAATTCTGCCAATCGTTTTATTTGCGAAATGATAATTCATTTCCCAAACTTCTCTTTTTTAAATATATATATATATATAATAAAAAATATCAACCAAGTGACACACATTTATCGTCCGAACTACGTCGATTTTAATCCCTATCACAGAGTACATAGGTCCCAGACTCTGATTCTGGGTCAAGTCCGCTCTTGTAAATAAATAATATTTTCCTCTTATTTTATTCTTTCTAACTTCCCATATTTTCATTTTATTCTTTATTTTTATTTTTATATTTTCTTTTATTTTTATATTTATTTTTGCATGTGAATGATTAAAGGGCAATTAAAATAATTTTTAAAAGCCATAAAAATTGCATGATCAACTTAAGGTAACCACTCTTCGGAACGTGTGTTGTGGAAGTACCTAACATCTTCCCCACTTACAATCATATCCTCGAACCCAACTCTTATTCGACCATCATTTTCCTTTTTATTTTGATTTTCCAAAATTGCTCTTAAAATTTTGATTGTGACTCCTCCGAAATCGTTTTCCATTGTTAAGGCCGATTTCTCCCTTTTTCTTTATCTCCGCGCATCTGCGTCGCATTTTCGGGTGTGACATTCGTGCTTTCAAATTTACAAGTTCCATATAGTATAGAATGGCAAGTCAGCTACCTTTTGGAGCTGTGTTGTCAATGAATAAATCTTCACTCAAATTTCAATTCTTCTGTAACCGTATTGACTCGTTGTTGGCTAGATTTGTTTCATTTTGAGGAAAATGCAGATTATTAAATTACATAACATAATTGTATTTTAGAATTTAGAAAGATTTGACACTCAAGTCGCTGAAAACTGAGAACTACATTTATGTTGTGCTTCGCCAAGAGAACATGATCAGCAGAGATAAAAGGTTCAAGCACCTATATATTCATATTGAAAGATTACAACTTGATATGAAAATCCTGGACATTTTAAAGGTGGGGGAATCAGGCTGCTAAGTGACAAAGAAAGATCCTAACTAAAGGGGCAATAAACAAACAAGAAATCAACATATGACAGCAAAAATTTCTTTGTTTAGAACAACCCAGAGAGTTAGTTGAAGGGAAAGACGAAGATTAAAGCTAAACTTAGTACAAAAGGAGTTACATTCGAGACCCAAAAACAAGGTACTTGTAGTAGTGAAGTTGCAGAGCTTCGAATGGGACGAGGACGATGATTCATATTTGCACCACCATAAGATCCTCCCTTTCCTCCTCCACGTGCTTTTCGTAGAGTATCAGATAGCTCACTTTTCCTTTGCTCAGCTTTCTCGTCCAACCTCGTCTTGTCCTCCATCAAAGCCTCAGGGGAGTTTGAAAAGCTAGAAGAAATCTTACCGAGAAATTCCTGCATCTGCCCGCTGCTATGGTTCAAGCCTCTGCTTTCTGAAGTGAAAAGTGTCTGGAGATGCGAGCTTGATATGGCTTGAGCATGTGAAATGAACAGAAACAGCACGAGAAATCTTGACGCCATCTTAAAAGTTGAGGAAACGGTGGACTGTTGTCTGTGTTACAAATGGGTCCTCTGCTTTAGTTTGAACGAAGGAGAAAGGCTGGCTAAGGTGACAGACAGTGACTTGATTCTTTTGTTTGTTTTTCTTGTCTAGGGTTAATTTCAAAAGGAGGGGAATAAAAGAGGAGTGGGACAAGTATGGAGAAAAGAAGAAAATAGGGAAGCAACTTTAGGGGAGCTTTTGATGGTTTTGGGAAGATGTTAATGGTTTTGATTTGAGAATGAAGAAAGACGTTGATAAGGAATTGTGTGAGGCATAAGAATGAAGGCAGTGATAGGGCTTGGGATGAGGCATGAGGAATAAAACTTGCTGGGCAAAATCAGAGATGTTGTTTGCTTTCTGAAATGGAGAATCTTCTGCTGCGAGGTTCAGCTTCAGCATAAAACTGATGCCCTTCCAACGTGCTCACAAAGTTAGGATATGATTCTACGTTGTTTTTTTTTTATCTAGCACAAACCATCAGTTCTCTAATATTTTTTTTAACAAAACTTAAGATAATCAAGTGATTATTATTGAATTCTCCAATAAAGACGGGAAATTTTAAAAGCTCTGTTATAATTTAAAAAAAACTATTTGTCCGACTTTTATTTTAGTAATTAATAATAATTTCTTGAAGTTTATATCTCAAATTTTTTTCGCTAAATTCCAAAATCAATAAATTTTTTGTAATATACCGGTGTAACTAGGTCTAAGATCCCGTGAAATATGTGTATGTGTGTGTTAAGAAAATCATATGAAGAATTGGGAGTGTATATGTGAAATTTTTCAATTTGTCATTTCATTTCTTTTTTTTTTGTTTGAAAAAAAGGCATTGGCAGAGTTAGGATATGATGCTATGTCGCTTTCTTGAATCTAGAATAGATCATCGGCTCTCCAATATTTTTTTAATAGAACTTACTATAATCAAGTGATTATTATTGAATTCTTCAATAAAACTCCAGCGATAGTATTCATATTTGAAGAGGGACTAGAGATATTGTTGATATTTGTGATAAAAAAAACTAAGGAATCATAGAATTTCATTAGAAAATGGAATTCTGAATTCTAATAAGTTATTGGTATCATTCTAATGAATTTGAATACAGTAATTCTAGTTAGAAAGTAGATTACTTTTTTATTATTTTTATTTCATTATAATGAAGAATGATAAATCATCCTCTTTAATTGTCCGGTATTCCTATTTTCTATTATTCCAATCAAAATCAATCAGAAAGATTCTAAATCAACAAAAGAAAAAGTGAGTGGTCCTAACCCATTGAATCAGAACTATATCAACTATTCTAATATTCAAATTCGATAGAGATAAATTTAGAACTGTGAATCTTTTTTTATTTCATTTTTAATATTTGTTTGATTTGGACTCCACAAGAATCTGTCAATATTTTTGATTAAATCTTCTTGTTCCTAGAGGTTCTATAGGAAAAAAATTGCTATTCCCTTCCTCCACGGAGAAAAAGGTTTATTCCAAGTCTCAACATACAAATAATTTCTTATTTTCAATGTCTTTTAGAACATAAGAAAAGATCAATTTACATTTCTAAAAAGACGGGAATTTTTAAAAGTTTGGTTATAATTTTAAGAAAAATATTTTTCCTACTTTTATTTTAGTAATTAATAATAATTACTTAAAGTTTATATCTCAATTTTTTTACTAAATTCCAAAATTAATAAATTCTTTGTAATATACATGTGTAACTAGGTCTTAGATCCTATGAAATATATGTGTGTATGTGTGTGTAAGAAAATCATATGAAGAATTGGGAGTGTATATGAAATTCTTCAGTTTGTCTTTTCTTTTCTTTTTTTTTTAAAAGACATTAGCAGAGTTAAGATATGATGTTACGCCACTTTCTTGAATCTAGCAAAAACAATCGGCTCTCCAATATTTTTTTTAACAGAACTTAAGAAAATCAAGTGATTATTATTGAATTCTTCAATAAAGATGGGGAATTTTAAAAGCTCGATGATAATTTTAAAGAATTATTTGCCCTACTTTTATTTTAGCAATTAATAATAATTACTTAGAGTTTATATCTCAATTTTTTTTTGCTAAATTCCAAAGTCAATAAATTCTTTGTAATATACATGTGTAACTAGGTCTTAGATCCTATGAAATATATGTGTGTGTAAGAAAATCATATGAAGAATTGGGAGTGTATATGAAATTCTCTCAGTCTGCCTTTACTTTTCTGTTTAAAAAAGAAAGGCTTTGGCAGAGCCATACAAAAGAAAGAAAAAATTCACATGCTAATGATTACATTTACGATTAAGAATATCCCTACAGCCATTAGGGACTTCTCTAAGAACAATGTAGTCAATATGCAAATTATGGGCTTTTCTTGGGAGCTAATTAACACAGTTGATAGCTTCTCTGGAGCAATGGTTTCTAGACACTATCCAATTTCGCTTAAGCCAATGTCTGATCTCGTTCATAATATCGATCAAAATGCGAATGTTAGCTGTTGCATCCCCATTTGACAAAAATAAGAGCCTTAAGAGAGTCAGCGAAAATTTCACTTCCACCTTGCAAAATCCTGAATCCTTGTATAGTCTTAGGCCATTTAAGATTCCATGAAGTTCTGGAACAATATTTAAAAGCAAACCCATATATCTTTCTCATGAAACCGCCATGCCAAACTCAGTTTGTTTTTTATTTCACTCAGGATTGGATTCTGTCAAATGCCACATTAATATTAAAAGGCTATTACATTGAACCTCACCCTTCTCTCTTCTCACAAACATCACTTCACTGGTAGAATGTGTGTGTGTGTGTGTGAATTAGATCAGCAAATAGAGACGATTTGCTTAGATTATGGTTTAGGTAAGAGTTAGTGGGGTGACTTAGATGTTGGATAAGGGAATAATTGTTTGTTTGCTACCTAACCTTAGCTAATATAGATTCTGGATGGCATAATCCATGTAAGGTAACACAAATAAAGGAGACAAATTAAGGACAATTATGAATGTATATTCTTATATACAGTCGTATTTAACGGTGGAAGTATCAGATTAAATTTATGAAATAATGATTATGATCAGCGATGTAGCAAATGAGCTTTAAAAAAACACAAGGAAGAGGTATATATATGATTTGGACCTTTCAACCACTTTACGTGCTTGCCTCTATAAATACCAACAGTTGAAAGATCGCCATGCATAATTCATTCATCTGTAAATTAGAATCATAAGATATGAAGAAGACTCTTCTTTTCCTGCTTCTTTCTTTCTGGGTCTTCCTAATGATATTTGCTTCGACTTTCTGTGAAGCTAGACCTTCTCTCTTTCTGGGTAATCAGTGTTTTTACTCTTTTTTTTTTTCTTTTGTTACTAGTCATTATTAACATGAAATCATTGATACATCAATATATCTTAAAAATATATGGAAAGTTATACTATTTATAAGTTATAAATTGTTCAATTTACATTAGCTTTCTTTCTTTCTTTCTTTTTAAAAACCTCTTTATCTTATTTATTGACAATAAAATTTTAATTTAACATGTAATTTTTGTTGGCCAACAAAAGCATGTAATCTTTCGTTTTTCATCTTTCTTGAGCATCCAAGAAAGATTTTTTTTTTTATTTTTAAGTTAGATATGATCAAAATGATCCGCATTATTTTTTATAATTATAAAGGCACTTAATTAATATTTTGTAAAGTTATCAATCATATTTTTTAAATTATAATATATCTTTTTTAAGTAACAACTAACAGCAATGTTTGATGTTTGTTATTATCATGGGAAGGGATGTGCTATGGAAATTAGTACGACTTCATTAAGTATGATTCGTATTTTGTTGGTGTTGCTCTTCTTGATTACAGTGAAATCTTTAAGAAAGATATAATTAAATAAAATGATCCACCATATTTTTAATAATTTCAATTTAAGGGTAATCAATAACTAATTTTTTAGAAATATTTTAGTTATGGTAGAAGCTAGGGATGCTCATGTGCTAAATTTTCTTTTACGTAATGATCTAGTATCCCGTGCCATTTAATGAAATTCAAGAATTATCGGATTTAAATGAAAATATTTTTTTTAAAATTATTTTTCTATCCATTTAAGGATATTAAGGTTTTTTTCTTCTTTCTGCTCATAGGGCTCAGATTTGATACGTTACTTAAAAAAATCTGATTGTTAGTAAGTTTTTTTGTTGTTGTACTAGCTAGTGATAGATTTTGCTCCAATCCCGAACACCCAATATTATGTTGGGCCATAAAATTTACTTTCGGCTTGGTTTAACTCGGACTAGCCTTTTTTTGGTGAAAAAGAAAACTCGGGAGTAGCCCAGTTTGAGATGAGATTGGATTGACTTATAAATTCAACTTATTGGATTGCTCTTTCGTTTTTTTTTTTTGGGGTTCCAATGAACACTTTAGGTGTATATGACTACTTGTTTTGATTGGTTTCTTAAGGGTCTTCCAAAATTAATACAACAAAAGATGGAGTTCAATAAAACAAATGAGAAGAAAATGCAATCGGAAAACTCTTTAAAATTCCACAAACAACATATATATATATATATATATATAATATAAAAGTAAAATAAGTTGGTATTTTTATTTCACTATTCATTCATGTGTCCCTTAATTTTTTTACTTAAATAATTAAATATCTTTTTTATTCTTACAAATTTTGCAAGGTTTTAAAATTATATAAAATTAAAATGAGTACTACTCTCATTTTTTTTTATTCATGCAAGAAGCAGTACAACCCACTTATTTTCTTTATGGAAAAAACACATATTTATTCTTTAACTTTTTTTTTTCAACTTAAAGAATAAATCTTTTTTGTTAGCGTTATTATTTACTATTTGTAAAATTTACAAGATTCATTCATATGATGAGAGCACTCAAACTTATCTTTACAAATTTTAAAGATGATTAATTAACAGTGATTTTTTCCCCCTCCATTCATCATATATATATATATATATATAAATACATATGTTGGGTTATGATGGAAGCAGATGGATATGAGGAGATAGAAAATGCATGGCCAGGTAGACAACATCATCATCATTATCATCATCATCATCGTCGTCGTCGTCATCATCCACCACCACCTCCAAGCTATTCACCAAGTCCAACTCCTGCAAGATGCTCTCAACACCCCCGTCTCTTCCGTATGCCTCCCATGCTGCTTCAGCTTGATCATGCATTCTCTCTCTCTATCTATGGATAATTCTGATGACAATTAATCATCTAGAGTTATAGTAAGCAATATGGTGCCTGTAAACTTTCTTAATATAATTAAAAATTTTATGTAATAATAATTATCTATTGGAATAATTACTCTTTTCATCTCTATACTTTTTATTCACTTTTCATTTATTTTAAAATTTTGTGCTTGAAACTTTATACTTCCTCATATTTTAAATATAAGAAAAAAACTGTTTTACATATATCAATAAAGTTAGTTAAACTCATTTAATTTGTAATTAAATATTTTTTTTTCAAAATTACTATCAATTAATGGTCTTCTCCTTTATACTAAATTAATTAATGTTTATCAAAAATCACAATAATTAAGGGATATTTTTGGACTGTCCCATTTACTGTGACAAAAATCTATATATATTTTTTTTATATATTTTGAGCCAGACTTTTTTCCCAAAATTCTCATATATATTTGAAACCGGATAAAGAGTAATTTAAAGCATTTTTAATTTAGAGTGTACCAATAAATCTTTGTTAGTATGTTGGTTGCAAAAAAAAAAAAATCTTTGTTTGTATGTTGTTAAATTCTGTTAATATCATCAATTATGTGGCTAACAAAATTTTTATTTATACTCAATATATCATGTCGTTTATACACTATTTAATAAAATTGGAACCAAATTACGTAATTGGACCCTACAAAGCGTCATCCATTTATATCACAGTACTATAGTGGGTAATATAATGTGAGCTCCATATATATAACACTATATTTATAATTAACAATTTTTACCTTTAAACAATCAAAATATTGTTTTTTTTTGTTGGTAGACAAAATATTGCTCTTGATGCACTCCTAGGTTGCCAAAGTTAAATTAAATTAAGCTAAGCTGGGTTAGATTACAAAGGTATCTAAGTTCTTCCAATAATAATTTTTTCCATAATAAATTTATATGGAATTTAAATGTTAAATGAAAACAACATTAAAGTAAATGATGAATATGAATAGAATTAAGTGATACAAAATCTTTACTGTGTGTTCTAACCTCAATGCACATGTGCCACAGAATCGGATTTGATACAGATGGTCCTATTTTTTATTTTGATATTATTTATTTATTAAAAATATAGTATTAGGATAGAATTAAAATTATAACTATCTATCTACTTATAAAAAATAGTAAGATACTTATAAAAAATAGGATAAGTTATTTGAAGGATCTGGAAGGATGAGACTTCGGACATGAACAAAATGGGGCCACATGAAGAGGAGCTCTTCTCCCAAAGCGTTACACGCTCTATTAAACGTGGCGCGATAAGTGACGCAAAGTAGACCCCACTTCCAAGGTCCAACCCCTTTATTACATTCAAAACCCCCAAATACAACTTCATACATTCACATTCAGTCTCTCTCTCTCTCTCTCTCTCTCTCTCAAGCTGATTTTCTGCAGCGACCACCATCAGGTACATGTCTTCAATTACTTCTTTCTTTTCTTTTCGTTCTTTTTTTTTATAATTTTTTTTCAGTAAATTCCCTTCATTTTCAATGCGAGTACAATCGGTGATGGGTTGCTCTGATTATTCAAGTTTCACGATTGTTTGTCTCAATACCTTCTACAGTCTTGCATTTCTGTGTTTTTAATATCACTTGATTTCATTTCAAAGTTCAGCTTCTTCGCATTCTTGAACCTCTTCCCTTATTATATGAGGGCTTTTTCTTTCTTTTGAATATTCTAGATCACCGGATTTTCCTTGAGTTTCAAAGACTTTTTGTTGGGCCGTGAACCCATTTTTTTTTCTTGAACATTGTTGACTTTCTTCGATTTTGCGAGAAAGCTCTTGTTCCTCAATGATGAAACAATTTCTGCGTTCTTAACTTTCTGCTACTCCCACGCATTGAAGTTACTACAATGCAACTGGGCATATATTTTGGGAAGTCACAAGGAGAGTTGTTTCCTTGTGTTGTTTCTTTCTTGCAAGAACTCAGGTTGCTTGTTTAATTATCTCGCATTACCTGTTTTTGTAGTGGTAATGTGATGCTTGTGTTTATCAAGTTTCTTTATCTACTTTCAGTCTTTCTTGATTGTAATAACCTAAATAGTGGCGAGCATACAAAGTTAAAAACATACATTCAGAGTTTTGTGGGTTTATAGTTTATAAAACTTTCATAATAACTGGATGATTTTTCTGTATGCTCGAAGAAATAGAATATAGGTATTGTTGCTGATATTTCAAGCTCGCAACTAACATTTCCGTGTATGACAAACTTAATAGATATGTGACTAATTTCATCTTTTTCTTTATTATTCCAATGTCGTTATTGCACTTCAAATTTTCCTTGCCCTCAACTTGTTTGAGTTTCTTTTGAATGGTTAATAATCAAATAGGTGATGTTTGCCTGCATGATGTGTCTTCCTTTTCACAGCAGAATCGCCCAAATAATGGCAATAGAGAATATGAATAATGAGAACATGCCGTTTGCTTCTACTTCTCAGCCACAAAGGAGTGATGAGCATGGGTTTAATTTATCAATCAACGATTCAGCTTACCTTGATGGGGTTGCTATTGATTGTCAACATAATGATAGGCTCATATCTCTACCAGTGGTTTCAATGTCTTCTCCTCACTTGAATGTTCCTAGAATATCTCAGTATCATAGCAGGGAAATAGTGCCAACTGGAGGAAACTTAATAACTAATTCCTCCCATATCAATAACTCTAAGAATTTTGAGACGTGTCATTACTTACATGAAGGAGATCATCGATCTCTCATTCATAGACCAAATTCAGATTTTTCATGTCAACATGCTCCCTTCAATCTAAATAGTTCTATGAAGTTTGATTATGATAGAAAAGTTGCAATTGATGACATTAATTCGGATGGAAGACCACAAGTGCTCAAGCCTATAGCAAAATCAAAGGATGGTAATATTGGTCCGCCTCCATTTGATTTGAATTTGGGAATGCCTATGTTTAGCACTAACCAAGGCACAGTTTCATTGAATAGTCCTGAAAAGCTTGAGGAAAAATATTTGACTTTTGGTTCTAGAAGTAACACTAATACCAAAATTAATACTAATATCTTTGGAATCAACAGTGTCAGCAACTCGAAGAGGGAATTCATTCCTCCATTTAGTACTCATCACTCTAAAATGGGTAGCAGAAGTTTCCTACATCCTGGTTTTGACATGAATGTTGCCGTATCTAGTTCTCAGAACAACAATGAAGTCATATATAATTTACCACTGAACGTGGATGGCAGGACGCACTCTACTGATAATCACAAAGCTATGCTTGATATTAGACCTGGCGTAAGATTAGGGCCATCCTATGATTTTCGAAGGACACCAGCTGATGACCAAATTCATTTGTTAAAATCAGTCAATTCAGATCTAGGTGTTGGAGGTAGGCAAGATATAGGTATGGACATTGCAAATTTAAGTCACAAAGACAGCTTCGAAAGATGTATAGCTTTGTCGTCATTACCATTAGATGGCAATCAAATTGTGCAGTATGACATTGGACAGAGCAAAGCTAGTGAGCATATAGTTTTCTCTTCACCTGGAATGGTAAGTAGTCAACCCTTGTCTAGGCAGCTACCAGAATTTAACTTGAACTCAAATGTGAAGTTCTCAGTACAGTCTTCTACTTCTCCTCCTATGAGTGTGGCTAATGGAAGCTCTAGTGGGCTGCATCCTTCAAGTAAGTGCTGTCGTACTTACTTCTGTATTTTCTGTTTGTTGGCGTTGATATATTTTGCATCTCCATATATTTCACCTCTTTTTGTTTTTATCTTTTTTCCAAGTAGACACTTATTTTATCATTTTCATTAGTTCCCTTGATACTAAACTGAATTTGGCTTTTGACTTGTGCTACTCAGAATTATTACAAACTTTGTTGTTTAGTTTTAATGGATTAAATTCGACAGAACAAGTTTAATCTATCAATGAGAAGCCTGGCTCTGTCAAATATATTGATATGAAATAATTCATTAAAAGGAATATTTCATCTCATACACCTAAACATCCTTTTATTTATATAAAAAAGGCGATCTTGGTATTATTGAATGATCAAGGTGGGATTTTATGGTTGCTAGTAGGTAATCATAGTTAATCTCAGGTGGTTGGCTCAATTCAGCAGTCTAACACCTCTCTTGGATCAGTTCTCACCTCTGGTGAATATCTTAAACATATTAATTACTGTGGAAAACATACTTAGTTTTATGTAATGACAGCAATAAGCTGCAATTGTTCCAGATCAAGGAATGCAAACTGGAATGAGAAATATGACTGCTCAAGGTTCTAGGCCATTTGTCAGATCATCTCTTAAGAGAGGTGCTTCCGATCCACAATCATCCCTCACCCAGGCTTATCGGAGGAAGACTGTAATGAATCACCCATTCATTCATCCGACTGTCCCAACCTGGACCAGATCGGCTCCATTAATGCCAAATACAACCCAAACAATTTCTCGCTCAGCCCACAATGCCATATCTCTCACACCTCAAGCCACTAGCTCTGCTATTCGTCCATCCATTTCTACTTGGACTAAAACTGCTTTATCAGCTTCAAACATATCCCAGACAATTCCTCCCTTAATCCGCCCAGCTCCTTCTTTCCCACCCCAAGCTTATGCTACTACACCACTTCCACACTATGGCAAGAGAATACCATCTTTCCTTCCTGTTTCCCAGATCAAATCTCTCCCACACCAACCACAAATAGCTCAGTCTCTACCTCACTCACGTTGGAGGGCTCCCGTTATGCCATCTACATCAAAGATTGTTCCAACCCATGTCAAATACAAAGGTATTGCTTGAAGCTTTTTTATTTCTTCATCCAACATGAGTTTTCATAAATCAAAAGGTTAATTCCCTTGTACTTTTTTCCTTTTGTGTTCTAACAGCAGTAAAAGTTGGAGAATGATGTTCATACATGCCACTTTGTATTGTGATTGTTCCATTTGTGAATGCCTTTACACATAGTTCGATGCTATATTCTTTACTTTCAAAAGAATAATCGGGGAACCATTTACTGGTAAAACTGTTTCAACTGAGTATATATTTATAGAGGCATGCATGAAAATGTGACATTTTTCATACAAATAAGGTTGTTACCCACTGTGAAAGCAACAAAGAGGTCTTCTAAATTTAGCTAAAAAATTGAACAATAACTCATGTTGAGGCCTAATACTTATTTTTGCTTGCTGATATCCTATCCTTGGAGTTATAGCCCTGGTCCTGTCATTGATTTTTTGTTATATTAAATATATAAAACACTAATTTCTAACGCTGAGGAAATTATAAGCTGGTGCAGATGAAACTCCCGAGCTAATTGGACATAAATGCTTGTTGTGCAAGAGGGATCTATCCTTCACACCAGAAGGACCCATTTCCCAGCCAGATCCTCCACCTGTTGCTGCTGTTCTACCCTGCGGCCACACCTTTCATAGCGACTGCTTGGAGAGAATAACCTCTGAAGACCTATCCAAAGAACCCCCATGCATTCCTTGTGCCCTTCGCGAGTAGGAATCCAGTCTTGTCTTTTGATTTCTTCTCACAGTATCTGATTATAGTATCTTCAATAATCAGAAGTAACCAAGTATAGAAGGAAAAACATTGAGATTGGAGTAGTATAGATAAAAGTCAAGACCCATCTAAGTTTGTTACAGCTATAAAAGTTGTTATATTATATGGAATATAGATTGGTATGGAGATTGAGAATGTTTTGAGTGCCTCAGTCCATATTCGAATTAGGAACTCTTGCTTGTTTCAGTTGCTCGGAGACCATTGTTTGAATCCTTTCTATTTAGGAAGAGAAGATAACTCATTTTGGCTAGATTTTTATTATCCAATCGATAAGAACAATCAATTATTATTTTTTAATTATCCAATCGATATGAACAATCAATTATTTTTTTTTAATTGAAAATACAAATTTTATTAATAAATTCAGTGAGGGTGGATAAAGGTCTGGTTAACTCGACAAATTTGACCGCCCAGTCATTTTGGGTTGGGCCGAAGACTGGAAACAACGAAAATTGAACAAATTCAGTTGGGCCAAGCACAAGGCATCCCAGTCATGCTGGCCCAGCTTAGAAAGGGGAATTTTCTTAAAAAAGAATTACTTATGTGAAGAACCGATGGGTAGTGTATTATTTCATACACGCTTAAAGGTTTTGTGGCTCTACCCAATCTTCATTGTCACTGGGTCAAGAACAATTTTATCTGTACTAAAAAAATTTGTTTCTTTTTTCTTTTTGTAAAAAAAAGTCCTTGACAACAAGTTTTTTTATTCTATGAAAAAAATGCATTGATATTCTTTATTATCTATTAACAACAGGAGATGCCATCTTTTTTCAGCAATGATCGTGTTCCGTCAATCCTTGTATATGCCATGGCGTTGAAACTTTGATTTTAAAATTACAGTAACTTTTTAAAAAAAATAAATTGTAAGGAATACATAAGTTTTTTATTTCCAAGAATTACATTTTAATTCACTTTTAAAAATACGTTTCAAAGAATGCTTCATCAACTAATTTTAAATATATATATATATTAATACTAATTTTGAAATAAGATTATTATGAAGCATCATTTTTTATTTCGTACAATGAAGCATCACTTTTAACGACCTTCTTGTAATTTAAAACATGTTAGCCTGGACTTGGAACTGACTTGGCCCGATTGAGCAACATGTTAGTCCCAGGTTGGGCCGTAGAGAAAACTAGTCTGATGGTTCGTTGGGCCTGGCATTAGGCCGAGGTAGTGCCCAGTTTGTTTTTAATTTTTTTTTAGCTTGTGGTACTGTTCAGTTCTAAATTTTAAAGAATAGATTACCCTCCGTTTGAGGTTAGCTTAGATAGTTAAGGCCGGTTTACTTTCTTTCTTTAGGTGGTCGTCCGAATTCATGAACCTGCTACCTGCTATCTTAATGATATTTAAGCTTTTGGATAAAAAATACTTCAATTACTCATAACTGAGAACGGGATGATTGTCATAATTCATTAGATGCGATGAAAATGTCTCAGCTATTCAAAAGTCAACGTCTCATGATACTTTAGTTTTAGGAGATGTTTGTTTAGTTTTCTATAATATAAGGAATATCTTCCTAATTTAAGCAATACAAAAGTAAGGTTCATATATTTTACTCAAATTATGCAAATTAATTGTTTTGACCTGTTTACTTGATAGTAGAATATATTATTTAAAAAAATCTGACCCAACTTAATTTAAATTGGTTTAGACTCTAATAAATCTTTCCATTGAAATGAGGTATACCGAATGCACATAAAAAAATTATACAAATCTATTGAAAAGTCAAATTTTATTCAAAATGATTACCATTTTCTCATCTAAAATTGAGAAAATCTTATGCCAACTGTGGGAAAAAGTTTGAGGCCAAAATATTTGTTTGAAAAAGCGAATTTATATACATTTATCGCCCATTGTTAATTGAATATCTACATAAAATATAATATCTATAACATGAAATTCATATGCCACGAACATGTCTATTTTATATAGATGAGTATAATTAGCTACAGTTACCAACCTGCAAAAAGTATAGGTCTAATTATTACATTTATAGTTTAACAAATTCAGATTCCAATTTGGTGTAAGGCTTAGAAATTGAACAAGAGGAAAATTAATTAACTAACTATATAGTTTGCGCTCATATTTAATTTGATTCCTATATTATAAATATTTGCAAATCAATTCTTATAAATATCTGTCATTTAAAAAAGTTAGTTTCAAGATAAAATTAAATTTGTTTACAAAACTATCTATAGAGGACATTAAGACGGATGATGGCATGGCTCATGGGTGTGTCGACGTGGCAAAACTACCCTTTGCAAAAATGGAAGCTGATTCTTTGTAAAAAATGTTTTAGTTGATTACTTCTGCTTGTTCGCCCTTGATTAATTCATTTTTCCGATGAAAGGCAACTTTCATTTAAATTAACCTGGATATTGATTGGTGCAGTTGGTTAATCATGGAAGGAGCCTTTCATCAGTGAAAAATGTGAAGGAAGGTCCATGAGAGTTTTCAATCTTCCAATGGTAGAGAACAAGAAGTTTGAGAAGAAAGCAGAAGTGAATATCATTTGTACTCTTGGGAATACTTCTTGGATGTTGGGATGCTTGTAAGCTTACTTTGGTGGATCATCATCACTATTTAACCTTGTGGAATAAAACTTGGGGCAGAGATGCTATGCTTGGAAGACTAAGGAGAAGCTCCCCAACTGACTCCTTCCTGGGAATGCCATTTTCCTGCTTGCTGACAGTGACAGAAGCATCACTCTGCAGACCTTTGAATATAAACCCGTTACTTTTGGTTGGTGACACTAATGTACAATTCATATCTAATACTTTCCCACCACTATCTGCATCAAAACCTTTATGTTTGATGTTTAAGTCTCGTGTTGGTTGAAAGATCACTCTGTAGACGGCAGCACAACGAGTTGACCCTTGACATGAGAAACTGTTCATCAGGGACTACAGTAAATTCAGAGTCAGAGTCACTGAATAAGTATTGTATAACTTCCCTTAAAACGGATATCTTATTCTGGTTGTCAGTGTCAAAGGTGGAATTATTAGATGTCATCTGTTTTGAGATCTAATGTTCAATCTGGCATACTAGATCAGTCATGGACATAGATGGTTCAAGTCCAGGCAATTTTATTCGATTCAAATTAATTGCTGAGAAACCTTGACGTGTTAGCCTCTCGACTCCAGAACTCTTTGGTTGCGTGGGTGTCCTTAACTGTCCATGACCAAAAAAGCAACCTGAGTGTGGTTGCACATAAGAATATACTGTAATTAATTTCTATATCATTATGAACATGCGTTGAGCTTAGATACACTTCCATCTTCTTGTTTCGCTCTTTGAGATATAAAGTAGGATAATGAACTAAACTTCACAGATCAAATCAGATCTACCAAAGACTAGACTAGTAGTTCACTTATCATTTAATTTCATACTATCCTTCATTTTATTAACAATATGCCCTGTAAAACAAGTACTGGTTAAACATGAAATGCAGCCAGTCAGACATCAATATATGCATGTACGTATAGGAAAAAAAAATCAAGTAGTTATTGTTACTTTCCTGTTGTTGTCAAACTACGTGCAAATTTTTTTAATCATTTTATATATCCCCTGCAATGTTCACGTAAAAGTTATACGCTCAATTTACAACAGTAACACAATTATCTTGACCATTCAAATCCTGTATTCTAAATAATGAAGAAATTTATTAGGATTTTCACAATAGCAAGTAGCAACTATTCACTTTCAAACCAGGATTATCACCTTACCTGAGCTAGGTGACGTGTCCAGGGAATCGTTTTCAGGTTCAACAGCTATATCCAAAAGATTATGTTCATATATTGAGGAAGAAGATGATTGAACTGCAGATGCTGATTCTACATTCTGCAAGCCAACGAAACCAGCCTGCTCTTCACTTTTTCTATCAAAACCATAGCCAGTTCTGGATTCAAAATATGGACAGCCCAACACCATACTTGGCTGTTGACTTAAAAAGTTAAGACGATGATTACACTGAATGAGCTTCTCAAAATGCTTGCCTAAGAATCCTTTTGGGCATTGCAAAAAATGTGTCCTACATCAATAATGATAGTGTTTGAGTATGAATTATTCAAAAGACTGGTACGAGATCTAGAAATGATTAGGGGTGAAATGCAATGAGTGCCTCTGGAAAAAAGGGTATGCTACATGTAAGCTATAAAAAAGGTTGTTACATATAAGTCCCTGATCACTCTCTATAAAACACACAACTGCAGAGAAATTTCAGTAGAAAATTATACTGACACTGTTAATGAGAACCAATTTAAATCCCCAATGGGATTATATTATTATAACATAATCATTCAATCCATAGCCATCACAGTAATGTTAAATATACAGACTAGCAAAGAAAACCAGAAACAGAGAGGAAAATCAAAGCTTAAAAGCATTCTTCTTCGGAAGTGTCCATGAGTATCAATATTTGCTATGAGAATATTCTTCTTCATTTCCATGTATATTTTTCCTTTATATATTTGTCATGGCGAACATCCCAATCCATCTGGATCTCACATACTCTTTAATCATATTAGTTCAGTGAGTCAAAATTAGCAAGATAGGGATATCACATACCCCATTTCACAATACTTAATGGACTGAAAGTTTAAGAGTGATCAGTAAACCTCCTAGATACCAGAAGAGCATGGTTAGTACCTATGTATGCTAGCTTGTCCACCAGTAAAGTCTGATGTTGTCTGCCACAAGGTATGCTTCCTAGGTTGTGGATTGATCTCCCTAAAGAATAAGGGTCTTCTAGCCAGCTAGAACAATCATGAAACCAACTTAGAATGCCAAATAATACTGAAATATCAAATGGAGAGAGAGAATTTTACCACTACTTCCAGTGTTCCGGGTCCATTCTCACGGTAGTTAGCCTTAAGAGCTATGATATCAGACCAAGGAATTTCAATCTTACTCTTAAGACAGCCATCAAGAACTTCCCATACGAGCTTGTGCTTCGCAAAGTAACATTTTGCCACCAAATCTCCTTCGTTTCTTGACTTATACTGCAATTGCAAGCCAAAATAACTATGTACAATCACCACCATTTTTCAACTCAACGAGCTATTCTACGTTCGTTATGTTTTTGTTTATAATTGTTTATGGAAGTTGTCATCCTACCTCCCAAGTCCCAATTCTTAAAACGTATGCAGGGAAGTTTGACGCCTTGAGTTTAGCATCCAAGGTTGCCGGAGCTTTAGTACCCTGGTGATCTTCCTTGTTTACATTCGCTAATCTGGAATTATCTTCTTTGGAGAGTCTCATTTGAATCAAATCCAAAAGGGACGGGCTCTTCCTGAGACGCAAACCGAGCGGGCTAGGCTCGTCGACCGGATTGCATGAAGTTGAGGGAATCGGAACCAAGTCATCGGGGGAATTCCACTGCGGGAAAACGATGAAGGAAAATGAAGAGAAAGTAATCAAGCATGTCAATACCAAAGTATGCAATGTTTGGTTCTCGAATTTTAAGTGAAAATGAGAGAGAATCGAAAATAAAAGCAAGCGGAATTGAAACCTCATGAGCGGAATTTAATCTGGGTCTCTTTGGAAGCGTGCCAAGTTCCTCCTCCCTAGAATCGTGAAGCTGCAACTTGAGCTTTTCCAGGAAGTTGGTGTCCGATTTCATAAACTGAACCATGAAAAACTGCGCAGCGCAAGAATACAGCGAGTAACAGAGCGAGTAAAGCGAGAAGAAGAACGCAGAAAACTAGCAATAGCGTTAAACAGAGCCAACGAGTTGGATAGGCAGGAAGGCATGGATGAATACAATATTTAATGCAAGAGCGCACCTCAGAAGCACTGTGGCAATGGCGGGCGCTTCAAACAAGAAGGAAAGCTTCTCTCTCTATCTATACGGAAAGGCCACGTGGTCGATGACGTGTCGAGAAATGAAAGCGCGAGGGAAGCCACGTCAGTCAATCTGAGACCCAAAATGACGAATGTATTAGGGGTGTGAAACGGCGATGTTAATCGCCGTCGAAGGGGGAAGAGATGGATAAAAGGTTGGTAGGGCCCAGTGCATGAACCTTGTGAATGAATGTATCTCTCCGCACTAAAAAGTTGCGTGATTGGCTGGACTTGCACAGCTGTAAGGATCCGCTAAACGGATTAGACACGTAAGCTATTTGGTGGTCCCACTGTTACCTTCGAGATGGCAAGAAAAAAACTTGGGAAAACAACAATTAAGGACCCATATATTCCTTTTTTTTTATTTTGCACCGAAATCTTAAACTTGTTATACTTTAATGGGATGGGAAGATTTATCATATATAAAAACTAATATAAATTAAATTAAAAATCCCAAAATTGGAATTTTACCTTTTTAATTGACAATTTTTGCTATTTCACTTTAATGATAAAAGAAGTGTCTGAAATATATATAAATGACAGATTTAAATCATTTTCATATTTTATATTTATTTTCCTTTTTTTATACATAATTTTTTTGATTGATTGTGATCAAATAACTAAGAAAATAATCTACAAATGAAAAATATATTTAATTTAAAAACTTGCATTTATTATTATGAAAAAATATTTTTTAAAATAAGATCTATGATACTTATTTATGATAATACTTAAATGAATAATTATTTAGTTTAATTTTATAATTAGCAATTATTCATCATTTAAATAAAATAAATAAAAAAATTATGTACAAAGAGAGGGATAACAAAAAAAAAAGTACGCAGAAAATTCTCATAGAGTTATTATTCTCCTTATGCAATGCCAAAGCAAGAAAGAGAACAAAGTTTTCGCTTTTTTATAGGTAAAATTAGCAAATGCAAGTGGGTCTAGCGTCAAATCACGATCTTCATATTCATAATACTTTTAGATTGTGATGCTTGTATTGTGAGTGTAATTTTTGTCTTTTTCTTTTCACAAGTGGCCATTAATTTTCAGAATATAAATTTATAATAAATCATACTATTTATAATTTATAAATAATATTACTCTATTGGTACAAAAAAAATATCACTCATTCTTGGAATTTCTTGTAATATATAAAAAAACATATCAAATTTTAAAGATACCTCTTGCTGCACTAAATCAGTTAATCAAATATATTTGCATTGTTTGTCTTTATTTTCTCAATCAACTAAATCTTTATTATTACATTTAACTAACTTGGATGATTAGACATAATAACCTTTCCAACTAATTTTTACTAATTTACCTACAAAGCAAGTGATACTATTAACTGAAATAAAGAGGCTCAAAATGCATAAGGATCATTGAGCATGTCCATTTTTTGAAATTTCATTATTTCACCATTTAATAATCATGATTGTGTCATACATTGATCAGTGTTCTGATCCTTTTATTATTAATCTTTTTGTAATGTCAATGAAAAGAAAGTTAACTAAGTGATAAGAATTTTTAACCCAACAAGTGGAAATCTAATAGGAGACTAATAGCAATTGGCCAATTAATTATCCAAATTATCCTATTTCTATATTCTAAAGGATGTGAGATGTATGCTACTCATGAAATGAAACTTTTCAACATAAATTAATCATTAATAAATATATTGATATATCAAAAGGTGAATCCAGCTGGTAAGAAATTTGTACTCCCTATATTTTTTAATGTAAGTCACTTATAACTATCCCATCAAAACCAAGAAAAGTTTGTTATATTATTAAAATTATCTTTAAATTAATGTGTTTTTCATCTTTATCCTCCAATAAATACTGCAAATTTAAATAATTCACATTTTTTCTCATGATTAAATAAGAGTATTTTGGAAACAAAGTAATTAATACTCAAAAAACTCATATAAGGTAATTTATATTTAGGACCATAGAAAATTTATGGAATGTGACTAATAAAAAGGATCAGAGAAAGTATAATATTAGATCATGCTTAGCACATTCATTAAAGAAAAAAGAGCTGAAAAAAGAACAACTTTGTACAATGTCTACTATATCTCTGTAATTATTATTCAACTGCTTTTTATTCTTAAATATTTTTGAAAATAAGTGTATAAAATTTATTTTTTAAGTATATAATTCTTCTTCTTTGTCATTACTTTAATTTACATATCATCCCCTTATAGTTACCAAAGATACATTGAAGTGATTGAATTTGAATATATATAGTTATGTTTCATTTGACTACTGCAATGAAAATAATCCATTTTTATTATTTCTATTTAATTCTTATAATGTTTTATAATTATTTATTACTTATAATTTTAGTTTTTATCTTTCAAATAAAATACCATAATCATTTTTCCTCAAAATAACACTTTTTTTATTCTATGCACCACACCATAATTTTCATTTTCTTACAAATGCGATATCATTTTTCCAAGAATTTGCCTTCACATTTTGAGGAAAGATTCATAATGTGAGATGTTTGCAGAGGAGGAACATCAATCCATAGTTAAAAGATTTTTTTTTGGGAATACATAATAGAAGATATTTTTCAAATACAATCACTACACCTACCAAAAGTGGCACACATGCTCATAACTCACTGTTCTTCCTTGAACAACACTCAATGATACAGCCACAAAATATTAAAGCAGCCATTGGAACTTTGCTTTTTTTTTTTTTAATGCAGCTATCTAATACCTAATAATTATTAAATTACATTTGAGCATTGTTCATTCTAAATAGTAAATGCTTTTCCCGTATGATTTTTTCTTTCATTCACTTTATTTAATACTTAAATTCCCACCAGCCTTAATATTTTACTATTATGTTATCTTGCATTTTACTATTATGTTATCTTGCATAAGCTTTGATTTGAGAAAGATATCAATAATTTTTCTAGGAAAAATCGTACATAGAAATTAGTTATAAAAAAAAAATAAGTAAATCAAACCAAGGAAAAGAAATATATAAACACACTATCTATCTAACATATTTAGCAACTTTAGATTGTAAAATATTTTTTTAATATAGTAATCATGAACAGATTTGGATTGCACGTGAAATAGTAAAATAAAAATATTACCATACCAATTCAGACAAAGTTTATAAATTTGATTACAAATTAATAAGCTAATCAGTAAAGCACTAACATGGCAGTCACCTCAATGTTTTTGAGATGTATTATGAAAGCCTCTTGTATTATATTATACTATGTATAAAAAACAAAATTAGCAATTTTTACCCAATTATTATAATTACTGCATATGATATGACTCACTGACTTTTAACAACAGAAAGAGAAATTGCTAATCATGATTCATGTCTAACAATGACCAAGTTGCGTTTCAACACTTCCCAAGAATCTTTCAATTAACATGCCTGCCGACCATGAAAATGAAATTACCTTTAACAGTTTGGTAGAAATACAAATTACCATACTTGAGAAAACAGAAAGCTATAACAGACCAAACTTGGAGTGGAACTGTTTTGAGTATCTCTTTCTTAAAACAGGGAACCAAACAATGTTAATAGAATTGTGTTAGTTAATTTTAGTGGGTTGTAGTTCACATATTGCGTGTTTGTGGAAGTTGTGACAGTTGATTCCATGAGAGTACTTACGTCTTATCTTAAAGGGCTTTTAATAGACCAATAAGATGATTGAAAATCCAAAGTCCCTCGACCCACTACACCACCAACAAACACAAGAACTTGTTTTCTTTTCTCAATATGTGCACGTGAAACCCCAATAATTCCTCATGCACTAGTGGGGTCTCCAAGCCAGCCCTTCCTCTTTTGTTCTCATGCCAAAATCCATCCCTCAGAATCTCCCCCATTACCTCTCTCTCTCTCTCTCAATGTTTCTTCTTCCTTACCTTCCTTAATATCTTCGACCATTCCTTATCAGTCTCCAACAATAGCAAGGGCAATGGCTATGTCACCATTTTTACTTTTCCTTCTTTCTCTTTGCCTCATCATTGCAAATGGGGTTCACTCTTTTGGAGAAAAGAAGACTCTCCAAGTGCAAAAGTTGCAGGGGAAACCGCAACTTGGCCCCCTGGGATGTCTCCTCCCAGAATCAAGTAAGTTAAATATCAGAAAGTGGGAAGCTCAAAGATGTTGTCTTTGTTTTACTCAGGGATCTCCTGTTATTTTATCAAAGCTATTTTGCTCTTTATTTTTAGGATCTGTCACTGCATTTTCCTTAAAGAAAAACGCTCTTCATTGTTCTCTCTCTGCGATTGTACAGGCTTTGTTAAAGAATGAATTGGTTTGTATGTTCTCTTGATTGCATTGTTTTGTATTAGTGATTTGATTCCTTTGATTTAAAGTCTATATCTATGTTCTTTGTGAGTTCTGAAGTAAACTCCATTTTAACTTGAATTCTCAGGAAGGGTGAAAGGTGCCATTGTGATGGAAATGAAAGACAGGGGTCACTGCTCAACGAAGAAACTTGATTGGAATAGAAGGATTCAGAAACAACTGGTATTGGATAATCTTCGTGTACGTTCGATGCAAAACCAAATCAGGAAAATAGTATCTGGTCATATCGAGGATGTTTCAGAAACCCAAGTTCCATTATCTTCTGGTATAGTTCTCCAAACTCTAAACTACATTGTCACAATGGGATTGGGAAGCCAGAACATGACAGTGATTGTTGACACTGGAAGCGACCTGACATGGGTCCAGTGTGAGCCTTGCAAGTCATGTTACAATCAACAAGAACCTTTGTTCAGGCCTTCCACCTCCCCTTCCTATCAATCAGTTCTGTGTAACTCATCAACCTGTCAATCTCTTCTTCCTGCTACTGGAGATTCAGAACCATGTGAAAATAACATATCAACTTGCAATTACATGGTTAATTATGGTGATGGGTCCTATAGTAATGGTGAACTAGGTGTGGAGCACCTTAGTTTTGGAGGTGTTTCAGTGAGTAACTTTGTATTTGGTTGTGGTAGGAATAACAACGGACTGTTTGGAGGAACCTCAGGTCTTGTGGGCTTGGGAAGAAGTAAACTCTCAATGATCTCTCAAACTGATGCTATATTTGGAGGAGTTTTCTCTTACTGTTTACCAACAACAGAGACTGGAGCTTCAGGGTCATTAGTTATGGGTAATGAATCTTCTGTTTTCAAGAATGTAACTCCCATTGCTTATACCAGAATGATTCCTAATCCACAGCTATCCACCTTCTATGTTCTGAATCTCACCGGCATTAATGTTGGTGGTGTTGCTCTTCAAGCTCCAAGTTTTGGCAATGGTGGGGTAATCATTGACTCTGGAACAGTGATCACAAGGCTTGCTCCATCTGTCTACAAGGCTCTGAAGGCAGAGTTCTCCAAACAGTTTTCTGGTTTCCCACCAGCACCAGGGTTTTCAATTTTGGATACATGTTATAACCTCACTGGGTATCAAGAGGTAAACGTACCTACCATAAGAATGTATTTTGAGGGCAATACTGAACTGAATGTGGATGTAACTGGCATATTTTATATGGTAAAAGCTGATGCTTCACAAGTTTGTCTGGCGCTGGCAAGTCTTTCTAATGAATATGAAATTGGCATTGTTGGGAATTATCAGCAGAGGAATCAAAGGGTAGTATATGATATCAAACAGTCTAAAGTAGGATTTGCAGGAGAGCCTTGTGGTTTCACATGAATGGAGCAATTACTAAGAATATGGTTTAAGGAGGATAAAGTTATTTAAGGCTAAACTTAGGGAATGTTTGATATGGGATGAGAAACATAATTCGTTTCTCTAACACAAGAAATATGTAATATTATGTTATTGTTATCTCTACTCCACGGTTGTCTTTTCTATTATTTTTTTTTCCAAAAACATGGTATTACCAATTTATAAAATTATTTTTATTCTATTTTTAATTTTTTTTCATTTTACGTGGCCAAACGACTCGTAAGCAATCAAAATATCATGAAAGAATGGAAAATGGGGAGTGGGGTAAAGGAACCCATCCACATATGCAGCTTCAATCATTATAAAATGCTTGCAATGTTGAAAGTCAATAAAAATAAGACAACTTTGTCCAAAAAAAGGGTGAGAGGAGGTGTACTTTGCAATTTGCATTGAAGATCTCAACAGCATGGAAGCAATTATGCTTCAAAAATCAATGCACAGAGAGTGAAACCCCCTTCTTTGCTTTTGGTCAGATAGAGTCCAAATGTTAAAAAGCAGTCATGCTAAGGAAAACTCTATCCAACTACAAACAACTAAGCTTATCAACTGAAACAAACAACATTTGATAGGAACTCTAACGTCACCAGAGCATGAAGTCAATGGATTTTCAAATTCTAGGAGCAAAACTTGACTTTGTACATAACTGTTGAAAACTTCAAGACAGACTTAATGAGATACCAAGTGCAACTTGAACTCCTCCAAAATCTTCATTTTCTTTTGAACAATGATGTCCTCAAGCAAACACAATCCATAGAACTTTGTAACATAATTTGTCTTGATAGGGTTTCCATTTTCCAGTCTTACCCTCAGGATGGGAAAAAATGAGCAAGAAGCTGTCTGTTCAGAGGTTGAGCAAAACATGATAGCAGAGATTTCTCACTACACGGCGCAACAAAGCTTTGTATCAATGGAAGCTAAACATAAGCAAAATGCCTGGCAGCCTGTCAAAGGATATCCGTAGACTCACAGCGGAAACTATACTTGCGGTTAGACTCCAACTTACATGTTCATTTCAAATTTTATGGTCAAACCTTTGGCTCAATTAAGCTACCATTTTTTGCTGATACCTGTAGTCCATAACAAATTTTGATTTTTCAACTCTACCTAGTTGAAGGATGGTATGCCTCCCATTTTCCTAGTCAGAGAAAAAACATGTCAGTAAAGCAGATTAAGATTATATTGTTTATTAGGTGAACAAAAACAAATATCAGATGCTCATTAGGCAACCCCTTTAGAGTAAGCTTAAACATATATATAGTATACAAATATACGTCCAAAGTCAGCTGGAAATTTTTTACCGATCTTTGGATTCTGAGCTCTGCTCTTCCTTTATCTTTAAAGTCAAGTTCAAATTGCTTTGAAATCTGCATGAAAGTTGTAGAAATTAGTCGAGTCCAGATACCTCAGTGCTAGATGTTTTGTAAGGATGCTTCACCTTTAAGTTCTCACCTTGTTGTAAACTGGAGCCCTTGAGAATGGTTGATGGACTTTGTCCAACTTTCCCTCCCAATCTACGGGCAGTCCTCTGATATGTTGTACCCGGAAAACAAAGAAATTGGAATCAAAGAACCCTTTATCAAACAGGAAAATGAAACATCAAGTAGTGGAAGACAAACATAGTACAAGCAAGATGTGGGGATAGTAAGGACCTAAACATCGTAGAAATTTTGAAGTAAACCTGGGTTACGTTCTTTAGTGACATAGATTGATGCTTGGGTACATATGCCCTTATGCTTCTGTAACTTCCTGTACATGTTGCTACAGTAGGTATTAACCTGCGAAAACAAATGAATCCTGAGATTAGTAGAGAATAATGTCACTCAGTGGGGAATTGAGAAAGATGTATATATTGGCTTACATCACAACAGCAAGAGGTGGTTTTTGCTGTTTATCATGGGAATTAGGACGATATCCCTGCTACCAAAACAAATAAAAAATGAAATTAATTGTACATAGACTTTGCAATAACCAATCCAAATAATTCCAGTAAACGCAGGGTGCAAAAAACTGAACCTGATCCCAAATTTGATATCTTGAACCCATGAGGTTAGCTGTTACTGTTCCAAGAAAACTATCATCTGAATTGGACAGGAGACCTTTTACATTCTGAGCTACTATGAACTGGGACCTCCCATTCCGCCTCTTGTGATAAGCAACAGCTAGTTTCCTATTCTGGGGTCCCTGACCTTCCAGTAATTTCAAGACTCCCTGAAGTCAAGGTTTTAAAAAAGTACAAGGCACTCAATGTAATAATGAAGATAAATCTTCGCTTTATGACTTTATTTGACAAAACAAATCTAGTGACATCGTTGACAGAGATATAGAAAGCAATGGAAGAATGTCACATCAACGTGCAATGATCAAAATATAACTATGCAAGCATGCCATTGTGGAAGTTTTAAACACTTGTATACTTGAACCCTTTTGCGGTTAGCTAGTCGATACCATATATACAGTTTGGTCTTATGAATGTCTGCTTACAAATCCTAGCCTTTCCAGTAATGTTCTAACTCCTTGTTACGGTATAAAAGGATGCTAAGACATGCAATTGTAACAGCAGCCACTTCAATCCACAAATAACAGCAGCGACTTACAGTATAAAATGGCAGAGATACATACACTTCTGTCCTCCGCATGGACTCGAGACAAATACTGAATAGGCAATTTTTCCAAGGCTGAATAATGTGAAAGAGAAAGTTCATCTAGTTTGTTACAAAAATCACAGAAATCTAAGTCTTACATAAGTATAAAGCGAAAATAAAGTTCCCCCAGATAGACCTTCTGGCTTTGCTTCCTTCACAATAACACATGTACACCTTCCAATTTCTATAGGCAATGGTCTACCGATCAAATACCTGAAGGAACATTCAGCATATTATGATCAACTTCAAACTGGAAATGAAATCTACGAAGTGTAAGACATTCAGCAGAAACAAAGAAGAATTTTACTCACTTATTGGGCAATGTTGACCAGGACGAAGCTGGGGCTGCCTCTGAATCAAAGTAATCCCAATTATTTAAAGAGCTCAAATTTTCAGAATAAACAGAATCCCATATCTTGGGCCCAAAAGCCTTTTCGGGCTCGTTCATTTGCATACAGAACTGAAGCGAATTTGGCATCAAAATCCTATCCATGGACAAAGTTTGGACTTTGAGAAGTGTTTGGGCAAAGAAGAAGAGCCATTTATGGGCACTGCATTTTCCTTGTCACAAAAGAGAGTTACTTCTTTCTTCTTGGCCGTGGCATTCTCTATATCATCAGTTGAAACTTTTTGATGTGTGAAATCTTCGAAGTTGTCACCTTTGGAGGCCAAGCGGCCATTGTCACTGCAGGTGCGCTGTGCCTGAGTTCATTGAGGGGATTGATGTAGGGAGAATTGTATGACCGACTTAAAATGGAGGACTTTCTGCAACCATCCGTCATGGGTGGAAAGAGATCCTCTGCCGCTGCTGCTGCAGCAGGATCTGGACCGTCCAGAAAACTTCTGGACGGTCCAGATTTTTTATAATTTTTTTTAATTTAAAAAAAAATAAAACACAAAATAAAAATAATTTGTATGGACCGGTTATCTTTTGTATGAACCGTTCAGATTTGATCTTAAAACAGCAGCACCAACCCGGTGCAGAGAAACCGGTCCGTCATGGGTGATACAGAAAGGGACAAAGTTGTAGGATTTAGCAGGAAGATTTCCAATTTTTGATAAAAGCTGGCTCTGGCTGGTTTGGGAAGAGTTAATATTACTGGGATGGGGCTTAAATGTTTGAAGATTTTAATTCAAAAAAGATGTATTGAGAAAGAATGATTATGTGGCTGCTAAATTTTAATGTCGTTCTTTGGCCAAAATTTTTGTTTTTAAAATGTCGTCCTGCTCAAGAGCAATGTTGCAGTGCTACAATGTGTAAAGGAGACCCAGCGGTGGTTCCACTCACACAGATTCAGAGACTCATCAATGAGATTTAAATCTTAACCGTTGTTGGGCTACTTGAGCTGAGATGGGGGTCACTGAATATTCTGATACTCGATTTGAGCGATTTATGGGATCAAAAGATGTTTGAGTTTGAAAATGCTTCGGGAAACGTACAAATGTTTTGGGGTCGGAAAGTTGCATATTTGTGTCCTTTAAGGGTTAACTAACGGAAACTATTCTATTTCGGTAAATGACAGGATAACTTCAAATGGAGGAGATTTTTTGTTTAATGAAAAATGCGTACCATTAAAATAATAAAATATGTACAAAAAGAGTATAATCTCATGCTCTCTCTTTTTTTTTAGTTAATATAAGTAATTTTTAACTAATTTATTAAAATTAAGAAAAATTAGTTATACCAATAAAATTGTCTAAAAATTACCTTAATTTTTATCTTTACTCCTAATAAATATTATAGATTTAGTATGATATTATATTCTTTAAAACAATTAATACTTCACAAAACAAATTTTAAAAAAGATATTTTTAGAATAGAGCAAGTAATACTTCACAAATCCTTGCAAAATGACTTATATTTGAGATTATAAAATATTTTTAGAACATGTCTTAGGTAAAGGACTGAATGAAGTATGCCTCATTCTAATTTTTCACCGCTTTTGTTGGTGTTAATTAAACCAAGCTTAAAATTATGGTTTGTAGGGGCAATTGTCCATAGATTGATGTATACAAAGTTCATCCTTGGTCTCCGGCAGGAGACGGAAGTACGTAACCATTCAGAAGATGTGCTGCCTTTCTCGTGCTTAAGGAGTTATAGGAGATTCTCTGTTGCAACAAATGTTGTTCTTTGTAGTATGTAACCATTCATGGCATGAGAATTGCTTTTATTTTTAAAATTACTTTTTTTATATATTTTATTTATCATGTTATTAGGGTAAACCATATGCATTTTTATACGACATGATTGACTGATATAAATGCTAACTATTTTTTTGGAGTAAAGACGCAATAATATTTCGTATAGTTAATAAAAAATGGTGTCCATGCACAATAAGCATGGCCTCCAGATATCCTGGGGGTGGTTGTTGGAAAATTAACATCAAAATAGTGGGTTAATGTTGATATTGATATTGATTTTCTTTGCGACAAAAGAACAAAAAAGGTGACCTAGGCCTGATTTTGGGCTAGGGCCTGATGTTTAACCGGAAAAACAAAAACGATATAAGTTACTTCGGCGTCAGACTAGATGTTGTATTTTAAAGGAGTGTTGCTCGGTTTGGTTTTCCTTTTTATTTGGGCGCCACAATTCAAGTCTCAGCCATGGACCCTGGCATCAATACCATTACCAACATCACCTAATGACGATGTCTTCATGATTGGTAAGCAATAGGACTTATGAATTTTACATATATAGATACCAGAACTACTGTAACTCCATTACTCAACTCTCCCTCTCTAGCAAATAATTATATAAGGAAACGGTAACAATCACCAGCATAATCATAATGTATTCAACGAATTATTTTCTACAGGTCACGTACATTATGGGTCACCAATACGTATATATATCACACCAATACGGTAGCTGAAGGTCATATTTCACTTTCATATCACCTAAACTTCAAAAAATGAAAAATCATTTCACCATATTTTATCCATTAAACTGTCATAGAACTTTCAGTTTACCCTTAGCTATAGATGTTTTAACATGCTCCATATGGCATGAAGCCTTCTGAGCTCCCGTCAGACCAGAGCAGGAGCCACCAGCCCCGAGAGTGACGGCAAAGTAGAGATAAACAGTACAGAGGAAAGTTAGTAGAACAAGAGCAGTTAAGAGGAAGCGATGCCTCTGGACAAGCGTTGACCAACTTCCCAGTTCATCCCTCTGAAATTGCCTCTTGAATGATGGTGACCTCCTGTGAGGAGAAGACAAAATGGTATCAAGAACCATGCCTTCTGCACCAACCTTCCTCACCCCACCAGAAACTGTACATCAAGTCAAAAGATTAGTAAGAGTGGAGTGATTCCATGCTTATATTTCAAGGATAATGGATTAATTATGACAATCAAAGCTAGCAAGCTCCCTGCCCCTCCCTTCTCTCACAGGACACACAATTATGAACATAATGGCACAAAGTTTTAAACCTAATGGGAAGCACAATAGAGTTTCAGATTGGATGTGCAGACAGCTAGTATAAGATATGTAACAAACTCTAGAACTCATGGAGTCATGCAGAACTTATGGGGAAATTCAGATTTCTGGGAAACATTTCTCAATATAATTGAGAATTTTGCACGTAATCCTTCAATAAAGAGAAACTGAATGCTATATGCTTCATTGGGATGAACACAGCAGCTGAAGCCACATCCATTTCATCAGTATAAAGGTTGAACAGCTATAACAAGTTGCATAACCATAGTCACACAACTTTTCAGAATTTCAATTAAATTTATATCCAATTCAAATCCAACAAGCAAATCTCAAAATGTGTCTATCCAATGCAACAAATTATGGCTAAAATAATTTCCGAAACCTGCAAGGACAGCTTAAAAATTCCCCATCGTAAAAATATGGGAAACCCCCAACCAAATTCAAGCTCAAACTTCACCACAAATAAGATAGTGAAAGCACTCAAGTCATTCCTAGGCTAGACCTTGACCAATACAAACTCTACCTCAGCAAAAGACACATGTAATATTGCCCTTAACCACAGAGACTGGAATGAAATAAAAATCAAAGAATCAAGAGAGAACTGTGTGAATGACGGCTTTCCTATAGATGACTAGGACAAGCCTTCTCCAACGAAAATTTATGATGAAACGAGGGACAAGCAAAGGGAACCTTATTGCATTTGGATCAAATATGAGAAACGAGATTTCAAACCCAGGTTCTCTCAACAGCCATTACTAATTGAAAATCAAGCACAGCTTTCCATAAAAATTGGCCAAAATTTATGGATCGTTATGAAAACACGGAAATAGCATAATCCATCACATATTATCCTGTTTCAATTACACAATTGTAAGCAATCACATGCACACAGCTATGAAGGCATTAGCCCAGATATTTAAGGGAGTACAGAAAGGATTTAGTACTCCTGATCTCATTAAATAATTTCTAGTAGATTTACTAAATAAGAACCATCATTAGGCAGCATCAAGGCGTACCATCTTATTATCTGATAGCAAGGCCATCCATATTCCCTGACTGGGTCATTCTCTTGATCAAAATGTGATTACCATGATTATGATTAAATGTGGGAAAATGAAAGCTATAAGTAAATTAATTATCTGCAGGATAAGCAAGATTTGACGTTACACCTACAACGGTCCCAAGGTGTGATTCTTCCCTTCAAGATTTCGGCACAATTACTTGAACAAGAACGAAAGAAAATGTTTTTCCTAAGCTACACATCGTAAGTTGATATTACAATCTCAGAAACAAACCAAACCCACACGAAACCAAATCATACCTATATTAGGAGAGAGGAAAAGCAAACAAGAATTTCCAAATCCACAGTGTATCGGCCAAATGAAGAACCCAGAGAAATAAAGAGAGAAAGGCAAGATCCGAACAGAGAAATGAGAGTAAATGGCAAAAAGAGAACTGGAAAGGTCAGATCTAAAAACAGAGAAGAATACAGAGAGACTTACAGTGGAAGGAAAAATAAGAGAAAGGGGTCGTGAGAAGGTTGGATTAGGGGAGTGTGTGACTGACCGTATGTCACGCTTGGACTGAAAAAGAAGAACGAAGGAGCGTCGACGCGGTTACCGCAAACCCAAATAGAAAAATGTGCGCAATGGAATATCACCAAGTATACGTATTATATATATATATATATATATACATACATATGCTTATATATATATAAGGGCCAACGTGGTCGCCTCTGGCCCCTTGGTAGCTTCCTAGAGGCGTTTATGTTTTACATACGCGTTAAGTATTTTACTTTTTTTTTTGGCCGATTAATTCTTTAAGTTCTGAAATTTATAATTATCCATGTTTACTTATCCCAAAATTAAGATAGTTATGTTATTATATAGTACCAATACAGGTACGGATATAATATAATACAAAAGATATGAAAATTTTTAAAATTTTAGAATACGAGTGTGAAAAATATTTATATGTATATAATATTATTTATATATATAATTAATAAGTTTACCTGTTAAGATAAAAGTGGGTATTAATTATTCTAAAAATTATAGTATAGATGTTAAATAAATTCTAAAATATTTATAACAATTTCAGATATCTCTATTTTAATTTAAAATTTTAAAGTGGTATATATGAGTATAAAGTGGTATGAATTGATATATATGTATAAGTACGATATGCATATTATATAGTATCATATCGTGTATCAATTATGAGTGTATTTATTTTTTTGAAGTACCGATGTTTCATAGATTGCGTCCCAAAAATAAAATATACCAAAATTTAAACATTTATATTATTTAGAAATTACAAATAGTAAATTTTTTTTTTTCAATTTATGCAACACATAAAACATAACTAATTTATTATTAGGCTTTCGAGTGAAAAATCGCACTTTAACTTTTTTAACAATTCAATATAATTCAATTTTAAATCGAACCAATCCTTCTTAAAATTTAAATTAATAATTCCTAAAATTCCAGTTTTACAAATCATACATAATTTTTTCTAAGAAAAATTGATATATATTATAGATAATGTTTATTTACTTTATTTATTCATTATTAAAGAAGTTGACTTTTTATTTAAATATGAGATTTCAGTGTATTTTTTAATATAATGGTAATGGTAATGGTAATTAAATAATTTTATTTTGCACAAAAATATTTATTAGAAAATAAACTCTAATGAAAAGGTTTGAAGTAAACGAGCATAATTTTCAAGATAAGAAAAATATTAAATATAATTTTTATCAAAATTTACGGGAGATTACTACAATCTACTATTTCAAAAGAAAATTGACATGTTGCTATTTTAATTTTATTAAAGATCACTAAAATACATTCCTAAGTAATTTTACGTAATTTTTTAATTTTAAGTTCTAGTAGTTTATTTGGTTATTTGATTTTAGTTTACACGTTCCATTTGCCTTGCAATGCGTTGTCTAATTCCAAAGTCCAAACTAAATCTTCCATACTAAGAGATGGTCAAACATTTGAAGAAGCTTGAATTTGATCATATGTTTGATATTTTTCTTTCAAATAGTATTATTCACAACCATGCCATGTATGTATAAGGAGTTTGAATTTGATCGTAGTGGATAATTTGTTTTTTGTATTTGTCTATATGTGTGTAATTTACATCAAAATAACATGGCTAAGATTAGAATAAAGTGGAATGTGGGTAGCGATTTAGTGTTCAAACCTTCTTGATATAAAAAAAAAAAATTACCAAAGTGTAAATTTGTGATCCATATCTCAGTAAAATGCCTTTATTTTCTGTTATGCCTTGTAAGATATAGCTTTATTTTCTTAAGTGGCTCATATCCTGTCATCCCAAGCATGTTATAGTCTATGATCATCATATTCACTTTGGATCCCTGAAAGCAGCATTTCATTATTAGTTTGATAAAATGGATACCAGTTTGGCTACTATAAAAGGAGAATATGAGTTACTGTCACTTACAGTGCCTTTCAAGGCGTTTTCTTCATCATTTACTAAGTTTAGAAACTCCAATGCCCGCAATCCATTTTCCACGTACGGTTGTCATTGCAACCAAATAACCAACCTTAATTATAATAAATGACTAAGAAACTAGACACTAGAAAAGTGTTTCTGAAATTGTTTACGATTATCAAAAGAAAATGCTTTGTGTGTGTGTGTTTGTACCTTTGTAAGAAGAATTCTTGAGGAGCTTTCCAACGAGTTTGCGGTCAATAAGGTTGTCATCAAGAGCTAAAACATGGGGCATAACTCTATTTTCTATGACCCAATATGATGAAGAAGAAGCCATACATACGGTCTTTAAATCTTCATAGAAAACTATAAAGAAGAAGAAAAAGAAAGAGGTCTTCAATAGTAGGTATTAAGGCTCTATTTTGTACGAAAAATGATTTTTTAATGAAATAAGAATAAGAATAAATTTTAAATATATGTTTGGTATATTAAAGAAATGTGATGGGAATAAAAGAAGAATACAAAAAATTACAAATTGACTAGAATGCCCCAAAATTAAAAAAAAAAATTCCTTCCTTCCTATTTGTTATTTCATCACAGGTGACTACTATCATCATCATCTTTCTTAGCCAGCCTCCTTCCTTCATCCATACAGCAAACAAGCCAATCAAAGAAGGGGGAAAAAAGATCCGTCGAAGATGGGTTCTTGCATGATCTAATCAAGGTGAAGATAGCAATTCGGTTTCATCGGAGGAGGCAGTGGAGGAGCTTGGTGGAGGCAAAGGAGAAGCTCGATGATGATGGAGTTGTCAACCATGGCAACTCTGATCTAGTCGTCTTTGCTCATCATGCAGTTACAAAGATGAGATTTGTAGAAATCGAAGGTACGGTGGTTGACCTAGGTTCAAATTTGGAGGTGGGTGGTTGATGGTGACATTGGCGGGAAAGATTGTGGATGGTCAAAGCTTAGTGACAAAGAAGATGAAGGTGGGTGCTCAATGGTGTTGGGGAAGATTTGTTATGGGTAGCTGACCACAAGACCATTGTTGAGAAGAGATGAAGGTCAAAAGTGTGAAGTAATTATGGGAATCATCCAATCCCATGTACCACTTCCATGTAGATGAGAATTTTCATCTCCCAGCAATCATATCCCATACTTATTCCCTTGTATCAAACACATGACTCTAACTATTTCTTCACTTATTTCCATTATTTCTTCCTTATTCCTTCCTACCAAATAGGGCCTAAATGTGTTGAAATAAAGCCAGGAGGTTTTGTAGAAGGGGGTGTTTATTTCAACACATTTAGTATAAAAGAAATGTTATTACAGACTCTGATGCAAAGATGGTTATAAATGGTATAATAGAAGGAAGGAAAAGACACAAACTGGTTAGTAGTGTGACGCTGCGTGTTCTACAAATGATGAGTTGGCCTTGGCATTTGTGTTTTGTTTGCTCACCAAGAGAGTGCAATTCTGATGCTGATTGTCTTGCTAAATGGTGTGTGTGCAATGAGCTAATTTCACCTGCTTAATTGTGGTTCCAGATCAAGTTGGACCTCTCATGAAGGGAAAATTTTGGAATTACAATCTCCATCTAATTACTTTTTCTTGGGGCCTAGTCTTCATCTGTATTAAAAAAAAAAAGTAAAAAGTATAGATTCATAAGTTGTAAATAATATATTATCTTTTGCTCCATATAAGTGTTCACACCCACCCTAATGTTGTTTTCATCTTACATACATAAAATAATGTTTTAAGTTAATCTCTCTATAAAATTGTATTTTGAGTGACTAATTAATAGTTATAGCCCTAAAAAAAATTGACTAGTTCAAAATAAGAAAAATACTTACGATTTATTTTTAATTTTTATAGGTAAATATTTTTTAATTAATATATATCAGGAATAGTATTATTATTATCATTAATAATGATCTCTCATACATAAATATTCTTGAATTTGATAAAAGACATTATTTACGAATGAATAGATAAAAAAATATTTATCTTTTTGAATTTTTAGTGGAAGGTACTCTTTGTTCATAAGCAATTAAATTTGCGGTTTTCTTTGAATAGAAAAGTACATTTAAAAAGTTATCCTGTTTGAAACCAAACGCACATCAAATTTAAATTAGTGAATAATACTGAATTCTCATAAGAAATATTTTTCTTGAGAAATTAAATGAATAAGTCAATTTGATAAATCAATCTAATAATTATCTTATCTGCAAAAAATGAAATTAACAAAATAAAATATATCAAAAATGAGAAAAATGCAGAAATAACCAGACAAAGGTTGGATAAATACAGAAGTAATCAATCAAAATAAATAAATAAATATTAGTTAGATAAATACAAAAGTAACCGAAATACTCTTGGCCAATCAGCGAATGTGAAAGTCACGTGCCAGTTCGTTGAGATTGCCAGCAAACACGCGAGTATAAAGAAACTCGTCACACTCTGTTTCTCAGGTCTCCCTTCTCTATCCTGCGTTTCTGCGCTCATCCGATGACTTTGTAACAGAAAGTTTTCTTCAAATTAATAAAATAATAAAACAAAATAAATTAAATTAATTCAATAAAAAAAAGTTTCTCCCTCGTTAATTTTTAATGCGTCTACATATCTTCACGAGAAATCTGGGGATGAGACGTAGACGATAACCTCAACGCGCAAATCCTCATCACTTCGCATTCACTCACCATTACCTTTTCTCCCCTCTCTCTGTCTACCATTAATTGTATTTTACTTTACTTATCCCATTTGAATCCTTTGTTCTGCTTTTTGTTGGAGAGTGAAATTTTTTGCTTCTGCACTTTGGACTTCGTGGTACTCATGTTAAGATTTTTACCTTTTAGCTGAAGTGTGACCACTTTAGTTTCAATTAAGTTTTCTCTGTCTCTTCCGAATTTCAAGGGATGACGAAGAAGAAGCATCCCGTTGTGGAGGTGGAGAAGAAGAAGTATCCGATTGGTCCCGAGCATTATGAACTCTACGAGGAAATTGGCCAAGGCGTGAGTGCCACAGTGCACCGTGCTCTTTGCATACCGTTCAATGAGACTGTTGCCGTCAAAATTCTGGATTTTGAACGCGACAATGCTAATCTGGTAACCCTTTTTAGCTTAATTTGGTAACTCATTTTTATTCAATGATGCCGTCTTCATTCATTTATTGACTTATTTTTGTTAGAAATCTATTTCACTGGTGAAATTTGTTCATTGATTAATGTTTAATGAATGGCTGAATGAATTAAAAGAAGTCGGAACACTGACAATGGAAAAGCAATTAGTGTTTCACTGCAAAAATTTTAGAGAAGGAAGACTGTATCTGGCCAATAGCAACCCAAGTAGTTAGAAAAATTCCTTCTGGATCCCGTTCTTGCTTGTTGGAGAAAGTTACAAACACACGTGTCATGTCTAATGTGCGCTGAAGCTTTTGAAACTGCAAAAAGAATTAACTAAAATCTAGAAAATAGGGATCATTGTTTTCAACCCTGCTCAAGTCTCAGGCTTTAGCTTTCGGTATCGAACGAGGAAAGCACTTAATCCACTTATATCACCATAAAAGACAGGAACATAATTAGGGTGACAATCTTATTTGATCCTAGTAACATCTCTTGTGCAATTTGATTGGAAGTTGTTAGCACTTGAACAAAAGTTCAAAGGTTGTCTAATAATTATTTGAACTCTTAATTCTTGGGTATTAGACTTCTTCATGCCTTTGAGTTTATTTTCCTATGCTTCTAACTTGTAAATTGTTGGATAACATATGCCTTTGATCATTTTTCCTTTCTGCAGAATAACATTTTTCGGGAAGCACACACAATGAACCTGATTGATCACCCTAATGTCCTTAAGTCACACTGCTCATTTGTTAGTGATCATAATCTGTGGGTTGTCATGCCATATATGGCTGGTGGTTCCTGTCTTCACATCTTAAAAGCTGCTTACCCTGATGGTTTTGAGGAGGTTGTAATAGCCACAATATTGCGAGAGGTATTAAAGGGTTTAGAATATCTTCATCAGCATGGGCATATACATCGAGATGTCAAAGTGAGTATTGATGACTATAGTTTTATTAGTACTTCAACTGTAATTTCATACCTTACAAAAATATGTAGATATATAGTCTTAAATTCCTTCCCTTCATCTGATATAATGTCCTATAGGCTGGGAACATTTTAATTGATGGCCATGGGGCAATCAAGCTTGGAGATTTTGGTGTATCTGCTTGTCTTTTTGATTCTGGTGACAGGCAACGAACACGGAATACATTTGTGGGGACACCCTGCTGGTAAGGTTAAAGCATTTTTCCCCCTTATAATGAACATTTATCTGATGATAAGGTTATGTTCTTTTCTTCTTTAAAATGTTGATATGCAAATTAACATTGTTTACATTTTTGAGGAACTTGGTGCACTTTTAGATGTTTTTACTCAAGGAAAGGCAGTCAATTTACTGGCAAACGTCTTCAATAGTTTAGTTGTTATTTCTATTCAAAATAAACTATACAGACTATCTACTGAATTCATAAAGCCTCTTCTATTTTCAATGTATACACTTCAGTTCAATTTTAAAATTTTTAACTAAAATACCCTCCAATAACCTAAATATACATTATGTATTATATCCAAATATGCACCAAGAAAAAAAAAAGGATAAATTTTATTTTCATTAAATTTAACCGCACAAAATATGTATCAAGGTAAATGAAGGGTATTTCTAGTCAAAACGTTTAAAAGTGAACTAAAGAGTGGTGCAATTTTTTAAGGGGAAGTCTATATAATTTCAGCAAAACTTGGGGTAGATTTGTGTGATTTACTTTTTTACTTGTTTTGGAATCACTTGTAATTTAGGTTTAATATTCTTGTTCCAGGATGGCACCTGAGGTCATGGAGCAACTGCATGGCTATGACTTCAAGTGAGCATATTTTGATATGGCATCTTTTTCCACTTCCTTGATGGAAAGCTTGATCTTAATATTCAGTTGAAAATGGTCTATCCTTTTTTGCAGGGCTGATATCTGGTCATTCGGCATAACTGCATTAGAGCTTGCCCATGGTCATGCTCCTTTCTCAAAGTATCCACCAATGAAGGTGTGGATGTTATTGTGTTGAACCATAATTGATGTTGCCAGTAGTTTACTTTAATTAATCTTTTACATAAACAGGTACTACTGATGACATTGCAACATGCACCCCCTGGCCTTGATTACGAAAGGGATAAAAAGTTCTCTCATGTCAGTTCTCAAGGAATATATGTTAACACTTCTTATTTCTATATTTTCAACAAAGAATGATCCTTGAATTCTTTCTTGTTTTCATGATTTTTCTTCTTTGTTCTCAGTCATTTAAACAGATGATTGCCAGTTGTTTAGTGAAAGATCCTTCCAAACGACCAACTGCAAAAAAGTTGTTAAAGCATTCCTTCTTTAGGCAGGCTCGCTCAAATGATTATATTTCACGGAAACTGTTGGAGGGGCTACCTGCTTTAGGTGATCGCATGAGAGCCCTAAAGGTTCCAAATGATCAAACTGAATTTTTTTAGTCCCCTGTTTAGATATAAATCATATTTATAGGGTGATTTTTCTATTGCAGATAAAAGAAGAAGACATGCTTGCTCAAAAGAAAATGCCTCATGGGCAAATGGAGGAATTATCTCAGGTAGATGTAACTTACATATAATTGCAGTTGCACCAAAAAGTTATGTAGCTTAAAGTATGTGTATATAGATATATTATTTCGTTATACTCTCCTTAAATCCAACTTGTACTGCATATTTGCATTAACAACTTTTCAGTTTCTCGCGTCCTCTCCCTCCCACCCCCCCAAAAACACCACCCCCACACAAAAGGGAAAAAAAAACCTGGTATCTTCATTCTTCTGTGCACAGTTGACAAATTCAGAATTCTACTGGTCCTTATTTTTTGGTCAAGGTCAGGCAAATTCAAGCAGAACTAATGTGTCTATTACTAGATTTTTCCAAAATATGTTATTTTGGAAAGCTGAAGCAATGAATGAATTATATTAAAAAGCCTTTTCCCCCTTCTTCTTTTGGTTTCTTATTCTTGTTTGCTTCTGGTTACATAACCAGTTCTTAACATGGTTCTTTTGATCCTCTGCAGAATGAATACAAAAGAGGAATTAGTGGCTGGAACTTCAATCTCGATGATATGAAGGCCCAGGCTTCCTTGGTGTGCAAGATGCAGAATCTTTTGTCCCTCACAATGCACACGTAAGTGTTGAAGTAATAGAATTCCTAACTATACTTTCATTTGTTTTTGTAGATCCAGGATTCTGACGACCCCATAGATGATATCTCTCACATAGGATGTTCAAATTCCTTTTCTACACTTTATGAACATGATAAGCCATCATCAAGTCAAAACCAAGACCTCTCTCAAATTGCAGATATGGTATTCATTTTCTGTACAATAAGAGAATATGTGCCGAATAACTGTAAAATTCTTTTTTTATCCTCACTTTGTCCATCAATAACAAAGAAACAAATTTTTTAGAGTAGTTTCTAATGGCTTGTTGGCCATTGCTTCACAGGACAACAATGATGAAATGCAAAATCAATTGGCTTCTGTTCCCATAGTTGGTTCCCCAGTAAATGGTGCCAAGTATGTTTTCTTTCATGTATTCTCACATCTATAATTTCTGTTTTCCATGTTACTCATAATGTGAGAGCTTTTGAGAGCATAAACTTGTATGCTAAATGCTTGTATCTGAACCGTTTGGACAATTTCCTTTTGATTTAAAGAGCACAATCCACTGCACCATTCAACCAAAATACAAAAATAAATAAATAAACAACAACAACAACAAAGTTCATCCAATTATTGTCGTGTTTTGCCATTCAGGTTCAAATGTGAGGATCATGACTCTAGTATCACCAATTCAAGCCTGAGGCAGCACATTTTCCAGAACTCTGCATCCCTTCCTGATGATCAAGTTGAACATGACATGGATGAAAAATTTGACATGGAGAATGGTGGGAGACCTGTTGAGAGCAAGGCTATTCATTCCCTACATGGTAGATTTTCAATGAGTGTCTCACACGAAGTTACACTTCCATCTATTCAGGGAGAAAGGTATATAAACATTTTACAGTTGGAATAGTGCATTAGGTGTAGTTATATACTTATATTTATTATCATTGCATAGCTTGGCACCCTGGTGGTGCTTTACAAAGCCTGCTCTGTCTGAAAATGGATAGTAAGATTTGTTCAAGTCTTTCTATTTCTTTCTGTTATCTGCAAGAAATTTACCTTCTCAATTATACAAGAGAAAAAATACCGTATACCATTCAACTGATAAAGGAATATATAAATAAATGTCCGATTTGATAAATAAAGTAGAATGCCAAATTATTATGACTTATTCCTTATTAGGCCTATTAACATGCTAAACTAAAGATAAAAATACGCAACATAAACTTTTTCTTTTCCCCTTCATTGTTATTGTGACTTTGAACTTTCAGGTATCAGATACTTCCTATAAAAGGGGCTTTGATGCAATTCAGTGGATTTGAATTTTTTTTAAAAAAAGCACTTACTTTTACTACATTATGTCTATTTATAGTTTAACTTTTCCTTTGTATAAAAATAAAAAAAATAAAAAAAAGAGAAATTTTTTCTTGTCTACTTTGGAAATCTGGAAAGATATCCCCTCCTGCAAATTGTTATTGGTTTTTCACAAACTGAGACATTAGCTGAGTGTTTTGCATTCAGAGCTTGATCCATTTTTTCTGCAATGAGTAAAATAACAGCATGTGGATGATTTTAAAGAAGGGAATCAAAGTGAATGCTGACACCAACTCGTGATACATGAATCAAGTAAAACTGCACTTTCTCTGGAAGTATATTATGCCTGTGTATTATCATCCATTCTTGCACTTACAGTGCATAAGTTTTGCTACAGTGTAAACTATAAAATGCTATGTCCTAGGGTTTTAAAGTCTTCAAACTGCTAGTTATACACCTACTTTTGTCAAACAAATTTTACCCCTCCTTTTGGTGGATAATAACCATTATTGGATTTGAGCATAAACTATTATTAGGTGTAAAGAAGGTATGAAGAAAGAAATTGTTCAAAATTTCAACAGTATCAATGAAATTATGTAATTGTATATTTAATATAATTTTATTTGTAAATTTCTTTACTATGATACCTTAATTCATCTATTGAACCTATTGATTATCATATTTTATCGATGATCCACAGCATGCGTTAATGTCAGTCAATAAATGACAGGGACAAGCCACAAAATCAGTCCCAGAAAAACTTAAACTGTAATGCAACTACAGTTCCAACAACAAGGGATGATGTGCTTTCTGAACTTTCTTCTAAAGCTTCAAAATCGTCAGGTACATGCTTACGTTTCTTCTTTGTTCTTGTGTCTTGCTTGTTAACTTCAAGGGATCATCACAAGCAGTGTTTTTTTAATGATTAACATAATACTGGCTGAGCCAGGATGGCTCCCGCCTTTTGGATTTAATCAATCTGTTCTTGCAGCAGCTAGTTGTGATGACAATGGTGAGAAAGCAAAGGTACCGGTTGTTCAGCAGAGAGGACGGTTTAAGGTTACGTCTGAGAATGTTGACTTAGAAAAGGTAACTGATAACTCTAGTGCTGCTCACTCTTCTTTCTTCAAGACTAAGTAAAGTTTTCTTTCAGGTGGGTCCATCATCTCCTGTACTGCAAAAGAGTCACAGCATGAAGGTTGGTTGTTTTGAGGTTTGAACAGCTGTGATAACCCAAAAATCTAGTAGTTCTAATCCAAATCAATTACTCCCAAAATCATCAGGCAATCAAATTTTTGAATTTGGCATAGGTATTAATGGTGCTTGATTTACATCTCTTGTTGTCAGATGAAAGTGTTCATAGTTATGGAATTTGTTCATTAGATTACTATTTTAAATAGAATTATGTTATCGACTAATAATAAATTGGATAAGGATCATATGCCAATATTAATCAGATAAAACAGTTTATTTCTTTACACAATGCAGCATTTTCTCTACTCTTCTCTACGTATGAGAATTTTAATAAAAAAAGTTACTGCTGGTAATTCTATGAGCTTAAGTATGATTTATGTGTCTGTTTGAATATCTTTGTTTTAGACTTTCTGTTTAAATATGTATTTTAAATTCTTATAGCTCTCAATTTACAGCTGACAGAGCATGCAGCCCATCATTGATCGATAGGCAGGCATTCAGAAATCATTGCTACTTAAAGGGTTCGGTAATTAATATTTTATCATTCTTTCGTGTTTAATCTACTTTGGGTGTATTTCTGGCAAAAAAAAAAACCTACTTGGGTGTATATGTGTAAGAACCTTGAACATTTGGTTGTTAATTTGAGAAGCTTAAACAATGGATAATGGTAACGGTAATGCTAACTGATTTTTGGTAGTTTTGGGAATTGGAGAATTTCATTATGAAAGAAAAAAAAATAGAGATTATATAATGTATTATTGCATTACTAGCACAAAAATGATGGCAAGATCACCGATGTCTGTTTGTTATGTGAAGTTAAAAATTTTATTCATCTTTGCAATGTTCAAAAAATCAAACTGAACTAATCGATTTAACTAGTTCTCGGTGTCAGGTCTAATCCACTTATAAATCTTGACCACTTCTTTTTAAATTTTTTAAAAAATAAAATAATATTTTTTTAGTACTAAATAGTATTATTTTTTGCATAATTTTTTTTATTTTTATATTATAATATTATATAAGTATTATTATAATACATAATTATTAATAATGATAAATTTACTTAACAAATAATATAAAAGAATATTAATTTATTATTTTGAATTCAAAATATGTTTACAAATGATATTAACTTATTAAGATTTTAATATTAGATTATAAAATTTATTAATAATATTTTTTATTTTCTATATAATGTATAAAATTAAAAAATTATTAAATTTATTACCATCAGTTTAATTCCGATTGAACCATTGAATCATGAATCAGTATCTTGACCGGTTCAATGTCCAGTCCAATTTTTTGAACCTTGTATTTTTGTAATGATTACAAGTTTTATTTTATTTTTTAGTTTGATCATATGTTCATAGTATAGTGTTCATTTTCTTTCAAAACTACAAAAAGTATCAATTTTTTCTTAAAAAAAAAAGTCTTTTATTTTCAACATATCTAAAAAATATTTTCAGAAAATATTTTATCCTATCCAAAATATGTTCATATTGTATATTCTAGTTGAAAGTTAAAATTAGAAATTAAACAATTAGTCACATTCTAATAATTTTTCCATGACTATAATTAGTAAAGAAGCATATTGATTTAAGGATTACTGCAACTGGAAAACGATCTTATCATTTTTTTTATATATATAAAAGCTTTTACCTAATTTATATCGGTTGATATGAGAATTTTATCATAGATATTTTGTTATAATAATTTGTCATCATTTATTCAATAGATAATTTTATTTTATATTTTTAGCTTTCTTATAAATTTCAATGCACATACATATATAAAATTTTTTTAAACACTTAAGCTAGAAATTTATTAAAATTAAACTGGACGTCAAATACATATTGCATAGACAAGTTGAAAATATTGATGATAACAATTATTTCAAATGAATTTTAACTAAAATAAGAGACACAAAATAATAAAAAAATTAAGGAAATGTAATGACATCAAAATAAATATGACTACTTTAATGCGCCAAGAAAATGTTTAATGAAAATGATGTAATAGCTAGTAATTAGTCTTTAGAATCATATTATTAAAATTGTTTGTAATCTCCATTTTAGTTTAATATAAGCAACTAGTTTATTTACAAGAAAAATCTTGTGAGTGGACAATCGGTGATAGTATGCTCTTGATGCATTTTATTATCTAACTTTCTAGTTCATCTACTTAATTTGCTGGTGTAATTTGAAGATATATATATATACCCTGCATGTCTCCACATAAATACATGCAGGTGGAAAGAGAAGCCGTTCATGCCATCATAATCATATATAACCAGAAATTAATTAATCGTTATAAGTAGAAATTTATTTCTAATAATTCTCACAAGATTCCAGCATTTCTCCGGTAATCCCTCATTGGTAAACCTTTTTGAGACTTAATTAATTAGCATATCGTATTTTCTCTCTCTCCATCCATGTACATATTAATTTCTTTTCGTCCCTCTCGGACTTCTCAATCATTATTAATTGGACATTCACCATACCATAAAAACATCTGAAAGAATTTTTCGTATACTTGGATGCGAAAACATCCATCTTTTTTTTTTATATATATTTTATCACATGGTATTTGGGGTATTCTAGATTTATTACCCGTTCCAAACTAATTCAGACCCCATTATGTAAGATTTTACAGTGGTTCATGGTTACCGATCAAAAGATCTCTTTGAGGCCTTAAAACATCCATCTTTAAACAAACTAGTATGACACCTCTGTGATGTATGAGTTGCTATTTTACTTTCACATAAACTAAAATTATTAGATATAATATGAGAGAGTATAATTATTAGGTTATATTTATGGATGTTTGATCCATCAAATTATATATTAGTAATTTTGAGCTCAATTATTAATTTATATTTATTTATTCAACGTAATATTATAGAGTATAACTAAACAAGTTGATGGCAAGTAAAATTATTCTCGACAAAACTTGGTAAAAGAATATACCACATAATCAAACAATATGACTTATTCAAAGTATATAAAATCAAAAGTTATGACTCTAAATTATTAAAAGATTTTTCTATACGCTACATTTTGCTTGCTGGTTTCCCTTCCTTATCAAGAATTAGGATTTTCAAATATTATCTACTTTAAACATGTGACACAACAACCTTAATTAATTTGGCCTTAACCTTTATTTACAGCAAATTACCTTCTTTTTATATGCGGCCCGAACATAGGAAATTGCCTTTTCCACATACTAGATGGAAGCCTTGAATCAACGTGTAATAGTAATTTTGGTATACCTGTAATTGCGTCCAAAAAAAAAACAATATGACTTGTTGAAATTGAAGATATACATAGTGATTTAATATATCATGTATAATTTTAATTAAATCTATCCACTTCAACTAATTAATTAGGCAATTTGATGAGTGACAATATTTTTTGCTGGATAATGGAGATTAGTGAATATATTTAATTAAAATATCTACAGATTTTTTTTCAATATAAATATGTAGAGATCTAGAAAAAAAATAAATATGCAGAAATTATTTCAGTATATTTATTTAAAATAATTTTTATAGTGAAAATAGAAAGACATAGTTCCAAAACTATTATTGTGTTGGGATTTCTATTTTGTCCCAAAAAACTATTATTTTAAAATCCAATGCTTAATTAATTTTTTCTAATTATACCTTCATTTGTTAATCCCAATTTTTTCTCTCTTATGTTCTACATACTCTTTTTTAATTTAATTCATTTTCAGCAATTTTTTAATAAGCATATTTCAGTCATTACTAATATTATTTTATATTAATTATAGCTTTCTTAACATGTGTATAACAACTTTAAACTATAATGAATAGTCTTGGGATGGAAGGAGTGGTTTTACATTAATTACATTATTACAAATTAATATTTACCTGTTGGCATTAAATTATTTAGTCAATTTAAATGGGAATAAACTAGTAATAGCATATCAGAGCCACGATTTAGAGTTTTAGCTTTAACTGATATGAACTACGGATGACTTGGGCAACTGAACTCAAAAATTGGAGTCGGTTGAGTTTTTTCTTTTGTGTCGTGTGATTTATAAAAGAAGTTATTTGATCACCATTATAATGCACGGATAGAATATAATCCATGCTCAATCTTGAAAATAAAGGTTAGCAGAGCACATGTCATTAGATATCTAATCTCAAAATCATGAAAAATATCAACCAAAATACAGAAATATAATATGAAGTCATGAATTAATAAAGCAAGATACATTTTTTTTATAATCACTAATAAAGCAAGATATTGACATTTAGCTCAAGTGACAACATCAAACATAGGTCATTGTAAAAAAAACAAAAGAAAAGAAAAAAAACCAAACATAGATCCCAATGTCAAACTTTGCCTATGTAGTGTCATAGTCGATTCCAAACTCGGTAAAAAAGAAGGGTTGTGTTAGGCCCTTGACAACCAACATAAAAATTTATCAAATCTTTATGACATGGATCAGAAATATATATGTGCTAAGGCTAGGTTGGGCATGAGCTAGAGCCGCTACATCGGCGCCCGGGTATAGCGTTAAATGAGCAAGAGTTCCCACATCCTTCTAAACGAATGTGGGTAAAGAAGTTAGCCTAGGAGAGCAAGATTTGATTTGGTTCTTGAAATATTGGTACGTTAACAGGTAAATCTATGAAGGTGGTGGATGCTATGATTCGAAAGAGAATTAATATCTTATGTCTTCAAGAAATTAGATAGGTGAGAGAAAAGGCTAAGGAGCTAGACACTACTAGTTTTAAATTTTGGTACATAGGGAAGGTTAGAGCAAAGAATGAAGTTGGTATTATTATGGACAAAGATTGGAAAAAGAATGTGGTAGGAGTCAGAAGGATTGGAGATATGATCTTATCATTAAAATTGATTATTGAACATGATACTCTCAATGTTATTAGTACTTATGCACCTTAAGTAGGGTCACAAGCACATATTAAGGAAAAATTTTGGGAAGATTTGGAGGGCTTGATTTGAGATATCTCATAAGAGGAAAAGATCCTCATCGAGGGGATTTTAATGGTCATGTAGGAAAAAAGACAAAATAATATATGGGAGCTTATGGCGGTTATGGTTTTGGAGAAGTAAATGAGGAGGGGCATTCCATTCTTCATTTTTTAATGGCTTACAACCTCACAATTGTAAACACCTGTTTCAAAAAGTGGAAGGAGCATTTAATCATATATGAGAGTGGAGTTTAAAGGTCACAAATTGACTTCTTTTTTGTAAGGAATTCAAATAGAAAAGCTTGTAAAGACTGCAAAGTAATCCCTGGTGAGAGTTAATTAACTTCACAACATAGGGTCTTGGTTCTTGATGTGTTAGTTAAAAACCATAAACTGAAAAGTCGAAAAATCTTAAATCTTATGATTAAGTGGTGACAACTAAAAGGTGAGAAATAAGTGAATTTTACAAGAAAAGTAATGGACAAAGGTAATTGGAACTCACAAGGAAATACTAACATCTTGTGGGATGAGATGACTAAAAGGATCAGGGATACCGCTAAAGTCGTATTGGGTGAATCCAAAGGTTTTGGACTGAAAGATAAAGAATCTTGGTAGTGGAATAAGAGTGTGAAAGAGAAGATCAAATATAAGAAAAAGCGTTTTAAAACCTTGCATTTGTGCAATATCAATGAAAATTGGAAATGTTATCAGTTGACTAAAAAGGAGACTAAGAAAGTAATGAGCAAGGCTAAATTTAAAGCATTTGAGAAATTCTACCAGGATTTAGGAATGAAGAATGATGAATATAACATTTACAAAATTGCTAAAAGAAGGGACAAAAAGTCAAGAGATTTGAACTAAGCAAGATGTATTAAGGATGAGGAAGGAAAAATTTTGGTTACAAATGATGATATCAAAGAAAGATGGGAGAGCTACTTTTATAAGCTTTTTAATGATAGATTGGATATGACTATTGATACTGAATGATTAACAACTCATGAAGATTATCTCAATTTGAATTTCTATCGTAGGATTCGGGTTGGAGAACGGTAAAAAAAGCTCTTAAGAGAATAGATAATAGTAAAGTCATTGGTCCCAATGATATTTCTATCAAAGTTTGTAAGTGCTTAAAAGAGAATGAGGTTTTGTGGCTTACTAAATTATTTAATAAGATTTTAAGGTCTAAAAAATGTCAAAGGAATGGAGAAAAGAGCACTATAGTACCTATATATAAGAACAAAGGAGATATTTAGAAATGTGTAAATTATCGGGGGATAAAACTCATTAGTCACACCTTAAAACTTTGGGAAAGAGAGATTGAGTATAGACTCAGAAAAAAGTCTTATATTTCGAAAAACCAATTTGGATTTATGCCATAATGGTCTATAACAGAGACTATTTATTTATTAAGGGGTTGGATTGGAAGATACTGAAGTAAGGAGAAAGACTTGCATGTGATTTTCATTGATTTGAAAAAAGTTTATAATAGAGTACCAAGAAATATAGTGTGGAAAGCAATGAAGAAGAAAAATGTTCATGTAACTTATATTGGAGTCATAAAATATATGTATAAGAGGGTAACAACAAGTGTGAGAATCCCTAGAGGTGTGATAAAGGACTTTTCTACAAAGATAGGCTTACATCAAGGATCTTATTTAAGTCCATACTTGTTTGATCTAGTTTTGGATGTTTTAACAGAACATATATAGGAAGAAATTCCAAAGTGTATGTTCTTCACAGATGATATAGTTTTAATTGAAGACTCAAGAGAAAAAGTCAACTCTAAACTTGAGTTATGGAGACACATTTTGAAATCAAAATATTTCCACTTGAGTAGAAATAAGACGGAATATATACATTATAAATTTAATAAGAAGCCAATTAGAAATGATTTAGAGGTAAAAATTGGAGAGCAAGTCATTTCAGAAGTGTTAAAGTTTAAATATTTGAGGTTGATTTTACAGAGTGTTGGTGAAATTAATGGAGATGTTATACATAGGATATAAGTTAGGTGGTTAAAGTGGATGAAAGTATCAGGAGTTATTTGTGATCGCAAGGTACGTACTAAACTTAAAGGAAAATTTTATCAAATAGCTATAAGGCTAGCGATGCTATATAATAGTGACTGTTTAGTTTTGAAAGGACAACAAGAGTATAAGATTGGAGTAGCAGAGATGAGAATGTTGAGATGGATGTGTAATTATACAAAATTAGATAAAATACGAAATGACTATATATGAAGGAAAGTTGGAGTAGCACCCATCAAGGAGAAAATAGTGGAAAATCATTTAAAGTGGTTTGGGTATATACAATGAAGAGGGCAAGAGAAACCAGTGAGGAGAGTTGATTAAATAGTTTGGAACCCTATCAAAAGGCGCAGAGGAAGACAAAAAATAACACTAAAGGGAAGTTATAAAGAATAACCTTTTAAGAAATAATTTATTTGAGGAGATAGTGCTTGATAAAGTCCATTGGCGTCGTATGATCCATATAGCCAACCTCACATAGTAGGATAAGACTAATGTTGTTGTTGTTGTTATAGATCCCTCTGTCAAATGCTATGCAGAATATATGCAATTTCTTATTACCTCTTTATTGAAATCGTTCTTTTTAATTGGTATGCATGAGGTTTTTCACCAAACTAATTTTGTAATTTTAAGTATGCATGAAATAAGAAAAGAAAAACACTCTGAATATATTTCGAGGGAAGATAAAATAGTCAAGCAAAAAAAAAATAAACTTCTAGATTATTGCATTTTATATAGAGGAGAAGCTGCATCTCAAAAGTTAATTTTTTTTTCCAAAGATTTTTCTAGTTGATTGACAACTCGAAGCTCCATTGTAAGACATCAAGTGATGGTGAGAAGGAAGAAGGTTGGTGAAGAGTGTCAAGTTCAGCGTTAGACTATGTATTGTTTATCTACTTGACTCATATGAAGGAATACTCAACAGAAAAGGAAAAATGGCTCTTTTAATTATGTATTGATTAATTTTTATGTCAATTTGACATCATTCAGAGACATAAAAAATTTATTAATTTGTTTTTATAATTTCCTTTTTATAACATTAGTCAATATTTTAACGAAATAAACCACCAACTATTAACTCTAGTCTCTACCACTTGGACAGCATAATATACACAAATTAGAGAAGTTATTTTTTTAATGGAACTTATTTGTTTGATTAAATTGTTAAATTCTTTGGATTAATTTCTTGTTAAAATTACACCAATAATCAGAATTATCATCTTTCTTGGGTCCAAGTTTAATGAATAATTACTTTTTTATTCAAAATTCAAATATTTGATTAAGTACATATATATATATATGTATAGGCTTTGTCAATTTTGAATATATTGATTATTATTTTAACCACAAATCTATTGAGTATAGATATCTATAAATTATGAAAAAGATTGATGAGTGACATTTTTTTTTCCATAATATAACCACAATTTCAAATAGCTGCAATTATATTGAAAGTTATCCTGATATATCATTTTCATAATAATTGTTATTGATTCAGTTCATTAAATTTAAAATATGCATATATATTAGGCTTAATATCAATTAATATTGGTTAATGAAATATCATGTGCATTTATAGAGACGTGAATCATAACTTGGCAACAATCGAATAAAATTATTTAAAATTTAAAGGTCATTAAATGATATTGATTCTATTGATTTCAAATTAGAACCCATAAGAAAATAAAGGAATTAATTACGAATTTGAAAATTCATACATCAATCATAACTGGTTAACACTAGGACAAAATGATTTGAAATTTAAAAGCCATTAAATTATATTGTGTTGATTTCAAATTGAAACCCACATGGGAAAAACAAAGAAATCAAATACAAATGTGAAAATTCATATATCAATCATTATTTCAAATATGAATGACAATTAATCTATTGATTTAAAGCTTACTCTAAAATAGGAAAATTTGGAGAATTGATCTTGACTAATCATCAATCAAACATTAAATAATTATATATTGTATACAAATTATATTTCATAAAGGAAATAGGAAACACATTTTAAATGAAAATTTAACTGCCATTTAAATTGCCACCAATTAATTACATCTTTTTTTTAATGCACATTTGAGCAATTCAATGAGACAGATAAATATATCTAATTTAAATACATACAAACGAATGAATCACATTTAATATCTAAATTTTTAGTTAATTTTGAATATAATTTTTATATAAAAACAAATTTTTTTGCTAGTATTAAGCTTTTTCACTTGGCAAAAAGAAAGTAATGCAGATGAATATAATGATTTATTTCCAATTATAAATAATAATTGCAAATTTGTCCATGCAATAAAATCTTTCTGATTGATTCAACTTAATTACAGATCAAGTCAATTTTTTTTATAAATAATTCATATTCCATATTTAGATTTGACCATAGAATAAATCAAATCCAGATAAATTCATTAGTTTTTTCATTTATTGGACTATGTTTTCAAACTATAATTTAATTTCAATTATCTCTACATCTTGAAAATAGCAGTTGGCTAGGGATACTCTTGGATCTTGGTATGAACATAAAAAATATAAGGCATCAGTTGATCATATATTCATTAATTATCTATTTAAATTAAGTATACAGACTATTATATATATATATATATGAAATTTAATTTTTAAAAAGGATTAAACTTAGGTCCATTTGCTTAGATCCATTAGAACCAATTATCTGATTAGAACCTGCTAGATGGATTAATGCTACCACCTCATTAGTTAAACAACGTTAAACCCCGTCAGTATGACTCTCAGTGTTCTTCATGTGTCATCTCTCTCCTATTCCTTTCGTCGGTGAGTGCTAGCCTAGATGAAGCAAACAACACTACAAAAAATTTGACTTTCGGCGGCGACAAAAGTCACCGCTGAAAGAAGGAATGTTGCCGCCAAAAGTTTTCAGCGGCGACATTTTTGTCGCCACCATGTCGCCGCCACAAATCTCGTTACCGAAAGTTTGACGACGATAAAAATGTCGCCGCCAAAAGTTGACATTTAGTGGCAAAAAAAGTTGTCGCTGAAAATATAAATTGTCGCCGCCAAATATTTCTCATTTGACGACAACATTTAGTCGCCGCTGAAAATTTATCATTTGGCGACAACATTGAGTCGCCACTGAAAGTCATTTGGCCATGTCATCACCCTGTCAGCCACTGGACCCGCCACGTCGCCACCGCCGCTGGACGGCCGCCACATCATATATTTGTTTCAAATGTGCGTTCGCCTTGGTTTGAACCCATGACCTCTTGCTTGCAATGCCTTTGTGTTTACTCTCTTACCAGTTAAGCTGAAATGCACCTATAGTCTTTATATGAGATATTAAATATATATTATTTATCTACACACTAATACACACATATATGTATTTATAAATCAATATTATTATTAAAAAATACACATATATTTTATTTTCATTTATTAATATCATTAAATATTTTATTTATATACATATATATTTATATTTATATGAATATTTATATTATATTTTTTTATTTTATGTTATGTCATATCATATAATATATCATATATATCATATATTATATTATTTGATAAGTTATATTATATATATATATGCTTAATATATATAATATAATGTAATAGAAAATTGTTAAAAAATAATTAAAATAAATATTATAATTTTGATTGTCATATGATTTAAAAAAATGCAATAAATTCAATATATTATAATTCAGATAATAAAAAATAATTAAAAAGAGTGAGAGGATGAGAAAAACAGAATTAGCCAATATTTATTTTCTAAATATTGTTACTTATTTTTTAGGAAAATATATTAACAACACATAATCTTTCTTTCTCTACGTGATATTACTTTATTAGACTTTTATATTATGAGAAAATATCCACACTACCAACACCTATATGAGTTTGGGCTAAGAGTCTCAATCATAGTATGACAGATTATTCTTTTGAACTAACTATTGATAATTGTCTTAGTACATTATTACTTCATCAAAATTATTATTGGTAATAAATAATATTAATATTAATTTATATGTTAAAAAATATTAGAAATTAAATTAATCTAATAAGAATTCCTCCAAATATAGGGTTGATCACATTAAATAATTAGGGATTAGTTTATCATCCTAATTTTTTTTTTGGAGTTATCAATCCCTTTTTGAATTAAAAAAAATTATCCTAATAAGAATAACATATTTCATTAATTAGGATAAGGAAAAGTAAAAATAAATATAGATAGAATTCAATATTCAACATTTTAAATCTTTAATCTCCGGTAAAGATAAAGTACTTTCAAAATGTTCAGAATATTTTACATGAAAAAATAGTAAAATACTTTATCTTTAAATAAAGATACTAGATAATATAAAATATATATTAAATATCTAATTACTTATAATAAAAATGTATAAATAAAACACAATTATTATTTTAATATGTTATTTATTAATTTTTAAAATGAAAATAGCAAAAATTCACAAAATTAACTTTGACGGCGACATTAGAAAGTCGCCACCGAAAGTCTTACTTTCAGTGGCGACATCAGTAAGTTGCCGCCGAAAGTAAGACTTTCGGCGGCAACTTGTTCAATCGTCGCTGAAAGACGGACTTTCAGCAGCAACCTTTTGTAGTCGCCGCTGAAAGACGAACTTTCAGTGGCCACTCGCTCGATCGCCGCTGAAAGACTGACTTTCAATGGCGACTAAAGAAGTCGCCACTGAAAGACTAACTTTCAGCGGTGACTTTTTTAAGTCGCCGTTGAAAGACGAACTTTCAGCGGCAACTCGTTCAATCACCGCTGAAAGACGAACTTTCAGTGGCGACTCGTTCGATCGCCTCTAAAAGACTGACTTTTAGCAGCGACTAAAGAAGTCGCCACTGAAAGACTGACTTTCAGCGGTGGCTTTGTCAGTGGCCACTGAAAGACGGACTTTCAGCGGCGATCTTGTTTAGTCGCCGCTGAAAGATGAACTTTCAGTGGTAACTCGTTCGATCGCCGCTGAAAGACTGACTTTCAGTGGTGACTTTTTTTATCGCCGCTGAAAGTGTATTTTCAATGGCGACTCTTTTAGTCGCTGCTAAAAGACGGACTTTTAGCGGCGACGTTTTTTGGTCGCCGCCGAAAGTCGTCACTGAAGATCTATTTTTTTATAGTGCGACTAGTGGAAAATGTGCGTTTATTAGTTGGGAGTCCAAAATATTATAGCACTAGGATCCCTTCCCTTCCAATGTGTTTCACTTTTGACTTGCTCTGCTCCTTGGATAGATAAGGTCCTAAGGATGTCAGTTTTTGCAATTAACATGGAGAAATCCAAAACAAAGTTAGTACAAAATCAAAACAAGTAATTAGGCACCAGAGGATGAGGTTAGGATTAAATAAGAAGAAAAAAGTCCCAATCCATGTCATATCATAGGTTCCACTAATTGGCTACTCTTTTATTATAAAGCTGCTCTTCATAGTGCAAGCTAGGGAGTTGACAGAATTTCATAATTATAACACACCTGCACTTAATCTTGTGGTTGGTGATGCAGGTTCAGGTTGATGGGTTGTTAAATTTACTATGGAAGACACAGGTTTTTGAAAGATGAAATCCATCATCTTTTTTGTTTTCTTCGGTACAAAATGCATAAAGGACGCCACCGCCAAAGAGCAAAGGTGATTAGGTTCTTTTTTTTTCCTTTTAGGGTTTAACGGGGATTAATTGATGAGGTGGTAACATTAATCCATGTGGCAGGTTCTAATTGGATAATTGATACTAAAGGACCTAAACAAATGGACCTAAGTTTAGTCCTTAAAAAAAAATAAAAAAAAGTTGATTTGTACTGCACTTTCTGTTAAGATACATGGAAAAAAGAGAAAAAATTTATTAAATATGTTTAAGGGTCAAGTAAGATCATAAGAAAACAATTATAATCAAAATACCACAAGTCCTATAAACGTAATAAAATAAACTATACCAATCAGAATTGTAAAATAGATATTGTGTTAGATATGTGCAATATCATGTCTATGCTGCGAGACAACTTTAATCTTCTAATAATTGCATTAAAGCACTCACAACAATTGTACCTTCGAAATAATGTGTGGAAAAACAATAGATGTATCAACCTGCAAAATGATCATATGACAAAATTATGTAAAAATGATTTTGTATCAATACATGTATAATTAGTGATTCGATCAGTTATTGTACATTAAGAAATAATTCAGAAATTACACACACACACACACACACATATATAGATATAGATATCTGTAGATCAACATGTTAAAAAGGAATACAGAAAATGTATATTAAAAAGCAAATGAAATAAAAATTATAATAGTTAAAAAAAAAGGATGCTAAATGTTACCACCGAATTTCAAAATCATCAACCTGAAAAATTAAAAACACCAATAGGTGAATAGAAACATATTAGCATTTTAAAAAATTAAATAAAAAGGAAAATGATCCAAACCTTTTCACCATCTTAAATTGATATTGTTCAAGTGATCTATGAACTTGAGAAAAGTGCCTTTGCATATCTTATCCTTTAGAAAAGCCATGGAAGCCATTTCTCATAAATATGAAGATACGAGCTTGTTCAGCACAGCTTTCTTCAGCTAAACAGAAGCCAAAAAAGAAAAATACTATAATAACAGAAGGATATTCACCTAGTACCTCACAAAAGCAGAATTTGCCGTAATAGGTACTACCATTAGAAAAAAAAAATAGTTGAACAATGCCGCATATAATTGGTACTAACATTAGAAGAAGAAAAAATGGAAGACAATATGGCTGAAGAGAGAAAGGGCATGCAATAGTGGAGTTGTGGGCAAATGGTGGACAAAATTTTTTGAAATTTAAAAGCCATTAAATAATATTGATTGTATTGATTTCAATATGAAACCAATATGAGGAAAAAATAAAGGAATTAAATGCAAGTTTGAAAAATCAAATATCAACAACCATTGCTCATATAAGTGTCCTTCAAATAAATTATATTTACACATTTAAATTAATTTTATTGATTTATATTTGCACGCTGGGCATTAAATTATAATAACTCAAAGGTTGGCCAAAAAAATTATAATAACTCAAAAGTATTCACATTATGGTGATGGTAATACTATAAGTGAAAAATGATGGCAATATCAACATGTAAGAGGCAGATATTTGATCTATGAAGCACTGATACTTAAAAAAAATAGACGCACTCATATCCGATATACAATATGATATGATACACGTATTATACTTGTGTATACATATCCATCCATACTACTTTGTACCTATTTGTATCACTTCAAATTTTTACATTAAAATAGGGCCGTTTGAAATTGTTATAAATATTTTATGGTTTATTTTAACATTTATACTATACTTTTTAGAATATTTAATACCCATTTTTATCTTAATAGGTAAATTTATTAATTATACATATAAATAATTATATAAATAATATTATATATGTATAAATATCTCTCGCATCAGTATCATAAAATCTTAAAAATTGTCATATTTTTCTTATCATGCTGTATCATATCCGATACATGCATAGAATTTGATCTAATCAGTACTAAAATTGGAGATTTATATTTGACTTAAATATAAAATGGTAACCGATAAGTGAGATTATTTCTGCCAAAGTATATCAAAAAAATATAAATGAATGAGAAAGATGTATATTTGACTTAAATGTAAAACAATAACCGATAAATGTGGGAGTATTTATTCAAAACTATATCAAATAATATAAATAAATGAGAAAGATTTATTTAATCATAAGAAGGTAAATGTCATTATTGCCAATATATAAACACTCCCTAATTATCAATTAAGAGGTTAATCAGAGAGTTATATTTGACTTAAATATAAAAAGGTAACCAACAAGTTAATTAGAGATTTATATTTGATTTAAATGATTTATATTTGATTTAAATATAAAAAAGTAACCGATACATGTGGGAAATATACTAATATAGTAATTATAAATTAACATCAAAATACACCTTAGATGTACATGGCCAAAGTAGAATGATTTTCTATTTGATAGAACACATGCTGGCATGGTCTCACAATTTTCCTCCAATCCCACCTATCTTTCTATAAATAATACATTTGTATGATATGGTAGGAGAAGATCACAAATACTTAATTACTAATGAATCCGATTAATCATACATATAAGACGTCGTTCCTTAAAAGCTAGCATAGGCATTTATAAAACCTAGCCAATATTAGCCAAGAGTTAACAAGGAATTAGGAATACGTGGTCAGGTCAAACCTTGGAACGAGCATTTTGTCATTTTCCATCATGCAGGCCTCCTCAAAACTTGGCGCTTCTCTCTTGTTACAAAAATAGACCCTTTTCAATCTTTTTCTCATTCCCACGTACATTTGTATATAAATAATCACACTTGTCTTTCCCTCTTAGTGCGTCTGTAAAGTTTCACATATCCTTTTACTTCAAAAATGTCTTTCTCCAACCTATCATCCCTCTCCATTATCTTCCTCTCTTTTCTCCTTCACTTCCCCTCTCTTGCTTCTTCCTTTAACATCTCTCAAGTCCTCTCTCAGTACCCTTCCTTCTCCTCTTTCAGCAACTACCTCGCTCAGACCCAACTCGGCCCCGACATTGACAGCCGACAAACCATCACCATCCTCGCTGTCGACAACGCTGGCATATCTTCTCTCTCCGGCAAGTCCATGGATGTCGTCAAGAAGGTCCTTAGCATCCACGTCCTCCTCGATTACTTCGACGGCCCCAAACTCCAAAACTTGAACAACAAATCCGCCACCGTCACCACTATGTTTCAAACCACCGGCCAAGCCACAGGCCAAGAAGGGTTCATCAAGATCACCTATATGGACAACGGAGCCATCTCCTTCACTTCCCTTTCCGATGGCGCTGCCGGTGCCAATTTGATTCAATCTGTTGCCTCTGAACCCTACAATCTCTCTCTTCTCCATGTCAGCACCGCCATTATACCTTCTGCTCTACTTGCTACCTCTCCTTCACCTTCATCCCCCAAACCAGCTCCAGTTGAATCCCCGGTACCAGTCAGATCGCCAGTGCCAGCAGTATGGCCGGTTCCAGTGAGGTCCCCAATGCCCGCAGTATCACCGGTTCCAGTGAGGTCGCCAGTGCCGGCAAGATCACCGGTTCCTGTGAGGTCTCCAGTGCCTGCAATATCACCGGTTCCCGTGAGGTCTCCAGTGCCTGCAATATCACCGGTTCCGGTAAGATCCCCAGTGCCGGCAAGATCTCCAGAGCCGGCAAGTTCCCCAGTGCCAGAAGGGTCTCCAGAACCGGCGGCATCACCAGCTTCGGGGGGACCATCATCGACTGGTGCGGAGGCTCCGGGGATCTCAGGGGTTACTGCTAACTCTAGGATCGATATGGCCTTAGCAATTCTGATTACTTTCTTGTGGGTAATTTATTTGCAGTAATCCATATATATATAGAAGGGAATTTGATTCATGGAAAGATTAAGAAAAAAAGGGATGTGGGAAAAAAAATTGGATTTGAGTTCGTCAAATTAAAGTTATTGATTATATGTTGTTTACAATACAAGAGAATCATATATATGTGTGTGTGCGTGAACCCAGTTTTCGGGCGATGGCTTTCGCATATATATATATTGATCACTTGAAATGAAAAACAGGTTCCTATATGGCTATATCTTGTTCTTGCCCTTTTATTTCTGTATGTAGAGATAATAAAATTTTAAGTTTCTTTTTTACGTAAAGAAGATATCAATTTTTATTTAAATTAAGTTACATTAGTTTTTCATAAAATTTAACTAAATTATACTTGATATTTCTTCTGTATTAAGAATTACATGGGTTGTTTTTCAATTTATTTATTCTTGATGAAATTATTTTTTATATAGTGTGTTTTTTCAAAAAAATATTTTGTAGTTTTAACATTTTACTAATAATAAAATTGCAACCTCGTATTGGAGCATAACGCCTTAACATTTATTTATTTGTATAATTATGCACTCAGAAAGATTTAAAGAAAAAGTGAAATGACTGTCATTTCCTCATAATTAATATTATACTTATCTCTCTCCCTCTTTTTTTTTTTCTTTTTTTGTGGGTATGTGCAATTATTTTTAACAATAGTTTATTCCGCGGGTATGGATGGATGTGCGTAGTATATCTAATGTTTAAAAGCGAGCAAAAACTAAAAGAAAAAGTATTAATGGGAAAATATGGGAGAGGAGAATTGAGAGAAATAATAGGGAAGTTAAGATGGAAACTCAAAATCTTAATGAGTTAAAAAATAAAAAAATTAATGGGGAGATGTGCTGAGAGAGGAATTAAGGGAAGAAATAGAAAAATCAAGATAAAATATAACTAGCCTATGAGAAGTTAATTAATGTTGTTTAAAATATAGAAAAAGGGGAGGGAGGGGAATTCAAATAAGAATAATAACATGAAAATGAGTAAATAACATGGGGGGAGTGAGAGAGGAGTGAAGGGAGAAAAAAAAGGGGAAGTTAAAATAAAAAATTAATATTTGAATTCAATTCAAAATTAGAAAAAAGATAACTAAGTGGGCTATATGGTGCCCCAACTGTTTACAAGTGAAATGGCTTCCTTGAGCTCTTAGTCCTTGCTAAATAACCCTTTGATATTCATTTAATGTGACTTTTTATTTTTTAACTTAAAATTACCCGATATCAAGTAATATTTTTCTGTGAACATAGATTGGTTTTAATTATGATTTTTCAAATTTCAAATCACAATATAAAGAAGCCATTTGTTTTGTTTATATTTGTTTTTTTTTTGTCTTGAACCTTTAATACAATTATTTAATTAATTCTATCAAATTTTGCTATTCTTTTTCTATAGACATAAGACATCATTTGGCAATTCTACTCGAGATTATATCAAAGACAAAAGTCTTCAATGATTAAAGTTGTGTTCTTGTATCTATTAAAAATTAAAATTTTTCATATATTAGATGTTCAAATAATTTGTGAGTTAATTATTTGGATTTTAATCAATAATTGAGAGCTACGTAAATATTTAATATACATTTAAAATCATATTTAATTTTGAAGCTTTGAGTTTTGACAAAATCTAACTAAATAATTTTATTCAATTTTTACTAAAATTTTGATGTCTCAAATTGATTGAATGATTTTTAAAATATTGATGGTATAATACAAGATAATTTTATTCAAGGTTCATATTGACAAATTTGGAGCTTATTAATATTTTTCTGGGCCAATAGAGCTTATTAATTATTCTATCCTGTTTATAAAAATTGTAACTTTAGAATTTTTAAAATTTTTCACAATATTTATCACTTTAGGATTCCAATAAAGCATTAATGATTTACTTTATTATTTTAATTTGCACTTTCATTAATATAAAATAGATTATTTAAGAGAGCACTTAATTAAGGTTATTTTGGTGAAATATTATTAAATTTTACAATATTTTAGATCATTTAATTTTCTAACTCTGAGTAAACAACCTTAAAAAAAAATGTTTTATAGATAGGAGGGAGTAATGTGATGAATACATAAGAATAAGTAATTTATGAAAGCTGAGCCGTAGCTAAGAGGGACAAAAGTAGTAGACTAAATTGGTACTATTGGATCAAGTGGACCACTGTAATAACTGGAACCAACTAAAGAAATTTCCGTCTTCCCTCTCCATTCTTGCCCAGGTTGGATTACTACTCCTTTTCCTCCTACCCAAGCAGGCTGAACACAGACCATCTGCTCGTACTCATTATTCCCGAAATCAGCTAAGGCCTTTGCTTTCTTCTCCCACGGGTTCCACACCCCTGCACACACGCACCCCGTATTAAATGACTCAAATTAACTTTTTGAGAATATATATATATATATATATGAACCAATATTCATTCAAACATATATGTAGTTTCAAGAACAACTAACACAGCTAAACTTACCAGCATCTGGAAGTCCTTCTTTCCGCACCACATAAGTTCTCATCCTTGAGTGGTCAATGATGGCAATTTTTGATGGAATATCTAGGTATACCCTGTCAATCTTCAGCATCAAACAAAATGAAAAGATGTAAGCTAAAAAAAAATCATGAAAATTAATTGAAACTAACTCCAGGATCACGAATATATATATACTAGCCTCTTCCTCAAAGGTTATTGAACTCTCTTGTTCAGTAAAACGCTCTCTGTTATTTAAGTTGTCTAGATAATCATATGTTTCAAGCCCTTCGATCCGCACTTCACTAAACATAAAAAATTAATGCCACTGTTAGCTTGTAAATAATGCAAGTCACAGATCCCACAACAATTAATATTAGACAAATTAAGCTTAATTAATGCATGCAAACAATTAACACTCACTACTTATATAAAGACAGCTTAATTAATTTGCTAGCGTAATTAGTGAAATAGTATCTCAAGTGACAGGAAAAAGTTCACAATGAATCTACTCAGTATTAGACCAGTCAAGATCGATGCATGATATATCCAAATGAAATGGAGAAGGAACAAACAAAAATATACAGAACAAACCTGACATCAGAAACAATAAAATGGGCATTATAGGCAAATGTGAAGGAAAAGGGTTTCCCATCTGTATTAATATTTCGAACACGAGATATCAACGTCAGTTCGCCGGCAGGTCCCAGAGTTACCCTAAGACGAAACTCGTATCTGAAAACAAATAAAAAATTAATGGAAATTTCTTTATTGCAAAGAACAAGAAATTAAGAAACTTTAGCACTTGTAAGTTAATTACATATATATATATATATGATCATAAGGTAAAAGTTAATTAAAACCCAAAACTTGTTACACGGAAATATACTACTTCATCCATCGCCTTTTCGTGGTGGGAATAATGAAAAAGAAACAGTTGCAAGGATTTGCTCAAAATGCCTAGCTAGTATATATTGATAGTTATAGTAATATAGAATTGATAAAGTTAAGCAGTCATATATATATATACTTGTGTTTCCAACCCATCATCTTTTGATCTTCCTCAGAGTCCTTAAGAATCAAGTCAATGGAAGCTTTATGGTTGCTACTTGTTGCAAGTGGTGGGGGGCTTGGATCCACTGTCCAAAACCTGTTCCTTGCAAATCCGTGGCGTTCATAGCCTTCAGTTTTGAACTACATATATACATACATACATATATATATATGAGGAAGGGATCAGTGCATGCTTTACGAAACAAGTATGCAGAAGGAATTGAATATTATATATATATATGGAAGCTAAAGAAGATACATATATATATATGTACCTGAGGAAAACATAATACAATGCCTCCACGTATAGATTTTGAAGGCTTGAATTCAGCCTGCAATTATTCAGTTTATGAAATTTGTGTGAGATTGAAAAATCAAAACAGTGTTATTAATACCAGACTTAAGATGAAATATATAATTAAATCCAAAACAAACAAATTAATTTGCTGCGTAATGATAAAATGTCATGTATACCTTCTTACTTAGAAAGAGCAATTCTTCCCCACGATCATTCTTCCAAGATGTAACTTGGCCCCCATACAGATACACCTGTTTCAAACAGTACAAGCGATCAATATTAATCGCATGCAATCCTTACAGTTTTTTTTTTTTTAATAAATAGAAATATAAGAACCATAGTTTTGAATCTTAATGATACAACATTGCAAGAAAAAAAAATCCAAAATCATGTAATCTACAGAGAACAAGAGCCTCCCTCAGCGAAATTTTAAACGGCGGAATGTGTCTTAATTGATACATTTGAAGAAAACATGAGCATCATAACGTAGGTTTCATTCATAATAGAAGGGAGGAATTAAGGATCTTATATATATATTTTGCATGAAATCGCATCTTGACGTACGACGTCTCTAATGAAGTTAAGAAAACCGAAGGGGATCAGAGAGAGAGAGAGAGCAATTAATTAAGAAGATGAAGGAGATCAGAGTGATTAATTTAATAAATTAATACGCATACATATATATATATATATATATCGATCGTAGGAAAAACGATGGATAGATCGCAACATGATTGATATACGTAATTACCTCAGCAGAAAATCCGCGAACTTCTCTGAGAATGATCTTGTCGAGGCCATTCACGCCCTTGCACTGCTCCACATACACCATTCCGCTTTCACTTGCTCTTGATGCCATCTTACCACATTCTCTTTCTATTTGCTTCCATCACCCATTTATACAAAGGTTTTTTTTTAATCAGTATTTAATAATAAAATTGCAACCTCTTATTACCATTGAAGCATAACGCCTCAACATTTGTTCATGTGTATAATTATTCACTTTACATATAAAAAAATAACCGTGTGTATAATTGTCACTTCCTCATATTATACTTTTCTTTATTTTTTTTATATATGTGCAATTATTTGTAACATTAATTTATTCCATGGGTAGGCATTGATGTAGTATGGGTAGTGTATCTAATAATGTTCAAACCCCTATGAAGTAAAAAAAAAAAAGTGCAAAAAATTAGTTTCTCTAAAAAAACTAGAATAATTTTTTTAGAATATATAAAAATATTGAAAAACCATATGTAGTTAATTTTATAAATAAAAAATAAATCTTCCCCGTTGATGTAACCAGTCTTTGATGTGTTAAATGATATTTCGATACATAAATAAAATATTTTGTGCAATTTAGTTAAACCTCAACGGGATATATACGGTAAACTGTAATATATCCTTTTATATCTCTTGCATTAATTAAAAATAAAAATAATATTCTCAAAATCAACCGTGACAGGAATAAATTAAATAAAATTAAAGCAATGCAATTAAGTGAAAGAGAATGTTCATTTTAAGATCGGAATTTGTTCAATGGATAATCCCTATATATTCTAAACAGATAACAGTATTATATATTTCATAATAACTTGTAGATAATTTAATTATATATAGATATATAATATTTTATAAGTAAAAGAAATCTCATAAATTTACGTAGTTATGTTAGTTACGAGCTCTAACTTCCGTGGAAGTCGTTCTCCCTCTCCCATGCGAGTACCGTTCAGGGTATAGTTCTTCCGTTGTGTTTCTGTTTACCCTACCATTGAGAACACAAATTTCTTGTAACTACCACTTGAGGATGGTATAGCTGAAGAGGATTCCATTTTGAGTAAGGTCTTTAATTTAGATTAGTCAATAATATTTGACTAATTAATGATCTATAAAAATAAAATCTTATATATAAATCTCACTCTTATTGTGACTCATACTAAAGTTTAGTTAATCTCTTTATTTATACTTTTTCTGATACGAATACAGTCATATAATTGAGAAAAAAACTACATTTTTTTTATAACCGAGATAACTGAGTAGAGATAAGATAACAGGAGAAAAGTTATAGTGAGTGAATTTAACTAAAAATTTTCAAATTTTAAAAGCGAGTAAAAAATAAAAAGTATTAATGGAAAAATATGAGGAAACTAATAGAAATAATCAGGAAGTTAAAATTAAAAAAACACTCAAAATTTTAATGAAGTATAAAATTAATGGGAAAATGTGGTGAGGGAGAGGAGTTAAGAGAAAAAAAAATAGAAAAATCAAGATAAAAAATAACTAACTGATGAGAAATTAATTGATGTTATTTAAACAAGAAAAAAGGGGAGGGAGGCGAATTTAAATAAAAAAATAATGAAATGAAAATGAGTAAATAAAAAATAAAGTTGGAGAAACGTGGGGTGAGAGAGGAGTAAAGGGAGAAATTAACAGGAAGTTAAGATAACAAAAATTAATATTTAAATTTAATTCAAAATTAGAAAAAAGATAACTAACTGATGAGCTTGAGCTTTTTATATATACTGACGATTTTATATATATATATATTGATATTGATTGCACCTACTAATAATGGTCATCCTAAGTAAATTTTTTTCAGTTTATTTAAAAGTGATTTAAAAAAAAACTTTTAATATTAATGCATTCAAATTTTTTTTATACTTAATTACTAATATGCATGAAAAATGGCGCGATTTCCTTAATGAATAACTGTATAGTGAATCACAATGCGTATAAATACGTGAAGATAATACTGGCAGAGGCAGTTGGCGATTGAGAAGCAAATAGGAGCAAGAATTGTATTGTGTGTGCAGGAAGGAGTGAGTGAGAGAGAGTGTGGAAGATGGCATCAAGTTCTACTTCTACTACCGAAAGCGGGATGGTGAATGTGGAGCACTGCAAGGGCGTGAATGGCTTCGACAAAATCATTCTCAGACAAACTTGTGGATTTTCTGCGGAGGTATCAACTCCTTCCGCTCTAATCCCCTTCTTCCATTTGCGCATTTCGTTCTTCATTTTTCTTCATGACCTAATCGCTTTTTCTTGTTTCTTGGATGGAGATGTTGGCATCGTTTTTCCTACGATGCATATTCTTGACCTTTATTGTTCATGTTCTTGCTCTCTGGTTGTGTTTCTTGAGTGTGCAATCATCGTCGCCTCTTTTCTTTCACTCTGCAACTCTGCATTGATTTTCTTTGAATCATCGTTTTTCCTACTATGCCATTGACAGCAAAGCTCTTCAAGCTAGGCGGTAATCTCTGAGCGTCATTTTCATGTCTACCAAACTCTTAACATAAGTCTATGCTTCAACAACTTTTCAAATTTCTTTCCGGTTGGAATATACATTGATTTGCACTATTCGTGTGCATCTTAAGTTTTCTTTGCTTCTTTAGATTAATTTTAATTTATGGATAAGTTTACGAAAGTACCTAGTTTGCTAGGGCTAAAATTCAAAATGCGATTTCATGCAAGATTCTTTTCTTTGGCACTTAGCAATCATAGAACGGTCCTCCCTTATACTTCTATTATGAAACGTACGTTATATTGATCTTGTTTTCTTCAAATTTTAGTTTGGCTAAGCTAGCCTCTAGTTCTGTGTAGATGACAATGATTCTTTTGCTTGCAATTTTGTGTCATTAAGGATTCAAAACTATCATTTAAAAAAAATATAAGGATTGCATGCGATTAATATTGATCGCTTTTGTTTGAAACAGGTTTATCTGTATGGGGGCCAAGTTACATCTTGGAAGAATGATCGTGGGGAAGAATTGCTCTTTTTAAGTAAGAAGGTGTATATATGACATTTTATCTCAAGTCCGGTACTCACACTGTTTGAATTATGTGTCATGAGTTCAATCTCACATGACACTTTTTGAGCTTGATTCTTTTGTGTCGTGTTTTTCAAACTGAATAATTGCAGGCTGAATTCAAGCCTCCAAAACCTATACGTGGAGGCATTATACTATGTTTTCCTGAGGTATGTATGTGTATCTTCTTTAGCTTCCATATATTCATGTACTGCTTTCGCAAAGCACTGATCCCTTCCTCATATACATACATACATACATACATACATACATACATATATATATATATATATGCAGTTCAGAACTGAAGGCTATGAACGCCACGGATTTGTAAGGAGCAGGTTTTGGACTGTGGATCCAAGACCCCCATCACTTCCAGAAAGTAGCACCCATAAAGTTTTCGTTGATTTGATTCTTAATGAGAACTCTGAAGACGATTGGAGGATATTTGGATGGAAGCACAAGTATATGAATTTACTTTATGAAGTATTACTATAACTGTCAGTACTAGGCATTTTCAGCAAGTCCTTGCAACTGTTTCTTTTTCATGTTTTGTTCTAGCTACCAAGCTACAAAAGGCAACAACTAATAGGCATGTTTGGTTTATATTTTTGTAAATCAAATTATAATTTTTAGCTATTATTATTTTTTATTTAAATAAATTTGTAGTAAACTTCTCTATTGTTATTTAAATTTTATTTTTATAAACTATAATTATTCTAACAGATATTTTATAAAAGGGTAATCCAAATGAACATATATATATATATATATCTAACTTGAACCAACTATATTTTCGTGTCACAAGTATTGGGTTTTAACTTTTACGGTATTCATAACTTGGAAGTCCTATATTAATTCTCAAGCTCTTCTGTCTTTCTTTCTAGCTCTCTGCAATTTTTTTTAATATTTTTTTCAATAACTCGGATAAAGGAATTTCCATATTATAATTTTTTGCAGATACGAGTATCGTCTTAGGGTAGTTCTGGGACCTGCCGGAGAATTGACGTTGATATCTCGTATTCGAAATATCAATAAAAATGGGGAAAAGTTTTCCTTCACATTTGCTTGTGATGCACATTTTACTGTTTCTGATGTCAGGTTTGTTGTGCTCTTGAGATCATATATGCCACCTATCTGTGGTTGCCTCTCCATTTCATTTGGATGCATATTTAATATACTTAAGTGCTGAACATTCTCGAACTGCATGAAAAGCTATTTCCATCTTCTCTGGTCTAATCTGTAGAATTATAATTAGTCTATTGTCAACTTTTTTCTGCCACTTGATATTTAACTAAGAAAAGCTGTCTTTATATAAGTAGTGCTGTTTGCATTAAGCTTTGTCTAACTGTATTGTTTGTGTTCAGTGAAGTGCGGATCGAAGGGCTTGAAACACATCATTATCTGGACAACTTAAAGAACAAAGAGCGTTTTACTGAACAAGAGAGTTCAGTAACCTTTGAGGGGGAGGTTAGTATTTGTGATCCTCGAATCAGTTTCAATTTTCATTTTTTTTCCCTGTTATCTTATATTTGTTCATCTCTTTGATGCTAAAGATTGACAGGGTATACCTAGATATTGGGAAAAAAATTGCGATCATAGACCATTCAAGGAGGAGAACTTTTGTAGTGCAGAAGGAAGGACTTCCAGATGCTGGTAGGTTTAGCTGTGTTAATGTATGCGCTATCATGGACACTAGGATTAATTGTTCCTGGAACTATATGTTTGAATTGTTCATATTCTCTGGTTTAGTGAAAAGGTGGACATTGATCGTCCCAAACTGTAATTATTAGGAAAAGGACACTGGTTTTGTCTACTGTTATATGTTGTTGCTTACTCAAAGACTTTGTCTCAGTGGTTAATAGTAGTGCTGTTTTCCTCTGCAGGGGTATGGAACCCATGGGACAAGAAAGCTAAGGCCTTTCCTGATTTCGAAAAAAATGAGTACAAACACATGCTGTGCGTTCAGCCCGCTCGTGTAGGAGGAAAAGGAATAAAACTCAAACCTGGGGAAGAATGGAAGGGGAAGATGGAAATATCTTTAGTTAATTCCAGTTATTACAGTGGTCAACTTGATCCACAAGCAGTGCTTCGGTCTAGTACTGCCGCTACTACTAGTGGCTCTTAGAACTGAGGTTCGATAAATTACTTTTACAAAGTGATTTTTATGCATTCAACTATCACAAGTATACATATATCATTGCTAACTTGAAGAAGAGTTTGTAAATTATAACAATCCGCTCTTCATATATGATACTTCAGGAGTAGGTTTGACGCTGTATAGATGTATTTCTTGCAGGAAATGTTTCAGCTTGATGGAGGAAGGCAGGTCCCAATATTAGCAAAATCGTGCACAGGGATTTAGAGAGAAACTCGATATTTGAAAATCTGTAAGAACTTTTTTGGAGAATTGAAGAATAGCATGCGTGGAACACCCTATTGACACAGTTGTATTCTTTTATACCTTTGTTCATTTCTTGAATATGTTTGTATTGATGCATTTGGCTAAAGCAGCCGTATTCTACTACGTTATAAAGTGATCATTGCTTAAGATTTTGAAGCTATATATAGCTGGTATCCACAATGCTATGGTATTACTATTTCCCGAAGATCTTTTTTTTTTTTTTTGCTTTAAAAAAAGGTTGAATGAAGTTTTTAGGTACTTGATATAATTCTCGTAAACCAAATTATGACATGTTGAAAACCTTCGTGAAGGTGTTAATAATATTGACGGATTCTCATCAGAGTCTCATCCTTTTTCTTTTGTTACAACCATTATGTAAATTATTGTATGGACTTGTCCACCCTTTTTCATCTGTGACATCACCGTTCTTTCAAATTTTCTTTTTCTTTTTTTTTTGGGTAATTTGTAAACTGTAATAAACTGAAACCTTGTATAACTGCACATTCTGAAACTACTGAAAGTCAGAAGGAGACAAGAGGTATTAAAATATGGATACAAGTATCCACTACGACTCCACTCTAGGCCCCACCTTCAAATTCCCATTTTCTGAGTTAACGTATGTGGGTCCACAAGGCTTAGACCTTCCGAATTCTTAATGGACAAATGGATTGGGCTTAGACCTTCCGAATTCGCAATGGACAAATGGATTGGTTGATTCAGAAACAGCCGTCTTATAATTTAACTTTCTTCTTCCTTACTTAATGTCTTGAGCTTAGCTAATGATTAGAATCTAATTAGAGTGTCTTAAACTCCTCAAATATTCACTCATGAACGCACGCAAACATAAGTTAAGATGATCATGTTAAAACTTGATATAAACACGAATTTCTCTGGTTTAAGCTGTTAGTTAGAATAATTATGGCCTAAAGCATTTTGGTCATGTTCTATGGATCCACACAGCATTGTTATCAGTTAAAAAGCAAGGGGAAAAAAACTTGAATTGAAGCAAGTTAGCCTGAAACCACGAGAAGCTATTCCTGAAAGCTTCTGGGTGTGGCTGTTGATAATACATTGGTGTATTTACAAAATATCAGTGTCACAAAGTAGTACATTATCAGTTGTAAGAGAGAAATTAAGAAAGCTGACACATGTTTGATGTTATGCCTCAGCACTGCTGGCAATCCAAACATGAGCAGCAGATTTTATTAGAAAGGCACCATCATCATCATCATCAAACATGAGTCTATTCCCCTCAACTATGACTTGGAAGATTCCGATGAAGCATCACTGTGGTTAGAAGACCATACAAAGATTCCCCAGAATGGCTGTTGCTTCCGCTTCTGATGGCTGTCCATAACCTCAGTTTCTGATCTTCGAAGCATTTCCCACATCACTTGTACGTCCTGATACCCACATGTCTGTACATCATCTTGAAGCTTCAGCAGCCCATCCCCTTCATCAAACAAAAGGGTTTAATCAGCACACACGATATGTTTCTTGAAATTATACTTTAAGATCCTTTTCATTCGTATAGTGTGACAAGCGAGCCCATGATGTCACAAGACATCGGGTGTGGTGGAGAAGTCACTTTTTTAGGCCATTATTATGTCGTATAAGAAAAAGTAGTGATTATAAATATACTTTGATGTTATTACTTTAAGACCATTAGTGAAGTTACAGACAAGGGCATAAAGTTGCACTGAAAAAGATGTTGATCCTATCTAGAAGAGTCTTCTCTTTCGGTGCCAAGAACAGATCATAGGGTAGGTTAGTTACCACTTACAACGTTGAAAAAGATTTAAGAGAACAGCAGTTTCTTATACTTATGCGTGAAAAAGTAGGAATAGCTTAAGATTTATGCAGTCATTAAAGACAGAGAATATAAGTGCTTCCTTTTGTCTTGAAGTGGCCTGCTTGACCGAAAGCAATTTATGGACAAACACAAGCATACACATCACACACGACTAGTTTATCTATTAATCTACACCAATCGACTTGACTTGTCCGTACACGTCTCTGTTTTCATGAAACAACATACAGAGGAAAGAGAAGAGGAATTAATGTAATTTTGTGTTTCCAAGACACCTATCTCAACTGTCTCGCGTTTGTGATTAAGTTGTTGAAGCATCTATTTCTTGAGACAGGAGAAAGAATACTGAAAATAAAGGGAAAGAGAAGAAGCACAAAACTTAAACTTATATTTGTTGTTGGCAAACCAAGAACATTTGAGGGCATATACATTGAATGCTGAAAAAGTTGCAGAGCCGCACTAAGTTATGAGACGAAGTTTCAGATGTATGTTATTACGTGGGAATTGAAGAGGAAGAAGAGAGACACAGAATAAGTTATTTGAGAAAGAAAGGACAAGGAAAAATGAGGAGGAGACTACATGAAAAAACAGAGATCAGAAGAAGTGGTAATTACTAGCACAAGGAAGAGAGAGCGAGAGAGAGAAACAGAAAAACTTGTAACCCCATTGATTTTTTCCTTCAAATTCTACAGATAATTACCAGTGAATGGAAAAGGTGATGATGTTTCCTCTTGTTAGCATATGAATCTGACAGACCCGTGAAAGATACAGAACAGAAGCAAGAAAAAGATACCATTTTTGCGAGGCTTGAGGCGAGAAGAGAGAGCAAGCCACACACGCCTGACTGGAAAAATCATCTTGTGCCATATATCCATTAACTTATCTTTGACTTTAGGTATCTTCTTCTTCCTGGTCTTCCTCCTGAGCCTCAGTGGCACCGCAATTCTCCTTAACCCTGCCAGACTTGAAGAACAACAACAACAACACTTGCAGTTCAAAAATTTCAATACCTTTCAACCATCAACAACACCCTCTACCATCATAATCACCAGTTTCCTTCCTGAATTCCTCAGATGCACAGAGAGAGAGAGAGAGAGAGAGAGAGAGAGGTGTTTGGAGGTTGAATGGCAAGTGCGGAGAGGCTTGTGAGATATAAAAAGCAGAAGTCAGATCACCGACACGTGATGTTAATTATTGCTAGAAATTATGTAAAGTAAAACTATGAAATGAATAAACCCATATTTATCTATCTTCTCCTAATATAAATATGGGAAAATTGAAAAAAAGGGATAAAAAAATTAAAATATTTAAAAAATGAGTCTAAAATTATCCCTAAGATAGAATTTTTTCTAAAAGAGGATAAAAAATTTTCAAGTTAAAATAGAATTTTTTATACTAAAATAAAAATATAAAAATTTTCTATTTTAATTTAAAATTTTTTTTAACCCACTTGAAAAAATTATGTCATAACTTAAACATAGAATGGACTTTATTTCCATTTTTCAAGTACATTGATTTTTTAATATCTATATTCAATTCTCCCTATAAATATTTCCCAGTTATATCCATGTATTGTAATGTAACTCTTTTTATCCAAATTTCTGGTATCATCTAGCATATGCTATTCCATTTATCCTCTACCATATCAATTCTCTACAATCAAACAATCCACGCACTTTTTTACCCTTCATCTTACGTTAAAAGAATTGGTCTCGTTGATTTGACATTTTTGTTGATTTGTATACATAATAATATACGATTTTGTTGATTAGACTTGTGATAATAACACTCTCTTATTCTTAATATAAATTATTTTTAATTATTTCATTGAAATTAAAAAAATTTATTATATCACTAAATTTTTTTTTAAAATTTATTTTATTTTTTATTTTTATTTCTTAATAAATATTACAAATTCAAATAATTTATTTTCTCTCTTATAATTAAATAAGAGCATTTTTTAAATAAAATAATTAATATTTTAGAAATTTATGAAAAAATAAATTTATATATATATATTCATGAAAAAATTTTAGAAGATGGCTAATATGAAAAATGACTGGGAGTACGAATGACCTTTGCATTGGAAACCCAATTCACAGTAATAAGTTTTGTATAGCAGACAGAATTAGCAATAATTTATATTCTTCTACTATTTAAAGATTAGTTTAATTACAAGAATATGTAGGTCAAGTGATATTCTTTTTAATTTTTATCCCATTGATCAGCTTTTTCTTTATATTGTTTTCCAGAAAAAGAAATAATTGTCCTTAATTAGTGATTACTGTATCTTAATTACCACGCTTTGTTAAATATTACTTTGGTTGATGTAACTGGAAACCGGAAAATAATTTTTAAAAAAAGTGCACACCAACTACCCTACACTTTTTTTGTCATTATATTCTTCAATATATTATTTTTTTAGTATCCTATAGGCAAAGGAAACACGCGGTTTAAAATGTGTGGCTTCTTTTAAATTTAATCAACTATATGCTAAGGTAAAAAAAAAAAAAACCTATGACCCATGTACTAAGAAATACACACACACATTATAGTATGGCTCAATTCATATATGATGCAAAGTATGAACTCACAATTTAATTATAAAATAAAATCCGTTATGTCATAAAGACATACGTTAGTAAAAAAATAAAAATTAGTTTCACAAAATATTGATTCGGATGATAAGATTTAATAGAATCATATTTTGGCCAAAAAACAATCATACAGTTATGTATTTAGAAAATAATGTAAAAAATAAAATTGACTAAGGAATTAATTTTTCCTCTTCATTTTTTATTTTATTTTAAATATTAGATATAGTTAATTATAAAAAATAAGTTTTTCATTTGCAATACTAATATGGTAAGTTTATCTCGACCATTGAGATGGGCCAGTGCTACAAATGCAAATACTGAATTAGATAAATAAATCCCATATGTTATTCAAATTTTGAAAAATGAATTACAGTGTTCATGATTTTTGAATATACAAATAAATTCTTCCTATGGTTTTGAATATAGAGTACTTGAAGGAGGCTTCTTATAGTCCAAATTATAAGTCATTAATTTAAATGTATGATGTATTAAATTATTTTTCTGACTAGTGCCTTCATTAACCATACTAAAAAGTCACAGGCAACTATTTAGTTCATAGAAATTTAATCATTTAATTAGAGGCATTTTTGGTAGATACTTTAATTTGTGATATATTTCAAAAGTTTAACTACTTTTACTATTTTTTTCTTTAATATTGGTGAGATATGTAATTGTGACTTATATTTAACATGGGAAGTAATATCAAATAGAAGTGCAAAAGCATAAGCAGATCTTGGTAAACAAACAAATTCAAGTAGGAAAAAATTCAGCCATTAAACAAACGGTGGTTGCTTACTTGTGACGCTGGCGGATCAAATTAGATCATACATAATGAACTATATATGTAGGGAATAATTAAGTGATAATCTAAAAAATGATGTTAATTAGTCTGAAGATTTGTTGAAAAGTAATGGTCAACAGAAATGAAAATAGTAGTCTATGAATTTTGTAATTGAATGGAATAATAGTGGAGGAGGGATTGGACCACGTGGTGAATTAGGGACTAGATATGGAAGATTCAACGTAGGTTAGAATAATTAGCTGCATTTTCTGAAAGTGAATTATAATAAATTCAGAGGAAGACATGTTGTTTTCTATGAATCATATAACTAAGACATCTGGTTCATTAATTTTCTCACAATTTTTCAAAACCTAACCCCTTCAAATTTCCAAAATTGCTGCCTGTCTTTCATTCAAATTAAACTCTCATTTCCATATGCTTACTTCACACACTGAATTTTTATGTCGCAATATATATATATATATATATTTCTCTGAAGATCGAATTTAATGCTTCACTGAAATTGTTTGTTTATTTATTTTTGATGCACCAAGGAAACCAATTAAGGCAAAACTAAAACTAAACTAGCCTTGGTTGAGTCCATCCTTGGCCAAGATATCAGCAGCAGCAGTATCAGCATGCATCTGGGCTCACATGGTTAAGCTTAATTCACTTCCCACTCTCTCGATCTGCAAAAGAGGTTTAAGGAGCTCATTACAAACATAATGAAAGTTTAAGTATTAACATTCAAATATTGTGATTTTCAAGGACTACTGGATTACAAAAATTCAGGACCCATTATCAAATGACAAATTATAGGGATTAAAACATTAATTATAATAATTAAGTCATCGATCTTCTTGTTTATATTTTCATCTAAAAATTACTCTCTCCGTTACTCTATATAGTGCACTGTCTGAGAAATTCATGTTTCAAAATATAGTGCATTGCGCGGATTACATTGTATTTTTTTTTATTGTCTTTCCAGTATTACCCCTAATAAATAAGTTTATATATCATACGATTATCAATACATTTAATGAAAAATCTTTAATAGTTTGGTCAAATCATAAATGAATGAAAGGAGAAATTTTCCAAAAACTTCACTTTTCACAATTATCAATGACTCATGGGAATTTGGAAAAAAGAATGAAGGAAAGAATGGATGCAATTTATTAATGTAGGAAGTATTATTAAATAAGGGTAATTTGGGAAATAATGGAAAAAATTTCGGTACTAATCATTGTCTTGGTACGTGTGTGGTAGTTAAAAGTGCACTATAAACTGGAACAGAGGGAGTACTACGAAATACGATTGTTAATTAATTATATTTGAGTTTACATATACTTCCTCTGATCCTTAATATAAGACCATTTTAACATAATCACACGAATTAAGAAGGGGAGTTAAAACTAATTAACTACCTCGATTTCTCCGAAAATCTCAGTATTTTTTCAAAACTACCTTTATTTAATCTCTCTCTTTTTCTCTTTGAATGCATTAAATAGGAGCATTTTTTAGAAATGTATAATAAATACCACCTTATATATTGTAAATGATCTTATATTTAGAACAAAGGTAAAAGGTCCTATATATAGGACCGGAGAAAGTATTGTTTACTTATCTTTTAATAATAATAATTATTATTATTATTATTATTATTACGTAACATGACAAAGAAAGAAAATTGAATTTTCAAATGGAAAATAATGATGCGTTTGAATGTGTGATGTATGTATTCAATACGTGGACTTCAAGCGCATGTGTGACAATGAACTGGTAAAAAAACGAAGTGCGTGACAAGAAAAGCACAAGATATGGTGCCTATTTGGCATCATTTCTTAAATCAAGTTTTGGGGTAAAAGTCAAGTTTGATGTATTTTTGGGTTTGTTTAACTAATTTTTGCTTCTCCGGTGGAAAATCATTTTCTTTGCAAAACCAACCGAAGCTTTTGTTTCCTCATTCCTGCCTTAATTTATTCAAATAAAAATAAATTGATAAAAATTAAAAAATTTGAAAAAAAAAATATTTTTGTAAAATTTCTTCTATTTATTAACTAAAATGTCTTTTGGAAATTTTATTTTCCATGGATTATAATTTGTTAGAAAATGTTATATCAGATATATTATGCTCTCAATTAAATAAATGTAGATTAAATTTTAGTTCAAGTAAATTAAATTAATCATGTGATAGAGTTTAAACTCAATTTGAAGAAAAAATATGAGTTTTGTCCAAACCAATTTTCAAATAAATCATCCAAACATAAATATATTAGTCTAAAATCAATTTTTATCATAATTATGTTATAAAATTAATTCTACTAAAACTTATTTTTAACTAACTAAAAATCAAACGGACCCATATACATGAGAAGCCAATAGTGGGTCACTGGTCACCTCTCAAGTTTGGACTTGAATCTTTAAAATTCAAAAGATTGGGAAGTATTTTTAAAATGATAAAATAAAAAAAAATTAACAAAACCAAAAAATATATATATCCTAAACTCTTCCATCTTTATCCATACCTAATTAATCCTAACCAATCATAATCATAATAATAATAAGAATAAAACAAACCAACACTCATTCAATATTACTAATTAATGTAGATATATATACATATTATATATTCAATGTTGTCTTTTATTGTCCATCCTACGTGGCCCACTTGTCTTGAGTTGATTCTTTGCTTTGTCCATTTTCAAATGGAAGATGGGGTGGATTTCGTAGCCACCATCAACTCGTGACGATGAGCAAGCAATAATTTCTATTTTCTTGTCATACTTTTTAGTTATAATAATAAAATAATAAAGTAGCTTCATTCGATCAGAAAGCAACAGTAAAAAAAAAAACAACTTAATTATGAAGGATGTGCCAAGAGAAAGTTGATCACGAATTAATAAAAGCAACTCCAAAAGAAACCATAAAAGTCTATAACAAGTTATCTTATGATGGTTCAAGGAAGTTTCATTCACGTAAAGATTCTTAAGGTTGTCACATTGCCTATGGTCAATTTTAAGGATAGTATTATCATATTCTTTTTTAACAGATGTCTAGATTAACCCAAGATAGGATTGATGATGGATCCGATCCTATTTTTGTTTTTAGGCAATTATAAGAAATTCGTTATTACTCACTAATTCAAATTTAAATCACGTCAAATTTAATATACATGGAAGGTAGTTCTCCCAATATAGTTTTCTTTTTTTTTTTTTTTATATTATATGACTCAAATTCAATGTCATATTTAAAGGATATTAAATCCTTTCACTATATTCAACTATTATTGTTCACTATTTTATCTATCTCTCTCCTCAATACATCATAAAAGAGTGATAAACAATTTAAATCCTTAAAGAAAGTTAAAATTTACTGGATAGATATAATTACATGGAATGTTTAACCATTCCAATTACAACTTAGGAGTGCAATAATTTTGTTGGCGAGGGACAAATCTTTGCCCTCTTTGTAATGATAAAAGTTGATAATAAAAAGGCAGAAAATGAAGATAATGATTTAGTGACAACCATTCCACTATTCTTTTTTTGTTTTTGGAACTCTAAAGGGCTGAACACAAGGACAATACTTTGAATCTGATTACCTTGATACTTTTAATTACTGTCTAAATAATTTGATATTCAGGGGGGGAGAGAGAGAGAGAGAGATCATGTTAAATAATTGTCCCACATAAGTAATGATTAGGACAAAGAATGAAGTAATGATGAGATTCATCCATAAGATTTAGCAGAGCATTAAAGAAGATTTGAGTTAGGCCAGCAAGTTTTTTCAATTCAAACTTCTGAATCCACTCAATTCAATTCCAAGTTGGCCTGCATCACTTCCAAACTCCCCAATTTATTGTGTAAGATATATGTCATCATTCAGTCTGTCTGAATTTTTAATATGAACTTAGTACCAAAAATTAAACTAAAATTTCATTTTGATCTCTTTTTGGTGGAGAATTTTTTTAATTTAATTCTTTATAAAATTTTCTCTTTAATTTAATTTATTATAGAATTATATTTTTAATTAGATCTTAAATATTTTTCATTTAATTTGATCCTTATAAATAAATAGTAATGCATTTATGTCAATTTATGAGATACAAAATTTATAAATGCAATTATGTAAAATTAATAAATTCATTACTCACCAAAAGTCAAAAATATTTTTATTGGGAATAATTGAAATGCAAATCCCGTTGCAGGGTAGTGTCTAGAATTCTAAAAGGGTGAATTATTTAAAAAAAAAATAGAAAACATTTTACACTTTACATGATGGGTATTGCTCTAGATTTGTTTAGAAGTTTACCTAATAAACCCATTTTACTTGAGTTATTAATGATTCAATCCAACTTACTCCTTTTCAAATATTCAAATTTAATTAATGGAAGTGACATATCTTTGTCTCTTTCAGATTGCCATTTTCCTTCCCCATGATTTTTTTCTCTTAGTGTTAATAGATTATTATATATAAAGAAGCTAAATGGTGACGACACAGAACCTTATTGCGAAACTTAATTGGATTAAAACCTCAACTTGGCTCACCCATTGAGATCATTCTGGCTTTGAATAATACATGTGTGTGTGAGTGGGAAATTATATGAGAGGAAACAGAATGAGCATTATGAAAAAAGAAGCATTATTGTCACCAAAATGAAGAAGCAGAGAATGGCATCCGACCCAATTATATAGCTTTCAGTGTACAATAAAAAAGTAATCTCAACTTGGGATCCACAATCCATTTGTGCTTAAGTCAAATAAAACATCCTAAGCCTTCTTTCTTAATCTTTAATTCTTCTTAGCGCAACAATCTGACATTCTTTTATTCTTCTTTATCACACCTTTCTTTTCTTTTGGCCAAAACCAATCAGACAAGATAAGTACTACCATCAATGCTTGTCCTTCTTGTTTTAGAAGAATATGTAAATTATTAATCAACGATCATTGGATTAAATAGAAAAACATGTAGATCAACCAAAGTGTTCATATTCCACTCCGTAGCACTTACTGTGGCAGAAATTGGGGAGAGTACAGATAATATATATATATATATATACACACACACACACACACACCTCTTGAAACTTGGAAGGGTGTAAAGGAATAGTTCTTTGGGATGCTTTATTCTTTTTATCCAAGTTAGTAGTATACAAAGTGGCCGACTTTTCAAGTTATTTGAGCATTGGATTCCAATCAAAAGTGAAGCGATCTGGATGGGATAGATTTAACTTAACATAAATGAATGAATTAGAAAAGTTGTGACCATGAAGAATCACAGAAACATTTTGATCCTCTGTTATTGTTCCAAGATCAAGATTCTTGTGTAACCAGAAACAGAGGAAATGCCATCCCCTATTTCAACAATACATGGATTTTCTATCATATTTCTCTATACATTACATGGAGTTTTAAAAATGAGTGGTACTAATTATGAATTATATAACTTATTATAGATTTTATTATATATATTAATATTGAAGGTGGGGAAAATTACAATTAAGGATCAAAATAACAAATTTATTATAAAACAGGATATATTACTATTCATTCTCTCAATTTACTACTTAATATTCTAGATTTTAATAACTTTTATTTATTAGAGTCTTTTTTTGTTATTAATTCACCGTACTGATCCTTAACTATAAATTCCCCTTGAAGGTAAATAGCAAACTTTGATTATAAAATTAAGATAGGTAAGTACTAATGTTTGGAATCAGTTCCATTCGAAGAACAAATTTCTCAGTGGTTGATAATATTCATGGAAAGAGCCAATAAAGCAGCATGGGGTAGTAGTAGGATTATCCAATTCTGTTTCTTTTTTTAATATATATATATATATATATATATATAAAGCTTAAAGTCTAAATCATTTTGTGTAAGATTTGCACATATTCTTTTGCTGTGGTGGTGGCCGAATAGGTCTCATCTTGTGGGCCAACATGTGGGAAGACATTTTTTGTGGTGCAAAACCATATATACCAATATGCCACACGCCACAGTCAAACCATTCTGTTGCACACTATAAGTGGGAGTGCTAGAAAGAAACAGAGTCAAGCCTGAGATGATTTTGTGTAATATTAAAACTGAATGGAGAGGAAGGGGCTCAAAACTTTAAAGACTCCTTAAATAAAAGTTCCCACTTGAATGGTGTTCTTTTTTTGGAATGTGAAAATTTTCTGCAAAATACTCCTACCATTCATCATTATCATCATCTCCGGGATTGTAAGTTTGAACTTCGAATATACTAATCATTCCCCCATTAATTTGTCATGAAAAGTGAAAATGTCAAGAGGAGATATAGAAGAAACTGGTTAAATTTTCCTAATTAATTTTTCTTCTTTTAGGCAGTCAAATAAGAAAAGTTGTATCACTTTCCAAATCATTTACTTTAGTAGTTGTATAAAACAAGAATAAATGAGTTGTTTAGCTCGTACCTTGAGATAACATTTCAGAAATTACGTTGTTATGGTACAAAATTTCACATGTTTCTTAATCCCAAAAATGGTATATAATACAATGGATGCCTAAACAAAGAATTTAGTTCAAGAGAAACAGCCAGCTTGAAGGGAGCTTATGTATAATGAATTTCTAGTCATCCATATTCTTCATGTATTCCTTGGAAAGTTTAGTTTCCATTATCAACTTTTGTTCTTTGATGAGAGAAAAACCTGACTCAAGCAAAGCCTCCACTGTTTGCTATCCAATGACACGCAAAAGTCCAGTCGGTTTTGAGTTGGCCATTCAAATTTCACAAAACAAATCAATGTGGCAGGATAACACCAAAAGAAGGGTCAAGCATCAATCAGGTTTGGACTAGATACATACATGTCAATATTAGAAGTCTCTTAAATATTAGAAGTATGACTTAAGAGATGTTTGTGTCTGGTATAAATAAAAGAGAACACCCAAATATTGACAAATGAAGACATTGATGTAAAAGAGAGTCAGTATTATTGTATAGAGTCAATGTAAGAAAACATTGATAAAAGAAGCAAAAGTGAAAGAGAGTTACTAGGACATGATAGCATGATATGAACGATTATTCATACCAAGTTTTGAGTTCTTACTCGGATCAGTTAAGTCAATTTCAAAAGTGCTCGAAAATGTACGGACCTACTTTATTCTTTTAATGTTTAAATCAGCTCTTACCATTTCATGTTAAACTAAAACTGATAAATGAAGTAACAATGCCACAATAAGTTGATCAACAACTGATTTCCACCAGCTTGAATAGCATAAGGAGGACGCAGATTTTAAAGGTAAAATCAGGAAACTAGGGTTGATTAATATACCTCTGGAGGAGTAAATACTGGAAGGCTGTTGTCCTTTCTTCTCTTGAGAAATTTCTTTCCAAAATCTTCAACACCTCCAATATCACCAATCCACTAAAATTAAACAGTAAACCCACCACAAAATTATGTCCGTCATTAATAAAAATCCTTATTGGACGATCTAAATTCAGCCCACTCTCATATATGGGCTGGAGGAACATGTAATGGCAATAGTCATGACACAAACCATTGATTAAACTCCCTAATTCATTACGTGATAAAGAGAAGACAGATGAGGCAAGTGTGCGGGTGATCATTTGTCTCAGCAATTGACTCCATCTCATTGTTTGTCCAAAATCCCTAATGGGTTATAAGTTTATTATTCTTTACTTCTCAGGACTTCATCTTGAAGCATCTTTATTCCCATCAAGTCTCTTATAATAATTATTATTTTCCTCATTTGCTCAATTGACAAAATTCAAGAGTTGTGTAGTGAAAAATTCTATGTTGGATATATATAATACCTATCATTAACTATTAATGAATAATACGCAAGAAGTTAATAGAAAATTAATAATTTTACCACATGAGAATGAAACAACTGGATAGAAATCACATTCTTCTTCCCAACCTAAACTTAGGCTTCTTTATACCTTCAAAATCGATCTGTCATATGTGTGAGACCTCAGGGCTCCATAAAAGTCCAAAGCTGTCAATAACCAAATCATCCGTAGAACTGGTAAATCAGAAATGATTCCTCCATAATTCTATATTCAGCACCAAATTTGGTAAGTGAAGAAAGGCATATTGATGAAAAGCATTCAACAGGGAACAAGAACAGTCTTTAAGACGAAGTAAAACAGACAAGTGAGTAGGCAGGCATATCTCAATCTTTCCAGCCTAACGAAGGAATGAGGTCAACAAAAACGTTCTTTCTAGTTTATATCGCCAAACCATTACAATGCAAATGACAAATTGATATACCTTGATTAGGAAAAGTGTCCACAACTTTTATAATTTCATCCTTAGAAATGCCATCTTTCTCATACATTCTGTGAACAATATTGACAATATCTTCCCGGTTAGGTTGCCTGTTTCACATTCATAGACTACATCTCAGAGAGGAGACATGGTTCACCTAAACGCATGAAATAAAAAAATTACAGGAAATTACATAAGCCATATGATATGACATATAATGTAATCATGGTAAATATGTGAAATATATGGCTGATTTAACATCAATCAAGAAACATCAACTTCCTTATAGATATTGTTGCTACCATCATGTATAAGAAAAGCATCATGTTTAATGCCCAAGGCCCTTCTATCTGAATGTCACCCAACAAAACTAACTCAAATTTCATAAATGGGAAGTTCTACAATTATAGAGCAATGTAGTATTTACCAGTAGAATTTGTCCATCCTTCCATCGCGTATCAGTGGAGCATAAATAGTAGAAAAGTCATTCCCTGTTACAATTATTGGAATTCTATTTGTGACATCTGTTTCTCTCCAATTTTGGCCAACACTAACTCTGGTTGGATTGTCTGATAGATTCATGAGAGTCCCAGTAACAATTTGATTGTTGACTGTCATTTGAGTATTACCTATATCAGAATAGAAAAATTTTGTTCAGTGAAGACTTAACCGTATAATTGAAACAATAGAGCACAAAAGAGATATAAAATCATATGAAAACACACACCAAGAACAATGAAGAAAAATAACGGGAATAACAACACACAGTAATTATATTTATCTAATCAATGTATTTTCATTTCCCTGACTATGATCATCTATTAGCTCACCAAATCTACCAAGGCCAGCATCAATATCATTGATCATCAAACAGCTCAATTTTCCCTGAATCAAGCAGAAAAGAATGACAGTATATTAGCTAATGAAGGAAACGCAATAACATTAGTCAAGAAAAAAAAATTACAACTAGCTAAAAAACTGACATAAACAATTTTCTTTCATACTAATTACCCAAAAATAAAAAAATTTTAATATAAAGCCAGCTTTATTGGATAGGAAGAGAACTGCATGCGAGAAGGATGAAACAGCCTCCTACAATAAGCAAAAGCCAAGAAAGGGAAAGGAAAACATGAACATAAGAAAACAAACACTCTTATTTTAAACTACTTAGCCAATGAGCACCTCTTAATATTCCACAGAGACTTAGAAGGTGAACATTAGGCACATCAACCCTCGGTATGTCATGACTTAATGATTTTACACACCAACAGTCCATTTAAATTGCATTATATTAATAGTAAATTTGAATTAATAAAAATGCATCATTTAGCACATAACAAGCGCAAGATGTGTATCAGAGCAAGTATTAGGGGCCCCACAGGTGGGAGGAGGGTGGAAAATAAACAAAAGAGGGGGGGGAAATAAGGTGTACTAAAAAATCTTATTGTAAACTTAAAGACCACTTTCTTCAGTTATTGATGACATTTCTGGTACACAAACATTTTTTCTGTATACAGCATAAGAGGGTAGTGGAAGTTGGATTTGGAAATATCTATGCTTGACCCTGAACAGTTTTGGAGTTTTCTTTTTTGACACATCTCTTTTATCTTTCCAGTCTGTTCATCATAAAATGATAGCTTACTGCCGCACAATTCTATTACAAATTAAATACATAAGACTGAATCATAATGCTCAACTTCTAATAGAAGAGGGAATTTTTTACTGTTATATTGTCTTTTTCCAAAACAAATGTTCTGTAATTGATCATCTAAAGTAACACTTTCAACTTCCAAATCAAGACATACATATATTAAGAATGAAAATGTTAAAGTTCCTAACTTGATTCTGGACCACTTGAGACGCTGTTCTATAGCGTTCACGGATCAATCTTCCTGGCTCTCCTGCACATGAAATTTACTGTATGGTGTGATCTGATCAGATTTATAAGAAACAATGCCTTATAACAAATCACAGGAATGACTATCCATATAGGCATATTTGGCCCTAAAACATATGCATATATGTAGGGGTCAAGATTAGGAGGGGAAAAAAAAAGCCAAGAGATTCATAGCTAAATTACAGTCTAGAATTGGTAATAACCTACAAGAAAAAGAAACAGTTAAATAATCTTTTAAAGAGTTCAATAAATCATTTCTAAATAGTTGACATGTGAGACATGACTATCATTGGCATGTTAATATATTATAATAAATAGGCTGCCTTTGTTTCTCTTTCACTGTTACCTTTTGAATTGCATGAAATAACAGAATTTATGGAAGGAATCCAATTCCAACTTACCAGCTCTCTCAGACTCTAATTCCCCAGCAGACATTATTATAGGTTCAATTCCCATTGCCTGAAATATGAGTTCAGTTTGAAATGATTTCCCCTGCCCTTTTCCTCCCCAGATACCTGGAAGAAAAAGGTGAAATTTAAGATGAATTTTTAAACCAACTACACAAAAATGCATCCATATATATTCAGAGGGGACCCCTTGTATTTATTTAATTCTTTTTAGCCAGATTAAATTTGGCTATTAATCATGTATTGATATTAGACTAAAAAAATCAGGGTAGAGAGTTTCAGTGTCAATATCAACACCATTTTTTATTAGATAGATCAAGTTTTAGAATTATAATGGGTGTCATGAACCTCAACAATACAAATTCTTCAAAAAGAAGACAAATAAATTCTTAACCATTACACTTTTAATTTCATCAGGGATTAACGTAAGCAAAAGGATTCATTAGTTGCTTAGTTTATACCTAGGATTAAGGGAACTTTAGTGTTGAGGAGATGAGCGATGTAGTTCTTCACAATGTGGCATACTGCATTCACAGAAAACATTTGCAATAACATGCATATATAAGTAGCATATCAAAATTTAACATTAAATAACAGAGGGAATTTATCACACAGGCATGAATCCAGTGGATATAAAATCTACCATTTATATATAAGTTTTCACAGCAGAATTAAATAGTTGTGCCTGCATTAACTACCTATGGCCTTTGTAATATAACCATTAGCAAGCTATAAACAATGAGTTGTAACTGATAGAGATGGCATTCAAAGCAAAAATTAGACCAATATTACAACCACTATTATAACGTGGCAAAATAAATCACTTTTACCAAGCCCTCTTACTTCTTGAAATTGATTCATCACAATTTCTTCACATTAGCCCAGTTTCCAGAGAACTTACCAACTTTGTCCTGTCAAAAGAAAGTTAAGAGAACTTGAAAAATTAAAGTGTAAAGAAAGAAATAATATGAAGACAAAGTTTACATGGTTAGAACAGTGGGATAAATAGCTTAAAGAAAACATCAGAAATGATCCTCTGATCACTGCGGACTGGGGTCACCCAATTGAAGCAAAGACTGTCACTTTAGCTCTATTTTGCCTTTGCTCTAAGAAAATGACCATGAAAAGCAAAAAAAAAAAAAAAAAAGCCTCAAACAAGCAATAAATTGATGCTTATGTAATGCAGGGAAAACTATAGAGAACAGATCAGTTCTCAATCCAGCTAAAACACTTAAATTACCCAAATGCAGAGCGAAAGCTATCATCACTCGCTGGTAGGTGCAAGCGTGCACAATTGCACACATCATGTTGCGGCCTCAAAATCAACTAGACCAAAGTGTTGTTTAATGGGGCCAACAAGTCACACAGCACCTATCTAGTGTATCACAAAGGTAGTATTACTCTATCCCACATTCTCATGTAGCATCAACTCGGTAAATAACTAACTTTTCATCAAACATTTTTTTTATATAAACCATATTTGTTCAATTTGAATGTAATGAATGAACAGTATCGTAAAGGTCGCGTGCTTACCATGAAGACGGGAGCGATGTAAAAATCACCTTGAAGGTATTCGAATGACCTCGTCACTTTTTGACGATAATCAAACACAATGTCCGCTACACGAAAAAACAGAAGAAAGAAATTAAAGGAAATGAAAGCAATGGAAGTAAATGTTTTAGGAAATTGACAGAGGTAATCTACGAAAAGTTATTACAATCTTTCCCGAGAAAATTCCCGGCGAAAAGGTCATCGATGAGGCCGGCCCTCTGGCCAACAGCGATGTTCATATTATCAGCCTCTTTGCCCAGCCTATAGAGATAGTCTCTGCCCTCGGCGTCTTTGGCTTCCCACGACGACTGATTAGAGAGCTTCTTTTTCTTCTTGACCTCGTCTCCGTCATTTTGATTAGCGCAACGGACTGAAAATGGGGATGAAGCGAAATTAGAGGCAGCAGGGGAAGAAGCCTTGAGAAGCGATAAAGGTGAGAACTTGGAGAATTGAGAGGCAGAGCAACAAATGGAAGCCATTGAAGGTTTGCTTTGGACGATGCTTGGCATTCTACTTTGATGGTAGTCCTCAGTTAGTTTGGACCGTTGCCCGCCACAAACTTGACACTTGCCTTTGCTGTTTCATCCAACTTTTTTATTTATCTTCGCGCTCAATAATATAGGATATAATTGAAATCGACAATATGTTTCAATTTTTTTGTAGACCCATATTGAAGGATCAACGACCGAAAAAAAGAGCAAGTTAGGTTTTGTTATGCAATGATCCAGATCCTGTAAATCGTATAATTGAAGAAAAACAAATAAAAATTGGTATCAATCTCTGTGTCTATTTTTCTCTAATAATTATATAGACTATCTTAATCACCATGTTAATTACTCTTACTGTCTAAACATATAAAGGGTTTCCAACTATTTCACACATATTAAGAAAATGTGATTACACTCTTAAATTTCTTAAAACAAAAAAAACTCAACATCTTATTTTTATTCTTATTAATTACTAATAATTAAAGTTATTTCCACTCGTTTCCATTACAAATTACGAGAGACTGATCATTAATAAATAGGGATAAAAAAGATAAACTACTATTAAATATTACATAACACCTTCCATTTTGGACCAAAGAAATATTCTAAAAAATTCCTTATATTTTAGACCAAAAGAAATATATAAACCGTTTGGACATAGAGTCTCTACTAATAAAATAATTATTATTGCTCACAACTTAGAATGTCAAACTATTTGAGAAAATGAGTTTTTCAAGTAAAGTCCCAAAACCCCATTTTGATAGTTGATTTTTACAGAATTAAATCATACAACATGGATTGTTTGCTTAAACACAAGGGGAGGGTGGAGGGAAGTCAAATGCAATATGGCTCAAAATTCTCGTTAGAGCTTATGAAACTGTGTTACTTATAAATTAGTCTCTGTAACTAATAATATCCATTTTTGTATCTGAATTAGTTTTATAAGCAAAAGCACATAATTGATTGGGAAACTGTTAAGCACATTTTCAAGCTAAACAGATTGTCCCTTGTACTTCAAAGCTAAACAGATTTTATACTCAGAGTGAACAACTCTGTTCCCCACAGGTATGACGGGATAATATAACAATATAACGTACATTCCAAAGACAGAGTGCAGTAGATTTTGGTTGCAAGTATCTACCTCAAACTGGACTTATTAATTTCATAGCCTTCTTTTTCTTAGCTACAATACAAACAAGCATCTGACAGATAATAAGAGATAATGACATGCATATCAAACTTGGTATTATTAGATCATCTAATTTCTTTGACAGCCACCGTGAGTAGAAGTCCATTGTTCTCCACACCCAAAGCAAAATTCATAGGGGCATCTACAACTTCACCAATATACCCATATTAAGATCCTTTCAAACATATACTTTCACTATTTAGTCTCTCAGTTTCAAAAACAAATAAAAATTGGTATCAATCACCGCGTCTATTTTTTCTCTAATTATATATACCGTATCAATCACTGATTCACTGTGTCAATTATATAAACTGTATGGTGATAGAGTCTCTTCTAATAAAATAATTATTATTGCTCACAACTTATAATGTCAAACTATTTCAGAAAATCAGTTCTTCAAGGAAAGTCCCACAACCACATTTCCATAGTTGATATTTACTGAATTATATCATGGAATATGTCAAAATCTGAATCAGTTTTATAAGCAAAAGCACATACATAACTGATTGGGAAACCGTAAACACATTTTCAAGCTAAAAAGATTGTCCCTTACACTTCAAAGCTAGACAGACTTTATAGTCATACAGTGAACAACTCTGTTGCCCACAGGTATGAATAGATAATATAATGTACATTCAGAAGACAGTGCAGTAGATTTTTCTTGCAAATATCAACCTCAAATTGGACAGGTTAATAATATCTTTCTTTTTCTTTAGCTGCAATACTAACAAGCATCTGATAAATAATAAGAGACAGTGACATGCTTATTAAACTTGGCATTAGATCATCTAATTTCTTTGGCAGCCACCGTGAGCAGAAGTCCATTGTTCTCCACAATCATAGCAAAATTCATATTGGCACCTGCAACCACAAATTCCATTCGCCAACATACCCATATTAAGATCCTTCAAAATATATACTTTCACTATTTCAGTCTCTCAGTTTCGAAAAAAAAGATTATTTAACTCTTTAAATCTCGACTCCTTACTTCTAGTTAGTTCCCTGTCAATCAAAACTATAATAAAAACTAAGTATTTAACTCTTCAAATTTTGACTCCGTACTACTAGTTAGTTCCCTATCAATCAAAACTACAACAAAAACAAAGTAAAGCCAGTCTAAAACTTGTCAGGAACACATAGTTCATGCATGATTACTTAATAAAAAAAAAGTTGAGGCATTCCAAAAATTACATTTCTTCCCATATATTTATAGCAGAAATATTAGCTCGGATTTCTCCAGTTGTACAGTCAATATAACTGCAAACAGATCAACATCCATTTAGTAGGTGGATTCCATCACTAGATCTATTTCTCTCCAATTACACGCTTCTAATTCTACAGTTGAAGAGAGTTCATTTCAGGAACAAAAGAAATTCATTATATGAATTAAAAGAAGAAAACTGACCTGCAAGTGATATGTAGGCACCCATCTATCTTCTCCACATAGAACTGACACTGGGGACACCGTCTCCATTTCTTTTCATTAGCAAGCTCCATCACAAGCAGATCTTCCCTCCCTCTCTCATGTTCATTCAGTCTCTGGAATTCCTCGCATTCAACTCCAGGATGCCATGGCACATCACACCTTGCACAGAACAGTCTATGGCAAAAGGGGCACTCTGCCTCCCTTATAGCTTGATGGTCTTCTTCCCCATCCTCAACCAGCAACATAGCTGAACAATCCTTAAAGGGGCAATAAAATTTAGAGGCTGCAAGAAAAAGTGATTCACACAGAGCCTGCTCCCACCTATCAAGCAAGTCCTTTGGAAGCCAGGGCCGACAAGCATCCAGCTCAAGAACACCTCCACAATCCAAACCAGGACACGAAACTACGGTTATACTGTCTTGGATTTTTGTGGCCACTTGTTTCGTTACACAATCAGAGCAAAAAGAATGGTGGCATCGTTGATTTATGAACATCTGGGTAGTCCCCTTAATTTCTGCACAGATTTCACACATGACTTGCAAGGATTCATCTGTTTCATTGGAGGACTTCCCATGCTCAGTTTCTGAGGCAGGGCAAGGGTGAATCATTTTCAATGACGAGGATGATGATGAAGACGATGGTAAAAGGAGTAAAGAAGAAGAAGATGGTGGTGGGGGTAAAAGGAGTAAAGAAGATGATGGATCATTCTTTGCAATTTGAGAAGTGATCAAGGAGGAGAAGAGGGTCTCCTGAAATTGCAAGCGTTGAGCATATTCATCATCAGTAAATGAAACATGACCTTCTTCTTCATCTTCGTTAAACAGAGCTGCGAAATAAGAATCATCAACGCAGAGATCAAGGGCAGAGGCTTGAGCCATTTGAGTAATGTATGGAGTGAAGAAGGCGGAGTGCTTCAGCTTTACTTTACTGTAATTATAGTGCGAGAGTTGCGTTGCCGTGGAAGGAACTTAGCCAAGAAGATTTGACTTAATATCCAACTAACCGGTGGAGTCAATTTTCTTTTGTCTGAGTACAATTTTTTTCAAAATTATTAATTTTAATTAATGTATTATATAAAACTAAAATCATCAGTTAACTATTTATTTATTAGCTATTTTTCATCATTTTAAAATGATAAAAATGATTTTTTAATACACAGACACTATATATATTTTTTAATAATATATATAAATCCGAATATTTTTGTTTCGAAAACGTTGTTTGTTATCAAAATATTTGCTCAAGTAAATTGTTTTTGGTCAAAGTACAAAAGTGATATTTGGCCAAAAAAAAAATGTACAAAAGTGACATTGCAATGTTTCTCTTCTTCATTATTATCAATTTCATGATCAGTATAATCATACAAGTTGTACGAAGCGAGTTTTTTTTTCCCAACGGAAGCCAATGTTTTAATAAGCGCTCTATGTCTTGCTAATTTTTTCAATTTTATTTTGTCTCTGGCTTATATGATGAATTCAGAACGATTTTAATTTTCAAAAAAGTAAAATTTTAAATTTTCTGTCACATAACATTAGTAGATGATACATTCTGCCTTTACTTTTTTTTTTTCCTTCATACATTTTATATGTCTTTTTTTCCCTGTCTTGACATTTTATTGTCTGTTTGATTTATTATTTATTAAATTAAAATGTGATTTGTAAACATTATTTTTTCTTATCATCTAAAGGTTTGTGATAAATTTTAATTAAATTATTTTTATTTAAACTTTATTTGTTGTAACTTATTTTTTTATAAAAGTGAAAACCTCTTACTTTTCCCACCTTCACTTTCTCCTTTTTTTTTTTTAATAAATAAGAGAAAATGATATTTGAGGGCCACATAAGATAAATAATTCTAATATAGGGATCACAAAATTTGTGAATTCCCTGGCCAAATTCCTTAGCTTAAAAAATTTCTCAATTGGCGAAAACAAGAGATTCCTAAGATGAAGCGCTGGATTATTATTAGGAATTGGAAATTATACTTTTCCCATTTGGTATTTAAATTGTTTAAAACTCATTTTTTCTAAACTCAATATTGGAGTTTTGTTTTTTTACCACCCAATATTGCAGTGCTAAAAACTATTATTATAGGTTGGGAATTTTTCAAATATAAGGTAGAAAATTATGCTTGTTCCAGTTAACTCACTCAAAACTAATATTTTTCTAAACTCAATATTGGGATGCTGAAAATTATTATTAGAAGTTGTAAATTTTGTAAATGTAAGTTGGAAATGATCTTCCTCTCACTTATAACTTGTTTAAACTCAAATTTTCAAAATTCAGTATTGAAATGTTGAAAATTATTATTAAGGGTTGAAATTTTTCAAAACTAAATTTGAAAATTATGCTTATCATATTTTTCTAAATTCAATATTAGAGAGCTGAATACTATTATTAGGGGGTGGAAATTTTTTAAATGTAAGTTTGAAATTATATTTCTCCAATATTGAGTTTAGGAAAATTTCCAACCCCTAATAACATTCTAACTTTGGAATCTTTTTTTTTAACTCAAGGTTATTTTCATCCATTGCAAAAAAGAAAATTCCTCAATTAAGAACTCTGGTCCTCTTCAAAAGTTTATAAATTTTGCAATCCTTGTTAAAATTTATCTTTCTTCGTTGTCCTCAAATGTCATTTTTATTTTTCCCTTTTCGAAAACTAAAAACTCTTATTTTATCATCATATAGCATTAAATGCATCCTAGTCCTAGCTACACACTCTTTCTTAGGTCGTCCTTTTTCTTTTTCCTGTGCACAATTTGTCTTTCTTCGCCTTTTGACCTCTCGGCGCCCACCATGCCTCCTTTTATTTCTTCTTTATTATTATTTTTTTTTTCAAATTTCAAAACAATAAAACTCTTATTTATCAGTGGAGCATTTAATGTGTTTTTAAACCTCTATTTTATCTTATTTTGATACATAATTTATTTATTTTTTGTCTGAGTACAATCTTTTTTCCATAAAGTATACGCATGGCAATTTTTTATATTTAAAAAATTTTGACAAGTTGGGTTGCATGAACTCATTTAAATTAAAGTAAGAATTCAAAACTATATTCTCATAAGATATACTCATATTATTATAAAATATGAGTTATATTCTTATTAATTAAATTAATTATTGGTTTCGCTATATATCGCATTATGGGTTATCATAATTTTTCTCTTTTACATATTATTTTCTTCTATTTTGGTCAAAGTCTCAATCTACTTTTGGTATATTAATTAATATCGCAAAGTTTTATGATAAATATTTCAATAATTCTAAAATTAAATTTTAATTATATCTTTTTGTTTTTTGGGGACAAAGAGCAGTGTATTGATTCGAGGACGCAGAAAACAAATTCCATGGCCCAACAAACAAACCCAACACAACCCGTAACACCGAGAATCCTAATTGACAATGAAATAAAGTAATAAACACAAAACGCCAAAGACCCTAAACCCGAAGAAGAAGAAGAAGAAGATATTAAATAATATTTTTGGACTGTTAGCCAAAAAAATAAAAAGAATACTTTCGGAATGATTTGTGAATTTTAAGTCAATGCAATTATCAATAAAAATCTGTCTACAGTAACAATATTATTTCATTGTCAAAAGGATATATATATATATATATATATAAAAGAAAAGCATAATTCCCCATCAAATTTAATTAAAGATAGTATCCAATTCAAACTTAATTCAAGATCATAATACGCTGTACAATCATATATGAGATCCAATCAAGGACAATTCAAATTGATGGAAATACCACAAAAAAGAAGACATTTGCACATTGATCGATCGGAATTATATGACAACATCTTAAACTTTCTTTTATATATATATATATATATATATATATATACTTCTTCTTCTCCTTAAAAACTTTGGCAGTAGGAATTGTTCTTGAAGTGCAAAAAGAAGAAAAAATTGAGAAGAAATTAAAATTATGCATAAAGTTTTTAAGGGTGTGAACAATACTTTTTTAGACTTAATTTACTTCCCCCTATTCCAAACTTAAAATACAACTTGAATTAATGGCAAATTTCCTTTAAAATATATACAATAAAGGCCCTTGAGTATATCTAGTTTGCATGCAATTCCCACCACTAATTGAAGCTAAGATATATAATGATACTGTCTGCAAAGTGATAATATATTTTTATCACTTGGGCACTAAAATGTAAACACAAGTGAATTTGTGATTCTTGAATATTGTTGATAGAAATTAAATTTGCATTTTATAGACAATGGAATGATATATATCTTAAAAGTAACATAGACAATTTTATATTCATTGTGATGTTTTATATATGAACGCTCACATATATACATATACACAATGTGACTATTAACTCATGAACCTTAATTCATGTGTATTCATTGTGATGTTTCATTAACTAACATAAATATATTTATCAATAATTATTAAAATTAGCCTTTTCATGAAGAATAACATCCTTTTATTAAGGTGACCAAGAGATACCTCATTTCATTTTTATATATAAAGTTTATACTCTTTTATATTTTATTGTTTGAAAAAGTTAATTAGTACAAAAAAAATGAAAGACGGACAAAATTATAAAAAAAAACAATATATCTCATAGAGAGCAACAGACAAATGTGAGAAAATCAAAATAACTTTTGTAAAATAACTAAAGCAGGTCTCATTGATTTGCAAACATCAACCACAAATAAACAGGACACGTTATAGTAATGTCTTTCTTTTTCTTCTAAAAAATGAAGAACGGCGATATATATGCTCATCAAACTTGGCATTAATTCAAATCATCTAATTTCTTCGGCAGCCAGCGTGAATCGAAGTCCACTGTTTCCCACACCGATAGCAAAACTCATAGCGGCACCTACAATATAATTAACCACAAATCCCAAGTACCAACATATTCATATCAACCAGAACAAACCAAGCCAAGCAAAAACCTAAGGACACAAATATAGACTCGAAGTATGATTATTCCAAATTAAAAGAAGTTGAGACACAATATAATTAAAAAGAATACTTCTGTTTCATACATATATATATTTACAGTCAACGTCAACACAATCAGATCTTTGCAGTCTGTCTGGACAACCAAAATGAGATATACACAGTGATGAGTTTCATTTAATGAGAAGTAGCAGAAGAATACTGACCTGCAAGTGATATGCAAGCACCCATCTGTCTTCTCCACATAGAACTTACACCGAGGACATCTCCTCCATTTCTTTTTATTAGCAAGTTCTCTCACAAGCAAACCATCCCTCTCTCTCTCGTCCTCGTTCAGTCTCTGGAATTCCTTACATTGAATACCAGCATGCCATGGTACATTGCATCTTGCACAGAACAGTCTATGGCAAAAAGGGCACTCTGCCTCCCTTATTGCTTGTTGGTCTTGTTCCTCATCCTCAACCAGCAACATCGCTGAACAATCCTTAAAGGGGCAGTAAAATTTAGGAGTTCCCAGAAACAGTGCTTCACACAGAGCCTCATCCCACTTATCAACCAGCTCCTTGGGAAGCCATGGCCGACAAGCATCCAGCTCAACAACGCTTTTACAGTCCAAACCAGGACACGAAACTTCTGATTTCCTGTCTTGGATTTTTGTGGCCACTTGTTTTGTGACACAATCAAAGCAAAAGGAATGGTGGCATGTTTGATTCTCGAACATCTGGGTAGTCCGTTTAGTTTCTAGACATATTTCACAGATGACTTGCACGGATTCATCTGTTTCATTAGAGGACCTGCCATGCTCAGTTTCTGGGGTAGGGCAAGCGTTAATCGTTTTCAACGAAGAAGAAGAAGAAGGAAATGATGAAGATGATGATGGTAAATGGAGGTAAGAAGAAGATGAATCATTGCTTGCCACCTGAGAATTGGTCAGGGAGGAGAAGAGGGTCTCCTGGAACTGCAAGCGTTGAGCATATTCATCATCACTAGACAGGACATCATCTTCATCTTCATCGCTGACGTTGAGAAGATCAAAGTCAGAGTGTTCAGCCATTTCAGTATTCTATGGAGTTTTTTTCAAAAAGAAAGTATTGTATGGAGTGAAGAAGAATAGGGATTCGGCTTTATATAATAGCAATGCAAATCTTGCAATATAATTATAGCTTTACTATAATTATTATAATTATATTGCAAGATTTACTTTGATTTGGAAGATATTTTTTTCTTAAAAAAAGTCAACAAGCTTTGAAACAAACTTAGCATACAAGATTTGACTCATTGTGAAAATAACCGGTCAAGTCCATTTTTATGATTTTTTAGCATATAATGTTTAATTCACATTGTGATTTTCTCTATTGTCGGTCTCAAAGTTTCATCACAAAGATTTTACTAATTAAAAAATTAAATTTTATTAATATTTTTGGAACAATTTTCGAATTTCCAATTGATTCAATTATCAATCAAATCTGTTGAACGTAACAATATTAATTTCCAGGTCAAGAGGATATAAAAGAAAGGATAATAATTTCCCAATCATGTTTGATTCTGATTGGAATTGATGTATGTGTAAATAAATAAAAATATCTAAACAGGATCCCAATTAAGGCAACAATTCAAAATTAAATGGTTAGCAAGAAAATTTGATCTATTATCTAAATAAACGGTAAGTCAATTTTTTTTTGGTCTGACTACATATTTATTCATTTTTATATAGACTTCCTTATATGTACACATAGCCCTAATTTTTTTAACTATATAATAATATAATACCATTTTCTAATGGTATCCATTTATATTTATCTTTTCGTACAAATACTAAGGGCTGAACCTTTGATTCTTCATCATTTGTTTCTGATGGAGAATTATAGGCTTCCTCATTCAATTATGGCACCATCTCAAAATTAAATGGTTAGGAAGAAGATTTGACTTATTAATATTATTATTTTCATTATCTACATAACATGACTGATCGAGCCAAATTTCTTTCTCGTCTGGGTGCATAACTGCATGTACGTATTTTGCTACATATATTGACTTCCTTTTATGTACATAGCTTTGTTTTTTATTGTATATTATGTTTTCATGCAAATATTGATCATTGCAAAAGGGGCTGAAACCATAGCTCTCTTCAACATTTTTTAAGTGAGAGAGGATTATAGGTTTTCTTCAATCAACTAGCCTCAATCATGTACACCTGCACATAAATTTAAAATTTTTTTGTTAAAAAACTAGTGCAGATCCTATGAATCTGCATGAAGCTCCAAATAAGTTGTAATTTTGACAATTTATAAACAGCCCAACTTATACTTTTTATATTCTGTGCCATTTTCAACACAAAACTATATATCTCTTAGCAGTAACTTGGAGTATTTTTTATTGGCAGTAAAAACTAATCTCACAAAAGTTAAAAGGTCAACTCTTTCCAAAAAGTTTTGCTCAATGTAAAAGGATTGGGAATTAAACTCCAACCATTTACTTAAAGGATGAGAGGTCTTATCACTCAAATCAACCTGAATTGATAAGAATATAAACTGCTTTAGTCATATATATTTAAAGATAAATTTAGAGTTTTCTTAAAATAACTCGCATGCATTTATATAGAGTTTAAAATAAGTTGCACTTTTCACATTTTATAAGTAGTGCAACTTTTTATGCATTATATATATATTTTATAGGAAAAATTAACCTTTTGGTCCCTGAACTTTACATCAATTTTGAAATCAGTCCCTAAACTAATTTTTTTTAGATAATGCTCCCTAAACTATTTAACCATGACATATTTAGTCCCTCAACTTTGCATCGATTTTGAAATCAGTCCCTGAACTAATTTTTTTTAGATAATGCTCCCTAAACTATTTAACCGTGGCATAGTTAGTCCCTCAACTATCATATTATTTGTAAATTAGTCCCTATGAGTGTCACATGGCAAGATTGATATGAAACGGTGTTGAAGTAATAAATAGAGTTGCTAATGTGGTAGACGGAGTTGCTGATGTGGCAGACACGTAGGTAAGAGGTGCTGACTAGGATTAAAGAGTAGCTGATTTTAGTCATTATATTTTACCATAATTTATAATTTAGTCCTTAAACTTTATTATTTTTCTTATATTCATCCTCAAACTTTATGTCTATTTAAATAGTCATCATTCAACTATTTAGGGACCATTTAATCCTAATCAACATTCCTTATAATTAAAATATATTTCAATTTATCAAACTTACTTTTACAAAAAGAATATCCAAACATATCATCTTCCAACGAACTCAAACTTTATTTTTACAAATGTCATTTATTCTAACTTACTTTTACAAATGAAATTTGTAAAAATAAAGTTTGGATAAAAGTAAGTTTGTTAGAAGATGATGTGTTTGGATATTCTTTTTGTAAAAGTAAGTTTCACAAATTGAAATATGTTTTAATTATAAGGAATGTTAACTAGGATTAAATGGTTCCTAAATAGTTAAATGATGACTATTTAAATAGACATAAAGTTTGAGGATGAATATAAGAAAAATAATAAACTTTAAGGATTAAATTATAAATTATGGTAAAATATAATGACTAAAATCAGCTACTCTTTAATCATAGTCAGCACTTCTTACTTACGTGTCTGCCACATCAGCAACTCCGTCTGTCACATCAACAACTCTATTTGTTATATCAGCACCGTTTCATATCAATCTTGCCACGTGATACTCATAGAGACTAATTTACAAATAATATGATAGTTGAGGGACTAACTATCCCATGATTAAATAATTTATGGAGCATTATCTAAAAAAAATTAGTTTAGGGACTGATTTCAAAATTGATGCAAAGTTGAGGGACTAAATATGCCACAGTTAAATAGTTTAGGGAGCATTATCTAAAAAAAATTAGTTCAGGGACTGATTTCAAAATTGATGCAAAATTCAGGGATCAAAAGGTTAATTTTTCCTATTTTATAAGATCTTGTTTGAAATGAGAGAAAATAATAAAAGGAAATGCTAATAAGAAATCTAGATAAAAGGTGTCCAGGTTCTTTTGTTTTTTTCTTAATTTTCCTATCCAAATAGAGGATAAAAAAATAAGACAATTAAACATTATTTATAAGCTACTAGTTTCCTACACGTGTACAAGATATATAATATATAAATTAGTTTTATATGCAAAAAGCACAAACAGGTACGTATGAATCTCAATTGTCAAGTAATTATAGAACAAATTAGTGTGATTGCTGTTTGTGAATTAATGGATAATATAATATAACACATGCATACAACATTAATTCAAAGGAGAGTAGAGTAGATTTTTAATATTGTTGCAAACATGAACCTCAAACAATAATCCAAACCAAACAATTAATCTTGTCAAAAATGACAACTCATAATATTTAATGATAAATATGCTCATCCTTCAAACATGGCATTAATTAATTCAAATTCATCCAAATAATTTCTTCGTCTTGGATATTTTTTGGCCCGAATTCATCTTCCATATTGTTGCGAACATGAACCTCAAACAAACAAATAAACAAACAGGACATGTTCATATATATATATATATATATATATACTGTCTTGCTTTGTTATTAGCAGTAATCCTGACAATCATCTTAAATATTACAACTCATAATTATATATAGATATGGTCATAGATCAAACTCGGGCATCAATTAATATATAATTCATGGGCACCGGTGAGGGGAACTCCATCGTTTTCCACACCTATAGCAAAACTCATACTGGCACCTACAACCACAATTAATTTCCATTCATTCATGATCATATCTATATATATATATATATATATCAACACCAAATATATATATATATAGACACCTTCACCTTTTCACCATCTCAAATAAATATATTTATATATGTATGTCTCAATCAAAACTACAACAACAAATTAAAGCCTGCCACCCACTCAAAAAGAAACTGATGATAGCAAGAAAACTGACCTGCAAGTGATATGCACACACCCATCCATCTTCTCCACATAGAGATTACATCCAGGACACCTTCTCCATTTCTTTTCTTCGGCAAGCTCTCTCACCAGCTCATCATTCCTCTTCCTCTCATCCTCCTTCTCCTTCCGTCGACGCTGAAATTTCTCACATTTAAGTCCAGCATGCCATGGCACCTCACACCTTGCACACAACAGTCTATGGCAGACTGGGCATTTTGCCATCCTTACACGTTTGTTCTCAACCAGCAGCATAGCTGAACAATCCTTAAAGGGGCAGTAACATTTAGGGTCTGCCAGAAACATTGCTTCACACAGAGCCTCGTCCCACCTATCAAACAGGTCCTTGGGAAGCCATGGCCGACAAGCATCCAGTTCAAGAACGTTCTTACAGTCCAATCCAGGGCACGGTACTACTGATTTCCCGTCTTGGATTTTCGTGGCCACTTGTTTTGAGACACAATCAAAGCAAAAGGAATGGTGGCATCCTTGAATTTGGAACATTTGGGCAGTCTCTTTAGTTTCTGCACATATTTCACACATGACTTGCAAGGATTCATGTGTTTCACTTGGGGACTTGGCATGCTCAGTTTGTGGGGCAAGCTTCTTTGGTTTCGAAAGAAGAAGAAGAACACGATGGTAAAAGGAGGAAAGAAGACGAATCATTGGCAACAAGTGAACAAGGAGGAGAAGAGGGTCTCCTGCAACTGCAAGCGGTGAGCATATTCATCATCATCTCAGTGAAGAACAAAGGCAGAGTCTTGGGCTATTTGAGTATTGTATGGAGTGAAGAAGGAATACTATTCAGCTTTATTATTAGCTAGTAAATTGATCTTGTAAAGTGAGAAATTGATGATAAAATAGAAATTCTGCACAATAATATTTTTTGTGAAAATCTGTTTGAGTTAATAAAGACACAGGGTCTGAAAATCTGTTTGAGCTGCACCATGCCAAAATTTAAAGTATTACTCACCTAAAAGAAAAACCTTGAAATTAAATATTCAAAGCAAAAGCAAATTCCAAAATGGAAGCTGCTGTTATCCTTTTTCTGTGTAAGAACGAAAATTGAACTTTTTTGGCTTTCAAAGGCCAAAACAATTTAACGCAAAACCTTATCTCTTGATTCTATGTGATGATCATGATGATGAGTATAACGTATGAAATGGATGAGAAGAGGCGAATGATTAAGGCATTGGGGATTGTAAAGAGAAATATGAGTGATGTGGCAAAAGTAGTTAGAAGGAATAATATGTGAAAGAGAAGATGCATGAAGAGTGTGAGGTATTGAGTTATAAAAAAGGAACGTACGAAGCATTGGGGTATGAATGAATTATGTGAATTTTCCCCTCTGAGCTATTCTTTTCTCTGTGATATTCTTCTCCTTCTGCTATTTCTTTCTGGGCTTCCTTTTCTGAGCATAGTGTTCTTTATTTTTATTAAGAGCTATATTGACTTGTGTTTTATCTTGTAATCCTCCATTCGTGATTTTCAATATAATACAGTCAATTCCACTCTTTATGCTGGTGTATTGATTTATTTTTAAAGAAGATCATAACATTCTACCATTCCAAAATAAATCTTATTGGAGAGAGTAAACGAATCTCATTATTAGATGGAATCTCAACCTTCTGTCTTAAATTCCTACTTTTTTTTATTTATATAATATATTGGAGATGAATGCAGCCAATCATGTAGAGACAGAGTCTCTGATGCAGACTAATGCTTCATCAAACTGAAACAAATAAAGTTTATCAAGAAAGCAATAACCTTTATTATACACATGCTTACAGTTCTTCTAATTAGTTCCATTTGATAGAGAGCAATAAAATATCTTCAAAAGAAACTGAAGAGAAAATAAAAGACTTAAACCGAAGATTCCATACCTTTGCCTTAAATGAAGAGCCCTTATCCCGTCTTAGTCATAATCTGTAAGGGAGACTTATGTGAAGAACCCACAAAAACTTTGATAAATTAGTGTGATTGCTGTTTGTGAATTAATGGATAATAATATAACGCATGCATACAACATCAATTTAAAGAAGAGTAGACTAGATTAATTTTTAATATTGTTGCAAATATGAACCTCAAACAATAATCCAAACCAAACAAGTAATCTTGTCAAAAATGACAACTCATAATAATTAATGATAAATATGCTCATCCTTCAAACATGGTATTAATTAATTCAAATCCATCCAAATAATTTCTTCGTATTGGATATTTTTTGGCCCGAATTCGTCTTCCTTATTGGGCACCAGTGAGATTTACTCCATCGTTCACCACAGCTATAGCAAAACTCATATCGGCACCTGCACAACCCCACAATTTCCATTCCATTCATATCAACGTACACCTATATATATACACACACACAGACTTTTACTTTTTCGTCGATCCTCTCATTCTCAAATATGGATGTATCAATCAAAATCAAAACAACTACAACAACAAGGCAAAGCTCTACACTAAAAAACTTGATTAATAGAAATTGAAAATGACAAAACTGACCTGCAAGTGATATGCATGCACCCACTTATCTTCTCCACATAGAACTTACACTGAGGACACCTTCTCCATAAGTTTTTATGGGCAAGCTCTCTCACAAGAGCCTCATTCCTCTTTTCCTCGTCCTCCTTCCTTCGACGCTGCAATTTCTCACATTTAAGTCCAGCGTGCCATGGCACCTCAATACCAACATAGCTTAAAGGGGAAGTAAAATCTAGGGTTTGCCACAAACAGTGCTTCACATAGAGCCTCATCCCACCCACCTATCTACTAGGTCTTTGGGAAGCCATGGCCGTTTCGTTGCACAATCAAAGCAAAAGGAATGGCGGCATCCTGGAATTTCGAACATCTGGGTGGTCCCTTTAGTTTCTGCACAGATTTCACACATGACTTGCAAGGCCAAGGATTCATCTGTTTCATTATTTGAGGGCTCGGACTTGGACTTGGCTTGCACAGTTTGTGCGGCAGGCTTCGGTGGTGTTTCTGACGGAAGAAGGAGAAGATGATGAAGATGATGGTAAAAGGAGGAAAGAAGAAGATGAATCATTGTTTGCCACTTGACAAGTGAACAACAAGGAGGAGAAGAGGCTCTCCTGCAACTGCAAGCCATGAGCATATTCATTATTCTCTTCGTCTCAGAGAAGATCAAAGGCAGAGTCTTGTGCCATTGGAGTATATCGTATGGTGCGAAGAAGGCAGTTTTAAAATTTGATATTCTGCATTTTATCTCTTAGTTAGTTCGTTGAAATTCATTATTATTTTTTTAAAATAAAAACGGCAAGCCGAAGCTTGAGGAAAAAAACAAAATAATAGAAAGAAAAGAAAAACTAGGAAGAGCGGGGGTTAATCTCCTCCATGATAAGCTCGCGTAAGCCGGAGGGAGGTGCTTCAAACAGAGAGATGTCATTCTCACAAGCATGGACATTTCTTGCTAGTTTGTCAGCACATCGAAGGGTGTCTCTCCATGCATATTTCATGTTTGATATGATTATTAATTGAATTCATTTCAATTTTAAAATTTAAAAGTATCAAATCATTTGTTATAAAATTGAACTAACATCAATTATTTAATTTCTGTACTGTTATATTCAACAATATATGTATGATATTTTACAGTGTTATTAAATCGAAATTAATTATGGATTTGTGAAAAATTTAATTTTGGTTCACACTATCCCTGGGTACATTCGTTAAAATTTTCGTATATAGTATATGAATGTTAATAAGTTACTATTAATATTTGGTAAAATTATTATAGGATCAGGATTCAAAATCAGATTCGTGAGTCTTGAAATATAAGGGAGACTTATGTGAAGAACCCACAAAAACTTTGATAAAAACATAAAAGGTTCCTAACACATATAACTAGCCATAATCCATCGTTCTTAATACATACATTATAGATTAAAAGCTCATTACTTTCACTTATACAGCAGAAAGACATTGCAACACATTTACCTGATGAGATGCATCTGCATTTTTGTTAGTCTTAGTTGTGATCCCAAAACGTCTCAGAATTATAGACCAGCCATTGTAGGAGCTGCTGCTATTTCAGCCATGGATTCTAGAGAGAGAAACAACGAATCAACAGTGAGAGAGAGAGAGAGAGAGAGTTTGGAGAAGGTAGTGGCGCAGTGAAAATCTGAGGGTTTGGAAAAGTGAACGAGGGTAGGTATTGAGTGTGAATTTTGATATTATCATTCTCAAAGTTTCATTACAAAGATTTCCTGGCCTTGAAAATGTGACTTCGGCAGATTTAACTCTAATTCTGATGTTTTGGGCTTAGGCCCTCTTGTTGTCCAAAAAATTTAAATACGGATCAGAATTAAGGCAACAATTTAAAAATTAAATGGATAGTTTACAACTATAATACCACTTTTGTAATTCAAAAATTCAACATTTGTTTCTTATAGAGAATTGGCTTCCATATTCAATTATAATTTCTTCCTTCTCTCTTAGATAAGGTCACAACATCATAAAATTCCTGGCTAATATACAAAAGAAAATTTGGAGGCTTCATGCTTTATTTTCTACAGACAAAATAATACAATTCACAAGGACGGTTTAGTGATGGAGATCAATCTAAAATATTATTAGGTAATATCTATAGGATTCCGTATAATAAATTTTTAGATTTTTTTATTAGATAATTTTATTTATTTATTTTGGTTGGTTTCTAATTTGTATTTCTTTGTGGCCAAAATTATTTGTTAGATTTAAATTAGAATAAATAAAATCTATTAGATATCTTTTAAGAAATTTTTCTAGATTTAAATTAAAGAGATTATCTAATAGTATTAAGATTAGAATATCAATTTTATTTTTTTTATTTGAATTTTTATTTTTTATTTTTAGGGTTTTTTAATTATATATATATATATATATTAGATTACTTAGATTTTATAGGATTATTTGATTATTTGAGCATCAAATATTATTGGTTTCTTTATCATTAGATTTTTCATATTTTACCTATTTAAAGATTCCAATATAATGCATATTCTGCAAAGATGAGTTAAATAATATTAAATATTCTGAGTTCTCTCACCTTTAAACTCTTCTATTTTTCTACTTATTTCTCTCTCTTCTCTTCCTCTTTCTTGGCGAATGATGGAGTTCAAAAAGGCATCTAAAATATTATTAGGTGATATCCATATGATTTCTTATAATAAATTTTTAGATTTTTTTATTAGATAATTTTATTTATTTATTTTTGTTGGTTTCTAATTTATATTTCTTTGGGCCAAAATCATTTATTAGATTTAAATTAGAGTAAAAAAAATCTATTAAATATCCTCTAAGAGATTTTCTAAATTTAAATTAAAAATGGTTATCTAATAGTATTAAGACTAGAATATCAATTTTATTATTGTTATTTGAATTTTTGTTTTTTATTTTTAGGATTTTTTAATTAGATATATCTTTTAGATTTCCTAGATCTAATATTTCTTTAGGATTATATTTTTCATATTTTGGCTAGCTTCTATGTAATGCATATGATTGATCTAAGCTCTTCTATTTTTCTCTCTTTTTTTGAGTTCTCTCTCTACTCCGCTTTCCTTTCTTTCTATCCCTTCCCTCCCTCTTTCTTTTCTCCCTCTTTCTATCTATCTTTCTCACTCTATTTTCATCCTTCTCTCCCCAATTCATATCATTTAGTGATTGGGTTGGTTTGAATTCATCAAACCATTGGACTCTATTAAAACCTGAATTTAGATCTTCTTAATTTTTAATTCCTTAATTTATCTCACTCTTTATCTTTAGTCATTAGATTAGACCTAATAGTTTAAATCAATCATTTATATAGACATGTAATTGAAAAATGGAAAAAATAGATATTACATTTTCCTATCTAGTAAGAAAAGATTACATTGATAGTTTTGATTGTTGAAAATTAAAATTAAGACAAATTGTGAGATTAAAAATTAAAAGGATCAGAATTTTTGAAGATCCATATTTAACCATTATCAATAATAGGGTACCCCTTTGAGGGGGATCCAAGACTCAGCGTCTAAGAGTTCCGAAGCACTGAAAGGCTGGGCCTCATTTGGGCTACCAAGGACTCTAACACCAGGCCATTTCACTCTCCCAGAAGTGCCAGACCCCGGCCCATAATTATTGAACTCCACATACGTCACCTTATCGATAGGCTGACCTGGCATCTGTTCCCAACCCTTGGGGTCCACCATAGAGTCAATATACGAGTCAACTATGGCCACGGTAGAATACGGCCTCCACGGCCTTCCCAACGTCGCCTGCACCTCGGACTTCCGGTCATAGTCCTGAGGGTCCATCGTGAAGTTGCAGCGTTGGAAGGCGAAGGCGGTGCGTTCCTTGGGGCTTTCACGTGACTGGGCGGTGAAGGTGACGTAGGGTCTGTATCGGGCGTAGAGGAAGCAGTCTTGGAAGAGGGCGGCGGCGTCGCCGTAGATGAAGTCGACGGTGCCGTAGATGTGGCAGTTCTTGTAGAACTGGCGGCCGGAGACGGCCCAGAGAGTGTCATGGAAGCCTTCGATGGAGCACTGGAAGAAGATGCTGTTATTGGCTTCGTTGCGAACGGCCACCGCCGCGCTGGCATCCAGCCCTGCCGAGTTCACCAACCCTATGTTCTCCGCCATGAATCCTGCTCCATACACATCTGCGTGACCAGTTCCAATTGCAAACTAATTACCATGCCTTAAAATCTAACTAATTAATTAATTACTATTTCCATATATGAAGCTTATGCATAAGTAGGAATGGAGTAATTTCTCTTCTTAATCATAAAAAAAATTAATTTCTCTCCGAAAAACGCGAGTTCTTTAACTAATTAGTTTCCAGAATTCAACTTGACATGCATAGGTGGGGTAGATGGATGGAGATGGTGGCGTTCAATTATTAGCCGCATGCATCTGTGAAGTTATGGATTAGGTGTGCAAAAGGGTCTTGTTCTGGTGAGCCAAAATTATTAACTAGAGTATATATATATATATATATATAGGGGTAGGTTGCCTCGTTCAAAGGGTCGTTGATATTGGGTGTTTGGTACTTAATTGTTAATTTTTCTATACCTTTTAGAGTGATCAATCTACTTGTCATCCAATTAATATCTACTCCTCTTAAGCATCCCTATTTTGTTTGGCTGCTATTACACCCCAACCCCTCTTATTATTTAAACCCCAGAATCAGCATGCATGCGCATGTGTGGGTCTAAAATATTTGGATTATATATCTTCACATGTGCATGTATTGTTACACAATTTTGAACAGGAAGAGAAGTCACGTACGTTGATTAATACTATTATTCTGAAATCCCTAGCTTGTTTGAAAAATGTCACATTTGTTGGTAGAGTGGTTAAGATGCAATCCAGCAAACAAATCGGTGAGCAATAATTGTACCCAAACTTAATTCTATTTATAACCATCAAATTAATCGCATATATTTACAAATCCATTTTGTTATGATTTTCTTCCAATCATATGAAAAAAAGAAAAAGAGAAGTATTAGAATATTAACTCAAACAAACTTTATCTCCCAAATCACTTATCTCTATAAAATTAAGTGATTCAATTTCTCTACAGATCAATCTCTCCATATTAATAAAAGTCATATATTCAGATTTATACTTGAAACTAAAATATTACAATATTCTCTTTCCATATAACTTAATTAAGTGCCAACAGGATATAGGATGCATTAATTAGGATTTAATACTTTGATTTCCTCTTTTTTTTTTCCTTTTATTGCTTCAAACATCAACGTTGCCTATTGTTGACTGCTTGATTATATATAAGCCTCTTCGTTATTTCGAGAAGGTAATTATACCCTATGTATAAAATAGAAAGAAAACGTTTTGTCCTTCTTCCTAATATTATAAGGGTTTCGTATACGTAGGAGTTAACCTATATTAATTTTCCAAACCAATAGGTCATTATTGAAAACATGAAAACCAGCATTAGCAATAATAATTAACCGAGGAAAAGCAAACGGTATAATATTAGATCATATATCGATAAAGATGAAGAGAAGGAAAACAAAATGAGAGAGTGTGAGTGTGTGCGGGTAGATGTAGATAGTACCTAGGGTGGTTCCATGTTGTGAGCCAATTATTCTAGAGTGAAGAGGACCATCGCCGGTGAGCCTGATGTTGGTTTTCTCAGGTGGAACGACGACGTACTCTGTATAAGTGCCACTTCGAACGTGGATGGTGTAGGGATTTTGGCTCAAGTTTGGAGCCTTGGCTATGGCTTCACTCACACTCGTGTAATCTCCATCCCCCTCCTTCGATACAATAATCACTGCTTCTCCGCCATGGAAATACAATGATGACGCTGAAAGGAGGATGAGCACTACCACTACAATAGTGGTCGACTCCATTGAACCACCCTATATAGCTCCCTTTTCTTTTCTTTTGATTTCATCTCATTTGGTTTCCTTGTTTAGATATTTATATGGCCACGATCTGTAGGTTCGATGTAACCATGTTGACTTTGTTCACCTTCTTTGTATCTTTTTTTTTTTTTAAATTTATTGGATATGTTATTTTGAGGTTTTTCTTCCTGTATTATTCCCCATGACATAAAGATCTATGTGAATGTTTCTTCTATTAGACCTCTTGAGAGTTGTTATAATATCCCCAACCCCCACTTAATTAATTTCTTTTTCTTTGTTAAGTTTATAGAAATTGACATGTTGTAGTATTTTATGTCATTTAACGTAACCTAAATTGTTCTTAATTAAAGCTTTTGAAGGACGTTAACTTTACTGGAAAATGAATAAAGTATACTAATTAACTCCTTATTCCTTCAAGACGTTAACTAATCTCTACATATTGTATGAGAATGAGATGTGTGGGTCTCACGAATTGTAGAGTATGAATTTGGGGTGAGTCATATTATTCAATGCTATTGCTAATGAATATAGCAAGGCTTCCTTTAAATCTTTTATATATATATATATATTGATTATTAGATTTGAACGAACTCCCTACAACTTCCCCATTTCACGCCCCAAAGTAATATAATGGGTTCCCTTTTCTTTTGTTCATATATATATATATATATATATCAACATCTCCTAAATTATATTCAATTTTCAGCATATTTGGGTTTCATGTTTTCTTCAAGTATTGCTTTCAGGATATCTCTCCGGATCGTCGTTTAAGTCTATTTATATTATTATGTTGTTACATTGATTCCACATAGTAAAAACTTTTAAGTAATACACATTAATTCTGAGTAACTAACGGATAGTGAGAATTATACTAATCACATGATTTTTCTTCTTTCCTTCGCCCATAAACTTGAATCCAAACCCAGAGGCTTCGACGTGATCATCAAATCTAAAGCAGTTAATATCTGGACTTGCGAAAATTCCACTTTCAAATTAATCTGTATGTATGTATATATAGTCATGATTATTTAAAAAGAATGAAAATTAAAGTACAAATTCTGGCGCATTCCACATTCTGGATAGCCTCGCTTTTAGATATCTATAGTTCACTCCTAAGCCAAGTATATAGAAAAGGCCAAGCCTTCCCTCCATGGATTGCAATAGTGTCCTATTTCTTCACCTGTGACTTAATTTGCAACTGAAAGGTAGATTTTCATAGGAATCTTTTTTTTTTTTTTGCCCCCTGGTTACAAGATTTTCATGAGCATCTTAATTTGTCTCTTCTGAAGGTTCCGTTTTAGTTTTGCTACCTGATTTTTGGACCAGTATCTACCTCACCTTGTAATACTTTCATTTCCTCTTTGTTGCCCATAAGCAGGTCCTTGTATGATCTGCTACTTCACCCTGTTTCTCCATTTAATCCTCCATCCTTTTGAGTTTTCTCCAGCACATATATCATCCTCCTCTTTCGAAGAGACAAAATTGAAACAAATTGAGGGGAGCGCCTGTCGGGTTGGTTTGGTTCAAATCAAATTCTATAGAAACAAATAAAAAATACTTCAATTCAATCAATTATGGTTTTTTTTTTAACTTAGGTCATCTTCGTGGAATAAGGTTACTTGTCAGTTTTGTGAAAATAAAGGATTAAAGTACAAGGAAAGTAGACCTGCTATAATGTTAGTGAGACTTTATATAGGAGGGGATGGCGAGCTAAATAGGTGACCCTTCAGACACAACAAAGTGTGATGGTTGGACTCTGCGGTCAACCACCGAGGAATATTCTTTTTTATCTTATGATTTTTTTTTTAAAATAAAATAGTAATAGAATTATTTCCCACTATTCCGAAGAGTAAAGCATTTTTTGGTTATCTCTCATTTCCATGGAATTATTTATAAGGATTCAAATCTCAGACATTACAAGAACACTTGGGATTTAACTTATTTACCATTGAACCAACGCATGAGACAAAAGAGAAATAAAAAAAAAAAGAGTCCAATAAGGGTCCAAAAGGGATTGGGCCGATGAGGGAACAAAACAAGCACATTTAAATGGAAAACAAAGCAAATGATGATTAGTGAGGTGATGGGCGGTGGTAGGTGATGGGGGGAATGAAACGACGAGAGCGTGTGTCCCATGGCGTCGCTTTTTAATGTCCGAAGCGGTAGGTGAAATCAAATATACAGGAGTATATATATATATAAGCTTCTTTTATTATTATTCCCATAAAGGAGCTCCTTCCTTCTTCACCAAATATTATCCCTTCCGGTCCCACCGCTCCCTTCCTCAGTTCCTCGTTCAATTACCCTCACCTCCCACTCCCTAAACCACTCTCACCTACCCCACCCCCACCCCTCGCCCCTCCATTTACGTCCATATAAATTTGAATACTAAATCATATTATTCATAATTTATAAATATAAATACTACATTTCTTTATAAATTTTATATTTAATATTGATTATGAAATTGATATTTAGGGTGGTCAAAAGAAATTCATATTGTTGATTTCGTATAGATTGACAAAATTGATTGTTACAGGAACAAAATTATAAATTTTTTATCTCTTTAATCTTAAAATTTTTAATTAATTCTAAAAAATATTTTAAAAAAATACATGTTAACTTTCATTCATATTATAAAATACTTCACAAATTTCATAATTTAGAACATCCAAATATTTTCTATACTTCACCAACCCCATTCCATGTCCAAGACGTCAGCTTCGCGTCCGCATTTCTACCCCTATCAATTCCCTAATTCCCACTCTGTCCCTTCTTCACCAACCACCTCCCACCTTCCCTTTATTACAATCCTTCGCCCCTCATTTCTTCCTCAGGAGACAGACACACACAATCCTCAATCCCAAACACACACTCTCTCTCTCCCCCTGTCTCCGTGTCTCTCTCCTACGTTTCCCGTCATTCCTTCACCTTTCTCCCTCCAATGGCTGCCACCCAGACCAAGACCCAAAATGACTTCATCTTCAGGTCCAAACTTCCCGACATCTACATCCCCAAACACCTTCCTCTTCATTCCTACTGCTTCGAGAATCTCTCCGAATTCGGATCCCGCCCTTGCTTCATCAATGCCCCCACCGGCGACATCTACACCTACTACGACGTCGAGCTCACAGCCCGCCGAGTGGCCTCCGGCTTAAACAAATTCGGCGTCCGACAGGGCGACGTCATCATGGTCCTCCTCTCCAATTCCCCTGAATTCGTCTTCTCGTTTCTCGGCGCGTCCTTTCGCGGCGCCATGACGACGGCAGCGAATCCCTTCTTCACGCCCGCCGAGGTCGCCAAACAAGCCAAAGCCTCCGACGCCAAGCTTCTCATAACACAATCAGCATACTACGAAAAAGTGAAGGACTTAGACGTGAAGCTGGTGTTCGTGGATTCTGCTCCAGAAGGTCACTCGCATTTCTCAGAGTTATCTCAGGCGGACGAGAACGACATCCCGGAGGTGGAAATCAAACCAGACGACGTCGTAGCATTGCCGTATTCGTCCGGCACCACTGGTTTACCAAAAGGCGTGATGCTGACACACAAAGGGTTGGTAACCAGTATAGGACAGCAGGTGGACGGAGAGAATCCAAACCTGTACTTTCATCATGAGGACGTGATTCTGTGCGTGCTTCCCCTGTTTCACATCTATTCGCTGAACTCTGTTTTGCTGTGTGGGCTGAGGGCAAAGGCGGCGATCATGTTGATGCCAAAGTTTGAAATTAATGCGCTGTTGGGTTTAATAGAGAAATATAAGGTGACGATCGCGCCAGTGGTGCCACCAATCGTGTTGGCCATTTCGAAGTCGCCATATATTGATAAATACGATCTGTCGTCTATTAGAGTGTTGAAGTCCGGCGGGGCTCCTCTGGGTAAGGAACTTGAGGACACTGTGGGGGCCAAATTCCCCAAGGCCAAACTTGGTCAGGTATTCAATCTTCCACTTTGGTTTATATTCTCTTCCAGCTTCGTTTTTTTTTTTTTTTGCTGATAACGATATATTTATATATGTGTGTACATACACTACACAACATTGCAATAAAGAGAGAGAGAGAGAGATTTGAGTTGTGTTTCCTATTTTGGACATATATACTGTGAGGTTTGGTATGAAGAGGAGGCATTTTTACATAAAGATTTTTGAGAATTTTTTTTTCAACAAAATGTTCATAAAAAATAACGAACGGTATGGTTGGCAAGAAGTAGTGGAGGGCATGAATTGAATGATAAATTAATGGAGAGATTCATTCAATGAATGAACCGGTCATAATCGATGTTGCTCTGTGTAATTTTTTTTTTTGGGAAAAAAATTGACAGTTATTTTTATTTAAAAAATAGAATATAAAATTAGAATGATATTTTAATGTTTAAATAAAAAAAGAAAAATGTGGAAATTTAAATGCTTAGCTTAAATCAGGAAAGAAAGAAAAAATAGGGTGTTATGGCAGTCAATGAAGATGAAATGTAAATGCAGGGATATGGGATGACGGAGGCAGGGCCAGTGTTGACGATGAGCTTAGCATTTGCGAAGGAAGCAATGGAGGTGAAAGCAGGAGCGTGTGGGACGGTGGTGAGAAACGCTGAAATGAAGATTGTGGACCCCGAAACTAGTGAGTCTTTGCCTCGTAACCACCCCGGCGAGATCTGCATTAGAGGCGATCAAATTATGAAAGGTCTGTGCGTACCCTCTCTCTATATTATATATCCTACTTAATCATTATATATATATGTCCGTTTTTCGTTTATATTATTTTAAGATGATTTAAACTCCAATCCCTGTCTACACTTGACTTCATTCTTAGCCTAGGTGGCATTATTACGTTATGAGTTACCATAAGAAGAGCATCATCTGAGTTTGCTTTGTGATTAGCCATTTTAGGTGGTATACCAATAGATAAATTAATGTATCTATCAACGGGTGCTTGCCGTGTCGTATTAGTTGGAACGGCACTTCCTCACACCAAACATTATACGCATTTATTTAATTAAGTAATTACGGCTCATCATTATTTTAAAATTTCTCTACCCTTCAGATCAACCTCTGACTCTTACATCCACCCTTAATTGGATTTGGACAATTCAACTACAATCCCCCTGTTCATCGATGTTTCCTATGCAAACCTACCTATATATCTTCTTTTAATTATTATATATAATTATAAATAAATAAATAAATAAATAAAAAGCTGTACATAATCTTATCTCATGTGTGTGTATATGTAGTACTAATATTTTGGTAAGGTCAAACCCATAAGAGGATAGATATCCATGTGGCATGTGCCTATATTAATTAAATAACTCATGTTAGGTCACTTGTTCTCAATTGCCTGCCACTATTATTCATCATAGCCACCAACCATGCATTATTATTATTATTATTATGCTACAATTGGAATGAGATCAGACTATACTTATACGTCAACTTTACTGTGTTTTTTATTCTCAAATGATAGTGATATACTTATTGTGTTATCAGTATAAAATATATATATATATATATGCTCTTTTCGGTTTCAATCAAGTACTATTTGATTTATGCAATCTATCATTATCAGAATTGATTCATCACTTACACTTACAATGATATATATACACACACCCATTTAAATATTTGATTTAAGTTTAGTCCTTACATTTCTGTAAAAAATAGACACCGTGAGTTTTTAAATATACGCCAAGGTGATTCTTTAATATATAAATTAATATTTTATCTTATGGGAAATTAATGCATTCATATTGCTTATTTATTTTCTTTTGCATGTCAATTTTTGTTGCACAAAATTTTAAGATAACTTATACTAAAATTCTTTCATTAAAAACTATAGCATACATCAATAACAATCACATGAAATTTTCAAAAAAAAAAATTAAAAAATAGTCTAGTTTGTTTTTAAATAAAAATAAAAATAGTCTAGCTTAATTATATGGACAATAAACCCAAGGAAAAAAGAGGAGAGAATCAAAAAGAATGATTTGGGGACAATGTTCCAAAAATGGACAGGGTATCTGAAGGATCCGGAGGCAACGAACAGAACAATAGATGAGGAGGGGTGGTTGCATACGGGAGACATAGGCTACATCGATGACGACGACGAGCTGTTCATCGTTGATAGGCTGAAGGAGCTGATCAAGTACAAAGGCTTCCAGGTGGCCCCCGCTGAACTCGAAGCCCTCCTTCTCTCGCACCCTCACATTTCCGACGCCGCTGTGGTCCCGTACGTCTCTTAATTATTTGCACCTTACCTCACACAATCATTACCCGTTATGAAAAATAAAATTGATTTGGTAATTTGCTTGCTTGCTTGTTTCATCATCAGAATGAAGGACGAAGCAGCTGGAGAAGTGCCTGTTGCTTTTGTGGTCAGATCCAACGGTCACACTGAAACCACCGAGGCTGACATCAAGCAGTTCATCTCAAAAGAGGTCATTATTGTTTTCTTCGCTCGTTGTTTTTTAATTAATTAATTAAAAATAATAATAATAATAAACTTGTTTTAAATTTAATTTTTCGAAGTGATTTAATTGTGAGGGTATAAAATGAAATGATGTGGGTGGTGCAGGTGGTGTTTTATAAGAGAATAAGCAGAGTGTTCTTCATTGACGCAATCCCAAAGTCACCATCAGGCAAGATCTTAAGAAAGGATCTCAGAGCAAAACTAGCTGCTGCTGCTTAATCCCAAGTTTCCAATGTACAATACCAACATTACCCTTCAACTCCTCCTCCTCCTCCTCCTCCTAAAATTAATGGGCAAAAGGCTATACTACTTATGTATTCCTTCCTTTCCTTGTGGCCATCCACCAATTTTATTATGTATTTGTTGTGTGATCTTGTATTTTGTAATTTTTTTCACCAATTTCTTTTAATCATGGACTCCTACTATCTCCCACCATATAAATATATATATATATATTGTTTTGTTTTTTATAACAAAAAAAATCATTTCTTCCCATTTCGTCCTCTCATTTGTGTTCACCAGCTACCATTTAAAAGGCCATCTTGTTAATTGCATGATGCCAAGACATAAGATCAGCCTGCTGTGATATTTAACATCTTCATATTTCTCATGATTATTGAAAGTTATTTGTAAGAGTGACAAAGTTAAAAATAGTGTGATTATTCATGTGAAACAAAAAGCTTCACAATTTTCTACCACTTAAAATTAAAATGATGCCATCTCAAAACATTTAGTGTCAGTTTGATTTGTCTTTTTATAAAAGATTATTTAGAATAATTATAATTTATAAAAATAAAATTTAGATAAAAATAAAAAAAATTACCATAAATCTATTTGAATAATTTTTAAAAAAATAATAATTAAAAATCATGATTTAGTTTGTCAAAAGCATATCAAACATGCCCTTAATCTAATATATTAGAGAAGTAGTAAATGTTGGTAAGACAGTGATATATTAACCACCTGCAATTTATTTATGTATGCATAGGGTTTGAAAATTTGACCAATTAGCTGACTCAAAAGCGATAAAAAAACTAATGATAAGACAAACTCATGGTGACGACTGACGGAGGTCATAAAGTGGAGGAGCATTTATTATAGTTTTCGTGTTTTCCACGATATAATAAAAATATTTATTATTATATATACGGTTCTCTTATTTAAGATATACTAAGTTATTTAACATTTTTTATATACTATATTTAAAATTATGTCTATTGCTCTTCCTTTTAAATTAAGTATTAATATTTTAAGTTCATACCTATTTCAAATTCGAGATATAGCAGCATCTAGTAGGCTATATGTATGAATACAAGTTTAAAAAGATATAGATCAACATTCTATAAACTCGATCTATCTCTAACTCTTAATAATAATTATAGCAAATGCTCAATATATTAGAAATTGTCTCTTGTATATATTGAGTGGGAGTTTTAAATCAAATAGTGTTATAATGATTGAGGAATAAATACTTTTAACCATTCACTAACTCTCACTATCACTTCTACTCCAATGACGTGCTACTGGTTTGAATAACAATCAAATATATTCCAATGTATTGATCTAAAGACTTATCAACATTTTTTATTAGTAAGATAGGAGTACAACTACCAAATATAGGCAGAGTTAATTGAATGAAATTCATGATCTAATGAATTGATATAATTAATTATAACTCATGAAATTGAATTAAGAAACACTCATCAATTAAATTATAAATTATAATTTTGACAATCAATAAAATAAACAATAAAGTTTTTTTATGAAAATTTTTCTATTTAGAAATTGATTATTTTATAAATATTAATGACTGATAAAATTATAATTTGAGAGTAGGAGAGGTATGACCATCAATAAAATAAATAATAAAATTTTTTATGATTATCCAGAAATCAAATTAGGTGTTTATGAAAATTTTCCTATTTAAAAACCAATTATTTCATATCTACCGATGACCCGTAAAGTTGTATTTTGAAAATGTAAGAGGTATTTATTGATTTAAAGATAAATAAATTTAAAATTTATCTTTGCAATTTTTTTAGTTATAATATTCAAACTAATTAGGCAATTTCTTTAGTTACAATAATTTAGATATTTTGTGTTTAAAATTCATGACCAATTAAAGATTTAGACTAAAAATTAGTTATCAATAAATCCTCCCCATCAATTAACATCAATTATTTGATATCAACCGATAATAATTGATAACTTGTCAAAAAATTTAAAATAATTGATATAATTGATGCATGCCTTTAAAGGAAAATCTGCCCTTTTCCTTCTTATATAATATTATTCGTTTGTTATAATGTAATCAAATTATATGCTTATATTTGTTTGTTGTTATATATGGTTTATTAGAAAGCAAGTAAACTATCAAATATGAACATAAAATCGGCCACAATACAAATAAAAACATAACTATCAAATATGAATTAAACAAATTACTTTATATACTTGATATCAATAGCCTCCCTCATCACTTCTTCATAAAATTTATTAATTAAGCATTAAAAAATTAATTGCAAGATAATTTCATTGATTGTTTTACTAAATTGGTTTTTTTCACTTACATAAAAATTTTAAGTTTGTAAGAAAATTCAATAAAAAACATATTATAGGTATTAAACAGGAAATTTGTTACATAATAAATATTATTTATTAGAATTTGACCACAACTTTAAATTTGAGAATGATTAAGCAATTTGAGGGAGGTCATAATTTAATCCAAAAATTTAAATTTAATAATTCTTCATGGTCATTTTCATTGGATAATTTATCATTAGAAAAAATTTAATATTGATTGATTATAACACAAAACAAATTTTAAATTTGATTAAATTCAATAACAAATGTTTTATTAAAAAAATTATGATAATACTTATAATTTGCGTCAAAAGGTTATGATTCCCACTTATAATATTTTTGCAGATATCTACATGACTACATAATTTAATGGTGAGTATTTTCTATGGAAATAATTAAAAGCATTAAAAAAAAAGCATTCAACAGTGAGCATTTTCTATTCATATTTTTGCTTTTTATTATCTTAGTCATATCCAATGGTATGGGCTTTAACCTGTTGCTCTTGATCAATAGCCACACGAAAAGCTTGTAAAATAAGATGCCCTATTTTATTAATAATAAAAAATACATTTTAAGAACGGTTTTTTTATGAAAATTTAGAGACTATAAATACTTTGCTCAGAGCTTCTTACAATGTTTACCGTAAGCATTCTTCTATAATTCTTGCCTACGGTGTCAATCTTTATCCAATTCCACCTTGGTTTCTCAAATACTTATAAATACTATTCTAAAAAAAATATAAATTAACCGAGGCATTTTCATAAAAAAAAATTGAAGCATATTATAAGGCATATGTGCAAAATCAAGGGAAAGGAAGGTGGAGAACATAGATATAAATGTGTTTAATAGGAAAAAAATTAAAGTAGGATAAAGGAGAAAAAGACTTAGTGGAGAGAAAAAAAAAGGGACAAACCTACAAAAAATATCTAAACTTGCACCACAAGATAAAGAATTTATAAAATGAGAAAAAGATAAAGATGAAAAAAGTGTTTTTTGATTCCAATTAGAGAATGGAGGTGGAGGATTTCAAATTTGAAATCGTATTAATGGACACAATATCCATTACTCAAATAAGCAATAAATTTCAAAATTCAAATTGACTTAATTTAATGGATATAATGTGGTATTAATTAATGGTCATATGTGGTATTATAGTGACTAATCAAAAGAATAGAAAAAAAATAAGAAAAATGATAATAATAGTCAAATGAAGTAGCATGATGATATAGAAGATACATAAACATAAAAATACACATCAGATGGTCGTGTACTATTCCACATAAACAACATTGAAATAAAATTAATACAGTATTAATGATAACGTTTGGATGGAAAATCAACAAAACTTGTATGGATAAATTTTCATTTTCAATAATTTACAAATTCAGGTAAATATTTGAATTAAGAAATCATATTTATATATTGATTGGATTCTAATATATCCATTTAAATTAATCAAGAAAATATACAATAAATTCTCAGATTATATATATATATATATGATATTTAAAATTATACTTAAAAATGTTTACATTTTTTTATTTTATAAATTTAGTTTGTTTCAATTAATAAAATTGAATGCAATTTAAATTTAATCAATTAATTCTAAAATTAAGTCAACTTTTTCTACCATCATCACTTTCCTCAACGATAACCAGAAATTAAAAATTAATAATTATATGTCATTAATCAATTGATAATTAAAGGTTTTAATATAGAATTGATAGCTCATTCTTTTATTAGAAAATAAAAATCAATTTTCAAATTTTTAATTACGTATTTAATATACCATTGGAACCAAATATTAATATTTAATACTACTTACATGTCATTATGGATCCCAAAAAGTCACACCACCATGTTGATATGGTAGTGTAGAATTTCAATATGTTGCCCTAGTATACCCTATTTTAGTATATATAAAGATTAATGAGTTTGAAGATATTTATAGACTATGAATTAAAAAAAATTACACCTAATTCAAATCAATTTGTATACTAAATAATGCCATTTTAAAATTAAAGATATATTTTTGGGATTTAAAACTTTAAAATTCAAATTGAGTTAATGGAAATTATGTGGTATTTTATGCATTAATTCATTTTATGATACATGTTAGCATTTCATGTTAATGCATATTATATGCACATGTGGTAGTCCACCTCATCAGCATTAAAATAGAACTAATGTAGAGATAATGTTTTTCACCTCTGATTTTATATATATAATAGATATTATAGCCATCTCGATGTCAAATGTCTAGCCTTTTTAAAGGGTGAGCATTTCAATCATTATGATGATATATCAATTTACTTTCAAAAAATGTTGAAAATAATTAAATACTTTTTCGATTCAAAATATAAGTTATCTTTCAAAAGTTTTCTTGAATTCAAAATATAAGTTTCATTCGGTAATTTTAAAAGTATTAAATATTTTTTCTATTTTACCCTTATCTATAATTGAATGTAAGAGAGATAGTAAACTTTAAATATAATACATTAAATAGGGGTACTATTAAAAATAATGTATTTTATTTTATAGATTTAATGAGTAAAGTTATTTTTCTTGATTTCTGTATAATTAGTTAAATAAAATTTATATTTTATATAAGAGGAATATATTTTAACAAAAAGTTCACTAACGTGGATATATTCTAAATAAGAATTGACGAGTATTGGTAAATATTGTTGAGTGAAAGGGCACCCACCATTATCCCTTAATTGTGTGTATCCAATCAGGTCACATTCAACCTTCAACCTTTGTCTGATGCTACTGTAAAAGGCCATTAATCAGGTCCTTAATGGGACATCTGGAAAAGTCAAACATATGACTTTTGAAATTTGTTAGCTTTATTCACCTCCTCATAATTTCCATCCTCTATATGAGGGGATGGTCCGGGTGTAGTATCCTCTATATATGTACCTAGTGTTTAAGCTCTCACTAAATTAGCTCAAGTTTGATTAGTAGTAATTAAAATTTTCTCCGTATATAAAATTCTAATTTGAGACTTTGTTTAAAATGAATAAGCACCAAATCACTTGAAATTGATGTAACTTGATAACATATGAACAAGCATCCTTTTGAATAAAAAGAAAAAAACAAGATATATGAACAAGCTTAATACCTTAAAATTTAGTTAAACTCAGTTGAGGGCAATAATCTCATTTGGAATTGTTGTCCTTTAGTTAGATTATCAATATAATAACAAAACATTGTTAGCAAGGTCAGGTATATTTCTTACATTCATGTTTTCATATACTTTAAAAGAATTTGACACAAGATTGTAAATGTGGATCAAATCCATATCTTATTATTACACTTTTCATTTACTCTCTCATGATCTTTTTCCAAATTTACTATTTATATTCACTTTCATGAATGTAAAAAATTGAAAGCGAAAGCAAGGAGCAGAGTGTTACAGGTCCATTACCTTCTCCCCAGAAAGGTGCCTCAATGGGGTGTGCAGCGCTTCCACTTATAAACCCAGAACTAACACCTGGTCCATCTGATATGGGGTGTAACAGCTCCCCCGGCTAATCCGTGACACCCTCATCATGGGTGGCCTATCGATTGGGCAAGCCTGGGACCAGTTCGGGTACCACTTGTTATGGACCCATTATCTTCTTCCCAAAAAGGTGCCTAAGTGGAGTGTCACAGCACCCCCACTTATAAATCCAAGACTAACCCCTAGTTCATCTGATGCGGGGCATAACAAGAGGATTCTGTTTGATAAGCAAGATCTTGTGAAAATCTGGACACTTATTTTTTTCACCATCGATACTTCTGATATAATATATTAATAAATTAATAAAATATACACCTCTACAGGTAAAGAGTGTATTAAGCTTGTCACACGTTCATATAAAAAAAAGTTCTCATTGGGATTTTTTTTTTGTTTGTACTCCCAAATCATATGCAGGAATTTGTTGTGGTCCAGTGATTGAAAATTTAAGATAAAATTAAATGCATATGTTTAAATGGATTGGAATCACCTACCCACGAGTTGATCAATTTAGAAGTCAATGATATACAGAAAATAGACGCATCCGAGTTAAAAAATTCAAAGAATGAGTCGACCAGTTTTGACTTTGCATGATCATCAAAAAGGGTTAAACTATAATTGACCAGTCATTTGTTTACTATTTAGACATGAAACACTTGTCCAATTCATTCCCTTGGGAGTTCTGAATCCACAAAGGTTACATCAAAATTGACTAGTCTTATCTCATATACAAGAAAATAAAATGAAATAAAATAAATAAATAATATTGTCAATAAAATATTTTTTTACGTCAGAGTAAAAAAGAAGTCATTGTTATTAGGTAATGATAATAAAAACATTATATATATATATATATCTTGATTTTTACAAATTTAATCTTTGTTATATTGTAAGCAAAGGAGAGACAGCTTATCAATCAAAATATTATCAACTGATGTCCACACCCTTTTGGGCTGTGATGGTTTATTTCCACCTGATTCATTGAAGAGCTAAAGAATGATACTTCAACAAAATTACGTTGCATGAATATCAACTATGGGGATCAAATACACAAGCATACCTTTGGGGGGAGAAAATTAAAATCTCAATATGATACATACAACTTCGTCCTGATTTAGCTCAGTGCAAAGCTCAGGATCATGTTCCAGAATTTTCTGAAAGCACTCCTTCAACATCATGCACACTGCTTTCCACTTTTTCTGAGTTAATATCAGGTAGTGCAGGAGCAAGGCAACACGGATGGCTACCAGAGCCATAATACTCAGTCATCACCTGTACCAAATCCCCCAATCAGATTTTTACAAACTCCAAACATGAATCATGATTCCAGAAGAGGATCCAATTCTAATGTCCATAAGTTCATACCATAAGATGTGTGGATGAATTAAAATTGAAAAATGAATCAGGCACAAAGGTTAAATACAAGAGATTCATTAAGCTCTCAGCCACTCATAAGAAGTTCACCATGAATCAATAAGAGTAAAATTTTAGTAACTCACCATTTCTAGGGTCTACGTGGACGAAAAAACTGGCTGCAACAATAAGGTAACAAAGAATAAGCATCAGGCCTTTAAAATAATTTGAGGTCCCTTCCTGCAAGAGTGAAAACCATGTGGAGACTGCTGTCATAAACATGGATGATACGGACTACAAGAAAAGTGCAAACCCACCTACAAATTATTACTTCAGAAACAGAAGAGAAACACAATGAAAAGTTCTAAAGCTTTAAAAAAAAAAAACAAAGTACAACACCAAACAGAACACTTCATTGGTCTTCAGTACAATTATACAAATACCAGGACAAACAGAGAAAAAAGACCAACACAGCATCTACAAGACAAACGTCTTTCACTATTGACGATACAAAGAAAAGACTGACTACAGAAGTACAGCAAAACACAGATGAAAGGATAATGACCTATAATCTCTAGCTTCCAAGAGGCTAGAGTCTCTCCCAAGTCCCAAGGAAAACCCTCCAAATTTGATATGATTATATTGGACGGAAAATGAGCTACTCAATAGGAATAGCAACCCCAAAGAGATGAGATGGTATGGATAGATGGAAAAGGGGCTGCCCATTAGATGTAACCTACCTAAACCAAAGATATGATATGCATGAATTATATTTCTCACATGTGAAATTGTACTTCTTGATTTCAGCGTCTTATTTCTTTATGAAAGGAGTTCCTATGACACAAATACTTATGCAAATTTCTTGTTTTCCTTCTTGTCCATTGTTTATATAATTTTTCATATCAGAAGGCTTTGTTTTGGCCAGAAGATAAGAAGCCTTTGGAATAGCAGGTTCACAGATTTTCATCGATCACAGATATTTTTTTGCCAGGCCTCCTTTCTTTCAGGTGGCTAGTATGATTGTTTTGGATTCCACAAAATTTGCAACTACAAGAGTTAGTGAGGATGTGAGTAATGTTGGTTGTAGCTGTCTTTTCATAGGCTTCGTGATGGCCAGATACTTTGTGAGCAGTTGGGTCATTTTGGAAACGTTGTAGAAGTTAATGATTGATGTAAAATAAAGGAGCTGTTTAGTTGATAGAAGGGACTCATGGATTTTTGGTAACCCACCCAACCATGTTATATGAAAATGTTTTCATCAATTCTTATTGAGTTGTCCCTCTTTGGTGAGTCCAATAGGTTTGCCTCAAGGCTGATTTAATCAACAATCCTTGCAACCTAAAGATTTTGGGTCATGTCACTCAAAGTTGGGAAAACATCAAATCATTAACAAGTAATAACACTGATAACACAACACGCAAGGGGGAACAGGAGAACACGTACCTGCAACATAAATGCAACTACTAGCACAGTGATAAAAAGTGTAGCGGTCTCAAAGAGCTGAAAATTTAAGTCCATTTCTTTCCCCATGCACCACCCAATAACAACACAAAAAGGGATCTACAATTATCAAAACGTTGAAAAACTCAATCAAATTCTCTCTGAAATGGTGAAATCAACGTAAACTTATTCACGAAATGATATGGTAAAATGTAAATCCCTAATAACTAGTTGATAACAGTCCATACCACAAACATAGATATCTGTGTAGATGATCCAATAGCGACTCCAAGTGTGATATCCTTCAGAAAAATTTAGTCTATCAGTCAAGGAGACAACACAAACAGTAAAATTTAGGTTTTGGAAGTGACTCACAAGCTTGTCCTTCATAGCAAACATGATAGCACTTGCATGTTCAGCAGCATTGCCTACGATTGGAAGCAATATGACACTGATAAAAGCCACAGGCATATTCAATGAATCAGAAGCCCCCTGTAAGAGACCACAGATGAAATACATATCAACACACCCATAACACAGTGGAAACAGACAATGCAGGATATTCTTCATTACCAACAAAGAAGGGAAAAAGGAACACATTTTCAACAATCTAAACCTCAGAAATATAGTCACAGACAACAAAGCGTTCATAATTCACTTTATGAATGCGGATTTAGGCCAAGAAAAATAGTTTCTAAGTAGCAATAACAACTTGGCTCATTCAAGCTAACAAAGCCATTCCAGAACCAAAACCAGCTAGGAAAATAAAAAATCCATGGTTGTGAACAATCTGGGATTTGAATTCAGATACTTTAGTCCCAGATACAACTCCAGTACCAGGAAGCCAAAACTCCTTGGTAGCCTATGCCTAATTTCTATTCTAAGTTATCTTACAATTATTTTTTTCTAGGAAATAAGAACTGAGATCATATTTAAGAATTGGAATTGTATGTCTATGAGAAAAAAGAAAGAAAAGAAAACTAAAATATGGTTGCAGCTACACTTGCACAAACACAATTCTCTCCATAGCTACATCATCCATGGGACTAGCCATAAAAGAATAAGGACATGGTTATTCTCTATGATCAAAGTTTACTCAGCTTCTACTGCTAGAGGAAGATGCATGTGCAACAATGACAGCAGAAAGATTAAAAAGAACTAACAAGTCATAAAAGCAAACACTAAACATTCCAAAAGCATAAGTGCAGAGGAGAAAAATATCAGTAGCATAGTGATCAAGCGTTTAAGAAATAGATAATACCTCTATGGCATCTACAAGGTATCCAGACAATACAGATACCCATATTGTCAAAATAGCAAGCCAGCCTATTGCTTCCCATTGAGTTAATTCAATTTCTTCCTCATCATCATTTTCACCATTATCACTTTCCTACATTATAAGACAAGGATAATAATGTAAGATGAGCATCTGATGCAAGGAAAAGGGTTGCATAATGTTAAATCCTGGGGAATCGACGGAAAGAGTCTGGAGAACCACTGGAGAACTGTAAGAATATTACTTGGGAACTGATAAATGACTAGGAGAAATAAAAAGTGCAGAAAATAAAATCTATTAGGCTTTCTAGAGCAAGAATCTCACTCAAAGAAAGAACTAATAGCCAAAGTGGGAGAATCTCCCAGGGAACATAGATAATTCTTATTTGATGAATGAATAACACTTGGGAGCTATTGCCCTATTTATAGTGCGGAAACAACAATTAAAATAATTAAATAAAATACGAAAATCAGCAAGAATATCTGAACTGACGAGTATTAACGGCTAATGGACTAAATCAAGATACTAACTACTCCTATGGAAGAATTATCAAAAGAAAAGAGATTTACTTCTTGACTGAAAAATATTAGGCTTCACCCCAAGTCATTTGGGGTCTAACGAAATAATTACAAGGTACAAGGCTCAAAGACACGATTATTAATAAATATAAGAGGAGCAAAAGTTGCTAACCTCTTCAATAGGGCTATAAAGATTATGCTGACTTCTTAATTGAAAGAAAAGGTAGCTAGCATATGCCACCAGCATTATACAGCTACTAAATCTGGATAGCGATAACTCTGATTTCCCAAAATGAACCTCTGAGTGAGTAAAGTGAAGCACAGCAGGAAACAGTATTCCCATAACAGCCATCAAAAGCAACCCAGAATTTACAACCGCAGAGGCCTGTTGCAAAGGCCAATGACAATATGAACTCTGGAACACAAAGAGGATGAGAATGAAAAGAAAAATCTCAAAACCATATTTCAGCTACCTTGTTAAAAACCTGGACCTTTTGGCGGTGGACAATCCCACCAGTAAAGAAGGCACATCCAAGAACCAGAAGCATATTTGATAAAATTGAGCCCAATAGAGATTGCTGAACGACTCTAATCATCCCATTTTTCAAAGCATAAATTGATATAATCATTTCAGTGGCATTGCCAAATGTGGCATTCAGCAGACCCCCAACTGCATATGCCAAAGTTAAGTTAGTTCCTTTGACATCAACCAGGTGCACTTAAGCATAAGACTTATACAAAGCAATTGTATGCCTTGAGGAGCCATGTTCTCAAAAACACTATGTTGTGTAATAACCAACATCTGCAACTATCCAGGCCTGGCAACAACACCACAGGCTAAAGTTACACAGCCATTGGGAATAGAATATATTTCGATCAGATTTGGCTATTATAGAAAGTCCAAAAGAAGAGCCAACAACCCTCTGCTGCACAAGATTAAATGTTTAATCCCAGTATAATTCAAGGCAATTTGCCTTATTACTTCCCCCATACCAAACAAACCCTCATTTTCAATTAACTTCATCTCAAATTGGAGAAAAGAAGCAATCAAATAATACTTGGAAGAAAATTATGCATTCATATTCAGTTAAAAAACTGCAACCTTCAATGTCTTTATAATCTTCAATGATCAAAATGATATTGAATTTCAATCACCTTCCTGATGATGAATTTGGTGTTGAAACTTGGCATGAAGTTTCTCAATTTATTTTATAAGATTACAGCTAAATATCTCCACATGAAGGTAAGCCTTATTAATTTAGACATCCAAAATTATTCAAGGCAAAAAAATTTTAATACGCCATATGATATTTGTCTATGAAGCTTTCAACCATTATTTAAACTAACTCTCTCACGATTCATGTGTTTTATATAATGATTTTAGAATGAAAGATAACAAAAGCTAAAATTGTAGACAAGAACGTCCAACAAAAGTAGCTTCTGATAGATTTATCATCCATATACAACCATACATTATATAACTTCCCTTTTACAACCTAACAAAGATTTGTACCATGAACATTACAACTATACCTGTTGGTCCAGTATAAAATGCAAGCTGCCTGCACCAAATGTAAGCAAATTTATCTGTTAGAATTAGACAGTGAAGATAAAATGAGGAAAACAATTAAATATCCAATTTTATTGGACAAGTCAATACATACTCAGTAGCATATCCCAAGCGTTCTGCCAATGGAGTAATACCCAATAAGCTGAAAAAGAACACCCATCCCTAGCACATATGAGATAACCATTAATAAAACAAAAACCTAGAAGTAACCACAAAGTAACAATTGTTAAATGTGAAAGGGTTTTAAATGTGAACTCAAATTCCAACAATTTGTTAATATCCGGCTGTTATTATCAATGAATATGTCACAAGGTTGTCTTTTCCCAGTTCAAAACAAAATTCAAAAGAAACCAAGAAGCAAGTTTTCCATGATCAAGAGATTGCTATTATGAAATTCTAACCAATTTTCCTATTTCTAACATTCATATTTTTGTCTTATTCAAAGTTTAAAAATCAATGGCAACAAGGATGACCAAGAAGCATATTCCATACATGCTTTCGTGTTAGATAATGTAGCAATATCGCCAAGGGACCAAAAGGTAGCAGCATGTTGATCTTTGCTTTAATTAAGACAATATATATGCTCCGGATAGGTCGTATCTGTATTTGCTTAATGATAGATGTGCTGGCCAAATTTACAGGAGAAAGTACATGTGCTGTCTCAAAATCAAAAGTATGAACTTTCGTCTCAGATGGCGACGGTCTAAAAGAAATCTCCTCATCAGAGTCTAGGTCTATATTATCTTCTTGAGGACCCATCTGCATGTAGAGATAACAAATATGACAAATTTTCAGCCAATAGAGACGTTGAATATCAGCCGACAAGATCATACCAAGAAAAAGGAGATAACACAACCTTATAACATGATCTTACAGAAGTGCTATACAAATTAGTATGAATGCAGGGACTCAGGAAGTTTATTGGTTACTATTTTGCCTCACAGCACCTAAAAAAATGTATCCGCCAAATGTAGAGTACTGCAATCCATTAGGCTTAATAATAAATAGCAGCCATTCTGTCAACTTTTCTATGGGACTGTATATAGAAATATGTATCCAGCATCCAGCATCCAGCATCCAGCACCACATGCTCAATGCTTCATGATGCACCAGTTTGGCTTGTTATAACATTTGAATTGCAACTAATCACAATGGGGATGTGCGTGCAACGCAATAATAATTCCACAAAAATAAGTAGTGGGCAAGTATAAAGGCATCAGATTTGAGCGAAATCGAAAAGATATGATCGAGGTAAACCCTAAAATGGTAGTATTGCATCGCAATCAATGTACAGCAGATCAGTTGACTAGTAACAACTCACAACCAAGTAAAGTGGCAGCAAATACGAAGGCTGCCAAATAACAAGATCCATTGCAAAAGATAGAGAGCATAAAGAGAATTGCCTGCTTAAGATTTTCGATTCGAATTGAAGAGTAAGATCTTCAAGATGGATACAGCTCTGCTAAAAAACAAACAAAAAATCTCAGATTAAAGAAAAAGTACAGACCCAAACTGGTGGGATCCACACGTTGGGAGTAAATATCTTCTTGGAGTTCTTGGTAGCTTTATTTTATGTGGGGCAGTGACTGAGGAAGAGAGAGACAGAATTAAGCTAAGACGATGATGAAGATGAAGAAGAAGAAAAGAGAAAAAGAGAGGCAAGGGCAGTATTCATAAGTGGCGTAAATGGCCAGGAAGTGGAAGAAGTCACACAAAACGAAGGTTCGGCGAAAGAGCGCCCCTTCATATATATTCAATTTCTTTCTTTTCATGGATTTTGACAATATTTCTGATCACACGGTACGATATATCTTTCTTGCTTGTCTTGGATTACTTAACAATTAACAATTGATGATTACTTAACAATTAACAATTATATCCAGTCTCCATTAGGTAAGCTAGGGAATTACAATTAGATTTTGTCTGATAATTTAGACTAGACTTTGACCCACTTTCCTCAGAATTATATAACCTGACCCTTGGTGAGGTTTCTTTTTTTTTTTTCCTTTTGGTCAATGGATTTTAGGTTTCGTTTTTTTAAAATGTCAATACACCAAACGCATGGGTTTGTTTATGTGTATACTTATGCAAGAAAATTTAAATTTTAAATTGAATAAATCCAAAGTCAATATAATCAATTTAAAAATAAATTATTATTCCATTAATATTTATTTAAATAATATTTTTAATAAAAATTAGGTGTTTTTTAAAATTATATATATTTAAAAAAATTAAATATTATGTGTAATGTATATGAACAAATTTTAATTGACAAGAATTAAGTTATACAAAAATAAAGTATATTTATAGTTCAAATTACAATTTAAATTTTAAAAATTAAAAAAATAAACTGAAGGTTAAATTTTACCCTTGTTTTTGTAAAATAAAAAATAAAGATTTAAATTTTTTTTTTGGGATAAAGGACTTTTGGTCCTCAAAGTTTTTCAAAATTTTTAAATTAATCCCTGTATTTTTATTTTATATAAATAACTTTCTATAATAAGTTAATATCATTGATAAAATGGACCTTAAGATTTTAATAGCCTAGTAATTTAATCTCCCAATCTTTCAATGTAGCAATAATACCATTAAAATGGGTCTGATATCACCAATGAATGGACTGGCAAAAATATTTGTGTACTTGATTGAATTATTTTGAAGGCTAACTAGACCAAAAAAAAAATCTCCAAATGCACCATTTTAATCTACTCAGCCTTTCTATAAAAAAAAATGGTGACTCATCTTTTTTTAATCTACTCATTCTTTCTGTGGCAGATCAATTTTGACATATGAGGACAATTTTGACTAAACTTTGCTGTGTTGGACGTATGAGGGATTAACTTTTATTCTTTACATAATTAAAGGATTAACCCTTTTAATGAAATAAAACTTTAGGGAATTATTTACTCAAAATCAATCTATAGGAACCAATTTAAAAATTTGCAAAAATCTTAAGAACCAAAAGTCCTTTATCCCTATAATTTATGAATAATAAATCTTTTTATAGATTATATATATATATATATTAAATGATTTAATTCAAATGCACATATTTTAAGGCACACTAATTACAAATTATAAACATTGACTTTTTTTTTTTGGCTCCATGTAGGTTTCTTTTTTCCTTTCAATGTTTGATTGGTTTTCTTTTTGTTCTTTTAAATTTTTTTACACATTTAAGTAATATTTAAAACATTAAAAATTTGTACGATTTTCAGAAAATCAAATTATTATCTTCGGAAAAAATATCTATTATTATCTCAGGGGAAAAGATATCTAGTTTAATGATAAATTAATAATAATTTTAGAACGGTGATTAATTGATTATTAAGTTTTTTAATAATATACTATATAATAAAATAGAATAGATTGGTATTATGAATTTTGGGCTGGAGTATGTGTATAAATTTTAATTTCCTTGCAATATAGGAGCCTTTTCTAGTAATAATGACTAAATTATAATTATAAATTTTGCACAATGAGTATAAATTTGACATGTTTTCTTATGCATTATATGATATTTGATAAATAAATTATATTTTTTATGATTTTGTAAACAATATAATTTTCTGTAAACTAACAATATATATAGTTGAATTTATGGGCAGCCATATCCTCAAACTATGTGAAATGCATGAATCCACTTTGTAGTTTGAAGGGGCAAAGGACATTTTTGTCGTCAAAATTTTTCCAACTTTTTGTATTAGTCCCTATATTTTCATTTGAATTAAAAAACTTATTATAGTTTTATATCATTAAAGAATTGATCCTTAATATTTTAAAAACTTAATAATTTAACCCCTTTATCTTTCAAGATAGCATTAATGTTGTTAAAATTGAGGTGATGTGGTTAACAGTTAATAGACTTTGATTAACACAGATTATTAAGACTACTTGGATTATATTTTTTTTTAAGAAAAAACAAAAATATCAACTAATGATTCAAATTTTTATTGTTATATTACTGCATTTTTAAAACAAAAATAATATGTAATAAGTCTTCATAATCTATGTGCCAGTTCAAATCAATTAATTGTTAGCCACATTATCTCAATTTTAATAGCATTAATGTCATCTTGAAAGATAAAAAGATTAAATTATTGAGTTTTAAAATTTTAAGAACCAATTTTTTAGTAATATATAACTATAATAAGTTATTTAATTAAAATGAAAATATAGGGACAATAAAAAATTTTGGAAAAACTTTAAGGACCAAAATGTCCTTTATCCCTAATTATAAATGGTGCATCTTACTTTAAAATCCATACAAAGCACAGACATAATATTCTAAGTAAATATTGGCATTCAATCAGGGAAGATGATAAAAATCAATTAAATAAATAAAATTTAATATCCTGCTAAACAAATTTCAATAGTTAAAATTAAATTAAAAAACTGTTTTAAAATTATAAAAAATATAATTATAGGACTGGATTGCAAAATTAAATAAAAATAAAGAGTCATTTGATAAAGATTAAATTTGATTCATGATAAAAATCTTTTGTAATTATGGAACTACAGATACAATTATGATGATTTCCTCATTTAAAGGAGTCAGTTTCTTTAGTCAGTTTTTTGATATCTGGTGAAAGAACTCCATTTCATTTTTCTCGGTTGTTTCATGACATGTCTGACGGATGAGCAATATTAAAATACGGATTTATGGGTATTAAGTTCTCATGCTGCTGAAATGAATATATTATTACTGATTAGTTAGTTTTGTTTGAATTTAGTAATTCTTTATAGCTTGAACGAAATCTCAATTATTTTTTGTTAAAGCACCATAAATAAGATTAATAGATACAGCAAAGATATTTCTTGTTACATCACTTAACATCATGTCTTGTTTAAGCTTTCATACATTACAAATACCAAATTTACCTTTTGAAACCAAAACAATGTGATAGGATAGGAGCTAATCTAATACACTTTCCTACCCGAAAATAATCACGTGGTCGGAAGAATTTGATAGTGCCATTTCTGAGGATCCTTATGGACCAAAAAACTGGCCACAGCATTCAAATCGCATAGAAAAAGCATCAACAAGCCTTTGAGATAATGTGAGCTCCCTTCCTGACCTGTAAGGATCAACAAACAGGAATTAACATATAGTTTTTTCAGAGATCATAATGAAAAACTAGACTATTTATAGGTCTCATTTAACATTTCAAGTTTTTCTGTGATCAAATGATTAAAACTGGAATCTCTCAGAAATTTCAACACAAGGTTGATAAAACCTCTACTTTGTCCTCACTTCAAATCCAGTGGGATACGTTAGAAATCACGTACCTGCAGAACATACGCTACAAGTAGGACAGATATAAGAAGTGCAGTTGTCTGAAAAGGTGAAAAATTCACCAAAGCATGAATTTTCATGTCTTTCCTGTTACCTTCCACTCTGTTTTAACAGACAACCTTTTTCAATGAACATACCACAAACGTAATTAACCGTATGGATGATCCAATCGCACCTTCAAGTGTAATATCCTGCAAGAAAATTCACCCCATCAGCCAACTAAACATTAATATCTGCAAATAAATAAATAAAATAATAATAATAATAATAATAATAATCATAATCATAATCATAACCATAACGTCTAGGCTTTCCTAGAACTTAATTACCAGCTTGTCCTTCATGGCAAACATGATAGCACTTGCATGTTCTACAATAGGAAGCAAAATAACAGTTATCACAGTCTCTGGTATGTTTATTGACTCTGATGCTACCTGGAAGTGACCAAAATCACTATACTCTCATCAACAACAGCTATGATCCAAAGACACTAAAATACAAGGAATTTCTCAAAATTCAGTACACATTACCCGGATCACATCTACAAGGTGTTTTGACAAAACAAATGTCCAGGCTATTAATACAGCAAGCCAGCCTTTTGCTTCCCATTTACCTAATTCACATACTTCATCATCATCATCTTCCTAGTCATAAAACAGAGATCAAATAGAAAAGTTGAGAAAGCACAACTTTTTCATCAAATCAATTGTTTAACATTCAGAATGAAGGTATTACGAAGCAATCCCCCTTTTCTCAGAAAACGTTTTCGCTCTCTAAGACATTCAACAAATTAAAAGGAAAATGTTCTTTCAATGTTGTGATATCACCAAACCTCTTGAGTAAGAGAATCAAGACTCTGCTTAATTTGGAGTTGAAAATGGAGGTAACTGGCATATACCACTAGCATAATAAAGCTGCTAAATCTGGAGAGAGATAACTCTGATTTCCCAAAATGAACCTCCGAGCGAGTAAAGTGAAGCACTGCAGTAAACAGTATTCCCATGACAGCCATCAAGAGCCACCCAGATTTTGCAACAGCAGATGCCTGCAGCAAAGGCCAACGAAAATTTGAAATCTGGGGCATTAGCAATTAGATCAGATTTTTTTTTTTTTAATAGTACCTTATTGAAGAACTGAAACCTTACAGACTGGACGATCCCACCAGTAAAGAAGGCACAACCAGGAATAAGAAGCATGTTTGACAAGATGGAGCCCAGTAAGGATTCATGAACAGTGCCCAACACCCCCCCTCTCAAGGCATGAATCGATATAATCATCAGTTGCATTGCCAAACATGGCTAACAGATAAACCTTCACTGCATATGGACCAGCAGGTACAGTTAAACAGAAGCCTTTTGCAAAAAGAATAACAATAGAGAGAGATATCAGAAAGAGAGAGAAAGAATAAGAATGAGCCGGTTTTGGATTGAAGGCTTTAAACATATTATATGATGCTTGGAACTAAATGAATCGCCCATGAATTATACCTATTGGCTGTGTGTAATAAGCAAGCTGCCTGCACCACAAAAATAAACAATGAAACTGGGCTCCATAGAAACGTACTAAAAGAGATAAGATGGTTCAACACTTACTCAGAAGCATAATTTAGACGATCTCCCAAAGGAGTCATGCCCAATAAGCCAAACAAAAACACGATATCCTAACAATATATGAGGAAACATGAGTTTAAAGTCCCAAAAGAAAAAAAGAAACAAAAAAGCCTCAGTGCATTCTAAATTTCTCTCTTATTATACAAATCAAGCATGCAAAGACCAATTAGAATGTTCAAGAACTGCAGTTCCATTGCATACATGGTTTCCAGTTAGATAATGCAGCAATACCGCCAAGGGACCAAAAAGTAGCATGAGGCAGATTTTTTCTTTAAATAAAACAAGGTGTAAGCTCCTGATTGATCTTATCCATATTTCTCTAAGCATAGTTGGGTTGGCCTCATGTGTTGTCTCTACATCAAAATTAGAGACTTCTCTCACAGATTCTGTGGAGCCAGAAGAGATCTTTTCATCAAAATCGAGGTCAATCTTCACCTCTACAGAACCCATCTGCAAGCATGTCGAGATTAATAAATGGAATACACTGAATCTTCACTGATCGCATCACAAAAAGGGAAGAAGAAGAAGAAGAAAGGTTTATGGCTTGCATAGCCTGTCAAACAATCCATCGAAGCGTTGCCAGGCATTTGGATTACACAACTTGTTCAAAGCATATTAGTATATCTGTCTGCTTGGTGCTTTCTCTCACTGTTCGTAGGCTAAACTCATTTAATTAATTAAGCATAATGAATATGTAGAGATTCTTAATTAATGCTTGAGTTTACAGAATACCGTAATTCCAAATAAGTAAACTATTGAGTAAGAAACTAATTGGCAGAGCCCAGCGGAGCGCGCCAGCAACTAAGGAAGATTGAATCAAGGATAACGGCTAAACCAGACCAAATGTAAAGGAGGGAGACAAGGAGAAACTGCAATATTACCTTTCAAATTGGAGTAGATTTGAAGTTCTTCTGAAATGTGACTCACAAGAGATCGTGCAGCTGCGAGAGACGTCTAAGTCCGTGTGTTTCCAGCGACATAGAGGAAACAACTCATGCGAAAGCTCGGCGAAATAGCGTCTCCCCATCTGTTCCCAAATTTCCAGTGACCTTCCCCAACAATTGTTCATTTCTTTTGCTGCATCTCATTCATACTGTACACATTCAGCGAGCGAGTGAATTACAATTCCGTGTCCGTTGAACAGACTAGAGTTGGCCCTTCCCCACCTTCACTTCAAGCATTGTAATAGATTTTAAATCACTCAAAAATTTACCAAAAAAAAAAAAAAGAGTCGCATAAATTCAAATTTTAATAAGCATCATAACACATACCGTATCCACAAGTCATCAGCAATCAATTATACTAGTAGTAATACAAAGAAGCCATCTATCTTTGGCAAAAAAAAAAAAAACCATCTATCATTTATCTTTATCTAGGCTGTGTTTTAGAACAACTTACCAAACAGAATAACTTATCCTACATTACATTGCAAAAGAATTTTTATGCAGTTTATAAAAAAAAAAAAAGAATATTTATGCTTTTAAAAACAACAAAAATGGTAGAAACGTGGTATAATAAAAAAAAAAGGGAATAATAATGTTTTATCCCTACAGTTTTAAAAATTGAGACCCATCCCCATTCTTTGCAAGAGTTATCCTATTAGTCCTCTTGGTTATAAAACGTTTGACTTAAAAAGCATTCCTATGCCACTTTTGTGGGCAGACGACGTAATAACAGGGAAGATAATCAGCTGGAAAAATGAGGGCCATTAGATTCATCAGGGAGAATTCCTTATTTCCCGAACGTTAAAAGAAAACCTGAAACTCAGTGATACCACAACCGCTGTTGCATCGCAGAGGACGATCGCCGGTGAGATAGGCCGACGACTGCGTGATAGTTCATGGTTGATGTGACCGATATGCTACATATATTGTGAACACCGTATTTTGTCCGGATAATTTTAAAAATATATAAAAATATGTAAATATAATGATAATAATAAAAATAATAATAGTAAAAATATAATAATAAATAAATATATAAAAAAAAAATCAAATCAAAGAGAAAAAAGAAAGAAAGAAAAAATAAAAGAAAAAAAAAGGAAAGCAAAACAAAAAATAAATAAATAAAATAAAATAAAATACGTTTGGGTTAAAGCACTTCAACCCAAAAACATATTTGGGCTGAAGTGCTTCAGCCCAAACATGCCACGAGCCCATATGCAAGGGCTCGTGGGGTTAAGGGCTTCAACCCAAGAAGCCGTGGGAAGTGGGGAGCTAGGGCAGCAAAGGTGGGAGGGGGGACCAGAAACAGGGAGCAGGGGACGAGAGGTGCGAGGAAGGAAAAAGGAAAGGGAGAGCAGAGCCGAGGGCAGCAAAAGAGAGGAAGCTGGCCACGAGCTTGGATCCGGTGAAGAGGAGACCGAGGACCGAGGGAGGCCGAGAGGAGAAAACAGAGAGGGGAAGAGAAGAGAGACTGAACCAGAGGGGGCCCTCAAGGCTCGGCCGAACACGAAGGGAAGACCGAGGACCGAGGGAGGCCGAGAGGAGAAAACAGAGAGGGGAAGAGAAGAGAGAGTGAACACAGAGGGAGCCTGCAGAGCCGGCCGTGAGCTCGGGACAGAGGGAACCGCGAAGCTGCAGAGAGGGTAGAGGCAGCCCTTAGAGCTCAGGGGGGACCACGGGCGTAGGAACACGAAAGTCAGAGAGAGTGCGAGGGAAGGCGAATGGCAGAGAGGACAGCAAAATCCCTCCACTAACCCGTACACAGTACTGCAGGGTAGTGGAAGTGAGGGCAAATTGCATGCCGCGACAGAGGAGCACGAAATGGGTGAGGAAGAGCATCCGGTGACGTACGGCACCTGAAATGGTACTAAAGCAGGCACGCGTTTGGCCTTGGGGAGAAGTCACTCGCGGGGACGATATAAGAGTTGAGGGAAGGCATCTGCATGAGGGGAGGGGGCCTTTTTCTTTTGACTGGAGATTCTGTGGTCCGAGGGTGGTGAGTCTGAGAAACAGAGGAGGGGAACATTTTTGGGGGGAAGGGGAAGACCGAGAGAGAGGATCCTAAAGTTGGAGGCATAAAGAGGGACCGAGGAACAGAAATACTGGAAGACCGAGAGAGGAAAAGAGGAGAGACCGAGGATGCCGTGAGGAGGAGTCCCAAGGAGCAGAGGAAGAGCAAAGCCGAGGAGGAAGGAAGGAGACTTGACAGAGAATGGAGGTGCAAGGTATAATGATCTTCAATTGGTAATACGCGTTCCAAAAGCTAAGTCTCTAGGCAATGGGTAGGCAAATTCTTGTGTTAATATAAGAACTTTGAATTCTGGTTTGAATCATGATTAATGTGGCCACTGGATTAGGTGCTTTGTCTTTTTCATTGATCAGAGTTTTGTATCAAGTAGTGCTGTGTTGATGTGCTTACTGGCTTCTGAACTGTTGTGTGAATTCTGGGGAACCCGAAGCCAGTGATTTCTATGCTTTATATGTTATGAACTTTACTGAATTTCCTGCCTATCAGATAAGAGTCTATAGTCAGTATTTTTATTTGCGTGATTATTTTGTTTTGAGCGTGTTTGTCATGGAATAGGTTAAATTGTGACGAGCATTATGTGTTCAGTGTGTGACAACGCCATTTGCTTATGTCCTCTTGAACCCATTGGAGTTATTGAGTGTTCTGTGAAGCTATAGAGAAGTCTCCCAATTGGAGGATGTTATGTTTCGCGTGAGTTTAGTTGAGTTTGGTGCCTAGAGACCACTGAAACGCTAGAATTTTGAATTGATTCAACTGTGATTAGTATTAGGAATTAAGTCCCGAGTTCCTGTTTCCATATGTATGGCTATTTTGTGACTTCTGGCCGTAAGGGAGATTCAGGTGAAGGTCAAACATATCTTTAAACTTTGTCCCTAGATTATCGGTGGCTCAGGCCATGCGTAACTAATGATTTGGGTCTCTCCTGTTTTTCACTTCAGATTTAGGAATAATAGGAGGGAGTATATGGTTGGCCTCCTTAAAGGCCCCTTTTGGGAGATTAAATTTGGGAAGCTGCATGACATGTGTTTATTGGGTTCTAGGTTTCTGAATGGTCATAAGATTTTGTGTTTCTGTGTCCAAGAAAATGCTGGATGGTTACATATTCTCGTCTTAAGGTCATATCTAAATTATTTGAGTGATCTTGAGCCTAAACACTTTAAAATATTTGTGTGTGGAATAACCATGATACGTGTAAGTATAGTTCAGCGACTTATGAGTGACCAAATCACCATATACGCTGTTCAATTTGGGAGTTGATTTTTAAAGAAAAAAAAATGAAAACATAAGGAGGAGTTTCCCTTTAATCTTTTGTTAAAACAAAAAAATATCAGATAAAATAAAAGACAAAATATATATATATATATAAAACTATTCCAAGTGAAAAAAAAAAATAAAAAATAAATAAAAAAAACAATAAAAAAAAAGAAAAAAAAAGGGAAAAAAAAAGGGAAAGAAAAAAGAAAGAAAAGGAAAAGGAAAGATATAATAATAAATAAGGGTTTTTTTTAATAGTTTTGTTTTCTATTTTAAAATAGGAAATGTAAATAAATATTATACGTATATATATATAGGCATGTGATAATTTTCTCCTTATCCCTTTGAGTATTTTATAGAATAATAATAAAATTGGGTGTTCTAAATGCGTTTTCTTTTGAACAAGCACACAAATATAAATAATAAATAATAGTAAATACATAATAAAATTTAGGTGATATATATTAAAGTCTAAGTCTTAATTTCTTTTTATCATTTTTCTTTTTATAAAATAACCTTAATCATATTTATTTCTATATATAAAAATGATTTCATTTTCCTAATCATATTTTTCTTGAACCTCTCGCCTTTTGTCACGAGTGGCAGCACCGTGAGCATATAAGTGAAAATCAGTAACTTGTGAGTGATTAAGTCACCACATATGCTGATTACTATTAAAAAATACATATATATACAATAATAATAATAAATAAATAAATGTATATAATATTTTGAATTTTCCTTATTGACTTTTTTGTTATAAATGTCTCAAGGGAATTTCATCCATTTCTGTTTTTGTAAATAATAATAATAATAATAATAATTCAGGCCAATGTTATCTATTTTCCTCTAGTTTCATTTTTCTTATTCACGTCATTTTATTTTTATTGCCTTTCTCATAAAGAAAAGGAAATATCGAAGCAAAAAAGTATTGATTCCCTTTGAGTCTTTATTCTCCCGTTGATTTACCTCGAGTGGTAACACCGTGGGTATTTAAGCGTAAATCAGTAACTTGTGAGTGATGAAGTCACCACTTATGCTGATTATTATTTTTCAAAACATACGGGATGATCACATTTTTTAATTTCCCTTTTTTATAAGTAGGTGTTAAAATGATTTTCATAGTAAAAATAAAATAAAAATCATATGTATATAAAAAATATATATATAAAAAAAAAATTGTTTTCTTTCAAACTTTTATGCCTTTTTGTCTCGAGTAACACTACCGCGGACATTTAGGTATCAATGGGTAAGTGTGAGTGATAAAGTCACCGCATAAACCAATTGATTTTATCATATAAAAATAAAAATGTTTCCAAATATGTCCTTTTCAAATCAAATAAAATATTTAAAATTGCACATAATTTTAATCATATTTCCTAATTTGAGGAAAAATATATTTTCTCTTTTAGAAATTGATTAAACAAAAAAAATATATATATAATGAAAGATAAAAAGAGCAAATAATAGAAAGTAATCTGTCTTTTACAAATTAAAACATACCAACAAATTCTGAAAATTATTTTTTTTTGTGTAAAGACAAATTATTTTCCATTAACCTCTCTTTTCAAAGAAAATATATAATAAAATACAAACTCAGTGACACGCATTTTTAGTCCGAACTACGTCGACTTTGATCCCTATCGCAGGGTACGTAGGCCCCAGACTCTCATTCTGGGTCAAGTCCACTTTTGTAAATAAATAAACATTTTCATGATTTATTTGGTGTTTTTTTTCTCTTAATTTAATAAATATTTACCAATTTATTTTTTCAAGTCCACTTTTGTAAATAAATAAACATTTTCATGATTTATTTGGTGTTTTTTTTCTCTTAATTTAATAAATATTTACCAATTTATTTTTTCAAGTCCACTTTTGTAAATAAATAAACATTTTCATGATTTATTTGGTGTTTTTTTTCTCTTAATTTAATAAATATTTACCAATTTATTTTTTTAAGTCCACTTTTGTAAATAAATAATATTTTCCTCAATTTATTTTTTCTAACTTTTCATATTTTCATTTTATTCTTTATTTTCATTTTACATGTTCCTTATTTTTATATTTATTTATTTTTGCATGTGAATGGTAAAAGGGCAACCAAACTAAATTTATAAAAAGCCATAAAAATTGCATAATCAACCTAAGGTAACCGTTCTTAGGAACGGGTGTTGTGGGGGTGCCTAACACCTTCCCCACTCACAATCGTACTCCCGAACCCAACTCTGATTCGCAGACCAATCCTTATCCCTTTTTTGTTTTTGTTATCCGGTTTTCCAAAATTTTCCTTAAAATTTTGGTGGCGACTCCCTCCGAAATCGGCCTTCCGCCAGGCGGGCCGGTCTCTTCAACTTTTTCTTTTCCCACGCCATCCGCGTCGCATTTCCGGGTGTGACATATATATTATGTAATATATCAGTTTAGTTGGACCTCATTTACGCATTGTATTTTATTCTTCAGTGATTAGTAAAATAGTTAGAATATTGAATCATTAACACTTGAAATCCAGGCAACTCATTTCCTATGCATTTTTTTTTTTAAATTGACATTAAAATCTGACAGTACACTGAAACCGGCCTACTGCTTCCAAGTTGCCAGGCACCCCATTCAATGGTATAATATATAATAAATATAAACATAATGTGTCATGAATGGGTATCTCATTTACACAATCACTTTCAACAGCCAACGTCGAAAAAATCAAGAGCCAAATAATACCAAATGGATCTTGCATTTTCATTACCAATTTCAACCGGTACATTCAACACAAAATGGTCAAATTCTGTACATATCTAACAAATAGCCCAAGACTATTACATTTATATTGACAAAAATGGTCCAAAGCCATTCAATTCTAAGACAGACTAACAACATTATTGCTTCCCAAACTTTGAATAGAACAGAAAAAGGCAACTTGTCAGAGGGACCTGATCTCCATCTCCCTTCTGTTTCATTCTGAGAAGCATGTAATTGCAACCTCTGCTGGTGTTCCTTTACAAAAGTAATATAGCTAGCTACTCCATATATTCATACATGGAATCAGTCCTTATAATTTACAAGTTATGAATGCTCTCTGCTTCTCCATTTCATGATGATTCTTTCCAGTTTTGGGCGCGTACGTGCCACGTCATCCGCATAACACCTAGTCAGCATCTCAGGAATGCTTTTCCAAATGTTTTGAAACTTGGGGGACTAACAGTCTAACCTTTGTAAAAGTATAGGGATGGATCTCATAACTTCTAAGTGCTCGTTTAATTTGTCCTTTTATAAAAGTATTTTTAGAATAACCACAGTTTACAAAAATGAAGTTTGGATAAATTTAGAGAAGTTTACTGAAAAGCTGTTTAGATGAAAAAGGAGAAAATGATGGTTAAAAAGTACAGTTTGATTTGTAAAAATGTAAACCAAACACCCCCTAAATTATAAGGACTGATTCCAATATTGCAGGAAATTATAGGGACTAGAACCTCATTTGTATATGAAATGAAGTATGAATAATGTAGCTTGTTATTGATTTGATACTTTACACTCATATATAATAATCTATATATCATATAAAATCTATAAGAGCTATATTCATACCATGCATTATTTATAATTCTAATGAAGTGGTTCATTTTAGATTCTATGCAAAGCACACATCCTACTAGTAAAAAATTTTTTTTAATTATTCATTCATATAGATTTTACTCAATTTAATATTTTATTTTTTATAATTTAAAAGTTTATTTATCAAATTTTTGTTAATATATTTTAAAACCCACATCCATATAATATAACATTTATGACAAAGGAAAAATGAACTTAATCTATTACACAGATAATTAGATAATACGGCCATATATATATATATATATATATATATCTCCTAACATTGTGATTTAACTAATTGTAATGCAACATTAAAAAATAACAAGGAGAGAATACCATTGTGCGTCATCCATATGATTGGTGGTTTCATTTCTGAGAAACTTCCTTCACCTTCCATGCATGGCTTTCGTTCTTATTAGGGTTATGGGTTCGATTTTTGGAAAACAGTACTCCTGATAACATGTTTGGATTGAGAGAAAATTGTTGATATGTCCAACATATGTGATGAGGCTTACAGTAGAGAATCAGAATCGAACCAAAATATAAAACTTGAGATGGTTCAGTATTTAAAATTTGAAAATACTTGAATTCCAAGTAGTCAATGGTATCGCCCACGGGATAATTGTTAAACAAGGAAACAAAAACAAGAAGATGAAGCATAAGCATGAAAACAAATTAAATGCCAAGTCGCCTCAATTTGGTCGCAGTTTCATTGACTTGTCCAGCCTTAATTTCTTATATTGAATTTCTGAGAAATTTCTACGACTTTGTATGGCTTTCATCACACATTAATTCAAGTATGATCTAAATCAGCTTATTATAATTAATCTGATATTATGCTTTATGCCTGTTTTCTGACATCTGAAATTATTTGTGGTTTATTAATATTTGAAAATATAGAATAGTAAATGAATACACATATTCATATTGACATAAGAGGTACGTAGAGATTTTTACTCCTTAAATAAATAATTGAAAGTTCAATTTCTAATTTTTATGTATCAAGTAAATTTAGTTAGGTAAAGAGATTAATCCTTGATGTTGGTAAGAGATACTCCAAGTGGAACAAACAAAATTTAGTGACTCACCTACTCACAAGTTGATCTACAAATACAAGTCAATGATGTACAGAAAATGGAAGCATGAGAGATTATGAAAATTCAAATGCGTTGACAAAAAAGGGTTACTAAAAAATTGAGCAGTCGTTTTGGAACCTTTCAATTATAAAATATTATCAACTTAAGTCAATACCACCTTTTTTGGATTATTAGGTATGGCTCCCACATGCCACTACATATTTAGTTAATGGTCTTATCATTTTAAGCAGCTTACCTGAAAATTTATTATAACCATAAAAAAAAGATAATCATATATATATATATAATCAATATTATTAATAACAATCTAAAATATAAAATTAAAATCCATAACAAGTCCTACTCTTCATATGCTATGGCAGCAAAAGAGACAATAGAAATTCGACAATTGAATATTTGTAAATAATTTTTTTTATTTGGTCCTCATTAGTTACATTTCTGTTCGTGTGCATGATACCTAATTTCAATTCGCATGTTTATGGCAGCAAAAGAGATGATAATAATAAACAATGAAATAGAATTCAAACTTTCTTCCTAAACAATTATAGTAATATACTCGATCAGTACGCTGAAAAGAAACACATTATTCCTAACACTACGAGATAATTATTAATTAATATAATAGAAACCCAGCAATGATTCTTAATTAATCCATCTAATATGCTAATCTCTAGCTCTGTCATAACTCAAGTATATATGACACCCTCATAAGAATCAAACTCTTTGTTCACCTCTCAGAACCCATCTGCCAGCAAAGATCATTGAAATCTCAAAATATTCAAAATTATGCAACATATATCACAGTAGAGTTTACAACATGATCATGAACAAGTGTTTGATAATATTAACATAGATGCAAGGGAGTGTCATTTAGCATTTTGCAGGTGGAATTACATGTCTTGTCGCATAATCGAAAGAAAGGATCTCAGATGGTGACAAACTAAAAGCAGAATAGACTCAAGTTGTGTGTGTGTGTGTGTGTATTTTCTCAGTACAGATCAGAACCCATCTGCATGCAGATCACAAATCGAAATGTCAGATTTTCAGCCAAGAAAGATGCTGAATTTTATCTGACACGACCATGTCAAGAAGAAAGCTGTGTAATACAGAATATAACATGACCGTACACAAGTGTCTCCTAAACTTAACATTAATAAATGATTAGCTTTTTACAGGAAAGCCCTTACGTAAACAAGTGTATCCCCAAATGCAGGGTAACACTATGCATTATAATTAATTTAGATAGTAGGAATAATGTAGCAACTAGGCAGCATATCAGTATCAACCTTCTATTTTAAGCAGAACCACACATTTAAAGCTTCATGGTAGACTAGTTAGGCTTTGTTACAATAAAAAGAGATAGGTATAAAGGCAACAAAATTAGCAAATTTAAAGATGGATGAGCTGGCCAAATTTTACATGTAAAGTCCCAATAACAAAAGAATGGATACCCCAGGCGTTTATTAGTTTGATATAAAAGTTAACTAACAAAACTAATCTAATCGAATGTTTATATATGAGAATTAAGATTTATATACTCGGGAATGAGACATTTTTCCATTTTTGTATGAGAGTATGAAATACCAACAAATGATGGCACTGTTGTAATTTGAAGCTTACGCGCTAAATCTAGATAATTAATTCACTCATAATTTAGTGTTTGGATGGCATGTTACGTTAATTTATTCATAATATACTAATTATCTTTCATTCATGCATAGGCGCAAAGTTTAGTAATAAATGTTTGACCAGAAAACAAAAAAGCCCCATAATAACAATTTTTCTTGTTCATGCAAGGTGCGTAGCTATTATACAACTGTCTCTTAAGTTATAAATTATTCGAATTATGAAAAGAATAACAGGAGCCCAATCTGGATTTTCATTATTCGAACTGAATGAGTGTAAGAATGTAGGTTCTAGTTTCGATTTCTCAGTCCAACTTGGGACGGTATATAGTAAAGGCGAAATTTTGAGTATTTAACAGGATTGACATAACTACATGTGGATGTGATAATTGTATCACCACCTTCCATTCCCAGCAATTGGCAAATACAGTAATGTTTTGCTCTGCTCTTACTAGCTATTAGAATTTCTATAATTGGATGAAGTGAATTCTTACATACACTCAGGTGAGAACAGAGCACTTTCACAAACTCACTCTTCCAGAGGTTGCGGAGGATAATCACCTCACCATATGCCAATTCTATAACCCATTTTATCCCCCAAACGGGTCAATGTGAGATTTTTTTTCCTTGTTCATAAAGTGCAAGGTAATCAGAATAGCTTATTACAGCAAATTCCAATAGATTTACTACCTCGCTTTTAAAAAATTCATTGCTCCAACTTTCTAGTTTTCCACCATTATTGATTCTCATTGCAGGTAACAATCAATTAATGCCCCCTAAAGTTTGAGATTGAGACCTCAAAGAGTTATCTTTTGCGGATTTAAAGACGCAAGGAATGAACCAAACTGGCACCTCACAAATATTCCTGCCTCCACTATTATCCGACCCACCTTATCAAAATTATTGCATATATCCATTGATGAAGAGACTTGAGAGTCTCCAGGTTCTTCAACTACACTGTCACATTATCACGCTCCTCCCCTTCAATCCTGCTTGAAATTCAAAACTAGTTTAAGCTGAGAAAACAGATGTTGCCAACAATAACAGTGCCGTACATAAGGTGGCCAAAAGAGGGAGGTGTCAGATGCCAGATTCATGCGGTGATGTTTTAGCAAAGAGCAACATCAAAACACCAATGAATCATTCATAGTCTATCCCAAAATTACCACATTATAACATAACTTGGAAAGGAAACAACACAAGATTTGAGGGCCTCAAATTGCCAATCGCATAACATTCTCTCAAGTCTAATGAATCTGTCATTGAAAATATGAAGAGAGCTGAAAGAATGCAATGGAAACCTGAGCTACTCAATGTGACAGATTTTTCCTTTCCTGGTAAACCTTATCAAGACAAGATTGATTTGATTTGAGTCTGAAACCCCATTCTCCACTTTTTTCCCCTAAAAATCAAATCCCAACCCATCTTTTCAAAAATTACAGGAAGTCATTTTATGATTAAAAAGGAAAAAAGAAAAAGAGGAAACAAAGAAGACTAAGAAGAAAGCGGACGAGGAGGAGGCAGCAGTTGATGAAGATTCTGGTGAACCGGGTTCTGGGGTCGAATTCCCTGAGCTATAAAAGGATGCCCTAACAAACTCGAGGCGGTCCACCTCCGCGACGGATCTCTCTGCAAACAGCGCGATATAAAATCCCTGAACTCACTCGACGCCGTCGCCGGTGCCTCCGGCGGCTGAGACATACAAATCGCACACATCAAACTGGCCCAATCCCCTTGCCTCCCCACAGCGAAGGGAAACCTACCCATGTAAAATTCCAATATACTCACTCCAAGGCTCCACATATCCCCAGCATAAGCATTGTATTGTCCATCATTGATGTCAGTATTAATTCTCTCGGGGCTCATATAAGCGATCGTCCCCACCGATGAATTACACGGATCCATGGTTTGAGCGAGAATCCGACCCACGCCGAAGTCCGCAATCTTGACCTGGTTGCGCGAGTTGATCAGAAGATTCGATGGCTTGATGTCTCGGTGAACGATGTGGCGGCGATGGAGGTAGGCGAGGCCACGGAGAATCTGACGAGCTAGATCTGCGAGCTGATGCTCGTGAGGGATGTGTTTCCCTTCCAAGGAACCACCGTCCATGAACTCGAGAAGGACTTGGATTTCACCGTTGTGATCGTACATGTCGTGACACTTGACCACGTTCAGGTCATCCACGTCCCTAAGGATCTGGACTTCGCGATGGATCTGTCTGCGGACGGCCTCCTCGTGATGACCGTATATAACCTTCAGCGCGAAAACCCGAGTGGTGGGTCGGTGGATGACCTTGTAGACGGTGCCGCCGCTCCCGCTACCGATTCGGTTGAGTCGTTCGAGCTCAGAGAAGGGGATCAGCTGGTGTGCCGGGCCAGCGTGGTGACTCGTCGAGGGCGCCGAGTTGGATGGGGGAAGAGGAAGAGGCACCGCTCTTGAATGGTCCCGCGGCGGCAACGGCAAGGTCAGGTCTTTACGGCGGCCCCCCTTACGATTGGCAGCTCCGGTGCCGGGCGGTGGCTGAATTGGCCTCATGACTTCTAGATGAAAGAGTAGTGAAATCCAATTGATGTAGGATGAAATGAAGAATGAAAAGTAGAAACCCTTTTAAATATCAAATGGGTTTCTTCAAGAGAGGGATGAAACTGATTCGGTGCTCGATTTCATGCAAACAGTCCATGAAAGAGAGGAAGGAGAAGGTTCCGAGAAGAAGGAAACGGAAGAAACAGCAAGAAAAAGAAATAGAAAATGGATACGTTCTGTAAATTGCGAGGTCAGGTTTTTGACAGACAGAGAGAGAGAGTGAAAATTTTTAGAAGAGGCTGCTATCAAAAGAGGGAATCGATATTTAAAAAGGGCAAGGAGCTCCACGCGCCTCAACGGCCCGTGAGGAGCGTGGCCCAATCAGGTTCCAGCAGCTCCACTCGAGTATCATGGTGTAGATTGTGATTTTAGTAAATGCACGTACATGATCTGCGTAGGCCACTCCAAGACATTTGTATCCCGTGGAAAATTCAAAAACAAAAAAACTCCGATGGGCCCCGCGAAGGCAGGGTTTCTTTCCCCTGCTTCAAGGTGTAGCGTAGATCTCTGCACCCATTGGATTGATTTTACTTTTCACCCCGTGTCTCCATTGAAACGCCCAGGAAGTCCAAACTTAACTGTACGGAAGGAGTGTGATCTTCCTCCGTCATCCAATTAATGGACTCATTTAGATGCCCTTCGTGGAACCCAAATCTCCGCACATTTTATTGGAGATGTATATTAATATTTCATCTGAGTAAAAAAATTTTGAATCGTGTTAATTTGATTTAAATATTTTATATTAAGAATACCTTAGACATTACATTTTTTTTTTCAAAAGATGTCAAAAGAAATAGATGTGTCATCACTTTTTTCAACAAAAAAGAATACTTTAATGAGATAATTGTCCAAAATTCACGGGGGTCAAAATAAGTTTCATAATTGGAAAAAAAAACTTACTATGATATTTATAAATTATCAATAAACAAAATATTAACAACAAAACTTACTATGATATTGACCACGACTACGTCACTTAAACCCATATTGTTCTATCACCTTTTGATAATGAAACTATGAAAGAAAGGCAATGATGTTTGAAGGTAATGTTTCTACCTTAATCTCCATAGGATACATAATATCCTAATCATAATAAGAAAAAATGAGGTTAATGATAACTTGTGAAGTTAATTTTAAGTTTGTGTATGGAGAAGTAATAATGGGGACTTAGTAAATGGGGTTATATTTATTAATTGAGTGGTTGGTGCCGTCGCAATCTAAGTTTATAATTATGATGGCGATTATTATTTAAAGTATAAATTAATAACCACAAAATGGGAAAGAAAAATAAATGGCGTGAATATGGGTGTGTCCAAAGGCATGATCTTTTTACTTTTCTTTTTATCTTTCCAAAAACGACTGCTTCTTGCTTTTTATAGACACTAGGAAGGAGAGGCACTTGGCCTAGTGTGGGGCATGTTTGCGAGACACATCCAAATTGAAATGCCTTTTTCTTTTCCTTTTTATTAAAAATATATTATTATATATTTATTATTTTCATGAGTTTTGTTTAGATAATAAAGTTTCTCCTATAAATTTAAGGAAAAAATCATGTATTTTTTTAAAATATAAAAAATTTTATAAGTGCAATTTTGATTAAGTTTTGTAATTTTAATAATTTTTTTTAAAAATTGTGTTAATTTTAAAATTAAAAAATATGTCTATGTATTTTATTAAATTTTAAAAAATAGTTGCAATTTTTAGAGCAATATTGTTCTTTTAAATTTTTTTTTTGTAAAGAAAATGACAGTTAGGGAGGGCACTTCCAGAACCACCGGCTGGACACTAAATTTCAGTTACTGGAAGATCCATCATGTACCTTTGGCTCCTCTAAGGATAGTTACCTTGAGCCTTGAAAATAGGTTAACCATTGGATACCCATCAAGACTTACTGATTACTTCTGGGCGACTGGGGATCTCCTCACGATGGAGTTGCCACCAACGCAGGATTTGAGCAACCATTCAGCCAAGGGGAAACTCGAACCTGTCACTGTAGGAAGTGAGAACATTTATCTATAGAGAGTGAGAACATTTATCTGGATCTTAGGACTACTTCTGCCAACCCACGTGCGGCTATTGTTCTTTTAAATTGTGCATATTTTAAAAATGGTTGAATTTATCTTCGCAAAAGGTCATTGTGAAGCCGGAGTGAGCCCAAGAATTTTTCTTTTCGTCTTTTATCTCTTCACACAGAAAATAACAAAGGTACAAGGAACATTTTGCTCTTAGCCAAAAAAAACAAAAAGAAAGGAAAAAGGAAAAGAATTTTTTATTTTCGTTAGCATAAATACATAAGCACTTTTTATTTATTCTTGGTGTTGTCAAGTGGATGGATACATTAAGATGTTGTAGGGCAAATGAAAGTTGGATTGAACGAAAACTCATATATGAGTTCACATATTAACCATAGTTAAATTTTCAATTAATATTAATATATGAATATACTCCCCTCAGACCTTTTGATTTGTACATGGTGCTTATTAAAAGCATCTATATAAGTTGGAAAAGCATTAATTATTTTTCTCTAAATTGGAATACTTAGGAGAGATGGACTGAGAAAGATTTAAGTCGAGTTATAATAATTTAATAAATTTTAATAGGAATAACATTGCATACCTAGAAAAAAGGAAAAAAGTAGAAAATTGTGAAAATTTTACATAAATTTATAATCATCAACTAATTTTAATTATAATTTGTGTGAAGATGTTGACAGATGCTTAGAGAAAGAATCCCTGAGAAATTCACCAACTTTATTTCACAAAAAAAAAAAAAAGAAAGAAGCGTCAAAATTATATGATTAAATATGTAAAAAAAATTACAGTACCTTTTTTTATATTAAAACTTTACTCCCTCCATCCCAAAATTTTTGTTGTTTTGGGATTTCAATTTTGCCCCAAAATTACTATTGTTTTTGAAATTTAATGCATAATTAATATTTTTTTAACTATATTCCCATTTAATCAATCCCATTTTTCTTCTCTCTCATCTACAAAAGGAGAGTAATTAAATAGCAGTATTTTAAGGTATGTTTGATTCATGTTTTCAAAATATTTTTTTATTTTTAAAAAACTCATTTAATAAGTTTTTTATAAAATATTTTAAAAAATAAAATAATAAAAAACTCAGGATATTTTTAAAGTATTTTGTATTTTTTATTTTGAAAAACACAAGAAAATATGAAAAATACTCATTTCATTGATGATAAAGTTATAAATTTTAAATAACCCATTTAACACTTGCTAATTATGATTTTGATAACAATTATTCAAACAGAATTTTTAATTTTTTTTTTTTACAAAACTTATTCTAAAAAATAATTCTATAAAATTATTTTAAAAATATTAAAATAGAGAACATATTCAAGCAAGTCCTTAGTCTTTAGTCTTTATGTGGCCTTTTTTACATCATTAAAATTATTGCATAATCTTAAATTGCAAATGATTTAGGATAGAGGAATACATTTTGGGAGAACTCTCTGGAATGTGCCCGATCATTATTTGGATACAAAAGATTATTAAAAGAAAATAATGTGGGAGAAGCCCACTTGTACCTGCATATTAAATTTTGGGACTTAAGCAATAAATGTGAAACCGAAATGTTGGCATGACTTTGTTATTCTCATATGTGGCTCGACATAACTAGAATGAATAGAATATAATACATCTAATAGAATAGTCAACCTATAAGGGCTGTTCGGATCCTGCTGCTGAAAACTATAAATTTTTTTTAAAAAAAAGTTGAATTCATTATTATCATATTTTTTAAACAATAAAATATAATTTGAGTAATTTTTTTAGAACAAAACTATTTATCACTTGTTATATGTTTTAAAACTGAATTGCATGTTTTCTTAAATTTTATTAAAACCAAATATGTATTTTCATATATTATTTTATGAGTTATGAATTGTATAATTTGCTATGAATTTTATATTTTATATTAATGATTACAATTTTTTTGAAAGATTGATTGAAAAAAAAATTTAATTTCAAAATCAGTATAATTTTTCTTACTTTTTGTGGAAATTACAAATGTATTCTTTGTTGTTAAAATTTATACATTGTTTTTTTATGAATTTATACAGACTTCTTTTAAAACAAATAAAAATTACACATACCATCCTTAAGTTTTATTACAATTACAAAGATCACTGTTTTATTTTCTTTTTGGTAATATCAATTCGTTTCCAGAATTTACATGGATCTTGACTAATCTATGTCAAGCAAGTTTGACCATATAAATTTATAACTCTTCTCTTAGCAATTTTCTTCATACACATGACACAAATTTAAGACATTGTTTAAAAGAAGCAAGTGCTCAACCACTTAAATCAGCAGTCATCTATGGTGTATAGATATAGGTGTAAGTATCGAATATAACATTAAACATGATACAATATGTTTAATATGATAAATTTTAAAATTTTAGAATATAGATATAAGAGATATATATAATTTATGTATATATTTAATAAATTAATATATTAAAGATAAAAAAATTAAAAATTTTGAATTTTAAATAAGTATTTTAAAAGTAATATGAAAATATCTAAAATAAAAAAAACCAACAATTGAGTTCTCCAGTAAGATTTAAAATATTTTGAAACTTTGTGAAGAAAAAAAAATATGTTTATGATATATATTATGAAATACTACACAAATATTGGATATAAATACTTTTTTTTTTTGAAGTATTGATGCAATAGAGAGGTGGCCATTGATTTTACTTTTAAAATATGTACAGATCCGTCCTTAAAATGACAAGGAGATTTGTGTAGAAATCTAGTATAAGTTACTTTATTATTTATGGGAGATTTATAAAATAAAATAAACATTTACATAATTTTAATAAAATTAGAAAGTGATAACTTTTTAATTTTAAAAGAGACATAAATTTTGAAAATATATGAAAAATACATATAAATTAACAAGACTTTAAAAAAAAATCGTCTTGTTTACTCCATATTATAGAGGAATCTAACGAGAAATGTTACAAAATATATAAAGTTTTGTTCCAATTAAAATGCTTTTCCCTGAACCGCCATAATAAATTATCAACATGTGGTTTCTAAATTTGGTTTCGCATGCCTTACTGTTTCATTTTCTACGGCTGAATACTACATGACATGAGTGGACCTTTCATTTCACTTCTTGTTTCTCCTACTTTTCCTTCGATTTCATTCCTCTGTTTGTTGACTTGCTCAAACTGCAGAAATTAGAGCGTTTCAAGTTTCAACCCTCCAGAAAAAAAGAAACATTGAATCTTTCTCTGTATCCAATACAAAAGTCAATCATCAATTCGATCCAACCATCTCATGTGTCGTCTGTGAGCCAACCAAAATGGATGCTTTCTTCCCCAACATGCCTTAGACTTTGTTTCCTTGCATCTTCGTGCCTTGTTTACACAGGTTGCCCGTCACACAAGCAAATACTGCTTGTCCCTATTATCTTTTATTCTCCAATTTTGCTTTTCTTTAACTCAAGTCAACTCTTTTCGTCTTTTTCCTCTGCGTTCACACTTGTGATCCCATTTGAAAAATCAGATAAAATACCATTTCAAAGCTCATGACTTTCACATTTACCAACTCAAACACAGATAGCTTTTATGGCATCCAGAAGCCGGATGTTCTTCAGCTGTACATATCAAAGTTTTCCTTCAGCTTTTATCTCAACCGTCCACCACATCTAACGGTTGCCAAAAAAATCGAAATTGCATTATTGAAAATGCACCGTTATGTTATTCAATGAAACAGTGCATTTTTTATTTTTCCATGAAATATAGGCTCTTCAATCTGAACCATGAGATAAATCTAACAATTGAGATGAGGTTTTGAGTTCCATCCAGTTCAAGAGATTTCATTTCAAAATTGTCCTGTCTAAAATTTTAATCTTTCAATGCAACACAATATACAGAGTAACATCTTTGTATTGACTCAGTTCTTCAATAAAGCTAGAGCTTCATTGCTAAAATTACGTACATATGATGCGGCATGTGACTTGAGTTAAATTGCCAAGAAACTTTGCATATGTTGCTTTGACTTTCCTTCCTTGCGTCCGGTCAGATTCAGGTGCCAACATAAGGCCCGCGGATGGAGACTGGTGGGCCATACGAATATCTCCATTCTCCACAAGCTAAGCATCTATCTATCCCAACACTGTTCTCAAGAGTACAAAATTTGCAAGACCACATCTTGGACCTGGCAATATTTTTCTGCCTTTCTGTTCCACAGGCATCGCATATCAGAGCAATTGACTGCAACAAACCAAAACATCACACTCAATGCAATGCCATGAAGTACATACAGAGTCCCAGCATTCATGAATACACATAATAAGAAGGTTTATAGAGATGTTTCAACGGAGGAGTGGAGCGGTTTCTAATCACATAAATCATGCATATAATATACCATACTTAATGGAATGAAATTTCTGAGGTCAAACTCAAAAGATGGGTAATTTACGATTAGTGACCAACAAACTTTAGTGAAGTAACTTATAAACAACTTAAACTTCAGTGAAAAGATCCTCTGCTAGTTTCATGCCCTTTTATGTTTTACAATGAACATCATTGATCGAGTCTCCCTTTCTTCTCTATTATGTCCCTCAGCACTGCGTTATTAAAAGATGAAAAAATTAAATATAACTTTACAGAAATAAACTTGGGGAATGAGTTTTTTAATCTATTGTTTGGACCCAAATGCCACATATGAAACTTGACCCCCCACGTTAAAAATATGAATTCTAATGCGGGGTCTATAAAGAAACCTTCAATTCTCCAGCCTAAAAAGTTGCCTTTTAGGGCGTGGTTCTACCAAAAGCTCCTATCATCTATTATTTTCCTTTTTTTTTTTTTTCATCTGAAAACAATAGGTTAATCAAGTAATAGCCCCCAAGAAAAAACCTGCATCTGCTTAATTGTTTCCCATCTATAAACTGATTGCATCTTTACATGTATTCCATCACTAATGTACTCAAATTTCACAAGTACTCAGATTCATCACATGCAGTGAGTGATCAAGTACCAAGCACAAGACATTTATTAGCATGATCCCTTTTTATGCACTAAAATTAGATGGAGGGTGCAAATGGAGAAAATCCAAAAGGTTGGGTCAGCATTGTTGTTAATAAGCACATAGGAGCAGAGATGTTAATAAACAACACAAAAGTCAAGTAAAAAAAAAAAAACGACTAAAACCATAGATAACATGGCCATTCCATCAACTTTGTAGAACACATACATATAAACTATACCTCATTTAATAAGGTGCAGGCATTGCACTGCCATTTAGCTCCACCATCGACTGTTTCCCTGCCCGTTGTAGATTGGATAGATCTATTATCAGGATTCCAGGACGTTCTTTGCCTCTCAGATGGTCCAGTGGAACTTGTATTCTCGTGGATATGCCTGTCACCCTCAGCAGACTTTGATCCACACCATATGTCGTCATGCAGTCTCCTTTCTGCAGCCATAGCAGCAGCTTGAATTGGACTCAAAGCTGACTTAATGCTGTTATCACCCCCTAAACGCCGAGGTCCAGAAGGCAACAAAGCTCCACGGCGTGCTCGGCTTTCAGCTGCAGCTAATGCATTCTGGCGAAGTGATGGCAGAGGTGGTTGACGGGAGAATCCACCCAAACGTCTCCCAGGAAGGTCAAATCCTTGCCCAGTACCACTAATCCCTTTGGCCATCAGTTCTTCACATTCCTACAAACAAGTGGAATCTGCCTTAGGTACACACAATTGTCTAGCACTTTGGTGTTAACCTAGACTAAATACAATATTCTATGACACAAAGTAACAACAACCTCAGGGCCATCACTCCTCCCCCAACTTTTTTGGTTGCTTGTGTTTGTGCATGTACCCTTAAAAAATGGGACTTATTTTATATGCTATGTAGACAGGTAACTACAATCTTATGTACGTGCACCAGCAACAAATGTATTACCACAAATGGGGAATACTTCATATCTTTATTGAATTAAAACTGCAAAATAAAAGGAAAACATCCTTGCAAAGCACGTGTAATATTAAGATCATATGTAACAGAAGAATGCAGCAGTTGTGATTTATGACTTCTATCTGTTTGTTTACTCATTTATTCATTTTTTGGACAGAAAAAGAAAGTTGATTGATGAGAAGAGAGGAAAGGACAAAAACAGAACAACATAAATCCATTAGGGACATCCCATTCCCCATGCAGGGGAAAAACCATATGCTGAAGCTCCAAAAGAGGCCACAAAAGTAATCCTCTTTCCCAAAAAAGATAACTTTCTTTTTCGCTAACAAAGAAAAAAAAGATAACTTCTAATTACACTATACACAACACAGGCAACAAAATTATTAGAAAGAGTACAAAGCATTAGTTACCTTCCTGATTTCATCCAAAAGGTTATAAAACTGAGCATTGTGAGGACCATGTTCATTATGGCAAAGCTCATGTAACATGGTATCAAGAATCTGTTCATAAGGGAAGAAATCCCATTCACGGTCATGCCTCCGCAATCTTAGCTTTACCTCTGCACCCGGTCCTATATTCAGACCTAGAAGTGAAGGATTGGCAGGACTGCATTCTAATGTTTTAGATTGAAAGAAGCATTATGCAAGTGTAAACTAAATGAAAATGAAGGTGGGTGAATAAGCAAGTACCAGAATTCAGACAGAACTTTGACTTTCCATTTCCTTTTCCTCATTATAGGTTGCACCTGTTTAGCTACCTTTTCAAGAATCTTCCATGCTTCATCTTCTCCAATTCTCTTTAGAGGTTTAACTTCCCAAACTTTGTTAAGATCATTAAGATCCATGTTAACAGTAAGGAAAGGTTCCTGACCCTGCTTCAGACAATATCCAAAGTCATTAATCATACATTCTATTTACATTATTGAGAAACAACAGCTTCCACTCTAATATGTAAACTAATACATTAGCAAAGTCCGGAAACCACATTAATTCAAGGCTTAAAGGTAGAACAAAAACCAAAATTTTCCATTTAATCTTACATGCAGGTTAGGTTGTAGCAACGTGAGATAGCTAAAGCGATCTAAGAAGCAAGAATACAGATATAGACATGAGATAAGACAAGATACTATGTCATGTTTAATGTGAGTGTTAGCTATATATTAGACGCCATACGGCTCCATTATTTTAAGAATCGGTGCTTCATTACAATGATGAAAAAGAATGTAAGTGATTCCTTAACAGTTCTCAAAAACAACATCGAGTATTAAACCTTAACAACTTGTCAGAGTTCAACCCACTTAAATTTAACCCATCATTGTAAATTTGACAATTGAAAAGGACTAAAATTCAACCTCTACTGTGCTAAAAATCTAAGAATCGGTTAGCACATAGTTTAAGGGGTTGATGAATTCGATAATTCATCGTAGACACCCAATATAGAGTATAAATATTTTTTGCCCATACGCAATCACGGAGCTTTCCCACTTCATATGTTTGAGGGGTTGATAAATTTCAATACAGAAAGCAAAATCCTCGGCTATATCTCTAAATATCATAATCCAAAGCTTTCCTGAGAAAGAAAGCTGTATCCGACTGAGTTTGTAAAACTGATGATAGAGAATTCGGGCACACTCACCTCCTTTCTGGACGCAGAGGACGTTATCGCAATGCGAAAACCTTGTAGACTATGAAAGGCAAAGAGGCTTGAAAATTTGATCGCAATCAGATGGTTTTTATGCTGTATTTTGTTTTACTGATACAAAATACGGCGGTGAGAGCGAGGGATACGTTTTCCTATCTTAATTATTATTGGGAAAATTGGGTTTTAATACCATAAAAAATATGTGATTTTTATATCAAACTAATTTTTTTAAGAAAAAAATTATTCTAATTCTATTCTCAGTTCTCGCCCAAAAAACTTAATTTTGATCCCATTTTCGTAATAAGTTTTTTTTGGTATCATTTTCCAATTTTCCCATTATTATTTGACCTTTGTGATGCACAGAATAGTTCACATTTATTTAATTATAAAATCCGGAAAATTAGTCCACCTCATGTGTACATGATTTTTTTGTCTTGCAATAATAAGATAAACATAAAAAATTAAAAAAAGGATAAGACAGAAAAGATTAACCAAAGAAGGCAAAAATAGAAGTTTCTTACAAAAAAAAATTCACTTTTGTTTCAGATTCCGGATAGCTCTTGCTCCTCGCTGCTGAGGCGAATGTTTGCCTAGGATCCCCGAACAAATTCATGTGAGTAAATCAGAAAAGAAAATATTATTAATTAAATATATAAATTTTAAGTTTGGCAAGGCTTCCAAACTGTACTAACAGATTTGGTCTCAATGTAAACCTTATGACATCTTTGGTTGGAAGAATTTTTTGGGCCGCCCGGGGGTTGGGGGTTAAAATTTGTTTTTATTTAATTCAATAAGTAAAAGAGCTTCTCTTCTTCTACCCTCTCCTCAAAAAATAGAAAAATTTAAAGGGAAAATGAGCTAATTTTTCTTTTCTCCTCTCCTTCAACATACTCAAAGAAAAAAAAATTAAAATCTCTTTCCTTCTCTCTCCTCCCTTTTCCTCTTACCATTAAAATGTCTCTAATTCTCTTCACTCCCTCTTATTAAAATCTCCCCCTCCCCTCCTTTAAAACAAACATACCTTAAAGATAAAATCTTTGGGGATGATGAGTTCAGGTGCTGGTATGGAGTAGAAGAGTTCTAAACTGTAAATAAATGAAACAAATATTATATATATAAATCCCAAAAATGTTTTTTTTTAGTTTAATATCTTGATACTTTGAAATCCTTGATTTATGATTTTTGGTTGGCCATCAACCTTGATGTAGAATTGAAGAACTTAGGCAAGGCGAAGATAATTTTTGAAAGAGTTTTTTGGCCATGTTCTGGATATTTTGTTTGATACATCTAAATTGGACATACTATCAAAAAATCGTAGAACTTTTTTGTTTGTTAATGTTCATTGGCACAATTTAATTATGAGAGGATTCCAAATGCCAAATGCAAAAATGGTGTATTGAAAAATTTTCGTTCAAGTGTAATTAGTTAATTAATTATGGTAATTGCTGGACTGGATATTCAGTGCCATCTGAAATATAGCGTCTCTATGAGTAACACTTGTATATGGGTGGAGCCTTCATCCTTCTTTCAATAAATATACAATGTGTGTAGAATAATACAATAACAACAATAACATTAGCCTTATCTCACTATATGGAGTAAGGTACATAGATCATACGATACTAATGGGCTATATTAAGCACCATCTTTTTAGATAAATCATTTGTTAAAAATGTCATTTCTTATAATTTTTCTTAGTATGCTTTTTGGTCTTCCTCTACTCCTTTTGATCGAACTCCAGACCATTTGATCAACTCTTTTCATTGGCTCCTCTTGACCTCTTCTTTGTACATGCACAAACCACCTTAAACGATTTTCCACCATTTTCTTCTCGATAGGTGCTGTCCAAACTTTCTTTTGTGTACAGTTATTTCGTCTCTTATCCAATTTTGTATGACCACACATCCATCTCAATATTCTCATCTCTACTACTTCCATCTTATGCTATTATTGTCCTTTCAAAGCCTAGCATTCACTATCATATAGTATCATTGGCCTTATAGCCGTTCTGTAAAATTTTCCTTTAAACTTAGTACGTACCTTGCGGTCATAAATAACTTATTTTGCTTTTCTTCATTTTAACCACCCAACTTGTATCCTATGCATAACATCCCCATCAATTTCACCATCATTCTGTAAAATCGACCCAAAATATCTAAATTTTGTCATTTCAGGAATGGTTTGCTCTCCATTCTTTACCTCTGAATCATTTCTAATTGGCCACTTATTAAATTTGCAATGCATATATTCCGTTTTGCTTCTACACAGACGGAAACATTTTGATTCCAAAGTGTGTCTCCATAATTCAAATTTAGAGTTGACATCTTCTCTTGAATCCTCAATTAAAACTATAGGCCTGTTTGATTGTGTTTTCTATTTTCTTGTTCTCAAAACAGTTTTGTAAAACTATTTTCGCGAATAAGTTTTGAAAACAAGAAAACAAAAAAATTTGTTTGAATAGTTATTTTCAAAATCAAAACTAGTGAGTGATAGATGAGTTATTCAAAATTTATAATTTTACTATTAATGAAGTGGATGTTTTTCACTTTTTCTTTTATTTTTCAGAACAAAAACTACAAAATACCTTAAAAATATTCTGAGTTTTTTGTTCTTTTGTTTTTCTGTTTTTCATAACAGTTTATAAAAAACAGGTTTATTAAACAAGTTTTTTATTTTTCTGTTTTCGAAAACAGAAAAACTGTTTTTAAAAACTCCACCAAACAAGTCCTATATCATCCGCGAAGAGCATATACTTTGAAATTTCTTCCTGTATATGTTCTGTAAGAACATCTAAAACCAGATCAAATAGTTATGGACTCAAGAAGATCCTTGATGTAAGCCTATTGTTACAGGAAAGTCTTTTGTCACACCTCCAAGGGTTCTCACACTTATTGTTACCCCCTAATACATATTCTTTATGACTCAAATATAAGCCACACAGACACCTTTTTTCTTCATTACTTTTCGCAATACATCTCTTGGTATTCTATTATATGCTTTTTACAAATCAATGAAAACCATATGCATGTCTCTCTCTCTACTCATGTGCCTTTCAATCAAACCTCTTAATAAATAAATAGCCTCTATTGTAGACCGTCCTGGCATAAATCCAAATTGGTTTTCTGAAATACGAGACTCTTTTCTGAGTCTATGCTCAATCACCCTTTCCTAAAGTTTCATGGTGTGACTCATAAGTTTTATCCCCCGATAATTAGCACAATTCTAAATATCCTCTTTGTTCTTGTATATGGACACTAGAGTGCTCTTTCTCCATTCCTCTGGCATTTTCTTGAACCTTAAAATCTTGTTAAATAATTTAGTGAGTCACCAAATCCCCTTCTCTGCTAAGCACTTCCAAACTTCGATAAGAATACCATTGGGACCAATGGCTTTACAATTATCTATTCTTTTAAGAGTTTTTTTTACCTCTCCAACCCGAATCCTACAATAGAAATTTAAATTGAGATCATCTTCATGGGTTGTTAATCTTTCAGTATCAATAGTCATATCCAATCCATTATTAAAAAGTTTATAAAAATAGCTCTCTCATCTTTTTTTGATATCATCATCTGCAATTAAAATTTTTCCTTCCTCATCCTTAATGCATCTTACTTGGTCCAAATCTCTTGACTTTCTTTCCCTTCTCTTGGCAAGTGTGTAGAATAATGTATAGACTAAATATGTTGATTAGTTATTGTCCAAAAAAATATGCTGAGTAATTACAATGTGATTAAAGATAAAACCAAATTAGGTTTTTTTTTTCTTTTTTTAAGAAAAAAAGAGCATGTTGCGAAACTTTGAAATAGTAGTTGCCATGCAACAACTTTAACCATAATGAAATAACAATCATTGGTCATTCTTGAATAGTAAAAGATGGAGAAGAATATCACCATTTTTATAATTTTATGCAAAAATTATGTTAACAAATATACAAGTATGAATTATTTTTTTTAAAACAATCTTTTTTCTCAATGAGAAAAAATTATTTGAACTCCATGCCTGTCTCTACATACACAAAAATAAAATGTTCAAGTTGAAAGGTGCTTTTAATTTTAAATAGAAAAATAATTAAATAAAATTTGATAATACATATTTATATATCTATAAAATATATAGTAAGTGCACAATTTATATTATAATATGGGGAAAATTGCAATTTCGTGATAGCCCGGATTTCATGACACTTAAATTTCAATCTAAACCAGAAAATGTCCAACCGAAACGTAAAAATATTTAATTAAAACACAAAAAATTTCATGTAAAAAAACTTTCACTTCAACTGGAAGTTGAAAAATTCTGACTGGGGTGTAAAATTTTCCATCAAGCCTAAAAAAATTTCATGTAAACAAATATCCACCCTGAAAATTTAATGACACTTGAGGACCTAAAAATTTTTAACCTGAACATGAAAAATTCCAATTGAAATGTGAAAATTTTCAATCTAAAACCTGAAAAATTTGATATAAACATTTATATAAAATTATTTGGGTCTTGGTTAGAAATTTTTAAGCGTCGATTGAAATTTTTCAGATCTAATTTGGATTAAAAATTTGTTTATATAAATTTTTTTGAGTTTTAAGTGGAAATTTTCACAGTTAGAATTTTTTAGAGTTAGATTTGAATTTAAGTATCATAAAAATATAAATATTTTCTCCTGCCATGAAATTGCAATTTTCCCTATAATTTAACTTAAATTCAAAGCATGAACACTGTAAACTATAGCCTATTGCCTATTATTATGACAAAAAAAAATTTATTCAGAATAGCCAACCGGAAAAAAATATTCAAAATAAAAATGTTCGCCACTGGTTAATTGAACTCAATGAGACTCTCCGTGGGCAACAGATTTAACTGTAAGTCATTCCCATCCTCCCTACTTGATCGGCTTGTTTCGTCCTTCGTTCTCAGAGAATCATCAAGAAACTTCTCTCTCGAGAAAAATGGCCACACTTATCACCATTGCCTTACTCTGCCTCTCTTTCTTGATGATGCTTGCTTCTTGTGCTCAAGAACCACAATCTAAACCAGGTAACCCATTTCCTTTTCATTTTCTCACGAAAATATGGTTTTAATCTTTCCAAATTTTTTGCCCTTCTCTGTTTTGATCAGAGTTAGAGCCACCCAGTTACATGAGCTTCGTCTCCAATGCCGCCTACTTCCCATCCGAAGATTACTACGACTACATCATCGTCGGCGGTGGCACCGCCGGATGCCCCCTCGCAGCCACTCTGTCTCACAAATACCGCGTCCTCGTCCTCGAACGTGGCGGCATTCCTCACGACAAACCCAACCTCATGACCCAAGAAGGCTTCTTGACCACTCTCGCCGACGTCAACACCTACGACTCTCCCGCACAGTCCTTCACCTCCGAAGACGGCGTCCCCAACGCTCGTGGCCGCGTTCTTGGCGGAAGCAGCGCCATCAACGCTGGCTTCTATAGCCGGGCCGATCCCGACTTTTTCGCCAAATCTGGCTTGTCATGGAACCTCAAGCTCGTCAACGAATCGTACCACTGGGTCGAGAAGGCCATCGTCTTCAAACCGGAGCTCAAGACGTGGCAATCTGCGGTTCGCAATGCGTTGCTCGAAGCCGGAGTTGATCCCTATAATGGGTTCAGTTTAGATCACGCCATTGGTACAAAAATCGGAGGATCAACGTTTGATAGCTCCGGAAGAAGACACAGTTCTGCGGATCTTTTAACGTACGCGAAATCATCTAATATCAGGGTCGCTGTGTATGCAAGCGTCGAGAGAGTTCTTCTTGCTTCTTCATCTTCTTCCTATGCTAATTCGAAGCGAACTGCCACTGGTGTGGTTTATCGTGACCAATTGGGAAGGTAATTAATCACAACTTCATCTTCTAAATCGTGCAAAAATGACGGAATTAATCACTGTGAAAAGCTTGAGATCTTTCATTGCTGTGCAGACACCACCATGCTATAACTAGCGACAATGGTGAGGTGATTCTCTGTGCTGGCGCCATTGGAAGCCCCCAGCTTCTTCTACTTAGTGGAATCGGTTCAAGACCTCATCTGTCTTCATGGGGTATTCCCGTAGCGCATCATCTTCCTTACGTTGGACACTATCTCTATGATAATCCTCGAACTGGAATCAACATTGTCCCTCCGGTTCCACTGGAGTCCTCACTGATACAAGTAGTGGGGATCACAGATTCAGGGGCTTACATAGAAGCATCCTCGAATGTCATTCCCTTCGCTTCCTCTTTTCCTCACTCGGTGTTCATCGAAGCACGGTTCTCGCCGCTTTATATCACGGTGGCTACGCTGTTGGTGAAGATAGCGGGGCCGGTGTCAAGTGGGTTCTTAAGGCTGGCCTCGACGGACGTGAAACTGAATCCCATTGTTAGATTCAACTACTTCAACCATCCTATTGATGTAGAAAGGTGTGTGAATGGGACGAGAAAAATAGGTGAAGTATTGAGAAGCCGAGCTATGAATGATTTCAAGTTCAGAAACTGGTTAGGGGGTAAAGGTTTGAGGTTCGTGGGGCCTGCATTGCCTATTGATCAGACCAACTTGGGTCAGATGGAAGAGTTCTGCCGGCGGACGGTGAGCACCATATGGCACTACCACGGCGGATGTGTGGTGGGGAGTGTGGTTGATGCTGATCTCAGAGTGATGGGGATTGGTTCTCTTCGTGTTGTGGATGGGTCAGTATTCGGTGTATCTCCAGGAACAAATCCTCAGGCTACCTTAATGATGCTTGGACGGTAAGTTTTTTTTTTTTTGGTATTACTTTTTAGCTAAATTTGATGAAAAATTTGGGCGAAGAATAATGGTTGTGTTGGTTAATGTGTTTTATTAGGTATATTGGGTTGAAGATGATGAGAGAGAGGGCAAGAGCGAGAGATAAATGATTGGACTGGGTTGGTGATATACAAAGCCGGAGATGCAGTTTGTTGTTTTTTGCTGTAGAGCATAACACACAATGTATATATATATATATGCTGTTGAACTCACAAAAAAGAAATGCTTTTGAATGTGACGTGAACAGGGACATTTTTGGGATTTGAATGCATATCTTTGGGTTTGACCTGAAACATTGTTTGTTTTCGGGGAACTGAAATATATTGTATTACTTAGATTGAATTTTTATTGTTTTTGTGTACTTTAATGGTATAACCCTGAAAGCTTTTTTCGATCATCACTCATCACACTTGACAATTTCCCTTGAGGAGGGATCCAAATCCAGTGAAATATACTTTTCTTGTGTGCAAATAAATAAACGTGCAACTTGTATATAAAAGAGAAATTACCAAAGGAAAATTCGTTTGTTCAGTTAAAAAGGGCGAATCTCATACTTTATAAGGACAAGATCGATGGTGATAAATGAATTAGTACATAATCTATTTTAGTGAGCATTTCATATGTTTCTAGTCACTGAAACTTGTATGTTTAAAAAAGTAAAAGGATTGTTGAAAAATTCTTTCATACACCCACAGCACCACTTCATCTATCCTCTCTCTCCAATAGAAGTGATCCAACTCACCAAAGTACAATCTTACGTGTCATTATAATAAACCATGCTTTGGGGCCCACAATTTTTTACTTTTATGAAATTTCTCTGTCATCAATTAATGAATTTTTCTCTCTTTCATCCTTCCTCTCCAATCTCACCTCTCTCTCTTCTGCCGAAGCACTTTCTCTCATTTTATAGTAGGAACAACTTGTGAACTTTATACAATTTGGCCATCTACCTCCGTAGATTAGAAATATTGTACCAGAAAGTTATCCAATAACTGTTGTACTGTTGCTGTTAAATAATGTGGAAGTTTTGTTCAACAGAGACGGTTCCCCACCAACCTCTTCTTACTTGCAATTTTTTATTTTTTTTTGAGTGTCATAATGTATTGTAAGTCTCATAGATATAATCTCAAGCATCAATCTAAAAAGCACAGTGTTCATAACTGTAACAAGTGGGTTTAGGTGGAAGAGGAAGATGGTTGGAGTGAAGATGGAGAAAGAATCTTGGTCGAAGAGAAGGGCATGAGAGAGAGAATGAAAGAGAGAAGATTTCATTTATTGATGGAGAGAGAAATTTCAGAAAAGTAAAAAATTGTGGATCCATAGTATGATTTATTGTTTTCATTATAAATGACAGGTAAAACTAAATTTTAGTGAGTTGTATCATTTATATTGGCGAGAGGACGGATGAGGTGGTGCTCTTGGCAAAAATTTCTATGCGGGATGGCGACTATGCAGATGCAATGGGGTCCTAAGCACTTAACAAATGAAAGAATTCTCTATATAGATCTGCCAATCATCTGTAAAATTTGACATGTAGAGAGTGGTGGGGGAATTTTCTGAAAGCCATCATTTGTTGGCTATCTTTTCCTTTTTTGTGTTTTTGTGGTGGGGGAATTTCTTTAAAACCTATCACTTCGTCCACCTACTTCTTTTATGCCCTGTTTTTGGTTGGTATGATGGGAGTGGGAGGTGGGAAGTGGAAGTGAAAATAGAAGTAAGAATTTGATGTGTTTGGTACATGAGATCCAGACTTCCTTGGAACTCTACCTCCCTCAAAATGCCTTGAAATGACTTCCATGGGGAGGAGGATGGAACTCTCTTATATTCCATTGAGCTGAATATTACAAAACTTTTATATTCTTCTCTTCAATGGACTGCACAAGACACCACCATGGATCTTTTCCTTCGACGAGCTCAACGCTGTCTGCCTATCTCCAGAATGATGGTGGTCTTGTTCTTTGATTTCAGTCATCATCTTCATTGTCAGCTTCTGTTGTCCCTGTCGTCTCCATTAGTACGACGTCCGTAAAGTTCGTTGGAGTTTATGGGTCATCGCTGGAGTTTGATTTGGTGGCTCCCAACTCTATTTTTCGTCAACGGTGGTGGCCCATTTTTGTTTATGGGTTCTATTTTTCTCTCTAATTTCTGGATTCGAGTTTTGGTTCTAGATTGAAAATGATTTGATTTTTGGGTTTGATATTTCCGTTGACAATGAGAAACATGTGGTTTCTGGATTTTTTGGTCTCTAATTTGAGTTTTTCTTTCGATGCTTCAAGTGAGGAAGAAGAAGATATTATAGTGGCATCGAAGCTCCATTGTCGCACGACACCTAAACCCATTAAACTTATCTTGTTGAAAATCAAAGCTTCAACTGAAATTTGCATCAGATCTACTAGTCTTCATAGATAGATTTTGGCCACGATGGGCTCTGGCGATGATGGTTTGGTCGTCGGATCTAGGTGATGGTGGTGTCGCAATGGTGGTACACGGTGGCCATCAATGATGGATGACATGGTGGTTGATGGTGTATTGGTGGTGGCACATGGTGGTTTTTGAAATTTGGCATATTTGCTTTTCTTTTTTTTTTTTCTGATTCTCAGAAGAGTATTTCAGTTTTTTCATAATATAAATAGACATGCCAAGTAAAAATTATATTATACTTCCATTATAATACTAAACACATTTCTGAACCCTATATTCACTTTCATTTCATCTTTAATTTCCATTTTTTCATTTCATCTTTAATTTCCATTTTCTCTACAACTTCTATTTCCTTCATAAACACTTCCGTGACTCAAAAGGGAGCCATGTATATATTGGTTTTTAATGATAGGTATTTTTATTCAATAAAAAAAAGGAGCCACGATAAGGCTGGCTATTCTATTGTTATTTTCACGCAAGCCCCTTCCTCTCTGCAGATATACAACGGCACAGGGCTCATCATTTTACTTCGTTTTATTACAACACTTTTCACATGTTGGCTATTTATGTATCTCCACTCTTCTTTGTTAGAACCATTACATGTTATATATACCACACTACTAATTTAGATTTGGGTGCGTCAAATATTAAATTAGCAGAAACATTTTTAGCTTTTTTTTTTAATTTATAAAACTTAGGCTCAAAAACCTTGTTTAGAATATTTGGAGTTTGGAATTATCACCCAATCTAGTTGCAGATACCTATATTCTTTACAATTAAGTTTAATTAGCTTGCCTTATTTTTTTTCTTTTGAAACAAATATATCATTTATTCACTTATTGGGTTATTGTTAGGTTCATTATTATTATTATTATTATTATAAAATATAATATTTATAACATTTCACAATTTTCATATTTTAAGTTATAAATGATGTACTATGTATCTCAGACTTCAAAATAAAAACATGTCTAGTTTGCACGTACGTGCGCGCGCGTGTTGTTTTCACAACAGCAAAGGAAGGCCGCTTTGCTAACATTGGGTAAGAGCACTTCGGTGCTCATTTGAACAATTCAGATCAAATTTAAATGAGTTAAATTTAATTATATTTTTTATTATATTTTTATATTATTAAATTTAAAATTTAAAATAAATATAATTTTATTACTGTCACTTTTTTAAAAAATATTAATATTATGTAAAAAATTAAAATAAAAAAAGTGTAAATTTAGACGGTCCAGATTTGACCTGGATGATTCAAATTTAATTATATTTTTATTAAATTTGAATGGTTCAAATTTAATCATATTTTTATTTTATTAGATATAAAATTAAAAATAAATATAATTTTATAGTTGTCACTTTTTAAAAAAATATTATTATTATATAAAAAATTAAAATAAAAAATTATAAATTTAAATCACCCAAATTAAAACTGAATAGTTAATATCCGTCTAGAAGTGATGATCACCCAGTATTTCTCACTGTGTACCCAATGTGGATTCGTTCGCGGCTCTTTACTTGTGTCTAATTTAATTATATTTTTATAATAAAAATAAAATTCAGAAGTGGTGCTCATTTGAACAATTCAGATCAAATCTAATTTAATTATATTTTTATTTTATTAGATATAAGATTTAAAATAAATATAATTTTATAATTATCATTTTTTAAAAAAATATTGATATTATGTAAAAAATTAAAATAAAAAATTGTAAATTTGGACTGTTCAGATTTGATATGAACGATCCAAATTTAATTATATTTTTATTGAATTTAGATAGTTTAAATTTAATCATATTTTTATTTTATTATACAGAATAAAAAATAAATATAATTTTATACCTATTACTTTTTTAAAAAATATTATTATTATATAAAAAATTAAAATAAAAAATTATAAATTTAAAGCACTTAAATTAAAACTAAATGATCCAGATCCGTTTAAAAAAAGTTATGAGCACCCAGTACTCATCATCACTCTAGTACCCGGTGTGGATTCGTTCGCGGCTCTTTACTTGTGTCTATCGTCAATCTCCATCAATGAGTACCATATATTTTTATAAAAACCACCTAACCCTCATTCTCCATCAAATATATTTTTAAATTATCTTTTACGATAGGTTTTTTTTTTTATGAAGATATTTCAACCAACATTCGAAATTCTATTCCTTGGAGATGCAAAGATACCCAAAATGGTTGGTAAAAAAAAAAACCAAAATAGATTTTTTAAATGCTTTAATAAAACTCTTACAAGGTACAATTACATAATAATAATAATAATAATGATAATAATATTGGTTTTTTTTTTTAAGATTTGGGAGATATTATTAATGGAGACATATTTTTTTAAAAAAAATTAAGTTGAAAAGTCGTTGTAATTAAATTATTCCTAGTTTTGGTTTTGAGCTCAAATGCTTCTTCCTTCCTTCCTTCTTTCCTTCTACCTTCCTACCAAGTTACAGAAGAAGTTGAAATGTCAACTTCTGTGGTAGACATCATCATAATTTCATATCTCTGACCATTTTTAACATAAGTAGAATGCAACATCTCTCATAGCTTATACTAAAAGAATTAAATATATTTCATAAAAAAGAATTAAATATACATATATCAAAATTTTAACCCCAATTCCCATCTGATTTTTGTTTCGGAGAGAACATAATATCCTAAAATTTAAGTCTAAAATATTAATGAATTAAGCTGACCAAAATTGGTTCAATTGATACAAATAGATCTCATATCTCAATATGTGAGTTCAAATTTCATTGATTATAAATGTTAATTTTTATAAACATTTTTTGAAGTGTGAGAGTTGTGGTGACTTTATGAACTCTCAAAATCTTGTTCAAATCTTTCTTCCACCCAAAATAAATAAATAAATAAATAAATAAAAGAGGCGAGGACTTTCTGGTTGAAAATAGGAAGATATATTAGCAATATTTGAACCCACAAAAGAACAAGGCAAAGAGCTTGGAGTTTCAAAATAGAGATGATGCTAACTTGATCACTTTGGAAGGAAGCGATGAGATAATTGGTGGGGCAAATTAACTATTATATATTATTTAAATTAATTAACTGTGATATTTGAAGAAAAGTAAGGGCTTTCCAGAAAATATGACCTTTTTTTTCCCCAAATTCACATGTTCATACGCCAAAATTATTTAGGAGAAAGAAAAAAAAAACTGCAACTAGTAATGAAGGAATCTGTATTTGCCGAGGGCTGCGGTGCTGGCTGGTGAATGACTAATGATGAATACTAGGCAACTAACCAATGAGAATGCAAATCCATAATTTTTAAAACTCCATGATCCAGAGTATTCTTCATAACTACTTTTACAAAACAAAAAACATAAATTCTCCTAGAACGAATGGAGAGTGGTGTGAGAGTGGATGAGAGCGATGGTGGTCTGGAGGATGGAGATGGGTGAGAAAGGGATAGGAAAAAAGTGAGACCTGGTCTTGTTCTGGATGATGAGGAAGTGGAGAGTGGTGTGGGTGTTGATAAAGGAGAGTCTTTTAGGGATAAACTCTTGGGTAAAGGGCAGCAGAATTGTTCAAGAGATGGAAGAGGAAGTAATGTGCTTGAGGATGCTTGGAGAGAACATATTGAGAACCTTCAGAGTTTTTTTGGAGATGAGAAGGAAGGGAGTGCCTCAAAGGCATCAAGTGAAGAGGATGATGATGAAGATCTTATATCTCAGGAAGAATTTGAACGTTGGTGCGCCCCTTGGAGGAAGTCGTTAATTATTAAACTGATAGGGAAGGATATTCCATTATGGGGACTAAAGACAAGGCTTAAAAAGCTATGGCGAACGAAGGAGGAGTATGAAGTTAGGGACCTTGATAATGGATTCTTTGTGGTATCTTTTCATAGCAACGAAGATTTGGAATATGTCTATTTCAAAGGACCGTGGATGGTGGCAGATCATTGCCTTATTGTACAATGATGGCATCCTAATTTTGACCCATGGAATGCTGAGATGCAGAGGAAGATCGCTGCTTAGGTAAGGATCCCTTTGTTACCATTAGAATTTTTCAATGCTGAGAGTCTTCTCAAGATTGGAAATTTAGTTGGGAAAACTCTCAAAGTGGACTCGGTCACGTATTTGACAACTCGTGGGAGGTATGCAAGGATTTGCATTAAGTTAGATCTTAAGAAAAGACTTAAGCCGGCAATCAATATATTTGGGAAGCAACGACATGTGGAGTATGAAGGGCTTCATCTAGTGTGCTTTAGGTGTGGAAAATATGGGCATCATCGAGATTCATGCCCAAAGTTCCATGCTCTGAAAGTAGGGCCTGAGAAAATGAAGGATGTAGACCTGAATGTTGTGCAGAAGCATGTATGAAACAAGGATATGATCGAGATGGTCATAAGGCGACTGGGATTGAAGGAGTTAAACCTCAAAAACGAGCACGAGAAGTTATGAAAGAACTTGTAAATTATGACGAGACTAAGCAACCGCTTATGGAGGTGATCGAAGTGAAGAATCTTGTCTGATGAACGATTAGGGTGGTGCTAGGAATCCAGTGAGTTTAGGGAGACGTGAGGAGATCCAGGCGAAAAATTTGCATGAGAATCAAGAAGGGAGATTCATGAAAGATCCGGGGGGCCCACGAAATGTGAATATTAATATCCTAATTGTTAAGGCAAAATTCTTTCCAGGGGTGAATATTGGATCCTGCAACTTTAAGAAGGATATTTCCAATAGAAAGGAGTGGGTCCCTGTAGACCATGAGAAAAGGAGGAGTGATAGATGTGTGTCACGTGGAAAAGAAAATACACGTTTTGGTACAAAAAAGTGATCTAGTGGGCCTGGGAGTTTGGATATACATAAGGTGAATTTTATGACTTCTACAAATCCATTTAATGTTTTAATGGATCACGTGGAAGAGCAAGGAAATGGGCCTATAGAAGCAGACCAACCTTGTAGTATTATGAACTCTAAGGAAGCTGGTGAGAAGAATATAGAGGTCGAAACTAGGTATGAACAGGGAGCAGACTTGATGAATGATGGAAACAATATTGGGTATGAGGAAATGTTGGTTGCTGATTCTAAGGGGTCTAAAAGTAATGAATCCCTTCAAGTGGTTCCCTCATGAATTTTTTGTTTTGGAATAGTTGAGGTATCAGTTCAAAATCCTTCTCGGGTTTGATTCGGGAAATTTCCAAAAAACATAATCTTGACTTTCTTGCTATTTTAGAGACTCATTTAAGTGGTGATAAAGCGTGCCATACTTCTCAGAAACTTGGATTTGCAAATGTGGAGGTAGTGAATGCAATTGGTTTTAGTGGTCGGTTATGGGTCTTTTGGAATGACAGTACTTGGAAGTTTGAAGTTCTCTGTACTCATGAGCAATTTATTCATCTTTGCCTTAATAATGGTAATGTTAGATGTTTCCTCACTGCTTTGTATGCTAGTCCTAATCCTATTAAACGGAGGGTCTTATGGAGTGCTTTGCAAGCTATTAGTGGTACGGTGGCTGGTGCCTGGGGTGTAGGTGGATATTTTAATGGCACTTTACAGACTCATGAATGGAGATCGTTGATTTGCATAGGTTGTTATGTTGATCATGATTTCTCTAAATGGGTTGAAGACCTATCTCTTATTGATTTAGGTTGTAATGGGCCTTTTTTCACTTGGAAAAGAAGAGGAAGTGAAAGCAGACTTGATCATATTTTGGTCAATCAAGAATTTTATAATTCTTATCTAAATGCTTTTGTGTTTCATTTGCCATTTTGTAAATCAGATCATCGACCTCTTCTCCTTCAAATTGGTGGAGAACATTCACGCAACATAAGGAGGGATGTTCCATTTCGGTTCTTGGCTTCATGGGTTCTTCATGAAAAATTTGATGGCTTTGTGAAGGGAGCTTGGCATAGGGATTGATCATGGCTTGAAAATTTGGAGCATTTCATTGCAGAATTAAAATCTTAGAGTCATGAAGTGTATGGTTTTTTGGCAAGAAAAAAGAGGTATCTTCTTAACAGGTTAGAGGGTCTAAATAATTTTTCTCACACTTGTTTTAACAAGGAATCTATGGATCTTCTTTTACGATGCCTTTGGAAAAAACTTGAAGAGATTTTGATCTAGGAGGATCTTAATTGGGCACAAAAAGCCAAATGTGACTGGTTCTTGATGGGAGATAGAAACAATAAATACTTTCATATTAGAGTTAATGCTAGAAGAAAGAGGGATAAAATTGTAGCTCTTCAAAACGATGACGGAAATTGGATATTTGATCAGGAGGAAATTCAAAGGATGGCGTTGACGTTTTATGAGACACTATATTGAGATGAAGGAGGAGACATGACATCGAGGGCTCCGAGGATTTCTTTCCCAAGTATTGATTCAAATATTTTAGAGAATATGGGTGGAGTTGCTTCAAGGGAGAAAATACGTCAAGCAATTTTTAATATGGGTGCTCTAAAGTCACCAGGCCCGGATGGTTTCAATGCTTTATTTTATCAGAGTCAGTGGCAACATGTAGGTGATTCAGTAATTTCTTTTGTTCAAGAGGCTTTCAGGAATCCTGCGATCATAGAAAAGATCAATAGCACCTTTATTGTGCTCATCCCGAAAAAGGTTCATCCTGAAAATATTAAAGATTTTCGGCCCATTAGCCTATGTAATGTTATTTACAAGGCCATTACAAAAGTTGTTGCCAATAGAATTAAAGGTATATGATGTGTCTATTTTATACCTACGAAATACCCACATTTGATATGGTTTTTCTTGAAAAATATTAAGTTTTGATATCAAATTTGCATGATTCTATTTAAATTGAGATATATTTGCATCTCAGAAAAACTTTAAGGACAAATGAGGATTTTAGAGTGGAAGAAGAAGATAAGAAGGCACAAATAAAAATCCATTTGGTCCCTATTTATGACCCTCACCTGCGGCCGGGTGAGGAAGCGTGAGCTGCCCAAGTTATAAGTTGACCTGGCGCCAGGTCAACCAATGCATTACACCACCCGGCGCTGGCTGGAAAAATATAACATGATACGGCGCTAGGTGAAGGATTTAAATAGACTTTGAATAATTCTTCCGTGAGGGTCGTACGAAATATATATATATATATATATGAGTTTTGGAAAAAAAGGAGGAGATCACTATTTTGAGCCCTAGAAGACTTATTCCAAATTCTCTGGAGCTTAGAGGGAGCATTTTGAAGGCAAATCTGAGAGGATTGAAGACATAATGAAGCTGAATCACTCTATTCTTCTACTACTTTTCTTCCTTTAGATTTTGTTCAAATGATTTGGGAGTTTATTATTATTTTGAATTTAAGAACCATGTTTATGCGTGGCTAATCTTCCTAGTTAGGGATAGGGATGTAGTCTAACTGGGATTGATTAGAGTTTACTCTGGATTATGACTCTTGTGAACACCCTATTTTGTCTGGATAAAAAACAAAAACAATAAAAAATTGAAAAATGAAAGAAAAAATAAAATTCCCTTTTATGTAAAAAAATTAGTAATTATCATCTTATTTCAAGAAAAATGCAAATCTTCCAAAATCTAAAAAACAAAAAAAAAATCAAATCATCGTCCAAATCCAATTTCCTTTTTAAGAGTTTCAAAAATCCTATCCTTTTATAAAAAAAAATAAAAACAAAACAAAACAAAACAAAACAAAAGAAAAATCCCATCCCTTTATTCTTATCCAATCTCTCCCATTTAAGATTTGAAAAAAATAAATAAAAAATTTTCTGTAACAAAAATGATAAAAAATTTTTTTGTTTAAAAAAGGGGTATTAATTAATAAAAAAAAAGAAGACTAATTGGTGGGGCTCAAAACACTGGGTCAAAATGCTGAGGGCCCAGCATTTCGGCCCATATTCCACCCTGAGCCCTAATGAGGGCTCAGGTACGTGAGAGACCTGGGCAGCTAGGAGAAACAGCAGCAGACACCGAAAGCAAAAGGGGCACGCGTGAAGGGGAAAAAGAAAAGACAGAGGGAGGAGACAGAGAGGGACCACAGAGACCAAACACGCAAAGGGAGGTAGAGGAGTCAGGCACGCATGGAGAAGAAAAAAGCAAAGGAGAGACCAAGAACGATGGAGGCATGCACGAAAGAAAAACTGAGGGAGCACGCATGGTGAAGGAAAGAGCACGATGGGGTGGCCATAAAAATGGAGGGAGACTGGACCGAATGGAGGGGGGAGGCACCCGAAAAAACAGAGGAGGTGAAGCCGATCAGAGAGAGCGAGTGAAACCTAGAGAGAGGGGGGCTCGGAGCAAGAATGGAGGGAGCGAGCGATTGAGAGACTGCGCAAGCGTGAGCCAGAGGGAGCCACGGGGGAGCAGAGAGGGGAGACCAGAGCCAGAGACACAGAGGGAGTGGTCTGAGCCTGAGTGAGGAGGACCGGACGAGACTTGGAGGCTGAGATCAGGAACAAAGGGAGCTGCAGTGAGGAGAGAGCAAGAGAAACAAAGGGAACCACAGTGAGGAGCTGGGAAAGAAGGACAGAGGGAGCCACGTACGAGTTCAGGTACGTAGAGAAATTGAGAGAAGCCGCGGGTGAAGAGCCACAGAGAACCAAAGGCGTACACGAGAAAGAAAAGGAAGGGGCCGTGAATCGAAAGAAGACGAGGCTCAGCACTGAAGAGGGGGCCGTATGTGAAAAACAGAGGGGGTGGAACCGAGACACGAAGATAAGAGGGGTGGAAGTTGTTCAAGGTTTCCATTATTGAACCATCCATATAGGTAATGATTTTGCTCTTAATCTCTGGCTATAGCCGGAGTGTCTTGGAACAATATTTCAGTGGTTAAACGCTCTGGGTTTAGCCGTATAGGTATGATTTGGAGCTTGCGTATATATGTGCTTTGTGTGGTGGGGTATGTTGATTCTGCATCTTTTCTGAATGACAAATATGTCATATCTACGTGCCTACTAGGTGTTTGAGAAAATGTTTGATGGGGTTTTGTTTGTTCAGGTTGTAGTAGTGGTCATGGACATAGGCATGAATGCAGAATATTTAGGGGTTTCGGGTTTGTTCTGCATCTCTGTTAACCTCATAGGTTAATACACCAGTTGTTATGTTATTCATGTGCCTTTTATTGCAGTGGTCTTCTACTATGTGCTTTTGATCGTTGATGTTTCTTGCATATTATGTCATTACTTAAAGAAAATATAATTGTTTTTTCTGGTGAGCTTTAAGCAAGATTGAGGATCATGTGTCTTGAAATCAAAATTGGGTCTTACGGACTTGGCTAGGTTGAGGACGCTTGAAGTTAATCATTACACTTTAGTTCTATTGAGGAGTTGATTTGTAATGTTCAAAATTGATTCTTGATCCCACTAACTCTATAAACTTGGCATTTTGTTTGAGTGCTAAAATGTTTTAAGATTTACACTTAGGAATTTGGACTAATTAAAGAAGCTAAAATCTCCTTTTGCCCATGGCATGTGAAGATGATAATTTGGATCCAAGACGTGAGGGAAGTTGGTTGGACCTTGAGTTTTGATTTTATCATATGTCTTGCCGTTGAGATAATTCTTATTTAGCTGTGAACAATATTAATGGGATATGACATTGATCGTATTTTGGGTTGAATTGCTCTTCAAGTGAATTTCTAATATATTATTTTTGTGTGGCTTTTAATGCATGTGGGAGCATTTGGTCGAGATGCACAAGCTGATCAAAGCAAGGAGGAAAGTGGAGTATAAAGCAAAATAGTTTGACCCTCTATCCTGTCTTTTATACAACTCTTTCATTGTTTGGAGTAGACTATTACTTGAGTCTACACACGAACACATACCATCACAAAGTCTTACATGTTTGTAGATATTTATCATAATGTATTTTTTGTTTGCTTTTAAGATTGGTCACAAAGGTTTTCGAGCTTTCGCAGACTCCTAAAATAATCACACCGTATGAGCCTACGGGGCTACGCGAGTGTATTATAAAAATATATTTATAATTTGTCCCAATGACCTTTCCTTTCAAAATGTCATTTTCTCATAAAAAAATAATAATAAATAAAAAAATAAAATAAATAATAGAAATAATTGATTTAGTAACCACACCACGCGAGATATTCGCGCAGGTATTTTGGATAACCGTGTTGTCACGTAAGATTGCGAATCCACGTAGACATATTGGTTAAATTTTCTTTTAAATTATAAAGAATGAATCTTAATAATGATAATGTAACAAGTTTTCAAATTTTATTACAAATAATAATAGTATTTCTAAATTATCGCCTTAAAATTATAATAAAGTCTTAATGCCACGAGGTTTAGAACTTCTGCAAGTAATTAAGAAATTGATATATTGGATATGACCGCGAGTCTATAACAGGTGGATCGGTTTTCTCTTTTTAAAAGAAAAATTTTCAAAAATACACAATATGAGGATTTTCAAAAGCCAAAAAAATCAAATATAAGCATTTTCAAAAATCAAAGGAAAAAAATAAAAATATTTTCAAACAAAATAAAATAAGAGTAAGTAAATAGAATTAAATTGTCTTTTGCAAATTAAAACACACCAACTCAATCTCAGAAATAGTTTTGTTTGCAAAAAGGTAAATTATTTTCAACCAACTTTCTCTTATTACAGAAATATTAATAAAAAATATCCACTAACAGACATGCATTTCTACCCCGAACTACGTGAACTTTGATCCCCATCGCAGGGTACGTAGGCCCTAGGCTCTGATCCTGGGTCAAGTCCGCCTTTGTAAAAAATAAATATTTTCTGATTTATTTGGTATTTTTTCCCTTAATTTAATAAATGTTTCCCAATTTGTTTTCTCAAACCCTTTTTCTCATTTTGCTTGAATATCCTTAATTTTAATTTTATTTATTTTCTTTATTTTGTCTTCCAAATTTTCTTAATTTTCTTTTTCTCTATCCTTTTTCTCGCATGTGAACGATAAAAGAAAACCAAAATACATTTTTAAGCCATATTAATTTACACAATCAACGTAAGGTAATCGTTCCTAGGAACGGGTGTTGTGGGGTGCCTAACACCTTCCCCACACACAATTGACTCCCAAATCCAACTTTGATTACGCAGACCATCCTTTTCTTTTTAATTCGGTTTCCCAAGATTTTTCCTTAAAATTTTGGTGGCGATTCCTCACAAGTCTGTTTTTACTCGAAAACTCGATTTGTTCTCCTTTTTTCCTTTCGTCGCATTTTTCCCGGTGCGACAACTCTTGTTTCTGATTGAATTTTTCCAATATATGTATGTTTAATTATATACATCTCTTTTGTGCCTTATTGGGAATTGGGTGATTGGCCACCATAAAATTCATTTTGTGGGTAAGCTTGATAGACTAAAAGGTGAAGAGAAAACCTTAACCTAGAGAGATAGACATAAACAATAATTCTAGGGATAAAATTAGGTGTTTATGATGACTTTAGTTATAACTTCAAGGTTTAATTAGGAATTTTAGTTGCATGAGAGTGAATTAAAACCTAATTAAATACAGACTAATTGACTGAAAGGTAATGAGGATAATTTTGAAATAATTGTCACTATAATTATAGAAGGAGTCAAGTTATGAGTAACTTTAGTTGTCCCAGGAAGATGAAACCCAATTCCCTAACACTCTCAGTGATTGAATCAAACCCAAATAGTTGATTTTATTATTGTTTTTCTCTTAGCTTAATTTTTCTATTAATATTTTACAAATTGTTTGTCTTGACTGAAATTATTAAATTGAGTAAATCACAACCTCCCTTGGGTTCGACTTCTGGAATACTCTAGAGATTTTCTTTTATTACTGCGATCGACCATGTATATTTACAGGAACCCGATCAGTATCCTTCCTTCTATCATTTCTCCTAATCAGTGTGGCTTTGGTCCTGGTAGATTGGGATCCGATAATATTATTATTGCTCAAGAAGTTATTCACTCTATGAGAATTATGAAGGGAAGGAAGGGCTTTATGGCTATCAAGATTGATCTAGAAAAAACTTATGATAGACTCCGGTGGGATTTCATTATGCAATGCTTACAGGAAATAAATTTACCCCTATCCCTGATGGGTATAATTCGTCATTGTATCTCTTCTCCGGTTATACAGATTCTTTGGGAAGGGAGTAGAACACAAGAATTTACTCCTTCTAGGGGTATTAGACAAGGCGACCCCATTTCCCCTTATCTTTTCATTATTTGTGTTGAGAAATTGGCTCATCTTATTTAGGAGGAGATTGAATAGGGGAACTGGAGACCTATATATCTCACCAAGGATGGGCCTCTGCTCTCTCATCTTTTCTTTGCAGATGATCTTATTTTATTTGCAGAGGCTTTTTTGGAGCCAGTTGAAGTTATTAAGAGATGCTTGGAGAACTTTTGCAACATGTTTGGAGGAAAGCTTAGTCAGAACAAAACTAGGGTTTTTTTTCTAATAATGTGCATCAATCTCGGGCAAGTCAACTTAGTGAGCAACTTGGATTTGGAAGTACACCGGATCTCGGTAAATATTTCGGGGTTCCATTGCATCATGATAGAGTGAAGAAAGATACTTATCAATATGTGGTGGATAAAATTAAAAACCACTTGAGTTCATGGAAGGTTAATTCTATTACGATGGCAGGACAGCACACTCTGATCTCTTCGGTTGTTTAATCTATACCTCTATACTCCATGCAGACTTGTAATCTTCAAGTTACTTGTGATGAAATTGATAAGAGAGCTAGAGGTTTTCTTTGGGGCTCCTATGATGAGAAGAAGAGAATTCATCTTGTTCATTGGGATAGGGTGTGTAAAGAGAAGAAAAGAGGTGGTTTGGGTATAAGGCATGCTAGACTTCAAAATAAAGCTTTTATGATGAAAGTTGGTTGGGGTTTAATCAAACATAAAGATGCTCTCTGGGGTCAAGTCATTAGAAGCAAGTATCATTGTGGTAATGATTTATTACCCAACATTGGTCAGGATAGACCTGGTTCACGGTTTTGGCAGGGAATCAAAAGGAGCTGGAATAAGGTTACTAAAGGAGTTGAAAAAATTACTGGGGAAGGTGTAAACCCGAGAAGCATGGGGAGTTTTCACTAAAATCTTCCTATAATATGATTAGTCCTACTGGATACATTCATCCTGTATGGAGCAAGGTGTGGAAGTTGGGATTACCTCAACGATGTAAGACCTTTTGTTGGCTTGCTATGCAGAACAAATTATTAACGAATGAGGAGAGAAGGAGACGAGAACTTGGGACAGGGGATCCTTGTGTTTGGTGTAACTTTAATACTGAAGATGCTTTACATGTATTAAGAGATTGTGGTGAGGCAAGAAATCTTTGGGTATCTCTCATTAAACAAAGCATTTTACCCAGATTTTTTAACTATAATATCTAGGAGTGGTGCTGTCTTAATCTTACGTCTAATGCGAGTATGGTAGAGAAGAAATGGCTTGAACTTTTTACAACTATTTGTTGGTTAATCTAGAAGAGAAGGAATGATAAAGTTTTTTAGCATCAAGAGTCAAGCATGGAGGAGATTATTATCAAAGCTAAAGCCATTGTGAATAGCTTTAATGATGCACATATGAGATTAAAGCAGGTTGCGATTCGGGGAGTAGGGAAGGAGGATGGTAGACCTAGTGAAGTACCAAAAGATTGGGTTATGGTATGTGTAGATGGGGCGTTTTCTCATTGTACAAGAATTGCAGGTTGTGCGGGCTTTATTTTGGACTAGCATGGACAGGTTCTAGAGGCTTTCATGCTTCATCTTCAAGATGGAGATCCAATTATGTTTGAGCTTTAGGCATGTCTCCTTGGTTTTCAACGAGCTTGGGATTGTGGATACAGACAGGTTTATCTAAGAAGCGACTGTTTAGAAGTAGTGGAGCTAATTAAAGGGGGGAATATAGAGTCGCATGAGAACTGTAACTTGATTCTTGAATGTTAGGGAATATTGCAACGTGACTGGTTAGTGGATGTTGGGTTTATAAGACGTGAGGATAACTCTGTTGCAGATCGACTGGCGAAGAAAGCTCTAGACAGGCCTATAGGATTGCATTTTATCCTTCCAGAGGATTTTAGTTTTTTTATGGGAAGCTGTGTAGTGTAGCTATTCTTTTTCTCCTTGTATATAAAAAAAAAAAGAATGCAAATCCATACACCAATAGTTATTGAGTAGCATGAAACAGAAAAATAACACTCCCTCATGTTCATGTTCTAAGTATTGAATCTTAAATATAGAACTTGTACCATATATAAGGTAGTATTTATTATGTATTTTTAAAAAATATTTTTATTTAATATATCTCAAAAAGAGAAAAAATAATTAAATAAGAGTGGCAAGCATCAGTCATTGGGTAGCCATCCTTAAGGGTATGTTTGGTTTGGGGGAAATGGGGGGAAGGGAAAGGAAGGGGAGGGATTTTGCTCCCCTCCCCTTGTTTGGTAATCAAATAATTGGAGGAGAGGAGGAAAAATATTATTAAAATTTTTCCTCCCCTCCCCTTATATATTTTCCCCCCAAATTGGGGTAATTTGAGGGGAAAATATGTTATTGTGTCTAATATTTGCGTAATTTAGGGGAAAAGTGTGTTATTATGTCTAATATGATCAAAATATCCTTCACTTTTTCATAACTTAATCACACAATATATTGGTTAATCTTGTCGTGTATCTTTTTGGTCTCACTCATAAAATATGAAATACCTTAGTGACATACATGCATGAAATCACGAACACACACAGACATATTCGTATATTAACATATATAATCATGGTTAAAGTTGAGGAAAAAAAGAAGATACATATAATCATGGTTAAGGTTGAGAAAAAAAAAGTATTTCCTTCTAATTAAGAACTTTGTCTAATATTCAAACAAAAAAAATTCTTTTTTTAATATAGAAAGAAAATATTAACTTAAATATACTAAGGGTATAATAGTCAAATTATAATTATTTTCCCTCTCTTCCCATGCTAACCCAAACAAGGTAATATTAGAACCCCTCCATTAAAATCCCTCATTTCCCCTCCAAACGAGGTAAAATTAAAATCTCTTCTTTTCCCTCCATTTCCCTTCCCTCTATTAAAATCCCTTCTCTCATTTCCCCTCCTTGGTACTAAACATACCCTAAGCGAATGACTCGACCGGGCTAGCCACCATTAGTTTCTTTTTAGTCCTCCGGTAAACAAATTAATCATTAATCAATTGCATATGAAAAAAGAACAAACTTTTATTTCCATTCTTCTTAGAAAATAGATTGGTGGCTAACATCTACTCTAACTTTATACTCATTTCCATGTTAAAATTTGAGGGGTGTCTATTATTAGATGCCTATTCTTTCAATTGTTTGAATATCTCTTTTTGAAGGAATACATATGATTATATAATTATTCTTATTATCAATAAAAATAAAATAAAAACATTAATATATCATATAAAAATAAAACAATTAAATTATTTTTTTAGTCTTCAATTTTTATTCATTAATATAACATTATATTAATATATTACTATATCATAAAACACAAATCATTTATTTACTTTCTTTTTAAAAACAATTAGATTTTTCCCATAAAAAAATAATGAATAAAAATGTAGTAATACATGTTTAAATTAAAATTTTCTCAAAAACTATACCTATTTTTTTAATGCTTAAATTTTGTTGAAAAGTGTGGAAAAATTGAAGGAATATAACAAAAAAAGAAAAAAAGCATAAAGCTCAAGAAACAATTTTATAAATATGATCTGTGAGTAAAATGGAGCAATTTCTTATAAATTTTATATTGATATATTAATATTGATGAATGATGATTAATGATTTGAATCCTATTCATTTATACAATGTATAGAGATTGCACTATTTACAAATTATAAATAGATGCTCTCTTAGGCTATGTTTGTGAGTTTAGGATGCGAGGGAATGAAATGGTCATTAATGAAAAATAATTGAATGGAATGGAGTGGAGTGGAATAAATTGTTCTATTGTTTGAAATTTTTATGAAGGAAATAAGTGGTTTCATTTTACCATTATTTGAAAGTTATTATAAAATGGATGGAACGAAATGGATTATAACTATTTTTTCCAATATTGCCCTTATAAGCAAATTGAGATAAAAAAGTACAAATAAATACCTATAATAAGAAATGTCTTTTTCCAATAGTTTAAAGTTAATGGTCTAAATAAGATAATTCAAAAATTAACGAAAATAAAACAAGGAAAAACTTGACTCCTATCTATATATAGATAAACTAAGGTGCACTGTCATTATTTTTTTGAAGACATTAGAAGTATTACAATCTCCTTACACATCTCTAGGGGACATCTAATAAGCATTCTTTGAGCATCAACATCTCACACTATATGCATATAAGCTTTAGTTAATGTATTTCTATCTAGCTGTAATCCTTTCAAGAGACCCCAAACTTCACTCTCTGACATAGGACGAGTCTGTTGACTATTGACTATATCTTCAGTACACTTCCTAAAAGCTTCAACCACACCATTCAAAGGCTTAGTAAACATCTTAATGCCCAATTCTTCATTTGCAACTTTGCTCTTTTTTTTCTTGTTCTTTGATGTAGTTGTGACTTAAGATCTTGATTCTGGAGAAATTTCTATCTCTTCATCATTGTTTACATCAGAGTTCTGTAAAATGGCTTCATTATTAGATATTAAGATATCAATATCTTCTATTGAATCAAATTCAGTTCCATTTGATGTAGATCTTCTTTGTCTGATCTCTGATGCAGTTTCTGCATACTCACCACTTGCCCTATCTTGTCCATACAATAGCAGCATTTTCTCATAGTTTGGAATTTGCTTATTTCTCCATATGGCAGCTTCAGGTTTTTCCTAATTAAAAAGAATTTAAAATTAATATTTATTCAATTGAAGTGATGGATATTTCTATTACTAATGATAGGGCATAAAAATATTAAATAATATTACTTCAATTAACTTATCCCATACTTCTGGTTTAGCAGTCCATAAATTTATGTTTGAGTTCCATCCAAACCCACTCAAACCATTCTTGAACAAGTCATAGCAAGGGGTAAATTTGCTTCTCAACATTTTCATATAATCTTTGATTTTAGTTTTGTCAAATTGTTTGTCAGGAAACTTCTCTCTCATTTCCAACAAAATTTCATCTAATGCTTTTGATGTGAAGGTTCCTCCTTGTCTATTTCCCATATTGTGTTGATGTACATAGGTATCAATAAGAGCATCCTCCATAGCATTGGTCCAAACACATTTTCCATCATTAGATGCATTAGGCACATCTCCTCGACTCTTTCGCTTTGACATATCTAGATTAACAAATAGATTATTGGAAATTAACTAATACAATGAGTTCATACTGATAATACATGAAGAAAATATATTGATTTCATAATGACAGTACATAAAAGAAATATAATTCATATTGACAATATAGGAAATACAAAGAGTTGATAAGTCTATATATTTATCAAGATATGTAATCATGCCACATAGAAACTGCAATTGAGTCTCTAATTAAACTTCCTCTAATTGCCTCTTCACTATCTTCCCTTTCACTACCAAGCTCTCTATTTTCATCATTTTGATTAGAAAGTTAACGATCTACCTCAGCTATAAGTTCTTCATTTGGATCGACACCTATCAAATAATTATGTAATATACAAGCAGCTAAAACAATTTTCTTTTGGGTATGAATACCAAAAGTTGGTGCATTTGTGAAAATGGTAAACCGCTTCTTCAAAACACCAAATGCTCTTTCAATGACATTTCACAAAGAGGAATGTTGATGATTGAATAGTTCATGGGGATTTCATGGTGGATTTCTTGAATACTCTTTCAAGTGATATCATTCTCCCCTACAAGGTGTAATAAGTTCTCCCCTTAACATAAAACCAGCATCAACAAGATAAAATTTACCTATACATAAAATAAATACACTTTAGTATTATTAGTTATGGCTAACTTTAGAGTTTAAGAATATAAAACTTTACTAAATGGTACCTTCTGGAATTTTTAAGGGATATTGGCTTCTTAATACATCTTTTAGAATTCTAGAATCAGATGTTGTTCCTTCCCACCCAGCCAAAACATAAGTGAATCTCATATTAAAAGAACAAGCTGCCAAAATGTTTTGGGTGGGATAACCTTTCCTACAATGAAATTTAGGGGCATCTTGTATTGGGACTTTTACATGCATATGGGTTCCATCAATTGTTCCAATACAATTCTATGATAAAATAATCATCTTATATTTACATTTATGGTGCTAATTTTTTGGGTCAAGATGAAAGTAAAAGTCACCTTAAAATATGGGAAGAACCTATTACTGTTGAATACTTCTGGAGCAATTTCTTCACCGGTGGGTTGTCTCAAATAATCACATTCTAACTTAATTAAAGCTCCAAAGACATTATGAAAATGGCGACTTATAGTTTCACTAGATCTTCAAAAAATGAAATTATTGGCATGATTTCTCACCCCATGCCCAATCAAATATAAAAATGTAGTAACTTGTTCTTCAATTGTTGCTCGTTGTGTTGGTCGAAGACCACCTTTGCTTTGTAATATAACACATAAGTTTAAAAATGCTTCAGGACCCATTCGTATTATATCACGACATTTTGTTGAACTACTCACAAGATATTTCATTAACTCATCTCATGCTTGTTCTCTCTCTTCCCGTATGACTCTAGGAATTTGATTTCTTCTACGTTGCTTTTGGGTTACATACAACATAGTCGTAAAGCAAAAAAGTTGTATAACCACCATAAGAAATACATGTCGCATTAATTGTAGCTATATTCTTGCTGTCATTGTAATATTCTTTTACAAAAAAGTGTGAACTTCATAAGTAGTATTCTCATTGACAATTAATGAAATACACTAACACAAGAGAGAATTAAGTGGAATATACCTCAATCAGGGTAAATGTGTTGATTCCTAGTGGCTTTTTTGATGGTTTTCTTATTTTATATCCACGAGCTGTAGCTTCCACTAATCTTTTTCCTATAGGTTAATCACAATAGTTTTAAATAACAGCCCACATGCAAGTTAAGTTAATATAATTCTTTTAGTTCACATTCTAAGAATCTTTCACATAGCATATAGGGAAAATCAACAATAAAATATGCAAGAAAAGTATTAGTTCACAAGTAACTTCCCTTATGGAAGCTAAGCCATCCATGAGTCTAAACATTTCTTAAATGGGCTCTATGAATTAGTGGGATTAGGTCACTACAATTTTAGGCCAAACAAATATATACATATATATAAAAGGCGTTAGCATGTCCTAGTAAAAATATGTGCAATTGTCTGTGTCTTATATTTTATTGTTGAAAGATTAATGTAACCCATAAGAAGTTAATCGAAAGTAAGGAAAGTATATTTTCAAGAGAAGAAAAACACATATAATTTTGATATCTCTCTGTTTTTTTGGAGGAGGGAGGGGGTTAATGGAGTTTTTTCCATTTTTTAAGATGAGTTAATCACAGATATTTTCAAGAGAAATAAGTATATTGTTATGAGTTTTTCCTTTTTTTTTGGTTTGAAATGACTGCTTTCAATTTTTTTTTTGTTCTTTTAGTTTCAATTAGTGAAGAAAGTAAGAATGGAAGATGAGACCAAAGAAGCACATATAGTGGTGACACATAGACTTCGTGACATGATAAATATGTAGTGCTCAGGCCTACATATTGTAATCCACCAAATAAGAGATACCCCAACTTGAAAAAATTAGTCCTCTAATTGGTCTTGTAAGAAATATTTATTACGTGTAGAGGGTAGTACTCTATATATTCAATCTAATATTAATTGAATTGCTTGAAAGAAAAGAGATACCCTAACTTGAAAAAATTAAGTCAACTATGATCAGATGATGATAGTAATGACTATTGTCAATCTTCTATTTTTCTAACATGTTGAGAATATTTAGTATTTAATAATTAACACCTAACAAACTTCTAGTATGTAGACCGTAGACTCAATTGTGGCTTTAGACTTTATTTTACATAAAAATTTCTAAACCTCATCTTTAGGACGTTACAAAAGGGGTAAAAATCAGGACAGCTTGATTCATAATCCAATCATAATTTTGCGGAGTAAAATATCTGTATTCTTGTCAGTTCAAGTATCAATAAAATCAGGGTACTACTTAATCCACTAAACAAGAAAGAAAATGTTAACTGCAAATTAATAATTTGTTAGAGTAAAAATAATCCGAGCCGTGCACAAGGACACTGTCCTTGAGAGTTATTCTACCATAAGACGGCATTTCCCAGGATTGAACGGACTCTTCTGCGATAAGTAGGAATTAGAACAGTGAAAACTAAACCCAGAAGAATTCAGACAGGAAGAGAAGAGCTTTGAAGATGTCCACGAGCTCGATGTGCTGAACTTCTGATTAAGCCTATCTATTTATAAGCACCAGAAGTAGCTGAACGTTGGACCTCCCTTAATGACATTAATGAGAATGTTTTGAATGTTGGGTGGTTTCCGACAATCAAATTAAAAAAAAAATATTGGTTAACAAAGGCTAGAAATGGATGACCAACATTCAAAACATTTGCACCATGAACTCATAATCGAAGCCTTAAAAACATGAATTTTTTGGAAGGCTATTTAAATTCCTTTTATTTTCTAAAACATAATTTATGGCAACAGCAAAAAAGTGTCCAACCCCAGGTATATTTTCACGCGTAGGGGGGGAAATCGACGAATTTCAACTGAGTTGGCCCAATTTTTATGCGCGCGAACCCATTCTCCTCTTAGGCCCATTTTGCTAATCTATAATTACATGTTAGTATTTATACTCTTTGGTCTTCATTTGTTTTAGTAATGTGGGATCTCTCTTTCTCTCTTTTCCTTTTAACACACACACATATGTATTCTCCAATAATCCCCTATATGTGTGTCAAAAGATCACTATTATCTGAATGAGTATAAGCATTTCGAATATGGTGTCTTACGGACTATGAACCAAATCTAGACCAATAAAACTTAGTACACAGAGTTGTAGGTGAAGCTTATAGCTTCTATGAACTAACAATTCTTTATTGTATACTAGCGGCCTTAAGAACTAGCTTATACCCCCACAATTTCCACTGTTATCGCAGTTTTGCACTTTAAACTATGGCTTTGCACGTGCCTAGTTTTAATGAATGCTCTAGAGATTTTTTCCATGATCTCATAGGAGTGGCCCCACTCCACATTCATATAGGTGATTTCATCAAGTGTGTATGCAATGAACACACCATCCATAAGGAATATGAAATCATTAAGAGTTTTTACTCAGCCTCACCAATAATGCATCCTAACACTTTTCTCATATCATAGGAAGGGACCAAAAATAATAAAGTGTTAGTAGAACTAACAAATGACTTATTTTTACCCATATGAACCTCCTTCATGGGATCCCCAATCACAGAAGTTGGGTTACCATCATTGTTAATTTTCAAATTGGCTTAAGTCTTATTCCCCTCGATATTTCCAAAATTTGTTTTTCCCTAAAGGTTTGGTTAGGGGGTCTACCAGATTTAATTCTGAATTTACAAAATTGATCGATATAACTCCATTTTTCAACAGCTGTCTTATAATATTATGTCTCAAATAAATGTGCCTACTTTTGCCATTGTAGGTCTTATTTTTAGCAACGGCTATTGCTGATTGACTATCACAACATAATGACATTGATGGTGTTGGTTTTTCACCTAATGGAATATTTACCAAGAAGTTTTTCAACCACCCAGCCTCATTACCAGCCAGTTCTAGAGCAACGAACTCTTAATCCAAGTGGGTCTTGCTACAATATTTTGTTGAGCTGATTTCTAGGTTACACCAAGAGTGAATATATAGCCACTAGTGGATTTGGTCTCTTCTGAATCTGAGATCCAGTTAGCATTACCATATTCTTCTAATACAGCGGGAAAACCACTATAAAATATACCATAGTTTATGGTATCTTTCAAATAACTTATTAATCTGTCCAGAGCTAACCAATGTTCAGTACTTGGACAGTGAGTATATCTACTCAATCTATACACAACATATGTTATATCAGGTCGGGTGTAGTTCATTAAATGCAATAGATTTCCAATAATCTGTGCATATGTAGTTTGAGCTACCGGATCACCTTTATTTTTAACTAATTTGGTGCTAGCATTATAAGGAGTGCTCACAAGTATTTTTTCAAAGAATTCAAATTTTTTAGGGATTTTTTCAACATAATGTTCTTGAGATAGTAAAATGCCATATTCACTCCTTATGATTTTAATACCTAATAACACCTTTGCTTCACCCATATCCTTCATATCAAACTTTGAAGAAAGAAACCTTTTAGTTTTAATCACAACATTCATGCTTGTACAAAAAAAGAGCATATTATCAACATATAAATGGATAATCACACAACCATCATTCACAATTTTTGTGTAAACACATCTTTCTACTTCAACAATAGAAAAACCATCACTTGTTAAGACTTGGTTAAGTTTTTCATGCCATTGTTTAGGTGCTTGTTTCAATCTATACAATGATTTAACAAGTTTACAAACTTTATTTTCTTGTCTAGGAGCAACACACTCTTCAAGTTGTACCATATAAATTTCCTCTTCTAAATCACCATTTAAGAAAACTGTTTTAACATCCATTTGATGAATAAATAATTTATAAACTGAGGCTAGAGCAATCAAAATTCTAATAGAAGAAATTCTTATCACTGGAGAAAAATTATCAAAATAATCAATATTTTATTTTTGAGTAAATCCCTTAACTACTAGCCTCGCTTTATATTTATCAATGGACCCATCAGGATTATATTTCTTTCTAAAGACTCATTTACAACCAATAGGCTTTGCTCCTGGAGGCAAGTCTACTAAAATCCAAGTTTTATTTTGATTAAGAGAATCAATTTCAGTTTTAATAGCTTCTATTCAAAAATGAGCATCAGAAGATGAAATAGCTTCAAAAAATTTTGATGGGTCATTTTGTACCAAATAAGTATAAAGGTTATTTCCAAAAGAAGTTTCTTTCCTTTGTCTTTTATTTCTGCTCAAATTTTTGACAGAATTTTCATTTTGATTTGATGAAGGAAGTAAATTTTCTGCAGTTTGAGAAATATGTTGAATTTTCAATGAAAAAATATGCTTAAAAAATTTTGCATCTTTAGTTTCAATAATAGTGTTCTGATTAAGAACTTCATCACTTTTAAAAACTAGAAATCTATAAGATGCACTATGTTCAACATATCTAATAAACATGCAATCAGAAGTTTTAGAACCAATTTTTCTTTTCTTAGGATCAGGTAATAAAACTTTTGTGAGATACCCTCACACTTTCAAATATTTTAAATTTGGTGTATGTCCTTTCTATAATTGATACGGTGTCTTATTTATTTTTTTATAAGGTATTTTATTTTGTAAGAAACATGTAGATAACAAAGCTTCACCTTAAAAATTATTTGGGGCAGAAGAACTTATAAGTATAGCATTTATCATTTCTCTTAAAGTTCTATTTTTCCTTTCTACTACTTCATTTAACTCAGGTGAATATGGAAGGGTTACTTCATGAATTATTCCTTCATTTTCACAAAAATCATTAAATAAAACAAATTCTCCTCCTCTATCTAACCTAACTCTTTTAATCTTTTTATTTAATTGATTTTCTACCTTAGCTTTGTATAAAAGAAATTTATCAAAAGCTTCATCTTTATTTCTCAATAAATATACTATAATATATCTTGAAAAATCGTCAATAAAAGTTACATAATGCTTTTTGCCACCTCCTGTCATAGTTTGTTTCAAATCAACCAAATCAGTATGTATTAAACTAAGTAATTTAGTTTCTCTTTGTACAAAAAATTAAGATTTTTTAGTTAACTTAACTTTTGCACAAATTTTACATTTATTTAGAAAATTTTTGTTAATTTCAGAAATTAAACCAACCTTTTACATTTTCTTTAAATATGACTCACTAACATGTCCTAATCGAGCATGCCATATATCAAAAAAATTAATCATGAACACAGACAAGTAAGCAGAAGATGATGCATTTTCATTCATATTAGAAATGTTGAGTACAAATAGCCCCTGAGTACAATAACCCTTCCCAACAAACACATTATTCTTTGTCATTACGATCTTATCAAATTCGAATGACACCTTAACCCCAGCTTTGTTCAATAAAGCTATAGAAATTAAATTAGCATTAACATCAGGCACATGAAGAATATCATTGAGTGATAAAGTCTTTCCAAATGTGAGCTTCAGTTCAACCCTTCCTTTTCCCAAAACTTTTTCAGTTCGGAAATCAACAAGATAAATACGATCTTCTCCTTCCTTGATAGGACTATTTACCTAAAATGATGTGTCGTTTGGAGGGCAGCTTAAAATGACATAATGTTTATGTCCTTTTCCACCTCCAAGTGGGTCAACTTGATTCGTTTCTCATATCCACCAGGTCCTTCAAACATGGTTTGGTTTTTCTCCGATATCTCATGATCCAAACCTCCAATTTCAATGTTTCCAACACCGTTAGTATTGTGGAGAAGTTCTCTATACATTTATGACTCTCACTTGCCCAAAAAGCTATGATTTCTTGGAGTCCAATTTTGAGTTTTTCAATGGGTCTGAGTGTTTAGGGTAGTTTTATGTTATATTTTCTTGTGTTTTATCATCAAAACCTTTAGAGTAGATCGAATAATGTATCCATGGCTTTCTTTTGATTTAAAATCTATGTTTTCCCATGGTCCAATTATGAGTTCCTCATAAGTATAGGTTTGAGTCTTTTTCTTCCAGCTTAGTGTTGTATTTCATTTTTCTTTATCACATATTTGTCCAGAGAACTATTTTCTACCAATATATACCCTTTGATGGTTCTATGAATCTTTTTATTTATGGGATGAAAGAAAAACGAAGAAGAATCCAGAAAAAATGTTGTTATTCACAAATGAAATTGCTATGTGTGTTTCTCAATTTTCACACATAAACATATACTCAATGTTCTACAACAAAGACTATAGTAAAAATTCACATAATAGTCAATATTCCAGATTAAATACAAAAAAATTTATATACCCAATGAAATGACAATTAAGTTTGTATATAAAATATTTACATGATTACAAAGAACGCAAATTACTTATTCAAAGTCTCAGGAAAAAAATAACATAATGATTGTATACATACCACAAGATTAAAAATAAGAGCATGTTAAATCAACACAACACGGTACCTAAGAACCTACGGCTCTAATATGAATGAAAGAAAAATAGTGAGCATGTAGTAAGCGTATCTGTTGATGATATCAATAGAAGAATTTCTCACACAGCTATTTGGGTTATCAAGAATTTGGAATTCTAAATTACTTTGTACAATAAAAAAGACAGAAAGAACAGAAATTAAAGAGGTGATTTAAGGTCTACAATTTTTTTAGGTAATCTACTAAAATTTTCTCTGATTCACACATTATGTACATAACTTTCCTCAACATCTGCCTTTGTGTAGACTACTTTTGTTTTAAAAAATAACTATATACAGGAAATCATCGAACAATAAAAGAAACGGGAAGGAAAGGTAAGAACGAAGAAGTAGATAGAGGAATTACAAAAAATATGATGTGATATAATGATTTCAAATATATGTTTTAGCTTAGGTTCGAGAACCCACAACCACTTATTCTCTTATTGTCGTTGTATTCAAACTTTTGCCAATTAAACTAGAATGGATTTGCAGTCTTTATATGATATATTAAATACCTAATATTTATCTACACACTAATACAAAGGTGAATCAAGATTCCTTAAATTTAGGTAGAATTTAGTGTAGAACATGGTGATTATATATATACCTTAAAATTAAATAAAATAACATGTTAAATCAACACAGCTAGGTGTTCAAGATCTTATGACTCTGATACCAATGAAAGAAGAACAATAATTATATAGTAAACGTATCTATTGATGATATCAAAAGAAGATTTTCTCAAGCAAAGATTTATGTTATGATATTTCAAAAGTATATGGGGTAAAGTCATCAATCAGTTACACTAACACAACTTCCGTTGCTTTATCCCTAAGGACAATCTTCAAGTGTGTGAAATATATTCCCTCAAACAGGCGAGATTTACCAATGGGTAAGCCAAATTGCTCTATCAAGGAGAACAAAAGTGAAACATACTAATCAGTATCTCCAATAGGTTTGACTAAGGTCTAATTAAAAACTTTATGGCATTGCTATCAAAAATGAAACAAATGTAAATTTAATACATTTATGAATACATGTACGTCAGAGATTTTTTGCCTGTATGCTGTAATGTCTGTATTTATCATAGACTTGCTCCCCATGAGGTAACTGGTATTGCTTGCTCCCCATAAGGTTACTGGGGATTGCTAGATCCCCATGAGGTAACTGGGGATTGCTGGCTCTTCCATAAAATGTGTTTTCAACAAAAGTCATTTTTCCAAAAACTCTCATTTCAAACAAATTAAAGGAAATAAATTGAATTATATGGCACAAGAAATAGGTACAAAACTCTGTAATCTTGGTCGACCCTAGCTTCCCTACACAGGAAATCATTGAACAAAGAAAGAAACAAAAAGGAAAGATAAGAATGCAGAAGTAGATAGAGGAAGTGGAAAAAATTTGATGTGATATAATAATTTCAAATATATGCATTGGCTTAGGCTCGAGAACTCATGACCATTTATTCTCTATCGTCATTGTATTCATAATTTTGCCAGTTAAACTAGAATGGATTTGCACTCTTTATATGATATATTAAATACGTATTATTTATCTACACACAAATACAAATGTGAATCAAGATTCCTCAAATTCTGGTAGAATTTATCGTAGAACTTGGTGATTATATATATACCTTAGAATTAAATTAAATAGCATGTTAAATCAACACAGCTAGGTGTTTAAGATCTTATGTCTCTGATACCAATAAAAGAAAAATAGTAATTATGTAGTCAATGTATCTATTGATGATATCGAAAGATGAATTTCTCAAGCAACGATTTATGTTATGATATTTCAAAAGTATATGGGGTAAAGTCTTCAATCAGTTACACTAACACATCTACCGTTGCTTTGTCCCTAAGGACAATCTTTGAGAGTGTGAAATCTATTCTCTCAAACAGGCGAGATTCACTAATGGGTAAGTCGAATTGCTCCATCAAAGAGAACAAAGGTGAAACATAATAATCAGTATCTCCAATAGATTTGACCGAGGTCCAATTAAAAACTTTATGGCGTTGCTATCAAAAATGAAACAAATGTAAATTCAATACATTTATGAATACCTGTACGTCAGAGATTTTTTGCCTGCATGTTGTAATGTCTGTATTAATCGCAGACTTGCTCCCCATGAGGTAACTGTATTGCTTGCTCCTAATCTTAATACTAGTGCCTTCTCCTATTTAATTAATAAATATGGAGATAATTATTGAGAGAATCATAGGATAATGGCCAGTGGTTATAGGATAGTTGGAGAAAAATTAGGATAACAAATAAAGAAATTAAAGATATTATCTCTAAGACTAATTCAATTTATGAAATAAAATAGAGAAATTAAAGATTTCATTACGGATCGGGAGGATTGCTTTGCTTATCATATGGTGTGTTTTTGTAATTAATTGGCAAGCATACATAATGACTTTAAATAGAAGTTAAAATAAATAAAAAAACTGCATGCTTAGAAGAATTGGGATGAAACATCACAATACAAAAGAAAAGAATGAGTGCAAGATTGGAACATGACATGTATATATGACAATGCTGGTACATGAGAACATGACATGTATATTAATATTGTTCTATATATATATATCTGTGTTTTAAATTCAGATTGGTAGATAATATTCTGAAGTGGGATTAGTTATGTTTGAGCAGTTTTCAGAGTGATAGGGAGAGTCATGCTACTTTTTTGCGGAGCACTCACTGTCTAACATTGAACTTTTTTGGTGGTTGAAGACTATAGTTAGTTTTATATTTGCGGTTGTGGATATATGTCTTTGTGGATCTTGATAGAGACAACTTTTCATGTTGTGACGTGAAAGGAAAAAATGTCCCAAGAAGATGTTTGGAGTAAGATATAATGGACATGAATTTGCAGAACATGTCAAATTTAATGTAGTTGCCTTGTGAATTGCAACAACTGACGTGATCCAATTGAAAAATATGTGAAAGAGTTAACGAGAAATGTGTCTTGGAATGTTGATATGATACTTCTTTTATTGTTAATGCATTTACTGATTGCAACATATACTCAATCGATCATAAGAAATAAGAATTTCTCCCTTCTCATCAGTTTACCTTTTGTTGATGCAGGATAACATGAGAAATAAGCTGATAGGTGTGGGCATCTTACTGAATGCCGTAAGTTTTGTCTGTACTATGATTTCGGTGGTTTCAGGAATGAATTTTGACATTCCGGTGTTCAGCAAAGCAAAAGTATTCTATTCGGTATTAGCAGTTGTTTTTTTTCTTGGAGTGGTCATTTTTTGGTTTTTGAGATATAGAAGGCATGTGCAAATATGATATTTTAGTTCCTAGTAAAAGGAGACTTACTAGTAGAATTGTTTCACTTGAGAGCATATATAGAGGCATGGTATGTAAATTTTAGATTTTTCAAAGTGTACTGACTGTCTCGACTATGATAGAATTGTTGCAATTGAGAGTGTATCTAGAGGTATGACATGTAAATTCTAGATTCTTCATTCAAATGTATTGACTTTCTAGACCCTGTAGAATTGTTTCAATTGAGAGCATATAAAGAGGTAGGGCATGAAAATTTTTTATTTTTCATTCAAGTGTATGAACTGTTTAGCATAATGAATGCCTTATGTTGATTAACACTGGATATCTTTTGTCAATGTAAATTACACTTGGTTTGCTCTAATCACACTTGATAATTCACCCAAATTTTAAGAAAACTAGAATTTACTCACGCGGGAGATATTTATTTAGGAAAAATTGTTATAATTTGATTATTTTATAAGAAAACTTGATTCTAATGTTGAATATAATTGTTCAATACAATTATCATAAAATTCATTAATCAATGGTAAATGGAGTGAGAAGCAGAAGAAGGAAAGGAATAGAAATCCTAGTTGGTTAAAAATATTAATTACAATGATATTTTTGAAATAGGGACTCTAATTAATTTATTTGAATTAAATATTTATCAACCTGTTTTGAAATTATATAAATAACTTTTAGTTAATTGACTATCAAAGCTTTTGTACGATTTGATTTGATGATATAACGCATTTATAGATGCTATTAATAAATATATATATATGTGTGTGTGTGTGTGGATTGAAAAAATATGCTCCTTTTGGGTTTTATAGATGTGAAAAAGTAGGCAGTTATCCAAACAAACGCCCATAAAAGTGAGGTAGGTTAAAATAGTAGGTTGTTATTTTAAAAATTGCCTACAAAAGATATTATATAAATTAAAAATAAAAAATTAAATTAATTTGTTGAAACATTTACTAGGCGGTCTTCAAAGATAATCGCTTACTAAAATTAGTTAGGTGGGCGGTTCTAGGAGAAACCGCCTACTATCACCCATATTATATAAATTAAAAACAAAAAATAAATTAATTTGGGGAAAACTTTAATAGGTGGTCTTTTGAGAGAACCGCTTAGTAAAATTGCTTCAGTGGGCGGTTCTGGGATAAACCACCTACTATAGTTGATATTCAATTAATTAAAAATAAAAAATTAAATTAATAAAAGAAGGAAACGTGGGGATGTGTTCCATCCCTCACCTTTTTCCTCCTCATGGGGTCACTGCACGGCAACTCGCGAACGGAGAAGCGAAGAGAAATCTAGAAACATAGAGAGTCAAGAAGACGAGATTGAGAGATAGAAAGAAGCCGAGGTATTGTCAAGAAGGGAATATGATGGAAAGGTAATTTAATATTCCTCCAACTTTTTTCCTTTTAATCAAATATGATTACGTCAGACCCTATTGGCATGTGCTTCCGTCATTCCCCTCACACAATGCAATCGATCATGTCCAGAGAGGGACATTTGTGCTACAAAATGCTAAGAAACTGCAGAAGAACTCTCGAAAATGGATGTGCATTGCCATTATTATACTCTTATTAATAGTAGCTATAATAGTTGTTGGTCTTACCCAACCTTGGAAGGGTAACAAGGGTGCTTGAGTATGATACTCTGCCGCTTGTCCATATATATAGTAATTTACTTGGCTGAGATAAGATTTGCAAATTTTCACGCATAAGTCAGCAGCAAATCTCTTGTTTTCATGTTCATTTGGTTTGACACTTGGTTTGTTAGTGCTGTTGTGATTGACTTTACCTCTGACTAGTTATGTATATTGATGGAGACCATCAAGGAAGTAAAACCTAACTTTATACTTGGAGAAGTAATGTTCCAAAAGACCCTTTGAAACACATTGGTGGACCAATTACAAAAGCAAGGACCAAAGCTATGAAGGAAGTATTGCATAAGCTTATCCAAGACTTGCAAGATAAAGAAGATTTCTACCTTGATGAGATAAATGCATCTTCCAAGTCCAATAATCTCTCAATAATGGCGTCTTCGTATGGAGTAAGAAGCATGGTAATTTGTTTACAAGTTCAAGTCCAAGAGAACCAAGCTTCAAATGACCTCACAATTGAAGAACTCATTTGAAGATCCATAACACTACTCTTAAGCCTAAATCTTTAATGTTTAATTCTTAATGGCTTCAAGTTATTTTGTCCTAATTATTTATTTGAGTCTTTGTTGGGTTCCTAATTGTATTTCTAAAGGCCCAAATTAGTATTTTAAGTGTGTTAGGTCCATTATGACTACTTGGCTCTCAAGTAGATCATAAATTAGGTATGTTTTTGAGTCAAAAACGTCACTTTCTTTGTGGCTCTCAAAAAGTGACATTTTTAAAGTAATTTTCATATTTATTTAGTGTTATCTAGTGTCTTCAAGAATGTTTTTTACTTGGTTAGCAAGTTGGAATATTCTAGAGTGATTTAGTTTCCAAATAAGTGAGATTCTTACAATCTCACAAGATTTAGTCTTAGAATTTAAGTAATTTCCTATTATTTAGAATTCCTTAGCTTTAGGAATAATTAGTTGTCTATTTTATGAGATCCTCTAATCATTCTAGAGGATTCTAGAGGTCATTATAATTATATGTAGTTAGACCTACCTTTTTTTAACAAGTTGAATAAGAATTATTTTCCTTCAATTCTCTTATGTAAGGATTATCTGAATTTATGTTCTCTTGAGAACTTGTGACCTACCAACCGGAGTGATCGACCGAGTGGGCATCATCGTTAGAGCTTAGGAACGAGTTTCCTTGGTTCTAACACGTGATCATCAACTTGTTCTTGTTCGTGAGATTGTTTCCACTGTATTTTCTAGTTTGCTTAGTCATCTACCAAGAGGGCCATATCAGTTGGTATCAGAGCTCAGGTTCGAGTCAAGGGTATTGTGTTCTTTGTGTCTCCTTTTCCTTCTTTCACGTCTTCTTCTTGTGTCCTTATATTCTTCATTTTTCCTTGTGTCTTCTTAGGTTTAGATTTGTTTTTCGTTCTTTTCCTTTATGGCGTCTTGTTTGTGAGTGTTTGTGTTGCAAGTTTTCATTCTCATCATCTTCTCCTTTTCCTCCACCTGTGGCTTTCTTAGTGTTATTGCTATTTGCGTTTTGTATTGCTTGAGTCATACCATTCAATAAAATCTAATCGGTTGGTTTGCCTGCAACCTTCTTTATAGCACTCAGACATGACTATTGCTGAGCTTATTAAAGATAGTACATGGGATATAATAGCTTTGGAGGGATTGAGAATGAGGGAGGACATAGAGAATATTAGACGTATCCCATTGCCAACAGCTCCTTGTCCAGACCGGTTAATTGGATGGTTGCAAAAGATGGTAATTATTCAATGAAATTGGGATATTGAAAGTTGATGCACAAGAAGACTAGAATGGAATTCAACGATCCTTGTAGCTCAAAGCAAGTACCTTTTTGGATATGGAAACAGGTTTGGCAACTACAAGCACCCCCAAAAGTGCTACAGTTTCTTTGGTGAGTGTTGCATGGAGTAATAGCCACAAAAGAGACGTTATATAAACGGATTTGTAAGACTGACATGATTTGCTATAAATGAGAGAGAGTGTGTGAAACAGTTGAATAGTTGCTATTGTTGTGTCCATGGACTGCTGCCTCTTGGTTTGGCTGTTCATTAGCAATTACCCTTTCTTCTAACAACATAACTAGTTTTAGTGCTTGGCTTCTTGCTTTTTTCACAGGTTTGCATCAGTTGAAGGAGGATAGAAAGGCATTATTGGCGTGTTTGTGTTGGAATATATGGAAGGCAAGGTGTAACGGTGTTCAAGTCATGTGCGGTGAACCCAATTAGTGTTGTTGAGGAGGCACGTGTTGATCTTCAACAATATTCATTAGCTAATAGTACAAGACTTGTTGCACCTAATGACACTGACATTACGTCTAATATGCATCAATGGAAGCCACCTACATCAAGACACTTAAAAATTAATTGTGATGGATCATTCTTAAATGCAAATATGCTTGGCGACATTGGAGGCATATGCCGGGACCATATGGGATAATACCTGGATGGATGGGCTCAAAGGGTATGTGTTGTATCTGGTTTCCACGTTGAGGTATTAACATTGATGAAGGTAGTAGAGATAGCATCTAATTACTCAAATGCCATTATTGAGGTGGACTGTGCTCAATTATTTCATTTAGTGGCTAGAAAAATTGTTGTGGGGGTGTGATTGGAGATTACAGTGGCTATTGGAGGACATCTTTGAGTCTTTGGGAAAGTCTAATGTTTCACTCTCGTTGGTACAGGGGGAGGGAAATCGTCCTACTGATTTCTTAGCGGGTTCAACTTCAAAAGGAGTGTGCCCAGATGGGTGGGTGAGTTCACATCACTTCCTTTACTTTCTTTACTTAATAATGACTCTAGGGACTTGAGGATTACTCCTTCAAACTCATGATTGGGAAGGCATTGGATAGGCTTACACACAGTGTACTGGAGTTTACCTTTCAGTTTGTCTATTTTGTCTTTGTTTTAGTGTTATGTTTTTTGTTCCACTTTTGTTAATGGGCTGGTTTGTGCTCACACTATTTGGTGAGGTTTTTAGTAATATGAAATTATATGCTTAGGAAAAAAAAAAGGTTAACATAATGTAACAACCCAACCAAATAAATAAATAAATAACCACATCCATAATGATCTTGAGTTAGAAAATTTCTACAATAAAATAATAAATAAAGAAAATTTGTAAATGAGTTAGTAATTTCAAGAAAAAATAATAAATAATATACACATTTAGTGGATATAAAAGCTAATTATTAGATTTATTTCACCTGTATATTTAAGTCTAGTAAATATATATCAAACAAGGAATTAAAAATTAATTGTAAATGTATTTTGTGTTTTCCAATTGACCTAGAGTATACTCTCTTTTGTCCTTTTTATAAGGAACTTTCTAGAAGGTTTTTTTTTTATTAGGACCTTGTAATATTTAGTAAAATTCTTCCTATTTTATCCCTCATCATTTATTTTTTCTCATAAATTGTTATTTGACTTTTTTTATGAAAGAGATATTTTCAATTGGTAATATTTTTAGCCTTTTTTCAATTAGTCTCACACTTTTCAACTTAATAATGATTGAAAATCTTATTTAATGTAGATTATATTATTATAATAAATAGGGGCAAAAAAGAAATGCTTGATTTTTTTTTTTGAAGCATTTTAAGAAAATTACTAACTTTGTTAATCTATATGAAATAGCTTGAATTCTTTTTTATCCTACCAGGTAATTTCTTCCTAGTATCTCGAAATTATCTTTGCTCTTAATATTTATGAAATCACCAAAATAACCTTCCTCCGTCTCTTGTGAAACTTGGGGTTTTCAGTCTGTTTCTTACCAAATATCTTTTCCTACTTTTTAATCAATAGGAACAAAGGGAAATGATTCATTTTCTCTAGCAGCCAGAAAATTCGGCATCTCTAACCACCGATTTCCTCTTCCTTCTCTATTCTTCTTCGGGTGCACGGCAGGAACGTCTTTTCTTTTTTCCCTTGCTGTGTGTCATGCTTCCTCTTCCTTTTTACTGTGCCGTTCATTATTTGAGGTAATTTGTTGTTGCTCTTCCCTCTTGTTGCTCCCTGCTGTGTTATCTTGTCTCTCCATTTTTCCTTTTTACTGCGCCATTCTTCTTCCATTTTTTGCTAATGTCCACTGAGTGTAGTGTGTGTCTATGACTGATTTCTTCTATCCCTAAAACTGGTACTCTTGTGGCATGAAAAATAGGGAAATGATGAGAAAGATGAACCTAGTTGAAATTAGAGCAAGTAAGCTTAATTTTGTAATAGGCATTTCAACAATAGATATTGTAGTTTCGTTTTCATGTAGGATTGAAGGGGGAAAAATGATGTTTATCTTCTTTTATGCTTATGAATGTTGAAAATTTGGAGACTTTAATTTGATCAAGAGAAATTGATGTATAATAAGGTGTTTTGAAACTTAGATTGTGGTAGGGTAATTGTTTGTTTGGAAATTTAAGATTTTAATAGCTTGCTCTATAAATTAGAAAATTGGATGCATAACATGTTTGTCAAAATGCTTGAGAAAGAGTTTGTCACAACAATATGTCATCAGGAAAAAGGCAATGTGTTAATTCCGGATATCCTTTAGCCATTTTAATCCCTTCAAATCCCCTCGACCCACATACCATGAGATCATATTTGATAGAACATCTGAGATCATAAGAAATAAAAAAGGAGATAATGGGTCCCCTTGATGAACCCCTCTTTCTGGCTAAACCACCCCAATAGACTTTCTAGATAGTAGAACATTGAATTTTACAAACGCAACACAATTCATAATCCATCTCACCCATTGGTTTGCATTTCATGACCTTCCAAAAAATCCCACTCCATTCTATCATATGCCCTATTCATATCCATTTTCACTGCCACATAACAATTGCCACCCTCTCTCTTACATTTTTGAAAGTGGAATACTTCATGCACAATAATAATGTTATCATGTATATGTCTACCAGGAACAAATGCATGTTGTTGCTTTGAGATACAATCATCTAGAATTGTTTTCAATCTATTAGTTAATATTTTTGAAATAATTTTATAAACAAAATTGCATAGACTAATAGGTTGAAACTGTCCAATTGCTTTTGGTCTATCAACCTTTGGAATAAGAATAAGATTGGTTTCATTCAACTTTTCTACCAGGAACAAATGCATGTTGTTGCTTTGAGATACAATCATCTAGAATTGTTTTCAATCTATTAGTTAATATTTTTGAAATAATTTTATAAACAAAATTACATAGACTAATAGGTTGAAACTGTCCAATTGCTTTTGGTCTATCAACCTTTGGAATAAGAATAAGATTGGTTTCATTCAACTTTTCTAGTGAAGCATTGTCATCGAAAAAGCCAAACATCACATCAAGAACGGATTGCTTTACCTCATCCCATGCCGCTTGATAAAAATGTCCTAAAAACCCATTAGGTCTTGGGGCCTTCATGGCACCTAGGGTTGGGAATAGGTCGAGCCCCTATTAGGGGCCCACGGTCTAGCCTACAGTAGGCCTAGCCTAACTATCTAAATAGGCCAGGTTTAGGCTAACATCCATGACTATTTAGTTAAATAGGCTTGGCCTGATTAAGACAAGGCTGGCCTGAAACCTATCAGGCCAGGCTTATTTACATTATTTTTTTAAATAATATATTTTATATAGAATATAATATAATATAATATAATTTAATTTAATTTAAATTTATTTATATAATATAATAGTTTTTTTTTTAGTATGCCTCCTGCAGCCTTGCTCTCTCCTTTACTTTCTCAAGTTTCAATTTCATTCTCCATTACTCATCGACCATCGCTCTCAAGTCTCAACCATGACCTGAGCTGAACTAAGCTTCCTCCATCGGTGCACGTTTCCTCTATCAGTTTTAGTACCCAAGCAAGTGCTGTAAGCTCGTAACCTAGTGCAAGCTTTCCAACATCGCCTCCTTCCTCCATTAGTACCCAAGCCAGTACCGTAACCTAGTGTAAGCATCCCATCAGCGACGCAACACCATTCCTCTCAAGCCGTCCCCATCAATCTCTCTCTCATCTTCGATTAGTAGTGGTGCAGCTTCTTTAACCTTCGATCTCTCTCTCATCTTTGATTAGCAGTGGCGCATCTTCTTCAACCTTTGATCTCTCTCTCATCTCTCCACTTCCAAAGCTCCACCACTGGACATTGGAGACCTGACTCAGTTCGAGCTTCTGAAGTTATGCCTCTGGACCTTATTGTCTCTCTCGTGCGTTTGAAGCATCTAGTAAGTTACTCTCTCTTCTCACCTTACTCGATCTATCTCGTTACTCTGCATCCAAAATGAAACCAATTTTTATTTAGTATTGTTTATGAGGGTTTTTCACTTTGGACAAATGATCATTTGGTTGGTATATAATCTGCGAAGGTTCACGATTTTAATTGGACAAATCTGTGAAGTTCTAGCTGCTCTTTTGATTTTGTTAATTCTGCCACTTGAAGTAACATAAACTAGCTTGACATTTTATAATAAAATAATTCTGAAAGTGAAAATTTATTTTGCTACTTTACAAAGCCATGATGTTGATTAGTAAATATTGAATGGAAAATAACATACTTGGCGAGTGAAGAAGTCATATGAATTCCAATATTACATGTATAATTCTTTTTGCAACACGAAGGGCTGGATCATGGGAGTGGAAAAGTATTGTAGGAAAACCAAGTGGCATGGGGTGAAATGGGGCTAGGCCAAGCCAGCCTTTAGCTTAAGCAAGGCAGGCTATAACAAAGTTGGCCTAAGCGTAGCCTACTAACCACTTGCAAAACTTATGTAAATAAGCATATGTCTTGCCAATTGTCATATCTTGCATGTTATTTATATATATGTTATAAAGCAGGCATGTTATTCTTTATTTATATATATATATACATATATTATATGTCTTTAATTTATTAATTAAGCATATATGTTATATGTGTAGGCCAAGTCTATTTGATGGCAAGTAATAACAACACAATTGAATCCTTAACTCAAGAGCAAACCAATGACAATGAGCAAGTTCCAAGTAGTTCAAGTCAGCAGCATGATACTACTACTCTTACAACCACTGAACATAAAGATACCAGCGATGATGAAGATTCTGTTATCACAAAGAAAAGGCAAAAAACTTCAAAGGTATGGAAAGATTTTGAGGAAATTGAACTTTCTAATGGTCTCAAGAAAGCTGTGTACTTATATTGCATAGAGAAATTAGCTACTGGTGGGAAGGGAGCTAGTACTAGCCATCTTAGGAGGCATTTACAAAGTTGCATACAGAGGATGTTACATGTATCTCAACAAAAAAAGCAAGCCACCATCCTATTTCGTTCCTCTATTGATTCAGCTAGTAATCCTTTCATTGTTCCTGGCTTGAAGTATTCAAATGAAAGGATGAGAGAAATCATTGCTTCTGCCATCATGGTGCATGAATGTCCTTGTAGTATTATAGAAGATCAAGTTTGGATATGGGCCTTCGAATATGCAAATCCAGAGTTTAGAAAAGTTACCCGCAAAATTGCAAGAGGTGATTGTTTAGTATTATATGAGGTTGAGAAGAAAATCTTGAAAAATACATTAAAGAGTGTGAGCAAGGTTAATATTACAACAGATATATGGAGGTCAAGTCACCAGGTAGTTGAATACATGGTTATCACTAGCCATTTTGTTTATGCAAATCGGAGTCTTCAAAAGAGAGTTCTCAATTTTGTCAAAGTGCCTGCACCAAGGTGAGGAGTGGACGTAGCTAATGCAATTTTCAAATGTTTGAAAGGATGGGGCATTCAAAACAAAGTTTTCTCAGTTTCTGTGGATAATGCTTCTTATAATGACTCGTGCTTAAGGAATTTGAAGGAGAACTTGTCATTGAGCAATAAGTTGGTGCTTGGTGGACAACTATTTCATGTTAGATGCTGTGCACATATACTAAATTTGTTAGTGCAAGATGACATTAGCAAGATTAAGGATATCATTCACAATGTTCGTGAAAGTGTGAAGTATATAAATGCCTCCGATTCACGGTTGAAATATTTTTGTGAAGTTGCTGAAGTTCATAGGGTGAAACAAATACTTGATGATGCAGCTGAGGATGATGATTTGTTCATGAGGGAAATGACAATGCCTATGAAAGAAAAATTTGACAAATATTAGGGGGAATACAATTTGTTGATGGCTATTGTGAGTGTTTTAGATCTAAGGACTAAATTAGATGTTGTTGAAATAAGCTTCCCATTGATATACAAACTATAAAGTAAGGCCAAGCGCAATGTGGATAAGGTAAAATATGCATTATAAGATTTATATCTCGAGTATATGGACTTGTCTAAAGAAGACTCATCCTCTGTTGTTAAAGTAAATGCTGAAGGCACCATCTCTTCAGAAGTTCTTGCACAACAAAAAGATAATAAAGAAATGCAGCGAATGTTAACAATGGTGCGTCAAAGACATTCAGTACCTCATACCAAATCAGAGTTAGAAATTTATTTAAAGGAAGATCCTTATATCCCTTCTCCAAATTCCGCTTCATCTTTCTGTGCCTTAGAGTGGTGGAAGAACAATAGTTCGAAGTTTGAAGTTTTATCAAAGATCGCAGCTGATATACTAGTTGTTCCTATCTCAACTGTGGCATCAGAATCTACATTTAGTGCTGGAGGAAGGGTGATTGATGAATATTATACTAAATTGAATGAAGAATCTACAGAACTTCTCATTTATGGAGGGGATTGGCTTCGTAATAAATATAATCTCAAGAAAAAACCAAAGGTAAGAACCTTCAATGCAATCTATTTTTTTTTTCCATAGGTCTAGTTATATATATGTATTTGGCTAGTTATATTGTGTAACATGTCAATTTTTTTCCTCATTATGTGAGACATCGGAACAAGAAGAGATTATATTGAAGACTTGATTATTATTAGCGTTGTGACGGCCTCTTTTCATATTACCTTGTAGGTTCATTGGTCTAGCTTGATTAGATTTGAATTGTTGTTGTGCTTGTGTTGTTCCTATCTCAGTTGTTGTTGTATTTGTGTTGTTTACATTATCATGAACTTGAAATTGTGTTGTGATGTTATTTTTATTAATATTAACTCATAATTGTATTGTAGTGTTGATTATATTTTTATGATCTTATAATTGTGTTGTGGTTTTCCATATGAACTTGAAAACATGATAAAGAGGAAACCATTGTAGAATCTGCTGGCTTTCCTTGTATTTGTTTTTTTCCTCATTATTGTTAGCCACTGGCCCATTGTGAATAAGATGTTGCTAATGTTAGGAATTGAGAAAATTCACTTGCAGATTATGTTAGGTACAATTTCAAAACTAATAGCTTTTTTTATTTGCAATTTTTCTTTTGTTAATTTAGGTAAACTTTTGCATTTATTAATTAATTTTTTTTTTCACATATGCTAATCATTCCTTGTGGAGTATGAGGGTAGAGGCAGCATGCAAGTACTACTTTGTCATGATGAATTTCATCCAACATGTATAGGCAAGTGGCTAAGGGAGATTCATAGTCACAAGTATGAGAAATTTGGTTAACGAATGCCAAATACTTTGGAATTTATCTAGTTGGTTGCATAGGAGGGTAATGACTAATGAACATGGATAAATAAGTTCTGTATACTCTATATAAGCCATTTTGATATTGAAATGTAATGTTGGTAGATAGTAGAAACTGAAACAAGTTGAATAGATTAAATTTAGTTACAACTTGAGTATGGATTATGCTGTAAAATTAAAACTTTTTAACTTATTTCAGATTATTATATAGGCTTTAAATAGGCTAGAGGCCAATTTAAAACCTATATAGGTTAAGACTTTCAAGCCTATTTGAAGGCCTATTAGTTTAGTAGACCTTCAAATAGGCTTCAAGGTAAGCCAGACCTTTGATAGACTCAGGCCTGTGCCTAAAAAAAAGCCTTAAGTAGGCTAATAGGCCAGACTCAAGCCTAAGGCCTACATTACAAGCCTGGCCTATTCCCACCTTTGGTACCTAGTCCAAAAATAGCTTCATGTATCTCCTCATAGGTAACCTATCTACATAATTTATGATTTTGTTGTTCTATCACTTTTCGGGTCACAAAGTTCAGGACTACTTCCAGGTTTCTAGGCGTACTTTGTTTGAATAGGCCAGAACATTAATTGAGCACTAACTAATTGATTGCATCTTCATTACCCACCCATCTATCTCCATCATCCTTCAACTTCAAAATTAGATTACGCCTCAGTCTTTGCATGGTGCACGCATGAAAGAACCGAGTATTCCTATCCCCAGCAATAAGCCAGTTGACCCTCGATCATTGCCACCAATACATTTCTTCCCTATGCCAAGCACTTTCTATCTCTGCCACAATTTGAGCCTCTCGTTATATAGTTGTTTCAGTATATCTACTAGTTCTATTTTTTGTCAATTTCAACATCAATTTTTCTACCTGTTTTTTGCTATTTGGGAAGGCTTCCCTACTCCATATTTCGAGGTCTCCCTTGCACTTCATCACTTTTAACGGGAATCGTTCAACCTGATCCCTTTTTTTAGGACTCCATTCCACCCAGCATCTTTCAACAATCTATTGAATTCTAGATGGGATGCCCATATCACTTTATACTTGAAAGGCTTAGGAGATTTATTGTCCCTATAGCATAAGCTTAATAGTAACAAATGGTGATCCGATGCCATTGATTCCAAATGAAACACTAGTGCCTTTGGGAATTGTTCCCTAAACTCCACATTACCCGTCGCACAATCAATCACCTCCTTCGCATGGGCATCACCTATTTGCGATTATTCCATGTAAAACAAGATCCCTTCAACTCAATATCTAACAGATTACAATCACTAACAAACTTTGGAAGTTGATAACTTTCCATATTGATCATGGCTTCCCTCAATTTTTCATTTTGTGAAACCATATCATTAAAGTCCCCTATACATAGCTAGGCTCCCTGTATTCCTAATGCCTATCTTTTGACAATTTCCCAAACCCGTAGCCTTTCCCTTTCCACTGGAGGCCCATAAATGAAAGAAACGAAGGTAGGAACTTAATGTACAGCTGAACTTACCCGAATATGGATCAAATTCTTACTACTAGATAACACATCCACAACAACATCATTACACCACCATAAGGCTAGTCCTCCAGATAAGCCTTCCGATGCCACATACCATCCCTCATGAAAAGAACATCTCATTCTAATTCTTTCTAATTTCGTTGTCCTCTGCTTTGTTTCCATGAAAATAAAAAAATGGAGGGCTTAAATTTCCCCACCACCTCCCTGAGATTACGAACTACTACAAGAGCCCCAATCCTTAGCAGTTCCAAGATAGGATATTTATGGCTCATCGGTGGTTAGCCTCAAACAGCTACCGATGAAAATGTATTCTCTGCTTTTATGTTCTTAAAACAATTTTATATAATTGTTTTTCAGAATAAGTTTTGAAAACAAGAAAAAAAAAATCTATTTGAATAATTATTACCAAAATCATAATTTGTAAGTATTGAATTGGTTATTCAAAATTTATAACTTTGTCATTAATAAAGTGGATATTTTCCACTTTTTCTTATATTTTTCAGAATAAAAATGCATAACACCTTAAAAATGTTTTGAATTTTTTGTTCTTTTATTTTTCTATTTTTCATAACATTTTATAAAAAAAATTTATTAAATAAGTTTTTTTCTGTTTTCAAAAATAAAAAACTATTTTAAAAACATAAATCAAATAGGTTTTAAGAACTCTGTAACTCTCGCAAAAAAAATCTATAAATGTGCGTATAAAACTAATATTCAGAGGTGGTATATATAACATTCTGGTGCCTCTCCTATTTAATTAATAAATATAGATATAATTATTGAGAGAATCACGGGATAATGGCCGGTGTTTATAGGATAGTTGGCGAAAAATTAGGTTAACAAATAAAGAAATTAAAGATATTATCTCTAAGATCAATTCAATTTATAAAATAAAATGGAGAAATGAAATAATTTTAATTTCATAAATTAAAATCAATTCAAATTAATAAATAAATAGACTTGGCCATTCGAAATATTTTATATTTTCACAACAGATATTTTCCAGAGGAAGAAACGGATGCGAGGAGGAATTGGCAAGACCCAAATAACTTGCCATGGAAATTCCCGATTTCCGGTTGTCGAAGAAGTTGATGTTTGGCGCAAAAACCGGTAGCCATCTCGCACACGGTAGATGCTAATAGAGTTCATGGTCCAAGCAAGATTGTCTTGCTGATGAAGTATGGAAAAGCTGCGTCATGTGATCTTTGCAACATCATCTGGGGTATATGATCGGCGTAGCAGAGTTGTGTTCCATTATTTATACGAGAGAAGTATAAGTCACCACCTTGCTAATATGAGGAGTGGAACACAACTGCTGGGGCCAAAGCCTGTTAGGAAATACAATAGATTGGCCGTCTCCAATGTTCCAATCCAAATGCTTCGTGATAAGAGAACTATGACAAGCGATGGTTTTCCAAAGGGACAGCAATCGATGATGATGACTTAGAAGAGATGATACATGTTTGCCAACCTGAGAAATAGATCGATTCGAATAATTTGGCTAGGAGGTCTAGCAAGAACCATGCATGTTTGGCGAGACGTTCCGAATTGACAGTATATCGAGAAAGTATAGGCTGCCTTGTGTGCGAGGGAGACAGAGTTGTTTCCATCTGACTAGATGGGGATGTGCCCCAGAAGAAATTAGCAAGTATCGTCTCCAGTTTATGACAAAGATATGAAGGGAGTTGAAAACATGATAATGGATATACAGGCGAGTATTGAGGCCACGTACAGTAGTCTGTATTAAAATGAGACGGCCTGCTTGAGACAATAGGAGGCCTTTCCAAGCGTGAAGTTTCTGTTCTATTTTTCCAACAATAGAGTTGAACCATTGCCTAGCTAGTAGCCGCGCGTATAGCATCATCTATAAAAGTGCCCACATATTTAGCAAGAGGATGAGCATGAAATGGGATGGATACCAAAGGATTGAAAGATGGTAGATTTGAGAGGGTAAGGAACGGGACTAAGATCCAAAACCGACTTGGGTAGATTAATGGATTGGCCCGAAATATAGGTATATGGGGTTAAGATATCTTTTACACACATGCAATGCAATCCTCCAATGTGGCTTCAGTGAAAAGTAGAGTGTCATCGGCGTTCATCGAATGAGAAATGAAATGGGAGGAGGATTTGGCAAGAGGTATACCTTTCCACAGTCCAATTAAGGGACCTGAGCCTTGGAAATCATGATGGATATAATATTTGCACCAAGAATTAATAAAAAGGAAGGGGGACAGTGGATCTCCCTGACGAAGGCCTTGACTGGGAGTGATTATTGTTGAAGGAAGCCCATATATTGATGATAAGATACTGTGGAAAAGCATGGCTTCATAAACTGTGTCTAGTGTGAAGGAAATAAACCCCATTCCATTAAGGACTTGTTCCAGAAACTCCGAAGACAGATCTTATCATATGCTTTGGCAATGCCAAGTTTAAGGGACACACTAGCCTCTCTTAGTACGTCGAGGTGAATGAATGTGATGCATAAATGATATTAATCGAAATCAGACGCCCTGGCAAAAAAGCATTTTGTTGAGGGAAGATAAGATGAGGGAGTATCTGCTTAAGGCAGTTACAAAGCATCAAAAGTTGGTATTTCAAATAGCTACAATATCACATTCCTTTTTAATGACATACTCATTATCTTCCACTCGAGCTTCACAAACACACACATAAAGATTAAATTAAATCTCAACCTTTATTCATATACGTATACAAATTTTACCACAATTTGTTTTAAGGAAAGGTGGCAACCACTAATTTTTTGTTCTATGAGGTATACTTATTATGTTCCATTTGTTTGGGATACTATAGGGAGGTAAGCACTTTAAAATTACACTTTTTTTTTTCGGTTCTGTGAGGTATACTTATTATGTGCCTATTGATTCTCCATCAATATTTGTGATTTATGTTATATATTCACTATGCATCCAAAATTAGTGCATTTTCATTTCATGAAGAATAAAAATGATAAAGTCATTGTTAAAAATTTAAATATTTTATATAATTTTTTGAAAAATATTAAAAAAAATTGAATTTTTATGATTTTCAATTTTTATTTTATTTTAAAACATCTCATTAAGATGAATTTTTTTATTAAAAATAATATTTATTTTTAATTTATTTTTCTAATTTTAAAGGATAAGTCTAAAAAACAATTGAAGTGATTTTATTTTCACTCGTTTGAAAAAAAAATCTGAGAAATTAAGATCACAAGGACTTAAAAGCACACCACTTCGGATAACGGGAGCAAGCCCAAGCCCACCAGGAGAGAATCAATCGTGTGATGATGAACGATTGGAGGCCCAAGAAGAGGCCATCGTGATCCACCTCCCAACTCCGAAGAATGACATTGAGAGGGTTTCTCTCTCACCTGTGATTAGGAGGGTGAACTTGAGACGGCGATTGAGAGAGAAATTTCGCCTGCCTCCGTTGATCTGATTCTGAAGCAAGCGCCGTGTAAGTACCACTAGCATAATCTAAGCGGACTTCTTCCATCTCCCGCTATGTTCTGATATGTCTTCGATCAGCTGCGTTTACTTTTAGGTTTTATGACGATTTTATTTTTTGCAAGTTCTAATTATTATTGGTCTCCGATCGCTGCTCCTCTCTTAATCTCGCCTGTCTCCGATTGTTTCTCCTATATATTTTTTGATTTTTTTTTTTTTGGTTCCATCCAAGGGGCCATGCCTTCTAAGGGGCTAAAATACAGGTGTGCAGTTTTTCCATGTCACAATATTTCTCCTATGGATCCCAATGATTCTCCCGTTGATCCTCCCAGTGGTGATCAATATTTTAATGTTGCAGCCATTGGAAACACATATTATCGGCGGTTTCCGAACCCGCATGGGCTATTTGATGGGCCATGGTTCCATGCAGAGACAGGTGTTAGATATGATTTTTTCAACATCTCCAAGGATTCAATAGAGCAAGTAGCACATTCGATTGTTTCTCTTTTTACTTTTCTCGACTTTTCTGACAGCTCCCTGGGAACAAAGCTCATGATTAATTCCTTGGTAACAAAGATTGTTTCTACTGCAAGAAACATGATTAATAACACTCACCAGAGCCACAAGATTTTGTTCATGACTGTGATTATGGATGTCGACATTTGTTATGTTGACTATGGTCAGGATGTGGATGGATCTATGGAGGATAAACACCATGTGTTAGTGCCTGCGGCTAGCAAATCATCTATTGAAAGATTGGAGAGAGTACATGTTAAAGGAAAAGAAGAGCCAGACAAATGTGTGATTTGTTTACAAGGTCTCAAGGTTGATACAAAAGTGATTCAAATGCCTTGCTCACATTTGTTTCATACGCGTTGTATTGTTAGTTGGCTGCATCATAAGAATGCTTGCCCAGTGTGTCGTTTTGAAATGCCTAGGAAGTTATGATTAATCACAGTCACTTATATACAGTTGCCAAGTTCATTTAATTATTATGTTGATTGAAATTAGACTCAAATCTAGCCGTACTTATTTTGTTTCAATTTTCTGCTTAGACTTTTTTTTTCCCTTCTCATATTGTGTTAGACATAGTATATGATATGTTGAAAAAAAGCGTCTCTTATTTTTTGCCGGGCTACTGATGGTGAAGCAGCACTTGCATCACAAGTGGTTAATTTCGTTGTTTCATCAACGCATCGCCAGTCGGTCTTTCAATTGCTACAATGCCATATTCGTTTTTCTATGACATGCTTATTATGTTCCACTTCCTTCAGCGAAAGGGAGGAAGGCAGATGCCGAGTGCCACAGCCGCTAGGAAGCAGCAATCGACCATAGCATAGAAGATGCGAAGCTTACAAACTAATCCCTATCCGGGAAAAGAAGCAGGTCAGTTGATTGGCGAGCCAACTGAAAATATAGGTGGTTCATCGGGGGCTTCTCGAGTGATCGGAAGGGCTCAAGGCAAATAGGTGGTGGAGTAACTAAGATATCCCGCTTGGGCCAAAATAACCATCTAGCCGAAGCAAGAGTTCTGGCTCTATCCTTTCCATCGACTAGACGGTTGCTTATTATGTTCCACTTGTGCTTCACACTAACGTTTACTCATATATATACAAATTTTACCACAATGTTTTTAAGGAAAGTGGCAATAACTGATTTTTCGTTCTGAGGTGTACTTATTATGTTCCATTTGATTGGGGTATGACAGGGAGCTAGGCGCTTTGAAATTACACCAACAGCGGAAATTAGAATGAAAAATTTGTTCCACTAAGCATTGCGATTTTTTTTTTTTAATTTCACAGCACATATGTAGCAGTTCAATCATTTATTTTATTATTATTTTTCCTTTTTATGAATAACGGGGCAAAACATGAACTAAACGTGGGGTCGCACAACCCACAAATCTCGGTACAGCAAATTTATAAGATCAAGAGGTGGACCAGTTATTAGGAACTGCAAACCTTCTCCTTGAGACAAACTTTTATTGACTAGCCAGTCAGCGTACTTGCATTACTCGTGAGGGATGTAAATTGAATTCACATATGGAGTTGTTGACCAAAAGATTTATACATGATTTTTTAATGTTTACAGGAATTGACAAGGAAGTTCTCTGGCAAAGCATTGCATAAGTAGCAATTGGATCTTGTTGTACGTAAGTATATGAAATTGTACTGCTTTATAATATTACAATATTTATTTATAAAATAGAATAATTATTAACGATTAAATATAAGTATGAAATTAATTTTTTTATATATTTCATATTATCGAAAAATAAATATATATAAATACATTTAAGAGGAGGTAGAAAAAATGATGAATATAAGATTGATATGTGAATTTTAAATACATACATATTCTTTTGTATTATATAATATAATTTCTAATACGTGAAATATTTTTGTTTAAAGATTCATTCACAGGAAAGAAGCAAGAATATTCCATCCACTTGACAAGACAATCCTCCTTCATGAGTTGTGGCAATGAGGTTTCCCAATATCATGGGGAGATTAAATTCTTTCAGGTTTCACCCAAATACGGGAATGGGAAGGAGTAGGGGAATCTCATTAATCCAGAATGATGCAAACAGGGCATAAGGACTTCGATCGAAAACAGTTACAGATTCCTATAACAATTACAACTGTACGTTTCTTATGTAAATACAATACTGTAGATTGGCCTACCAATCTGCCATGGATATGCTAGTGCTTCACTATATAAGAGAAGTGCAAGGATAAGTTGGCCATTCTCAGTGTTGAGAAAAGCTATATAGAGTATAGAGAAAGAAATCTCCGACAAAATCAAACAGTTTCATTCTTTCTCTAAGTTCTCCCAAATTCAATATGGTCCCATTGGGTCTCTAACTTTCTAAGGAAGTTACTCTTTCTAATCCACATTATAAGAATTTTTGTATTAATTACACATATATTAAGAAAATTATTTTTTTCACTTGAAATCAATACAAAAAGTATCAATATTTCTCATTTTATGCTTATTAAATACCTTATTATCATTGTGGAGTCATAAATAAGAAGTAAGGAAGAATTAAAAATAATGATAAAATAGGAAGAAAAATATCCATCACCCTATATTTTGGACCAGAAACTTAATAAATACTCGAGCCACCTACTAGGCTAGCCCAATACTAAAGATTTTTTTAATTAAAAAAATAAAAATTAACTTTATTTGTTAACAAAAACTATACTTATTTATATTCAAAAATGGGTTTCTTTGAAAAATAATGTTAGGAAAAAAACATTTTAAAAGATGATGAATACCTAACCATTATACATTATTTTGCATAACATTAAATTAATAAATCAATTCAAAATTAAAAAAAAATCAAATCTTAAAATCTTAAAAAGTTTTTATAATAATCATATAATAAATGCATTATATAAGATAAAAAAAATAAAAATCCTACAAAAACAATCAAAATATATATATAATAATTGAAAAGGAAAAATATAAAAAAAAATCCATATAGATTAGGCTAACAACACTTAACCCAAACCCGGTTCTGACCCAAAAATTGGTATTACCCGGTTGGCTCGATATGACTTGATGGGACCATGTCAACCGTGTCATAGGATTGTTGTTCAGCCCTAAACTGAACCATTCCTATCATTAATAATACTCTAGTATTGCCTCCACCTCCTTTTCTTGTTTGTCTTGTTCACTTTGCAGATAGAACATAACAGCTAACTGTATAATTGGTGTCTGGAGGGAGTGGTATTAATGTGAAGGTGGTTGATTTATCGATAAGCCGATTACTTGGACACTAGGCTTCTTCGAGCCATGATCACAAAAGGCATCACTGAACCAATATAAGACTCTGATTGAAAATGCAAATTTCAAGGCAAATGCAAATTTCAAGGCAAATCAGACAGGGCTTCCATCAGTGAGGAAAGGATGGTGGTTGATTCATCTCCAGAGCTTCCTGTGGACTCAAGCCATTGGAAAAATTTATTACTTACATGATCGTAGTTATTTGGTATTGTATGTTATGCTATCTTTTATGCTCATTGAAAAGTACCTCAAGTGTTCAGTTCTGATAGTATTCATTTGCCCGGAATTACTGTCATGTAACTTGCTATTTAATTAAAGCACGTGAAAGAAAATGCTTAAGATTGCACAGCAATCTTTAAATAACCACTGGAATTTAGATAACATTACAGTTACGAACTAGATAGCATACAAGGGTTCATATAAAGCTTAAGTTTGATTAACACAAATTTTCGTCTAAGATACTGAAATACCATCAAAGTTAATCACAGGCTAAATCTCAAAGGCATCTCTTTGGTTGGCCTCCAAAAGAAAGACACCCCAAAATGTGATTCAAAAGCTGCTGCTCCCACATCATCATTTTCCCCTGAACAAAAAGATAATACAAGGAATTAGTAGAGAGAGAGCATAGATGTAATCACACAAAGACACAGAGAGAGAGAGAGAGAGAGCATGGCTTACGTGTTCATCATCAAAGTTATGTTGTCCCCTTTCAGTAAAATCCTACCTGAAGTTTTAATTCATAAAATCATTCCAGGGAAAAACTGTTATGAGAAATCCATAACATGAAAAACAGAACCACATCTCACAACTCACCTAGGGATTTTCTGCTCTTCTTCTTAATGTTTACTTCTTCAGCATCATCCAGAACTAAGTTCATGTACTCATCAAACCCCTGCTCAGCAAATAAAAAGTAAAATTTAAAATGGTCTTCAATCAAAAGCAGTGAATAGCCATACTCCACCCAAATTTATTAGGCTTCTGGCACATTAACACACACATGTCACGCACATGTGAATAAAGGAATAACAAGCAGAAAAATCAGTTAGCCCAAGAAACCACCTAAAAACATGTTTTATTAGTCAAAGAGTTAACAACAAGGGCTGAAGCAGGGCATTATGAAAGTGTGGGCATATACGTGTGCACAGATAATTTGAAAATGTTTGAATTATTTCAGCAGCAGCCGCAGCAACAAGAACACGCACAAAATCTTACCTGCTGAACTTGCTCCATGAAGAAAATTTAATTTCTGTGTCGTACGCAAGATGTCTAGTGATCTCCAAGCTAAAGTCACAAATTTTATAATTCACAGCACAAATAAGAAACATCCAAGAAGGATTAAAGGGCTGAAACTTTTGGTGAAGCAGTAGAAAAATGTGCAAATTTTGTGATTAAGATAAATCTCTGCATTCTCATGCCTGCAATATCTGCAGTGGAAGCAGAGTACTGTTGGAAATAGGAAGAAACAAACCCAAAATCTGGATTCAGCCGTGATACGGTTTCCTTTCAATGCAACATACAAACTCCAACAAACGAGACAGACTTATCCTTTATAATTTGATGGACTAGGAAAGCTTCAGAACAAATATAAGAATATATTATCACGAAGAAACAGTAACCAAATAAACCTAAGAAGAAATGCTCACGCCAAGTAAAATGTTCCAAACTGTAAATATCAAATACGATCGGGAAAGGGGCCTTACAATTATACGGCCTTCAATTCGCAAATCTCTCTGCTCAAAAAGCCAAATTTGAATGCGCGCTTTCTGCGCCACAGAAAATTAAAAATCAATGAAAAAAATATCTCAAGCACACAGAGACAGAAAAAGGAAGAACCGAGTAAAAAAATGAAGTTTTACTTACACTTTGAAGAAACCTGAAGATCAGGTTCTGCAGAAAAAGGAAAAGAAAATAGGGGAAATTTGTGGTGAATGAGAAAATATCATGGGAGTCAATCCGATTGGAAAAAAGGGGGAAATGAACTCACAATGGGCTGAGTCATAATCCTCTGGACCTTGGTGCTAGCCATGGCTGCTGCTGCTGGTTGCTTTCGCGAAGAGAAGGTGAGGGAGCTTTTGTGAGCGAAATTGAAAACCCTCTGGCACCACTAAACACGACACAAAGCAAAACCCTAACCAGCGCCAACGTCGTGGGTGGGTTTGCGCTCAAATTAATCTACTTTTTCCAATTTCTTTTGATGTTTCCCACTTTTTAATTATTAAAATTTTTATTTAAAATAACATAAGTGCATCATTATTAAATTTCTATTATATAAATATTACTTATAACTATACATTTTAATATTTATTTCAGATTTATTAAGACAATTTTTTCTTTGGATTTACGTTTACAAGCCTATTTTTTATGAGTTTATATAAACTTGCAAGTTATTTTTTTATTATCATTAGTTTTTTTTGTTAATATTATCATTAATTGATAAAAACATCATAATAGATTTATAATTATCTAAAAATTACGCGTCAACTGAATACTTTTAAAATTAAATCTATTATATATATAATTTATAACAAAGAATGATTAATTAATTAGTCAATAGAAATTAAAAAACATATTCATATATAATGTCCTCAAAGTTGAAATTAATTAGTAATTACACATGCTCACATAAAAACCAAGGAATAAATTAATTGTTAATTATTTGTTTGCACTACATAACATGAGATGAGTACCAATAAAAAGGCCCATGTGGCATAAATAAAAATAATCGACAGAAGTCCAAGGGGTGATCCAAAGCAGCCGAAAGATGAGCATTCAAAATGGATTAGTGACTGTGGCTTCATTTTGATACTAAATATGTACTAAATATATCATCAAGACAACATGTGATTTTTTTTTTCTGATTAAAAATGGATGGATTAGAAACTCACACAGAAATGAGTTCGGAATTCTATTCCTATCAATTAACTCCCTACATCCATTGGGAAGATTTGTAAAACACATGTAGTCAATGTTTAAGTTTTGAGCAGTGTTAGCCAACTAGTCAGCATATTTGTTGGCTTTCTTGAAAAAACTAATAGAAGTTGATCATCAGTTTCTAGAAAAAAAGACAAATACACTCCTCCATGATATTCTTCATGTAAATTGATGGCTTCAGCAGAGTCACTAGACACCATAGCCTGGCAAAATCCCTCATCCCCAACATAATTTTAGACCTTCAATGATACCCATAATTTCCCTGAAAACATGTGAGTTTATTTTACTTACAAAATATGACTTTGGTCTAATTTTCTTTTCTTACTTTAAGATGTAATTAGAAAATCCCATCCCATTTCTAAGGATTATTACTTAAATGTTTAAAAAGGAAATAATCAGCAACAAAACCAATTCCATCTAGTCTCTGAGACTGCACATAACCTCACTGAAATTAATTTCTTCATGAATAAATTAACAGGTGTTATACCCTCAGTCAGAGCTTGGAAACCTTGCAAATCTTTGGATTTTGAATCTTTCTCAGAAGGTTCTTTGGCAGCTCAGCCATCAAAATGTAACAAAATGCATTACTTTGATGTGGAATTCAATATCCTAAACGGTTCATTTTCCACCAAGATTGAAGAACTGGTCTAGAATAACCACATTAATTATAAAAGAGAACCATTTCACTGGGGGCATTCCAGTTTTATTGTCAGAATTTTCCAAGCTTATAAAGCTGCAGCTTGGTGGAAAATTTCCATGCTTATTGAGTTGCAGAATCTGAGTGCTAATAGATTGATAGGTGAGATTCCGTCAGAAATTGAGAAACTGAAAAAGCTGCATTGTGCTTTTGAAGCCATGAACTTTGTGCTTCATAACCAATCTGACAGGAACCACATTGTGCTTCATGACTTTGTTCATCAGTTGGAAATTCACTATCAGAAGAAGGCTTGCATTGCATTCAAACTACCTATTTGAAGCCATGTGATCCCAAATCAACTTATGAGAACAGCCTTTAGAATAGGTATGAATTTGATGATGGAATTTGGATCCTCAATCTTCCTTCTGTTGTTGCTTCCAGGACTAGTTTACATGTATCTGAATTACAGACCCAAACAGAAAGAGAAGGAAAAAGACGCCAACTTGTCCAGAACTATTGTCAAAAGCCAACTTCACTGCGATCATCCTATAGTGCATCAAGATATCAAACCAAACAACATTCTTCTTGATTCTGAAATGGAACCTCACACTTGGGTATATTGCACCAGGTAATGCTTCTATACTTGTACGTAACTGGAGAATGAAGCTTTTCATGTGGGGGTAACAATAACATGTTTGTTTACATATTTCCATTTGCTTTTGACAGAGAATACATATACCATAGTGCAGAGTGGTGTGTCTGATGTGCATGGTTTTCTGGTAGTCTTGCTTGAGCTAATAACCAGGAAGAAGTTATTAGATCCATCATTTCAGGACTGAATGTTGTGGAACGAGTTATCAGAGTTTATCATGTAGCTTTGCAATGTTCTCAGAAGGATCCACGCAAGAGACCCACAATGAGAAAACTTATTGAGTTTTTAGAGTTTGAAGATGGAAGAAGAACTAAAGAGAATTAAGGTTTTAATGAGAAATGTTTTTATACTGCCATGTTTTTAAAGAATAGTGAAAGATGTTAAGCTAATGGCCTATATTCATGCAATACATATAAAAGTTGATTTTTAATAGACCAATTTGAATCTTTTTTATTTGTACAATCTATGTAATGGAAGAGAAATAAGCAAAAAAATAGATTTTATTTTAACAGGTAAAATTTATCATTATATTTATCTTTTTCTAGTTACATGAATTATATGATTGGAAGACGATTTTTTTATAAAATAGATGAACTATTTTATAACACTTATATACGTGCCTATCCAACATTTTCTACTTCCTTCATATGAAATTCTCAAGAAGATTTTTTCCCCATTTTTTGGACCAGAATTTCCAGGAAGCACTCTAACGTAACATGCCACAAGAAACGAAAATCGTTATAGAGTTCCTCTTTTGAAGACTCAAGAAGACACATCACAGGTGTGAACACATTTGTTCAGCACTTGAAAATCTACTAATTCTTCAAACAATTTGAAGATATGCTTTATAAAGTACATCTATATCATTTATTAAATTTAATATTTTCAACTCTCATAAATTAGCATATCTTGAACTAATCAACAATATTGCTGCACATTTTTATTAAAAAATAGGCGTAACTTTTAGGTATTCATTAATAAGTCGTTTTTTTAACTGATATAAATGTTTCTTAATTTTTTAAAAAATATATTGGTTAGTTATAAAAAATATAAACATGTCATATTTTTATTGAAGAATCTAATAATAAATACCCACCGAATTTTTAAAGTGAATGTGTGTGTAAGTGATGTGATATCGTGTGGTTTAAACTTTAAAGTGAAATTTGCTAAATGTGACCTGATTTAGATAAAAGAAAAGTCAATAACTACCCCATGCATGTTTGCTTCTTTTTAGTTCCAAAGTGAATGTGAAAATGGAATACCAAGTGCCCATCAAGTGTTATATTTTTCTGCCAAAATTTCCAAGTCAAGTCAACAACGTCATTTTGCTTTATTGCCCAGTTTAGTTTTCGGATTAGTAGTCAAAACTGAACCCTTTTATTGAAGCAGAGGGAGAAAATGACACAATAAGATGAGGTGAGTTACTTTTTATTCTTATTCTCTTTCTTTCTTTCAAAAGACTCTCATCAACTTCTCAAAAATTCCATATAAGACATATTGTAACTGATGAAATTTATATACATTTAGAGCTTATTTTATTTACAGATTGAAATGAAATAAAAAATAAAATTAAAAATATTTGTTTATATTTATAAAATCAAGATATTAAGTTTTTTTATGTGCTTTAATTATTATATTTTAAAATTTTAAAATACATAGCATATTCTTTAAAAACTATTTAGTTATTACTCCTTAGTTTTTTATCAATCAAGATAAAAAAAACTATACATTCTCAAACCATTCATGAGTAATAAATTAAAAATTTTAAATCTTATATTTCGTTTATGATTGTTAACTGTTAAGGTATTTCCTAATTAATAACTGCAAGTTATATATTTCAAAATGTAGAAATAGAGATCAAATCCAAGATAACATATTTAAGGGACTTAGCTGTATGGTGTAACAATTTTATTGGTAAATTTTCTATTTTTAAAATTTAACAACTAAATATTTGAAGTTCTACTCTAAAAATTTTTTTTAAGGACTTACAATTTTAAAATTATAATTATTTTTTAGAATAAAAATTATTACCAATTTTTTTGTTACATCATCTGAGCCCTTGACCACTAAATTATTATCAAATTTTAAGTGATAGACTACCAAATTTCAGGTTAAGTTATTATTAAAATTGTTTAAAATAATAATATTCTCAAAAATTGATAATTAATTTTATGTAACTTGTTAATAATTATTTAAATTATAATTAAATTAAAATTTATAAAATATGAATGGAAGTGAAATTTCACGTCAATCATTCTTTAAAGGCAAAACACCTAGCAATTAAAGTTGTATGAACTTATTTTTAAGTCATAAACACGCTAAAAGCTGCCATCTTTTTGTGCTTTTTAGTCAACAATTGAAGACTCTCCAAGCCTCCTTCTCTACCAAACTGCAAGAGAAAAGAATTGTTTGTTTAGTCAGAAAAAGGTTCGAAACGCGTCAAAAATAAAAAGGATTCATCCGCCAGCGTAACTGCGTAACTGCGTCAGTAGCAACATACTGCTTTCCCACCAGCCAACCGCCAAGGTTATGTTAAACGAAGATATTGGGTATTCATTATGTTTTATGCATATTTGTATATATTGTGTATATTCACTATTCACTCGCTAGCTAGCAAATGGGAAGCTCCCAATCGGTAAGAGATGACGTGGCAGTAAGGCAGCATACCAATAAATGAATCACCCTTCTATTTAATTTGTGATTAATGAGTTCCTGACACAGCCATTCTAGCTTCTTCTCTTTTCTTTCTCTTTTCTTCTCCTTTCTTGTTCTCCTTTCACACTGTACCCACTGCATTTTTTCTCCTTCCTTCTTCCCATATTCAACTCTGTTTCAAACACGTTTCGCAGAAGAATGTCAATCCCAAGACAGTTCTTGTAATCAACTGCTATAAGGCAACAAGGTACGTGCTTTGTGTTCCTGGTAAGCCTTTAAAGTTCCAACGTTGGTGTCCTGTCGAGTCTGTGTCTGTCTGATCCCAATGAGGCATCTCTGGGTGCTTCTTCTTCTATGCCTTTCTTCCTTCTTAAGCTCTGTTTCTGCTTTGAGCTCTGATGGGGTGACTCTATCATCACTCTTGAGGCATTGGACTTCTGTGCCTCATCCCGTAAAGTCCACCTGGAATCTCTCAGATTCCACTCCTTGCTCATGGGTTGGAATCCAATGCGACCATGCCCACAATGTGATCTCCCTTAACCTCACTGAGTATGGGATTGAGGGTCAAGTAGGACCTGAGGTTGGACTTTTGAGTCACTTGCAGAGCTTTGTATTGATGAATAATGGATTCTCTGGAACAATTCCTCATGAGTTAGGAAATTGTAGTCTGCTTGAGTACTTAGAACTTTATGGTAACAACTTTAGTGGACAGATACCTGAGAGCTTCAAAAACTTGCAAAATTTGAAGTATATCAGCCTATCTTATAATCTACTCACTGGTCAAATCCCAGAATTCATCTCTCAAATTCCTCAGCTGCAATTTGTTGACATGTCTCATAACTCTCTTAATGGCTCCATCCCTTCAAGTATAGGAAACATGAGTGACCTTTCGATTCTGTATCTACATGATAATCAGTTGTCAGGGGAGATTCCTTCTTCAATTGGGAATTGTAGTAAATTGCAGGAATTGTTTTTGGATCAGAATCAGTTTCAGGGAACCCTTCCAGAGACTCTCAACAATCTCCATGATATTGCTTATTTGGGGTTTGCTGATAATGATCTTAGGGGTCCTATTCCATTGGGTTCTAGCAGTTGTGAAAACTTAATTTTCTTGGATCTGTCATACAATGTATTTAGTGGAGGAATTCCTTCAGGCTTGGGCAACTGTAGGGGTTTAACAAAATTTTCTGCTGTTAGCAGTGGCTTAACTGGCAGTATTCCATCCTCCATTGGTCTGCTTCGCAACCTTTCCATTTTACGCCTTCCTATGAATCATTTGTCTGGAAAAATACCTCCAGAAATTGGCAATTGTAAGTCTTTGACACAGTTACAGTTGTATACCAATCAACTTGAGGGAGAAATTCCCAGTGAGCTGGGAGAGTTGAGTGAATTACAGGATCTTGAATTGTTTTCCAACTGTTTGACTGGTGAAATTCCTCTCAGCGTCTGGAAGACTCAAAGTCTTGAGCATATCCTCGTGTACAATAATAGCCTTTCTGGGGAACTACCTTTGGAAATGACAGAGCTCAAGCATCTGAAGAACATCTCATTGTTCAACAACAACTTCTCTGGAGTCATACCTCAAACTTTGGGAATTAAAAGCCGTTTAGTACAGTTAGACTTTACAAATAATAAGTTCACTGGTAACATCCCACCAAATCTTTGTTTTGGAAAAAAATTAAGCGTGTTGAATTTGGGCCTTAATCAGCTTCAAGGCAGCATACCTCCTGATGTAGGAAGGTGTACAACTCTCAGAAGGTTGATTCTCAAAGAAAATAATTTTACAGGACCCTTTCCTGATTTTGAGAGCAATCCAAATCTCACATTCATGAATATAAGCAGAAACAATATCAATGGCACTATCCCACCAAGTTTGGGAAATTGCTCAAGTCTCACTGACTTAATTTTGTCAAATAACAGCTTTGTGGGGCAGATACCACCAGAGCTGGGAAACCTTGTAAATCTGAAGACTTTGCATCTGTCTCACAACAACCTAGAAGGTCCTTTGCCACCTCAGCTGTCTAAATGTAATAAAATGGACAGTTTTGATGTGGGATTCAATTTCCTCAATGGTTCATTTCCATTAAGTTTGAAGAGTTGGACGGGGCTAACCACATTAATTCTAAGAGAGAATCGTTTAAATGGTGGCATCCCAGATTTCTTGTCAGGATTCATCAAGCTCTCTGAGCTGCAGCTTGGTGGAAATAAGTTTGGAGGGAAAATTCCAGGATCTATTGGGGTATTGCAGAATCTGCGCTATGCGTTGAATCTTAGTGCTAATGGGCTGAATGGTGAAATTCCTCAAGAGATAGGAAAATTAACGAATCTTCAAAATCTGGATCTATCTCGAAACAATTTAACTGGAAGCATAAGAGTTCTTGCTCAGCTTTCTTCATTACTTCAAGTCAATGTTTCATACAATTCCTTTGAAGGTCCAGTGCCAAAGATCCTGATGAAGATGCTTATTTCTGATCCTTCATCATTTTTGGGAAATCCTGGCCTGTGTGTCAGTTGTTCATTGTCAAACAGATTGGATTGTGGTCAGAGCAGCCATCTAAAGCCATGTGATGATAGACTGACAAACCAGAAAGGCCTCAGTAAAGTTAAAATTGCAATGATAGCCCTAGGATCGTCAATATTTTTTGTTCTTTTGCTGTTGGGAGTAGTCTATATGTGTGTACATGGCAGAAAATCTAAGCAGGAAGTCCAGATCTCTGCCACAGAAGGTCCCTCCTCACTTTTTAACAAAGTGATGGAGGCTACTGCAAATCTTAGTGACCGGTTTATTATTGGTAGAGGAGCTCATGGAGTAGTTTATAAAGCTTCAGTAGATCCAGCCCAAGTTTTTGCTGTAAAGAAGCTTGAATTTGCTGGGAACAAAGGCAATGGCTTAAGCATGGTTAGAGAAATTCAAACCCTTGGAAAGGTTCGGCACCGGAATCTAGTCAAATTGGAAGACTTTTGGTTGAGAAAGGACTTTGGTCTGATCTTGTACACCTACATGCCAAATGGAAGCCTTCATGATGTTTTGCACGAAAAGAATCCACTGCCATCCTTAGAGTGGAATGTTCGTTATAAGATAGCTCTTGGAATTGCTCATGGATTGGTGTATCTTCATTATGACTGTGATCCTCCCATAGTGCACCGTGACATCAAACCGAAAAACATTCTCCTAGATTCTGATATGGAGCCTCACATTGCTGATTTTGGAATTGCCAAGCTATTGGATCAATCTTCTGCCACAGCACCATCTATCTCTGTCCCTGGCACAGTAGGGTATATTGCACCAGGTAATTCTTTTACAGCTGTTATGAATCTGCTCATTCTTTTATCTCCAAACTCTTGTACTGATTAACCTGTTTACTTTGGCCTATGACAGAGAATGCATATAGAACAGCAAATAATAGGGAATCTGATGTATACAGTTATGGGGTAGTCTTGCTTGAGTTGATAACCAGAAAGAAGGCAATAGATCGGTCATTTATGGAGGGAATTGATATTGTGGGTTGGGTCAGAACTCTCTGGAGTGGAACAGAAGATATTCATCAAATTGTTGATTCAAGTCTTGCAGAGCAGTTTCTGGATTCAAATGTACTTGAACAAGTTGCCAAAGTGCTTTTGGTGGCTCTGAGATGCACAGAGAAGGATCCACGCATGAGACCCACAATGAGAGATGTGGTCAAGAAAATAGAAGATGCTAATCCAAGGACAAGAAGTAAAAAGCTTCCAAGTTCCAAGTCCTTAATTCATAGTTGATCCATACATTGTAAGATACAGGATTACATTGTTTCTTCTCTCAAGCTGAGATAGCTTTCACAGCACCAAATGTATTGGTTAACAATTGAAGATGCTTATTGATAGTTTTTAAATTTAAATGTAATTAACACTTTCAACGTTTTAAGAAGATGCCTATGAATTGAAGATGCTTATCAAATGAATGTGTATTCCGAAAGGAAAATATTGGTTTGATTATATTTCAATTAAATATTACGTCCTTTAGAATTGTGTGAGTCTCTTTATCAAGTGTGATTCATGTATGGTAGTTTGTAATTCATGTACAGTAATGTTAATTGTGGTTCACGTAACTAAGAGTTGAAGGGTTGTTTGAGTCGGTATAAATAGGATTGAATGTATGAGGTGAGACAACCCATTCTAAATAATCTTCTCTCTATGCTTTCTTCTTTGGTTGCTATATGTTTAATTCCTATAGTTTGCTCCCTGACTAGTTCAGGAAGGGTTTGTTTTATCCTAGGGGTGTTGTAATATACATTATTTGGTATGGCTGAATAATCCTCAATGATAACGTCTTTTGACATGACTCAAACTATCTATCTATATTCCCAATTCCACCTCCACTTAATGCATAGTTAATCCACACATTGTAAGATACAGAGTCAGATTGTTTCTTCTCTCAAGCAATGAAATAGCTTTCTAAGCAAATTTCCAAATATTTTGGTCAACGGTTGGAGATTACTGTTGATGGTTTTTGAACATCAACTTCAAAATGCAATTTACCCTCAATTCTTTAAAATAGCCTAAAATTGTCAACTCTTTGCTGTATAAGCAAAGTTAGAACGCAAATAGCTGAAGGCAAAGGAAGGGAATTGCCTCAAATCTGGTGGTCTTACCAAAATTCGTGGACATGTGCAGTTTACTCTACAGCGTACTTCTGCAAATTATAGCTACAGAAATTATTACTGATTATATCTAGTAACATCACTTGCATATCTCCATATGCACTGAAATTAATGACATTCTGAGTTCTCAGTCTCGTATATATTGTATGGCCAAAAAACAAATTTCGTATACATTGGTTGTGACTTGTGACTTCATACGTCTTCTTTTATGGTAAGGAATTTTTTGTGCTTTTGTTGGCTTCCTAGAACTTAGAAGATATTCAAAGAACCCATTTGGTAAAAGGAAGGCTACCAATCACCAAACCACCATGAGCTATCAGTAGCTTGAAGGGGATATATTATGTTATTATATATATAATTTATAATAAAAAATGCTTAATTAATTTAGTCAATAGAAATTAAAAAAACATATTCATATATAATGTCTTCAAAGTTGAAATTAATTAGTAATTACACATGGTCACATAAAAACCAAGGAAGAAATTAATTGTTAATTATGTTTTTGCGCTACATAACATGAGATGAGTACCAATAAAAAAGGCATATGTGGCATAGATAAAAGTAATCGACAGAAGTCCTAGGGGTTATCCAAAGCAACCGAAAGAGGAGCATTCAAAAAAAAAAATAGAAGCCACATCAATCAAGACAAGACTACAATGTGAAAGCTTTTTCTTTTCCCCCTCGGTCACTATAATTGCCCAACTCTTGTCCTATATCTTTTTCCTTCAAGGTTCGTTTTTCATTTAGGGCATAATTTCCTCTCTCTATGAAACTCCAAAGAAACAGGCTTGACATACTTTCATTGGTTACTAGAATAATGGGAAGCATTTTTGATGTAGCATCTCCCAAAATACAAGCAAAAGAAGCCCTGGATGATCTATCCCGACAAGAGAGACCTCATCAATGTCTTCGCTCTGAAACTTGCTCTCCTTCACAATTCATCAACTCCCTCCTTAGCAGTGCGCAAATTCCTATACAACACCCATCTAATTGCTTCTACTTGTTGTAAGCTGCAGCAAGGTAGGCGCTTTTGGATCTTCTTCAACCATTGCTATCTCTGTATCAACCTTTTGTCTTTGCCATCACAAGAGATTTCTCCTCTCTCTATGAAACTCCAATTATTGATCCTATTATGGTTGTCTGTCGCTTTATATGTTGCTTCTGGCTTGAGTTCAGATGGGTTGACCCTATTGTCACTCCTCAACCTCTGGACTTCTGTGCCTCCATCCTTAAAGTCAAGCTGGAAGTCCTCTGATTCCACCCCCTGCTCATGGATAGGAATACAATGTGATCGTTACAGCAACGTGGTCTTCCTAAACCTCACTTCATCTCAGATTTTTGGTCAACTGGGACCAAAAATTGGACAGTTGACTCACTTGCAGAACCTTGTGTTGATGACAAATGGTTTCTCAGGGACATTACCCCCGGAGTTAGGCAATTGTAGTCTGCTCAAGTATATCGATCTTTCTCATAACTACTTTAGTGGACACATACCATATACCTTGAACAAGCTGCAAAATTTGAAGTATGTTAGTTTTTCTTCTAATCTGCTCAGTGGTGAAATTCCTGAGTCCTTGTTTCAAATTCCTGAACTGGAGGAGGTTGATCTCCACAACAACAATCTAAGTGGTCCCATCCCATCTAATATTGGGAACATGACTGAACTGTTGAAGCTGTATCTATCTAGTAATCAATTGTCAGGGACCATTCCCTCTTCCATAGGTAACTGTAGTAAACTAGAGTCATTATTTGTGAACGATAACATACTGACAGGGATTCTGCCTCAGGGTCTGATCAATCTCAAGAATCTTATTTATTTTAATGTCAAAAACAATAGCCTTGGAGGTACCATCCCTCTTGGCTCTGGAAGTTGTGGCAAATTATTTATTTTGGATCTGTCATTCAATGTATTTAGTGGAGGCATTCCCTCAGGCTTGGGGAATTGTAGTAGTTTAGGAGAATTTGCTGCCACGAAGAGCAACTTAGTTGGAAGCATCCCATCATCCCTAGGATTATTACTAAAGCTTTCTATTCTTCGCCTTCCTGAGAACCATTTGTCTGGAAATATACCATCAGAAATTGGTAACTGCAAATCTTTGAAAAAGTTACATTTATACTCCAATCAACTAGTGGGAACAATTCCATATGAATGGGGAAGATTAAGTAAACTGGAGGACCTTGAACTGTATTTCAACCATTTAACAGGTGAAATTCCACTTACCATTTGGAAGATTCAGAGTCTTAAGCATATCCTTCTTCATAATAATAGCTTTTTTGGGCGATTACCTTCAGAGCTAACAGAGCTCAAGCATTTGAAAAATATCTCATTGTTTGATAATCAATTCTCTGGATCAATTCCTCAAAGCTTAGGAATCAATAGCAGTTTAGTGATGTTGGACTTGATGAATAATAAATTCACTGGTAACATACCACCAAATCTTTGTTTTGGAAAGCAATTACGCCAACTGAATTTAGGTCTTAATCAACTGCAAGGGGGCATACCTCAGGATGTGGGAAGATGTGCAACTCTAAGTAGGTTGGTTCTCAACGAAAATAATCTTTCTGGGTCTATTCCTGAATTTGAACGTAATCAGAATCTCATATACATGGACATCAGAAAGAACAACATCAGTGGAGCAATTCCTTCAAGTTTGGGAAACTGCACAAGTCTCAGTGCTTTAATTTTGTCCATGAATAACATTACAGGGCTTATACCCCCAGAGCTAGGAAACCTAGGGAACCTTCAGGCTCTGAATCTTGCTCACAACAACCTAGAAGGTCCTTTGCCACAGCAGCTTTCATACTGTACCAAAATGGAGACATTTGATGTGGGATCCAATTTTCTTAATGGTTCATTCCCATCAAGCATGAGGAGCTGGACAGGGCTATCCAAATTAATTTTAAGAGAGAATCGCTTTAGTGGGGTTATTCCATCTTTCATGTCAGAATATGAACAGCTTCTTGAGCTGCAACTTGGTGGAAATATGTTTGGAGGAAAAATTCCTGCATCAATGGGATCATTGCAGAATCTCTTATATGGGTTGAATCTGAGTGCGAATAAATTAATAGGTGAGATTCCTTTAGAAATTGGGAAGTTGAAAAAGCTGCAAAATCTAGATATATCCCTGAACAATTTGACAGGAAGCATATACGTTCTTGAAGAACTTTATTCATTAGCAGAAGTCAATATATCATACAATTCATTTGTTGGTCCTCTACCAGAGTGGAAAATGCAACATCTGAATTTGTCTCCGTCGTCATTCTTGGGCAATCCTGGCCTCTGTGTCCGTTGTTTGACTTCAGATGGCACAAGTTGCATAAAAACTAACCTCTTGAAGCCATGTGACTTTAAATCAACCAACCACAAAGGGAATAAACGTTCAATTTTACTTATAGCACTTGGTTCCGTAGTGTTTGTTATTTGCCTGTCAGGAATACTACTGATTTGCAACCACCGTTCTAGCCAAAGATCTGAGGAGGAGGTCCTTACTTATTCTGATGAGCAATTTTACATCCCCAGCTTTGGTGAAAGATCTAACCTTGAGGTCAATGCTGATTATGAAGAACAAGAGGCTTTGTATTCACATGATGGAGATTTCAGAATTATTGACCTAATGAATGCTACAGAGAATCTACATGATCGATATATAATTGGCGAAGGAGGGCATGGAATTGTGTATAAGGCTGAACTTGATTTTGGAGTTTTTGCTATTAAGAAGGTTAAATTTGCACGGAGCAATAGGAGGAAATTAAACATGATTAGAGAAATTGAAATGACTAGGAAGATTAGGCATCAAAATGTTGCAAGATGCCTAGGATCCTGGATAGGAGAGGAATACGGTCTAACCATCAGCAGGTACATGGAAAATGGAAGCCTTCATGATGTTTTGCATGAAAACAATCCACTAACATGCTTAGCATGGAATGATCGCTATAAGATTGCTATTGGAATTGCAAAAGGACTGGCACATCTCCATCACCACTGTGATCCTCCCATATTGCATCGAGACATCAAACCAAAGAACATACTTCTTAATTCTGATATGCGGCCTTCTATTACTGATTTCGGTATTTCCATTGCTTTGAATCAGTCCTCTGCTGTGATGCATATGCAGTCAACATATCATATAGGTACCCCTGGGTTCATGGCACCAGGTAACTGCTCTAGTTCTACATTTGGTTGACTAATTTTCTATTTTCACATGCTAATAAAACAGGAATAGATTATAGCCTATAGGAAGAACATATCTATCCTGATGATGAACTTGCAGTACAGGCAAGTGAGCAGATAGAACAGGGGTAGCGATTCTCCTCCACATTGAGCAGTTACAACCTTAATCCCATAAAACAAATTTACCTAGGAAAAGGTATAATTTCTCCTGCATTAAATTGTTAACATTGTCTTGACAGAGATTGCATATGCAATTGTGCCGAGCTGTGAGCTTGATGTATATAGCTATGGGGTAGTTTTGCTTGAGATGATAACCGGAAAGAAAGTATTAGATTCCTCGTTTGTGGGGGAGGAAACCACTTTAGTAGGGTGGTTTAAATCTGTATGGAGGAGAACAAATGAACTTGAAGAGATTGTTGATTCAAGCATTGCGAGGGAGCTTTCAGATTTAAATGTGATAGTGCAAGTTATCAAAGTGCTTTTGGTGGCTTTAATATGTACAGAGAAGGATCCGGCAAAGAGACTGAAAATGAGAGATGTTGTCGAATTCTTTGAAACACCCACCGATCCAGGTAGGAGTTATGTTTGATTGACAATGGCAAGTGTTATTAACATCCATGAAGTCATCTTGTAGTCTATATTACAATCAGAAATTCAAGATCTCTTCCATATTTTGAATTGCTCTGTTCCTTATAGTATTTTCTCATTTATACAGGAATTTTTATTCCACATGATAGAGCATTTCATTTAGGGAGTTCTCTTGCTGCTGCTGCAGCCTCTATATTTTTTCAGGTAATTTGATTTAGCAAGCGAGTCTGCCTTCAAAATAGCTATTTTTTGACAGATTCTTTTTTTGTTTTTGGTTCACATTAAGTATTTATTATACAAATGCTCATAATCAGATAATAAGTATTGTTTGTGTTAATTTCACTACTTGCAAATGAATTCAAAAACTCCTTCAACTAAGTAGGGTTTTATTGTGGGAGGATTATGTAGAAAATAATTTTGCAAAACCAGCTTTACTCTTTGATAGCATATGGATATAATGTGTGTGTGGGGCATTGCAAAAACTCGACAAGATATGGCGTTGCAAGATACAAATAAATAGGCTGAGCATGAAAAGCGTGAGGTCATTATGGCGCCTGTGCTGGTTGTTATCCCTGTTTTTCCTTTCTAGAATTTTCCCTATCTGTTATGACTTCTTTATGTGTGTAAAGAAGTCAGCACCTAGCTTTAGGCAAGTGAGGTTTGATAATGGTGTTATATTAGTTTTGGTAACAGCTTGAGTGTTTCTCTCTTTCTTGCTCTTCTTCTTCATTAATCATCCCTTGAATTTTGAGTTGCTATCATTCTTCCTTTTTATTTTAAAAGTTTTCTATGTAAATTTCCGATCTCTAAGGAGGAAGTCAAGATCCCTACCGATAGAAATTCTTCCCCACTTTTCCAAGAAGTGATGATGGAGGCTACTGCAAACCCAAATAGTCTGAGTATTATTGGCAAAGGAACTCATGGGGTCGTTTATAAAGCTCAGCTAGGCCCAAACCTAGTTCATGCTGTAAAGAAGGTTCCATTTGCTGGGAACAAAGGGAAGATCCAAAGCATAGTCAGAGAGATTAAAATCCTGGCACAGATTAGGCACCGAAATATTCTTGGATTGCTAGACTTTATGTTCAAACAGGACTGTGGTATAGTCTTGTACAACTACATGTCAACTGGAAACCTCCATTATGTTTTGCATGAAAAGAATCCACCACCATTGCTAGTTTGGAATGTCCGGTATAGGATAGCTGCTGGAATTGCACATGGATTGGCTTATCTTCATTATGACTGTCATCCCGCCATTCTGCACCGTGCCATCAAACCAAAAAATATACTTCTAGATTCTGAAATGGAGCCTCATATTGCTGATTTTGGTATTGCCAAGCTTTTGGATCAATCTTCTTCTTCAACACCGTCTTCTTCAACACCAGGTACTTCTCTTGTTGTGAATCTCCTCTTTCTTTTTTATTTCCAAATTCTTATATGAAACATGTTTCCACTGGCCCGTGACAGAGTTTAGTAATACATACACAACAGCAAATACAAGGGAGTCTGATGTCTATGGTTATGGGCTAGTTTTGCTTGAGTTGATAACCAGAAAGAAGGCAGTGGATCCATCATTTATGGAGGGAATGGAGATAGTGGGATGGGTCAGAAATATGTGGCGGGAAACGGGAGGAATTTATAAAATTGTTGATTCAAGCTTTGCAGAGGAGCTTTCGAATCCAATTGTACTTGAACGAGTGATCAAAGTGCTTTTGTTGGCTTTAAGATGCACTGAGGAGGATCCACACATGAGACCCACAATGAGAGATGTTATCAACAAATTGAAAGATGCTTATGCTTGATTTATACCTTATCCACACGTTGCATAAGACAGCTACGTTATTTCTTCTATCAAGTAACGAAAGAGATGCCTATTGATGGTTTCCGAGCAGGTTGTGGGCCTCCCATAGAGTTTGGATATGGTTAACTTTTGTTGAATCACTGGCAACTAACTAATTTTCAGTCACTTCTATCATTGACAACTTTGGAACATCCAATTATGCAACCCTACCTTTTGGCCATTACTAGGTTTAATTGATAAATTTGTTAGGGATAATGGAATCAACATTTACAAACCATAGGCCAAAATTGACAGAAAAGGAAACATTGACAAACACCTGACGGAGCAAGCCTAAATCTACACATGCAGGGTTATACCCATCAAATTGATTAGGGAAAATATTTGCCTGAAAATTTCATGATAGATAGGACTGTTCTAATTTACAAGAATGAAACTAAAACTTAAGAACCACTATAAGATCTGACAGTTGAAATGATGAGCAGATTAGGCTGTTGAGGTTTAATTTCCACTCAATCTTTCCATTGATTCTTGACAGATTTCGTTAAACCATTCATTAAGGTAAGAGATGTTTTGACCACCAAAAATTTAAATCCATTCAAGAACAGAAAAAAAAAATCATTCGCTGCATCTGAAGCTACCATGTCCTGGGAATTTAGATTCACAGTGAACATAGATTGTATAGATTGTAAATAGATTGCATGAAAATTTCACATAGTTTATATAGAAATTGCACATAAATTGAATGAAAATTGCATATAATTACAAATAGGATGTACAAAAATTATAAAAAAAAAATAAAATATTTTTAAAACAAGACAAAGTCAAGTAGGTTATTGTTTGCAAATGTAGAATATGATTATGTTCCTTCACAAAAATCAAGTGCTATCAATTTATCATTAACATTTACAAGTTTCATCCATTCTTTACAATTTGCTTTGGAAATTTTGTGCGATTGATTGTATTATAATCTCGTTTGTCTTCTTTAATTACTTCCTTTGACTTTAATCACTTTTAACTATTTCACACATATTAAAAAAGATTGTTAAACTTCTTAAATTTGTCTTAAGCTTAATTAATTTTTCAGATTTGCCCTTAATTAAATCTGGTAACTTTTCAATCATGGTTTTCCTTCAACATGATTAATAAAGGGTATATATGTAAAAAAATTAATGACTTAAATGTAACTTATATTTTAGATCATGAAACATCTTCTATTGGCAACATATATTTAAGATCATAGGGACTAGAATTTATTTGCAACATCTGAACTTACATGCAACACTTAGAATCATGTATTTCTTCTTATTGGCATAGTATTTTTCACTCAAAGCCCAACTCATTTATCATAATTAACCCATAACTACCAAATGACCTAATACCAAAAATCATAAAAATTGAGTTTTTTTCATAAGTTCTTAATTAAGTCATTTTAGAACTTTTTAAAATACAAAAACTAAAGATAAAATACGATATATGTGACATCCGGACGTTGATGAGGGCGGGGAGTGATCGCCGGTGCAAGAAAAGGGGGTAAGATAAAGTGATGAGGTGCGGACAAGGATCGGCTCCTGTCAAGCTTCTAAGTGGGAGAATGAGACTATACGATTAAAGGATAGTTTAAAAAAATTGATAGGTATTACCTATACCAACATGGTGCGTTTATTTTTTTGCTAGTCTATCCCTTAAGAACTCCTCAGTTAAGTGTGCTTGATCTGAAGCAATTTTGGGATGAGTGATCTCTTGAAAAAGAGTTGTGTGAGTGAGGACAAAGTACATCAAAAAGGAAAAGGCTTATGTTGGTTTGTAGGAACAATCATCAATCCCAAAGAAGCAGCCGGACATTACAATATATATATATATATATTGTATCTAATATATATTGAATATGCGTGCGTCTTCTTTTTTAAGATATTGGTGCAATACATTATACGAGGGAAGAGAAAAGAGAATGGAAGTTTAGGGTATAAAATCTATTATATGTCTATTTTATACCTATAAAATACCCACATTTTATGTTGTTTTCCCCGAAAAATATTGAGTTTTGATATAATTTTTACATAATTCTATATAATTTAAGATATATTTACATTTTAGAAAAATTTTGAGAACTTTTAAGCATCTTAGAGTGAGAGATGAAGAAAAAATGGTTTAAGAACAAGCTCATCCAGTCCTAATTAATGTCCTCACCCGGCTATAGGTGAGGAGGCATGGAAAATCAAGTTTACCAGTTGACCCGGTGCAGGGTCAACCAAATAATCATATTACCTGATGCGGGGCGAAGAGCAGAAAAAGAAAGAAATATAATTGAGTCACCCGGTGCTGGTTGAACAGAAAGAAGGTGAATACGCACCGGGTGACTGCCGTTTAGCAGCTATCATAAATGTTATCCACAAGCATCGCACGAGCTTTATAAATAAATGGTTTTAGGACAAAAAGAAGGACACAATCACTTATTTTGAACCCTAGAAGAACTATTCTAAAGTCTCTGGAGCTTAGAGGGAGTATTTTGACGGCAGATCTAGAAGAATTGAATGCATAGTAAGACTGAATCATTCTCTTTATCTGCTACCTCTCTTCCTTTAGTTTTTGGTTGAATGTTTTTGGGAATTATTATTATTTTGCTATTAAGAACAGTATTCTTTTGTAACTAATTCTCCCAGTTAGGGATAGAGATGTAGTCTGATTGGGATTAATTAAAGCTTACTTTGAGATTATGACTTTTGTTCTTAATTGAATTCTTTAAATATATTTATATTTAATTATATTTGTCTCTTTTATGCTTTATTGTGGATTTTGTAACTGGCCACCATGAGATTCATTCTGTGGGTAAGTTTGATAGACTGAAAGGTGAAGAGCAAACTTAAACTTAGAGAAATCGACATAAAAAAAAATTCTAGAGATGGAATTAGGTATTTATGGTAACTTTAGTTATAACTTCAAGTTTAATCAGAGATTTTAGTTGCACAAGAGTGAATTAGAACCTAATTAAATATGAACTAATTAACCGAGAGGTAATTAGGATAAATTAGAAATAACTGTCACTAAAATTATAAAAGGAGTCAATTTAAGAGTAGTTGTCCCTAGAAGATGAATCTCAATTCCTTAATGCTCTTAGTGATTGAATTAAATTCAATATAATGGCTTTTTATATTATTTCGCTCTTATTTTAATCTTTACTTAACTTTTCACAAATTGCTCTTCTTGACTAAAATTATTTAATTGAGTGAATCATAACCTCTCTTGGGTTCGACTCCTAGAATACTCCAAGATATTTTCTACTACTACGATCAACCTTGTATACTTGCAGGATCCCGATCAATCTACTTCCTCTATCTCAAATATAAAGAAATTTTAGAGGTCTGTGCTGGTGCAAAATACTCCCTCCCGTCTATATTATAAGGTGTTTTAAGGGGTTCCTCTTGTTTCATAATATAAGTTGTCATGTGATGATTTGTCATTTTTATCTCTTATTTATTGTATTATTGATATTGTAACTTGTACTATATTAAATTAAATGAGTGAAATTAATAGGGGTAGAATTAAAAATTTTGACTTTTTTTTTTAAGAAGTTTAAATATATAATATAAAAATTCTTTAATGCATATGAAAGTGATCCCAACACCTTATAATATGGACGGGGAGAATATAGGGAGAAAAAGTAGAAAATTGGCGCAATAAATGTATTTTTCCAGTAATAGACCTTATTAAACAAATAATATACTATTCACATGGCATCTCTTTTTCCCATACAACAATGAGGGAGTGAAAAAAAAAAGGACCATATTAATTAATGATAATTTAAAAAAAATATTACTCCCTCCGGTTCTATATATAGGATATTTTATCTTAGTCCTAAATATAAGACATTTTATAATATACGATATAGTATTTATTATACATTTTCAAAAAATATTCCTATTTAATGTATTCAAAGAGAAAGAGGGAGATATTAAATAAAGGTAGTTTTGGGAAAATATTGTAATTTTTAGAGAAATCGATATAGTTAATTAATTTTAACTCCTATTATTAATTTACGTGATTCGGTTAAAAGGATTTTATATTAAGGATAAGAGGGAGTATAAATTAAATGAATTTAAAAAACTTCAACTAATAAATATTAGTTTATATAAAATATTTTTGTTTAATATTTAAGAAGGGAGAGATACGTGTTTCACTTGATGTGATCATTGTAGAAGATAATTTTCCATTCAAAGCGTGTAGGGCGAAGATGTTAATGAAAAAATGGTGGTGATGTTTTGGGGGAAAAATGGGGTGATGCATACAAGCTAGGCTTCTATATATCGATATGGATTCGACTCCTCGAGGCATTCGTTGCACTCACCGCCATCCTCTCTCTCACTCGTCTCATATCTCATCATGCTGTCGCATAACCACGTGGTGATGGCTCCAATCACTGTGCCTCTCTCACTGGCTTGGCTTTCATCACCAAAATGCTCGCTGAGGAAAATGTTTTATTTACTCTTAAATTCCTCAACTAACAAAACACCATAATTATATATTCTTATGAATAAATATATAAATTTTATAATTTATCACCCAAAAAATTAATTTTGTATATATTTTATAATTCTATTAAAATTGTTGGCCAAAAAATGAAACATATATTGTAGTTAAGAACAAAACTTGCATACCAACAACATATTTATATACTTGATGAGAGTTGAGCTAACACGGAAGAGCCCTCCCTTTCCAACATTTATGTCTTTTGGAATAAGCCAAAAAAAAAATATATATATATATATATATATATATGGCTATTACTATTTTATCTAAATCGAATTAACAACCATATATATTAAACATCTATATATTCATTGGAACACTACACTGTTGTGAAAAAAACTAGACATAAAGAAAAATGCCTCCGTATAAACATGTATACCTCTACCATAATGTCCTCGGAGGTCATAAATTTAAAAGGCAACCTCCGCCGTGTTGTGTGAGGTTTGTGCAACAAGATTGCAAATGCTCTAATTTACCTCAGGACACCCCCTTGATGCTCTGACCTGATGGTCTTTGCTGTTAAAAAAAAAAAAACAAAGGCAACCTTCATTTGCCAACCAATTTTTCTTGCAATTACATTGCATAAGGCAATATAAGTACAGGTTTGATTGGGATATTTAAGAAAGAGCCTCATTTTTTGTGATTATATTGTAGGTTATTCCTAATTCAATTTTCTTATTCTATACCATAGCAATTTAATAGAATAAAGTATGAAGTGGAAGCGTACCTGATGAATCCATGAATTAAGATAAGACTTTGAGAGATTTAAGAGATGATTTTGAGATATTGAATGTTAGATTTAATCTTCTAGGTTATGAATATGTGGATGTTCTTTGATTCTTCTTTGGAAGGGGAGGCAACGAATTTATTCCACGACAATCCAACCTGGGGACCAGCTAATGTCTCTTTTTACAGTCAACCAGTATAAGTATTCTTTTATGTAATATTTCTAATTTAGCCCCTCATCAAATTAGAAATAGTACTTTTGGCATCTACACTTAATTCCCTTAACAAATATACCCCTAAGCCACAAAAACTTAATTCTTAATTAGATCACTTTAATTAGGCTTAATTAAATAATAGACACACATTTTAATATTTACATGTGTGACCTTACATACTGAAATTTTAATTCCAACAATCTCCCACTGAGCCACAGATGTAACTTTATAAAAATGTGTTTATCTTTATGAGCTCAAATTTCGACATTATGTATATAGGATATATACTGTAGGTTATTCCTAATCCAATTTTCTTATTTTATATCATATCAATTTAATAGAACAAAGTATGAAACAGAATCGTACTTGATGAATTCATGAATTAAGATAGGACTTTGAGAGATTTAAGAGATAATTTTGAGAGATTGAATGTTAGGTTTAATCTTCTAGGTTGTGAATGTGTGGATATTCTTAGATTCTTCTCTGGAGGGGAGGCAGAGAATTTATCCTATGACAATCCAACCTGAGGATCAACCAACGTCTTTTTTTACAGCCCACCGGTATGATTGTTTCTTTTATGTAATATTTCTAATTTAGCCCCTCATCAAATTAGAAATAGTACTTTGGGCATCTACACTTAATTCCCTTAATAAATATACCCCTAAGCCACAAAAACTTAATTCTTAATTAGATCACTTTAATTAGGCTTAATGAAATAATAGACACACATTTCTACATACTGAAATTTTAATTCCAACATATACACCTTATGTCTTTTATGATAATAACTTTTTCTCTGATAACTACTTCTGTAGATGGATTGAGAAATGATTTATAAAAAACAAATGTAAGGAGAAATAATTTTCCTTCTTGACTTTGTTGACTTCGGGTTTTGTTTGGTGTCCCGCTGGTCCTTTCCCTGCTCCTTTTTTATGCTAAGGGACTTTATATTCGTTGAATTTTAATGAAAATCCCTCCCCTTCTTCAGGAAAAAAAAAATGTAACGAGAAATGAAGCTTTAAATAGGTGTATACCACAATGTATTAATTTATAGCACTTCATCACGGTCAACATGTTTGACTTAATAAACTAGCAATGATGAGTGAAAATCATAGAAATCCAAAGTTAAATCAAACCAAACTAGGTTGGTTTTCCAAAATTTGGATTCAATTTTATTAAGAGGTCTATTTGGTTTAATTCTTTTAATTGGTTTAGAATGATATAAATCAAATTTAAATTTTCTTTTTACATTATTAATATTTTTTTAAATCTTTATTGTTTGTGATATTTTAATCTTCAATTATTTGTTTGAAAAGTTAATTAATGTTATCATGTTAAAAATAAAAATGACATTCTCATATTAACAATTAGTTTTGTAAATATTCTTAAATCAAGATCTTTTTATATTTTTTTATTTTGTATGGAAATTATAGTTTATGTTTATATTTCATTTATTTTTATATTTTTAATAAACCACACGGAGTAAAATAATTAAAACTATAAAAAACCAAATGAAAAATTGGTCAAAATCAACGTATATTAATATTTTAAAAAATTAGTTTACAAGAATTTTTTAATTAAATCATAATAATTATATAATTTTTATAAATAAGTATATGAGTTTCATATTTGTCAAAAAAATTAATTTCTTAGAATTTTGCATGTATTTTCTAACTTTTTAAATATAATAATGAAATATAAAAAACTATATTTTAGTTAAGACATTGATCTGATTAATTAATATGATTATTTTGGTTCAGTTGTGTTGAGTAACATTTCATTAGGCTCTAGACTTGTTTATTTGTACTAAACTTATATATTTTTTTTATATGTTTTTTATACTATTCTCTAATTAAAGTTTAATATGTAAACTTTTTAAAAAAATTTTAACTTTAAGAAGTTAATATTTTTAATATATAATTAATTACTTAATATATAATATATTAAAAAATAATTCACAGATTAAATTTTATTTAAAAAATAATATGAAAAGCATGTAAATATTTTTCATTTTATTTTGAACTAGTAAGTCCAAACTCGAAATTAACTGCTTTTAACATTGACATTGCCCTTTGCCGAATTTTAAAAAAAAAAAATTTCCCATGACCTCTACTGTAAGGCTTGTCTATGTTCTTTGTGTAGTCTATGTCCCACTATTTTGAGGGAATCCAAGATCTAAACAAGTGTCAAAAGTCAAAAGTCAAAACATTTCAGATGAGAAGAAAGCAAACGCAATAATGTTCTTTCTGCTTAAAAAAAAAAAATAGATGAGATATGCCACGAGAATTTTTAGAATCAGAATTTAAAAAGCAATTATAAAAAAATTTATATATTATCTACGTACACTGACATAAAACCTGAATCCAAGCGTTACAAGGCCTATTTTTACCAACTAAAACAATTTGGGAAAAGATTGGCATACTCGGTTTCTCTGGTGAGCCGCTAAAGATCTAATCTTGGGGTTGTTAGCTCAAGTGCTGGTATGATGAAGATGAAGAAGGTGAATTAAAAAATAAAACAATTTGGTAAAAAAGACACTTTGGGATCAGTAGAAGACCTTAGAGTTAAGGCTATACAAAAAATCTGTGGTTCAGTTGGCCCAGTCTAATCTGATCCTATTGGATCAATCGGGCCGGATTTCATTACGGGTTGGGCCGGGCTTCGGGTTAGATTGTTTTGTCCGGCCCAACCCGAACTATATATAAATATATGTTTTTTTAAAAAATATATTATTTTGTATATATTAATTAATTTTATAATATTTTTTCTATATATCTTATATAATACATTTATTATTTAATTACTATGAAAAATTTTGTAAGGTTTTGATATTTTAATTTTATTTAAAATTTTAAATTGATTTCTTAATTTAATATTATATAAAAATAATGTATAGTTGTAAAAATTTATAATTTTTAAGAAAATTAATTTCTATCATAACATTATATTTTTAAAAAAATCTACTTTTACATTAATATTTAAAATTTTTTTATTAATACACAAAGTTAGTTTTTATTTTATTTTTAATATTTTAAAAAATTATGTGGCATCGGGTCGACCCAGTACCTAACCCGGCCTAACCCGGGTATACACCCGCTGAGCATCGAGCGGAGGTGAAATCCGACCCTACTCGGCCCATGCACACTCCTACCTAGAGTACTTCCATTTTCTTTTTAACTCTTTGGAAGGAACTGGTCCCTGATAGGACAAAAATTGATAAACAAAAATTACTCGTACTTGTTAAAAGATGAGAAATGCATATTCCTTTTTAGCCTCTTCTCCGTCTCTATAATTTTTTTTCCATCTGCTTTATTTTTTAAAATCAAGTTCAAACTAAATTTTTAAGTCGGGTAACCTACATTTCTAAATTGATTTAACTAAATTTCTAAGTTGATCTAATTAAATTTTTAAGTTAAGTAATTTTAATTTTCAACTTAATCTAACTAAATTTCTAAATTAATCTAACAAAATTTTCAAGTTGAGTAATCTAAATTTCTAAATGGATTTAACTAAATTTTCAAGTTGAGTAAACTAAATTTTCAAATTGATTTAATTAAATTTTCAAGTTGGATAAACTAAATTTTTAAGTTGAGTAAACTAAATTTCTTAGTGAATCTAGCTAAATTTTCAGGTTAACAAACTTAAATTTTCAAGTGGATTTAATTATATTTTCAAGTTGGATAAACTAAATTTTTAAGTTGAGTAAACTAAATTTCTTAGTGAATCTAGCTAAATTTTTAGGTTAACAAACTTAAATTTTCAAGTGGATTTAATTATATTTTCAAGTTGAGTAACTTAAATTTTCAAATGAATTTAACTAAATTTTCAAATTGAGTAACTTAAATTTTGAAGTTGAGTAATTTAAATTTCTAAATAGATCTAATTGATAAACTTAAATTTCTAAGTTAATTTAACTAAATTTTCAAGTTACTCAATTTGTGAATTTAGGTTACTCAATTTAAAAATTTAATTAGATCAATTTAGAATTTAGTTATATTAACTTAAAAATTTAATTAGATCCACATAAAAATTTAGTTATATCCTCTTATCATTTATACAGGAATTTTTATTCCACATGACAGAGCATTTCATTTGGGGAGTTCTCTTGCTACTGCTGCAGCCTCTATATTTTGTCAAGCACTATTCCCTTTATATTATATGTTGATATTGATGATAATGATTCTCGATCATCATAACATCCTTCCTGCCCCAAATATTTTCCCTTCATTGTTCCTTATCTACTGTTTGAGAACACAATATCAGTTACCAAATTCAATGCCATGATATCTGGGTTGTTCCAACTTGGAAGTTCATATGAATGGGGTTTCACCGAAAAGGCAGGTCGCTCATCAGAGACCTACATCTTAGCTACTGAGGAGCCAGAATCAAAAGCCATCAATCTCCAACTTCAGAGAGGGACTTTTGAAAGTGGAGTTCCTGAGCTTGACAAAATGAAGGATTGCCTGGAATCTGTTTCCAAAACTCCAAAATGAGCAAGCTATATAAGAAAGAGCTAGCCCTTGCATTCTTATTGCTGACTGCTGCGGTTAGAAGCCTCTTATCGGCACAGGGAATGCACTTTTTCTACTTACTGTTTGAAGACGTGTAATTCCTCCTTGCAGCCTTGCAGGTCGAAGATCAGAAAGTATGGTAAAAACACATGGAGTATTATGTAGTTAAGTCATTTGAGAAGTGTTTCCTGGAGATACCAGCATATGGCTCAGTTAAAAGCTTGAAGCTACAATCGGTCAAATTACAGAAAAAGTTTGTTCTTCTTGAAGTGTCCTCACAGAAATTCCATGTGCGCGCGCTCTTTTACTCGTCTATTTATTGTTGTCTACAGTACAAACTATTTTCCTTTTGCCCTTGTGAATTTTCTGTAACATAAGCCTATTCATTTTATCACAGTACCTCATCCTGACATTACAACTCGCTTGGTTCAAGTAAAGTCAACCCTGAAATCAAACATTGAAGAGGTGTATTTTTTTGGCACTTTACCAAGAGATTATGATCTACAACATCTCAGATATTGTTAAACTAGGCCATTTATCCATGACATATTTGTAGTAATATCTAAGACTTAGTTAAATTTGGGAAAAGCTTCACATATGTGAAGGTTAAAGGTGTCCCAAGAGAATATGATCTACAATATCTCATATTAGGTAAATTTATGGGCCACTATTCTATTATGGTGCAAGTATTTGGACCCTCGTTTACAAGGTACCACTATGTTTGGCTCCTTTTTCAAAAACCTATTCTTTCAACCAACAAGATCTTAATTTTTTTTTTGGTTTATCACCATCCGGTGTCTGAAACCTTTTGGGCCCAACTAATCCGGATTCAGGGAGTACAGAGCGCGAAGGTTAGCTCCCCTCCCAACAAGTGCGCTTTCTGGGTTTAATTCTTTCAACCAATAAGATCTTAATACTGTTAGTTAAGCATGCTATCTGGGTTTAATTTCTAGTCATATGTATAAAAAATATCTTGTTATAATAGATAAAATCCGCCTCAATAATCTCTACGCCTTAAAAAATTAGCCTTCAATTATTGGTTACGAGATAGCCTTGATGTTTACCATAAGAACCTATTTCTCCAATTATTCCAAGACAATTGCTTTCAAATAACTCTTTACCGTCATTTCTAACCCACTTTCATTTTTCTTGGCCGGAATGGTGAATTGTAAAATGGGTAATGTCATTTTAGTCTATCATTGTCGTCAACGGGATTCACATGCTGCACAAGGTTGGATCTGAATACACAAGGAATTGCAAGTAGCCAAGGTTGAAAATGAAACACCACTTGGCGTATGTTTTTGCAGAAAAGAAAACAATAGTACAGGGTGTTCAACACTAAAATGCTTATGCTATACTCTAGCCTCAACTACCTACATACAACTCAGCTTATCTGTAGATAACACAACATACGTGGAGTCATATTTTCTCACTAAATTTTACTTAGAATGTTTCATTATACTCACATCATCATGCATCAGACATGCCCCTGTCTAGCGACTTGAATATTTAAAATCAGTTATGCGTGTTTACAGAATAAGATTTCAACTTTCCCTAGGGGAAGCTCAGCAACTTTTTTCAGTGATCCTGTCATAAAGAAGCATAATTCTTCACCATTAAAATCTCCCCAAATAATTTCTGCGGTATTTGCTCCAACTGTTTCCCTTCCTGCCATGCTTGCCCTACTGAAATCCCTGGTCCTAGATGGCGGACATATATCACAACTTGATCGTTGAAAGGATAAGGATGTTTAACTGCAAATAGAGAGTCAATGACATTAACACTCAGTTATCTGGTATATTGTCCCTGAAGAAGAACAATAAAATTAGAATAGAGCCTGTAAGAAAATAATGCCACAGGTACACATATAACAGAGAAACTTTCTTCTAGGCAGGGGATTTTAACATCTGAACATCAATATCATCCCTAGAAACTTCACAACTTATTGGCTCCAAATACAGCAATGTCATAATCAAGGTGGTCATCATACAATAAGAACACATTTTAGCAGAAAACCTCACCGAATTGTCAATGCAAATTAGTAGATAACGAGTACTTTAAACTATGAAGATACAACATTGTTGGAATTAAGTTTTACCATGCATGTACAAAGGAATAAAATACACCCCACCTGGTCTTGGAAAGCCTTGTGGGAGTTCTTGGATATCAAATAGTCCATCTCCGAATTCGTATGCTAAATCACAGGGCTGTTCAGTTGACATCACTTCCTTAAGTTGTCTAACCATAAAATACAAAGGAGCAAAAGAATCAGCAAATGTGCTCAAAGCCGGTCCACCTGGATTGTTCCAATATTCATAAAAAATGTTAATGGCAAGGACAGCTAGACTTAGGCTTAAAACTTGAATGCAACCAAAAGAGGAGATAACAAGCTAAGCCAGACAAATGAATATTCAAAGATTCTTAATCAAACCACAACTACTTTGGAATATGCAAGGAAGATCAGCATGACTATTCAACCTCTTCATCTACACTTATTGAAAAAATAACACTATGGCAGATAAAAGCATGCACATTTCAATTGAAGATAGTAATAATAATAAATATGATTTGACTTTCTTCCTTTAGACAATCAAGATAATTACCAAATATCAATCCATTAATTCTTTATGCAAAAGGGGATTGCAAGTTTTACGTCCTGGAAAAGTTCAAGTCTTATATACAAGGAATGAAAAGTTTCTTTTACTCACTTTCCTTTTGTCATTCTCTCACATACTTGAAGCATTAATAACAAGTGAGGCACCATGCAGATGTAAATATAATGTTCCCTCAGAAATATAAATGAATAGTGATTATATATTTACAAACTGAAGTTATCATCTCGTCTTTATTTTTTAATGTTTCTGATGAGAATTACAATACCCAGGTGAATTAACTGTAACATTTGAGGGAGCTGAATGGATAATATGATATCCAAGTCAATCTACTGTACTATTAACTTTCCTTTTCAGCCCACAAGCTATTGCATTAAATTAGACACGTAAGTAGCATTCAGGATCAGACACAAGTTAAGAAGCAATTATGTTTAATGTAGACATGCATATCTTCACAAAACTTAGTAATTCTGCAAATCCATTAAATAAGACATGGAAGTGGCATTCAGGATCAGACGCAAGTTAAGAAGCAATTATGTTTAATATAGACATGCATATCTTAAAAAAAAAATTAGTAATTCTGCAAGTGCAAGAATGCATTTTTCTGACAAATGGAAAAAAGAATTTACCAATGAGTCGTCCATAGGCCTTCCCATCATTGCAAGAAAATATAACCTAAAACAGGAGCAAAAGAATAAACCAAAACCTTCAAATATAATTCACAACAAGAGTAGAAAGCATAAAGGGGACAGTGAAATAACCTTTTTGAAGAATTTGATCCAGGAAATTAGCATCGGTCCTATTCAAAAAGGTTTAATAGTGAGATTAAAAAGAATTAAAAAATTGATAGCTTTCGATTTTTATGTTTATCACAGGCAAACAAAAGGAGAATTCTCACGGAACTATGATAAATTTATTCTAATGAAAAAAGACACATTGGAGTACCAAACCAGCAGACGTGATAGAAGGGGAAGGTATCAAATAAGGCAGGTCAAAGAAGTGGATCGAAGAATTAACATTTGAATATAAAGGAATTCATGAATCATGATGCAATCATATCAAAGTGGAAAAGAACTTTGCTCCATCAAAGGAAACTGCTTGCGACCTAGAAAAGGAAAGGCAATTTGACCCTCTGATTTAATTGTGCAATTTATTAGTATTAGCAAACAAGAACACTAGCCCATAAGTTACTGGTCCTTTCATGTGGACTTGCTTTATGTTCTGTCTACAATGCTCCATCTGAAATGAATAATGTGTTAGCGAACAAAATGCATTGTATTAAACTTCACTGTGATTAAATACCAACATCAGTATATGAATCACTCAACTAACCTCCACTTGTTCGGCAGTTAAAATGCTCAAGCATCACACCATTTCCATTAGAAATTAATGTAGATGCACTTTTCTTTACTATCTTGGAATCCTCATATCTAGTGCCAGCTATTTGCCAAGCCCTTGATATAAGTCTGCATAAATCTACCAAAGATATCATTTTCCATACATAAGATTAATATGAAGTAAATTCACTTACATTACAGCAATATAAATTACAAAGAAGTGATAGAGAGACCTAGGCTGTAACAATAACAGCAGTCGATGACGCCTTTCCTCAGGAATATCTTCAATTTTTTTCCTGAACAAGCGGTCAAGAGAATATGTGAGAGGGAGAACAGTTTCTCTAGATTTTAAATCTGCCAAAGATACCATATTACTAAACCAGTAAGATAGTTACATAAAACCCTGTCTTACCAGGAGCAGATGAATAAAGCCGAGCAAATAAATGTCTATTTCACTATGGTGGACTGGCATTGACAGAATCTCTTTTGGAGTCATATACAAATGCTTAACTCATTGATGGAACTGAATGGAAAGTCGCATGGCTTGCGACCTCCATTTACATATCACATGTTCATAAGTGAAATTGTTTCACAATTCCATTTAAAATGGAAAGCTTTTGCATATTCATATAATATTATGCAAGCAAACAAGTCACCTATGCATCCATAGAAGGGGAACATAAACTATGCTATATAATTGAAATTGTTTCGAAATTCCATTTAAAATGAAAAGCTTTTGCTGTGGAGCTAACATAACGATTTAAAGATGAAGTTCTGCATTTTCATCTATACTTACAAGTTCAAGCAAGTTGCTGAAAAGTTATATACTTCACCTCCGTAAAATAAGCTCACTAACAGTTAAAGCAATTCTAATAATCTTCCACACAAAGTGTCACCTTCACTTCAATAGTGGAAAAAATAAATTAAAACAGAACCACCTTTCATAACTAGTACTCCAAATTGATGACGTTGACTTTTTGGTCTAACCATACAAAGGTTGAGTTAGCGGATATATAGAATTGAATAAACAATTTACCATTAGCTATTTTGATTTCCTCAAGAATGAAAATAGTTATTTCAACTTAGTTGCAGTTCTAAGCTTCACAAGGTGGTATGCTAATAGCTTAATTCCCAAAATTGTTTCAGCTTGCTTTCTCCTTGACAGCTAAAGATGTCATGTACGTTGTATTATGCTGATGCTTCTCATATTCAGAAAGTGTTGTCTTTTTTGGGCAAACATATTCAGCAAGTGTTAGCCTTAAAAGTTTTAACTTTCAGAACGAAGAAAATAACCGTAAATGAAGAAAGCCCAGGAGAACTCTCACGGCTATTTTCAGTCTAGCTTTTGTACTTAGAAAAATGGAGGTAGAGGTGATGTCACATAAGTTTGTTAACAAGCAAGAAGAAAATTTATCATACGCAAATGAAAACCCAAAGCCAAAAGAGGTTCTTTAAGCGGTTTAACCACAATCCAAAAATTAAGAAAATAAGAAAACTAAAGCCCACTGACCAAAGATACGCCGCAGGATTATAAGAAGCTGGGTCCAAGGGAATCAACTCCTTAGGAGGATCAAGAAACGACACCACATCTTGTTCATCCAAGTAAGCCTTCCTACCACTTGGAAGAATTTCGAAGGACTTATCATCCCAAGGCGACACATACTCATCCTTACTTCTAGAGACAGCGAGAGTTGCACCGCAAGTAGACCGTAGTAGAAGTACATTTTTGTACAATCTTAAACCTATAGGAGCCACCAAAAAAAAAGTTGAATTTTGCCCAATTCAATTTTCGACAACGCGAGGAAGACAGAAGTGCGTATTTGCAGTCACCTCTGGATTGCGCAAACCGTAGACGCAGGAGACTAATTTGGCGGGAAAAGGGTGAGAGGTTGGAAGAAGGAGTTGGATGGTACTGCATGCACCAGCTTGTTGCCGTTACTGCCCTCATTTCTAAAGGCGACGATGAGAATGGAAGTGGCTACTTTGATTTTTGTTCACAATTTCACATAGGGCGATGCCGTTTAAATCTGTAAAACGACATCGAAAATAATGTCGTTTCGACCTACGACCCACTTGGTCAGACCTCTTTCCCCTTTGTCCAATTGCTTATCGTCATTGTCATCCTTGTCGTCGTTCCTCTCTGTAATCTCTAGTTCATTCAGCAACTATTCTAAACTGTTACTAGCATAGTTTCTCCGATTATTGAATCATTTCTCGCATTCCTACAAATAAATCCAATTTTCCTGGAAGTCTCTCTGTTTCCCTCAAATGCTGCTTCAGACCCAATCTCTTGCGACGCATTTTGCACCATCAGTCACTCCCGCTAAACCCTTAAAAGAAGCGCAGATTTGCGCATTCAATGCTCCAAAACGTGTATCATTTCGTAATTCATCGTTTAAGACTTTGAAATGCTCGCTTTCAACGTTATCAGAGCCATCCCAATTGGAATTGAGGAGTCATAAGCCGTTTCCTGCTGAAGTTTCAAGGACTATAATGGAGTTAGCTACTGTAGGTACTCTTTCTACGTTGACTCAAGAGGGTTGGCCTCTTGGTATCGGCGTGCGATTCGCCGTAGACCCGGAAGAAGGGACTCCTGTATTGTCCTTGAGCGCTTTCAGTAAGCACTTCTCTTTTGACCCGAGGGCTTATCTTCATGTTCAGGTGCGTCGTTCTCTCTTGCTTTATGTGTTAGGATAGTTCAAGGAATTTCGTTGTAACGAATTTCTATTTCTGTCAATCAGTTAACGCAGTCTGGGTTACGCACTCCCCAGTGTACACTTCAAGGGACCCTTAACAAACCACAGGATAGAATCCTGATGAAGGTAATTTTCATTGTATGAGAAACTTCTACTTCACTTAGATTCAGCATCTATGAGGTTGAAAGATTCATGTTAGCAGTATTGTTCACGTGACCTGTGCTTGATCTTTGTTTCGATTTCTATAATTCCTACTTATGAGCTTACTGCTTGAGTCATGCACATGCAAAATTTATTTGCTCAAGTTATGAGTTCTGCATTATCTATGACACGGAGTTTAAGGTATAGTTCTATGTCAGATATTCTGTACCTCGAGTCAAGCAGCTGAACGAATTTGTTAAACTGGACCATATATTCTGTAGCACTCTGGCTTGTGTGTTAAAAATATTCTAGAATACTTTATTTTTTGCAATTTTTGGTCACAGGAATAGTGTATTTGCTTTCAGTTTCTGTTTATTTGATTCTTTAGTCATATTTTTTAACATTAATTGCCATTATGATTTATGCAGCGGCTTATTTCTTTATGGAAGAAGAGGTTTGGTGAAGAACTCAATGAAGATTTGGTTTACATTGTTGCTGTAGAGCAAGTTCTTCAGATGGAAGATTTCCAGGAGGTGTGACAGTTTTTACAGTTTCTCATGTTTATAATAGTTTGTTTTCTTAGATTCAATTTTGCTTCTGTTTGTTGATATTTTTCTTTAAGATTGAGAGTTAGGTTGTTGTCTAGCACCAAATCTTATGTCCATGTTTTCCAGGATGGTGTATGGGTGACATCTTTAGATTACAAAAATGCACAACCTGATCCTCTTCGAGATTGCGCAGAGAAGTTGGTGGATGAAATTAACACCAACAACATGGAAGATATTACTCGCTTTTGCAATGTATTTGTTGATTTGGATTTTCAGGTTAGCTCTGAAGCTTATATATGTTTTACTGCATATTGCAATTTACACTCATTGAATCATACCAAGTTTAGCAATTGCCCCTTATATCATTGATCTCAACACTTTCTATTGACATTCTTATGTCCAATGGAAACAGCTTATTATTTCTACCATACGGTCTATTGACTTTAATTGTCCACCTATGTTTCTACTTGGGATTTGTTTTGCAAAAACATCTGCATAAAAAGACCAATGCAACCCATTTGGTTAATTTGTGAGAAAAGGAATCATTTCTCATGGTACAAAAAACGAGTTATGCGATAGTATATCTATGTTATTACTATGTAATAGTAACTATCAATTTCTATAATCTTTTTATATTCAGTGGCAGAAAAGACATTTCTTGTTTACAAAATTTGCTTTTTTTTGTTATATTTGTTTTTTTCTATTTCATTTCATTTGCATACCAAATGGTCTATTGGAGTCTGAGAGTGTACATTGGAAGTTTAGGTCTCTTTCATGATTCAGATGATTGATGATCACCAAACTTGACTGTATTATCTTTCCATATTTGCCTTGCAAGGTCTCAGAGGCAAAGATGATATGGGTTGACCGCTTGGGCTTTGACATGCATCTCAGCTCCTATGAGACAGGCATATTTGAGGTGCGCATTCCTTTTCCCAGAGAAGTCACTGATGAAAAAGGTGCCAAGTCAGCATTCAATTGCATGTCACAAATGGCTTGGGAGGTGGAAAAAAACTTCCATCCTCCAGATTTTGAGCAGGTCAAACATTTGAAGCACATAAAGTCATGATGCTCCATTTCTATTTTTAGTTTTGATCACCCATTCTTCAATCCTTTATCAAATACACATCCTTGTTGAAACTGTAGCCTTCGGAGACCGTTCTGTTGTTTATTGTGTAATGATTCATTCATTAAGGCTTGATGGTCAGTTGATCATTTCTAGCACTCAATCTAGTTTGCACTTTTTTTCTTCTGGGTGATTTTCGTAGTCTGTTTTATCCTTCTTGTGGAGTGATCTTTCTTTGCTGATTAGATTCAGAAGAAAAATGAAGAAATGCCTTTTCACTGTGGAGTTCTGTCTCTTGCCTAGTAGTTTATTTGTTTTGTTGGGGAAACTAGTAGTTCTGTTCCGATTCTTGTATCTTCGATTATTTTGTCAAGTAAAATTTATTGTGGTCTCCAAGGGATTATGTATTTAACAAGTTGGTCTCATAAAATTATCTTTCCTATTTGATTACTCGCATATAATATATTTTTTTAATATGGTCTCCTATGAAGTTATTTTTTCAATTTGTTTTCTCATAAATGAAATTACTGGATAATATCCTTCTGTTAAATTGAGAAAATTAGTACGTGAGAGATTATTCTTGACAACAATTTTATCTATGAATGAATAAATTAAGACATGCATATATGCGAGGGATTATGTTTAAAAAATAGTTTTATAAAAAATTAAATTAAAAAATATCTTATATAAAGATTAGATTGAGGAAAAAATTGTGATGAGCCAAATTAAAAAAAAAATACCAAAGCCTCATGTTGGCCATAAACACATGAAACCTTTTTACTGCCCATCTTATTGAAAAAAAAAAATAATCATACGATACTGTACATATCTTATCATATCTGTGTTTAATTAATACCATTGCATCCAGTTTGTTGAATTACTGGTCATAGATAGCCGAGGATGAAGGCATACACAGTAACAAACTTTAACCAATAAATCTGTTTCTGCGTCACAGAAATTTATTAAGCGACGGGGGGAAATGTTGAACTAAACAACTAGAAAGGAACTCAAGCCCCAGAGCAAAATGGTAAGCGACCCTAACGACCTCGCTGATGTAATATGAGGAACGTTTTTTTTTTAATATAATAAGATATGTAATATATAGAATGTTTTATTACTTTTTTATTTTATATTTAATATTTTATGTACTAAATTATCTCTAACCTGTATGGGAGGAACAATTAACTTAGTTTAAAATAAATCAAAACATTTTTACAAAAGCTTAAACCAAAGCGTGATTAATTTATTTGGCTTCTATGAGACTCTCTCTCTCTCTCTCTCTATATATATATATATGCTCTAAAATTTAACAAGAAGCATTAAAAAAATTTTTAAAAACTGAATTGTATATCTTTTAATGTTAAACTAAATAGTTAAAATATTTACCATCTTTCAATAATTAAGCTATTAAGCTTAAGTTTGTAGATAGATAAAAATTAAGTTAAGAAAAACTTTTATTAGTTTAGACCCATGCGCCTTGATTCCACATCAATAAGATTCTACATATTAAGACTATGTTTGATTTGATAGATTTTGCATGGGATGGAAAAAAAAGAAAAATTTCTCATCCTTTTTTTTTTTAATTAAATAAAAAAATAAATATTTTTACTTATATCTCTTTATCTTTTTTTTCTATATAAAAATGAGAGGAAAAGTATCCACCCTCTTTATTTAAGTTGAAAAAAAAATAAAATAAAAAATTTTCTCACCACACCCCTCCCAAATGTCCCGAACCAAATGGAGGAACTAAGGATTCTCGAAAAAAAATATAACTTTAAAAGTAGAATCGTTAAAAGGTGGGCATCGCAGCCCAGGCTAGCAGAATAACCATATTGAGGGCCCGTTTAGTTTTTAATTGGTTAAAAATGAATTTTGATAGAATTGGTTTTATAACGTAGTTATGATAAAAATTAGTTTTAGACTAACGTGTTTATGTTTGGATGATTTATTTGAAAATTGGTTTTAACAAAACTCATAATTTTTCTCTAAATTAAGCTTAAACTCTATTTCATGGTTAATTCAATTTCCTTGAACTAAAATTTAATCTTCATTTATTTAATTGAAAACATAGTATATCTAATATAACATTTTTTTACAAATTATGATCTATGAAAATTAAAATTTTGAGGGAATATTTTAGTCAATAGATAGAAAAAATTTTATGAGAATTTTATTTTTCTAAATTCATTATTTTTTTTTATTTTTATTGATCTATTTTTATCTTACTTTAAAATAAATATAATCAAAAATCGAAATCTCCTTCTTCGGAAAACTTGTGTCGTGCGCAAACTCAGTGGGAAAGTGGAAATGGAACAAACATACCCTATATTTTATCAAACTCATTTTGGACCCCAAACTACTTTTCTAACGCAACCCAAAACACACCCTTATGTAACGGTTTGTGAATATTTTGCGCAATAGATCACCCCACTACGTTTAATATCTTCACTTCAAAGATTGCCTACTTTGTAATCTTTTCTAAATACTCGTTACTACATTCACATTCTCCTGCATATATTCCTAAAGTAAATTGAAATTGGCTTACACAATTACACAGTAGTAGCTAAAGTGAATCGAAATTGAGCGCTCACTTGTTTTATTTTACTGATGAAGTGTCCTTGTTTCATGCTCCCACACTTGCTCAGCTTCGACTCAAACAGGGACAAAAGCATCTTCTCCAAACTCTGCTCTGTGTATTTTATATACTTCACAGCCTTTTCTTCGTTCTCCATTGTTAAACTGTAGTTCTTCATGAAGCTTCTATACCCTGGAACAACCCCTTCAACTATAAGCTTCTTGACTTTCTCCCTCACTGTCTCATCAGATATTACCCAGTTTGATTGCTTTTTATACATTTCTTCAAAAGCTACGTTGAAAGCGTTCAGTCTCTTGGCCGTATCAGAGGATGAAACTGAAACTGAAACTGAAAGTAAATCCTTTTTGTTCAGAATAGGTAACAGCTTTACCCAGCTGTCTTTCAGATAAAGAGCAGCATAATAGTCTTTATATTGCTCGTGTGCTTTTAACCATGAATCTCCCATCATGTTCCCAAGCATTGTGTCCCTCAAGTTGTGGAAATGGCAATGATTGTTCATCATGAAGATGTAGGATAAAGTGATATCTTCATAGGTCTTTGACCATGCATCTAAATTAACAGCAATTTCCTTCGCTATGCTGAAAACTTGGGTGAAAATAATGCACTCTTCATATACTTCATTTCTCCAACTGAGATGAATTGCCAGAACCTGAGTCAGAAGTGGCCTGTAAGTATCTCCAAGTAGCTGGTTGCAGTAATCTGTGACAAAGCTTACGAGCCGAGGAACACTGCCATCTGAGGGAGGAGAACTTGGCCTCTGCAACTTCACTTGTGCTGGAAGCTGCCAGAATATCTCACAGGCACCATTAATGACCCTACTGATAAGATCCTTTGTCACAGTTCTGATTTCTTCACAAGCTTCCCCACTGAAAAGTTGGTTGAACTTTAGTCTGAGGTCATTCAAGACTCTGAATATGTCCAGCAGCTTCAGCAACTTGATGGGGTCAGTTTTGATGTCAGTGACTTTTTTCCCAAATTGAAGCAAAGAAAGAATTCCTGACTCAAAGGCAATCTTGGCAAAACATCCCATCCATGCTTCTGCACCAATTTTCTCAAAGATTTTACTGGAGAACCTGTACTCCATCTCAAGCAGGTGATTTGCTATCAACTTCAAATGCCTACCCCATTGTTCTATGTGACTCTCTATGTTATGAGCATCCTCAAATTTAGCTGTTGGAATCTCGAGGTAACTCAAATCTAAAGCCTGCAAGCTTCTTCGAGAGTTGATTCGTCGGACTTCAACATATATGGATTTACACTTGTCTAGCCTGCCATTAGCATTTAATCTCTCTATAATGGCCTGTAATTTCCGTATGAGAGAAGCTGGCAAAGATGGTATGGTGGCTTGCTGGTTAAATGATTCTATTGAAGACAAAGGAAGAGGAAGTGAGTTTACTGTCAGAACCCGCTTGAACTCAATCTCTAGTTTGTCAAAAGCTGCACTGAGAAGGCCTCCATCAAGGCGAGCACCCTCTTCCATAGCCTGCAATTCTTGCAATATTCTTAGAGATTTCTTCACATTCAATAGGTAAATCTCATTAAAGATGATAGCTTTGTCTTCCAACAACTCAAAAACGTCCTGCAACCACCCTACTGCTAGCCTGCAATTATCAGCAAGAAGCTTGAGTGCTTCTTCAAGCTTCTTTGTGTCTGAGATGTAAGTGCAAAGATCAGAACTGGGGTCAGTCAGGAGAGAATTTTCCAGGGGATGAATGGCATCAAACACCTTGAGGACTGCAGCAGCAGAACATAGAATCCCGTCAATTTGGTCTCCAATGTCAAGAAATGAGCAGTTTTGTGAAGAGATGGGTCTGAGTGAAGCTTCCAAGGATTGGCATTTTTGGTTAAGTAGCTCCAATCTTGAACCAGAAACATCTAATGCAGAAGCAATAGCGTCTGATATTTCTAAGCTAGATTTCAAGTACTGTCTGGTGGCTTCAAGATTGTCCATGCTTTCTATATTAGCCACGGGCAAAAACAAGATGGTAATCTCAAAATGTTGCCACAACTGGTATTATTGCTAGTTAGGATTTTAATTGCATTCATATTGGAACAGAGAGTATGGTCAAAGAAAAAAGATGTTCTTTGTTGGTTTCTTCTGCAGTGTCCACTTATTTTCCTTTCACCAAACTCAACCAACAAAGTAAAAGGAAGAGAAGCTGTCTTCAAACCAAACTTCACTTGCAAAACAAACATCTCAGAGACTACAACCACCAGGTGGTACATCTTCCTTGAATTGGTGTAGCGTTACACAACTAATTTCTCAAGCCATTTATTTATCATGTTATGCAGCCTTTCTTGTTTCCCTCGAAGATCAACACTTGTGAGTCGTTCGTAAGTTGTCTGAACAATACCCCAGCGAGAAGCATTGAAATTCTCGCTTTCAAGTTAAATAAAGGAACGTGCGTATTAAATAAGGTGAAGAAATCTTTAGGATTTCACGCCCATGGACTTATCTTCACCTACTATGGATTAAGTATATCAGCATGATCTATGAAAGTCTTAATTCATTTGAAACAAGTCATTGCTTGATAGTAATATTGTGGGGCGTCTTGATCAGAACGTGATTTTGTCATGCAATTGCGACTAAAAATTAGATTTGTTGACTGCAGTTCTGTTCTGGTTCTTTTGACCGCGTTGTCATGATTATCAATTTTTCACCATGTAAAACCCAGGTAACAATCTGAGAATAATGAGAGTAAGAAAAATTTATAGAAAGTGAGAAGTTAAAAATTATCAATTTGCGCAAACTCCGACAACCTGATCTGTAATAGCATCGTATTTATTATTCATCACTAATCATCCTGGTTCGCACACAGCAATTATGCTAATTTTTGCAGGCTTCTCGAGTGCCTTTCCAAAAGTGATAATAGGAGATTTTGAATAAAAAGTAGAACGACTGATAAACCGACTATCAAGGATATATAGCGAGCGCAAAATGAAACCACTTGGAGAAAAAACTAAATATCAAGATAATAATTATTAAATGCCTAATTAGCACAAATATCTGTTGGAATAACAAGAATGTCATTAAGCTTCATTATCCAAAAACACAAGTGAATTAAATATGGCTAGAACAGATGGTCATTTGATAGACTGATAATAATATAATGTGTCCACCCTATGTGTAGCAAAGAAAGATGGATAAAAAAGATTTTTCGGCAGTAACATCAAAGAATACAAACAAAATTGGAACTAAGGTAAGTGATATAACAAGATCATCAGCCAACAAAAGCCACAAGGATTTAAATTAGAAATCCAGGGCTAAACGTTAGCTGCCACCAGTAACTACACAAAGTTGACATAAAACTACAAGCAGAGTGCAGAGAAGCTTCAGAGTAAAAGGACATCGGCTCCAATCAAGCACCTCCCTTCTGTTTCAAAGTGATCTTATCCCCAAGACTGAGGGCAATTCCCTGAGTTTTACTTCTTATTCTGATGTATCCACTCAATTTACCATCTGCTTGCTTCTCAATGCTCACATTCACTAAAGCATCCTCCCCAAAAACACTTTTGGCATAAAGATTCGCAGCTAGGAAACCACAATCCCCTTCTAATGCCGATCTGAAACCCAACACAGCAAGCAAAAATAGAACCAGCATAAATGAATCAGTTAATCACAATGCATGGGTCTTCAATTGATTGTCCAATCCTAAAATTGCCAATTTAAGATATATCATCTTGACAGGATGTACAAAATATAGAATATTGCTGTGGAACCTAAAAATTACAGTTTTTTAATCCAGGCAATAGATGCTCAGGCATATATAAGATGCAGCTATCCATAAATTTTTTGCATGTTCTCGTGGATCCCTAAGAATAGATCATAGAGTAAAAACAGATTCAGCATTAGAACTTTGAGAAGAAAGTTAGAGAACATACGGTGGAGTCAGGCACTTCATATTGGTAGACTTGATAATGTGGTTCAGAAACTCTCTTTCATCTTGTATTACTGTATTTACAGCAACCTAGAAACATGAATTGATGTTCATACGTAAGTAGAATCAGATATATCTAAATATTAGAGAGACAACTTCCCTGTAAATTGATATCTGAGTACGAACCTACATCAACATATTATTGCCTAACCATGGAAATGAATTATATGTATGTGTATGTATCAGTATATGTATACGTGTATGTGAGTGCGTGTGCGTGTGTATTAACTTCTTGAATTCAAGCTTCTGTTGTAAACCAGACACCACAAACAAATACCAAATGAAAATCAAATCGAAGATCCAGTGTTTGGTGCCAACTCAAATGCAGTACAAATTTACCAAAACCTACTTCCCCGTTTACACCAAAAGAGAGTAGTGGTAACAGAATATAGATAACCGCAAGATCCTCAGGCTAATATTCATGTCACTAGCAAAAACCCAACCAAAACAGCCAACCACTGATAAGAAATAATAATTTACTTACGAAGAATGTTTCTTTACTGAATCTCATCAGTATTATCAAGGGAGAAAACTAGCAAGCATAATATGTTATTTAATTCAGCATAACTACAACTACAGCAATGACAGGGAGCAAAGGTATGAAACTCTCAATAACATTTATTCCAATTTCTCAACCATTAAGATACTGTCATCAATTGCATATGATATGGATGAAGTCCTATCATGAAACCAATATCATGTATCATATCCTAGCACTCAAATATACAGGTAAGAACAATAAACAAAAAGCTCTAAAGAGAGATACAGGGAATATAAATAATAGGTCTAAATGAGAGATAGGTATATTTTTGTTCCAACAACCGAGGCATTGATCAATAAACAAGAAGCTCTAAAGATCTCAATTGCTACTGAATGAGAGATACAGGAAAGATGTACCTTGTTTTCCCATTCAAATTCAGCCCACATAGTTCTAAATGCCACATCAGCACAAGATGCAGGGGATATGTAGTCCATTATATCAATATGTATGTCATTGAGAACTATAACTGTTCTCTCAAGCACATTTGAAGATGTTTCATAGACTATGTTACCAAATATAACCCCTGTTTCAGTGGAAGACACCTTGATGTTGGCCTTAATCTGTTTGCTTGATTCTGGAGCTAGTGTATAGTTTTGTGGGCGTTCAACAAGTTTGAGATCACCCATAGTTGCTAACTCCAAACACAGATTCTGAAGGGTCTCCTTGGTTCGGTTGATAACTGTGACGTCAAGAACAATGTCATAGTGGTGTACTGTTACGTATGCTTCAGCATAAACTGGATCACTAAATCCAGTAAGCTGAAGAATGCGGTTGAGCTTATTTGCATCATCCCCATCCTTGGTGAACTCTCCAGTAGCACGTTTGAGATCATCTTGAACCTCATCTTCCAGCTCAAGTTGACTCATACCCTAAAATGGATTTACAGAAATTAGCCAGCAAAGAAAGAGGCATAGGCTGAACCAAATTCAGTAGAAACACAGGCTGAAAACAGGAAGCAAATACCCTTGATTGGCACAAAAATAAAAGAGTGATTTATAGATGGAAAAGAAAAGGTATGTAAGGGTTGATTTTGTCATCCGTGACATCCAACAAAGCATAAACATCAGAACTTTACATCAGCATAAATGCCTCAAACTATAAATATTATTTATGAGAAAACCATAAGAAATGAAAATGCCCAAGTACATGGTTAAGCAATAATTCAATCACATGCACTTTAAAGAGAGTAGATAATTACTGCCAACATACCTTCCTGCTCTTCAAATGGTAAAAATCAATAAGATCATCAGGTTGTGCGTTAGATATTTGAGCCTTCGCTTTAATCTCCTCAGTTTCACGATGCTGCTTATCAGCAAGCATTTTAACAAAGCTCTGTCTGCAAGATTGCAGCCATATCGTCCTTATATCATCTCCTGTATTGCAAAGCAATCTAATGCAAAGGACAGTCCTATCATGAGAATCATTATCAATTTGATGTGGAAGAATTGACGATTGACCCAGCTGCAGCATTGAAACCATGATCAACAAGGCCTGTGTAGTTGCTCTGTTAACTTCAACTTTTGAAGTCTGAACCTCTTGCAACCTTAAGACAAGTTTTGTCAGTGTACATGCAACAACTGCCCCAAGAAAGAAATCTCCTGACAGAATCAATGATCTCAAGTTCCCAATTGAAGTCAATGATCCCTGCACAAGGGTAGGCGGTGACATAGCAGTTTCCAGAGCAGCACTTTGGGTGGCATAGGTCCCATCTGCAAGAATAGCAGGCCTCCTAGAAGAAACAGACACAGAGGTTGAGCTCAACTGCTGTGTGCTTTTTGATGTATCTGGGCCCTCTCCTTCCTCAGTGGGCGTATAAAATGGGAGTTCCCCAAGACACTGCTTAATGGTTGCAATTCCACTTTCAACTTCTGAAAGTGAGAGGCAGTATTCACCAATTATCCATAGAGCACATGAACATACCCTTGCAGCACGAATCTGATAGAAAGTATCCAACAGCCTGGTGATTATTGAAGTACGTAATTTTGGATTTGTTTCAATGATCTCACGCACAAAAACAACAACATCCATGGCTGAAGCCACATTACTATCACCCAAGAAATCCATCAACAGGTGCACAACAGTGCTTGCCACCTCTGGGAACTTAATAGCGCAAGAATGTATAGCTTGCACCAGCATCTGCCTAGATTCACCATTCTTCTCATGCTCTTCACTCTGAGTTTTCACAACTTCTTTCTTTAGCATCATAACAACCTCATCAACATTCCTTGGAGTTATCAAGTCCAGAGCAATATCAATCGTCTTCCTCCTGATATCAAGATTTGGACTTGAAAGCGCTCTAAGAACATCCATAACCATTTCCACCAGAATATCCCTATTTGAAGTTTTCAGTTCATTGAGCCTATCAAGTACGATAAGTTTCACATTATTATCACTCTGAGAAAGCAGAAGTTGACAATACGTACTAGCTGCAGCTCGAATAGCAGTAGGGGCAGAGGAGAGTGACACGAGGGTACCGGCACATTCATAAATAACTGCAGTGGATGGGGCATTCAACAATGATATAATAATCTTTATATACTTCCCCTTCTCACCTTTATTCGACCTACAGACCTTCCTAATTAACTCCAAGACAACCATTTGAAGTTGTTCACCCCAATCATTGATTCTATCAATATTGGTAAAAAGGTAATTAAGCGCGCGGTCCTGAGCACAATTAAAGAGCATAAGGAAAGCATTTCGCTTACTGGAAGGATCCTGCTCCGTGGACAAGAACTTTTCGATAATTTCCGGAGCACTATCGAGCAATTGCTCACCTTGGGGAAGCTTGAAGACGGACATGACAGCCAGCACGGCGTTTCGTCGAACAAAAGGATGACGATGCTCCAAATTGGTTAGAATCGAAGGGATTAATGGCTCAATGATCTCGGTCTCGTTTAATCGACAAAGGAAGCGCAATGTGACCCCGCGAATGTACTCATTCGGATGCTGTAAATTGTTGCGAAGGTTCTGGCAGATTAAGATCATCTCGGGAAGAACCTTACCCCTCGAATCGGTTTTCTCAATGATCTCCAAGTAGAGAAGAAGAAGTTTCTGAACAGTGTGGTCTTCGGAGGGAAGGACATAGCGGATGATGGTGATGAAGAGTTGGGGAATAGTCTCGCCATTGAGCAAAAGCATGACAGCCTTCGTCAAAGCATCAATCTTCGCGGGTACATCATTTCCTTCGAGAGCTTCTTTGATCTCGTTGGCTAGTGCCGGGGTGCCCTTGTCAAAGTGAACGAGTAGAGTGCAAGACTTGTCCATCGTCCACGAGATTTGGATCTGGAAAAAGGAAGAACTCAGAAACTTCTCTGCGTCAGATCTGAAATCAGAGTTTGGAAAGAAATGAGAAATTGGAATTTCTGGAACACGATCTGCTTAGAGCCTACCAGTACGAAATTGGATCAGAAATAAAGAGAGGAGAGAAAGAACGAGCAGATCTGCGAGTTCATGACTTCGTTTCTTGTCTGAAAGCTGAGAAGAAGAAATGAAAAGAAATTTAAAAAAAATAAAATAAAATAAAACAGTTTGATGGGTTGATGGGCCGATTAGGATCGGATTGACTTTTCGGGGCGACGTTAGGTATTGTTATTCCTAGTCCGATTCATTAGGCCTCAACCCAAAATGAGCGATGAGTTAAATAAATAAATATATATTAACAAAATAAATAAAATTTATTCCAAAAACATATGTATTTTATTTTTTTCTTTTAAATTTTAAAAAAAATTTCAGGAATAATTTCACTTAAAGATCTATACTATGAAGCACTGGTGCTTCAAAAAGTAAATGCATTCATATTCGATACACGATACGATACGATACACGTATCGTACTTGTATATACGTATCTATCCGTACCATAATAAAATATGACTGTTTGAAATTATTATAAATATTTGATAATTTATTTTATCATTTATATTATAATTTTTAGAATATTTAATACTTATTTTTAATGAATGGATTTATTGATTACACATATAAATAATTACATAGATAATATAATATATGTATAAATAATTAAATATCCTCCGCACCTGTATTATAAAATTTTAGAAATTGATGTATCTTCTGTATCATACTGTATCATATCCGATATATATACATATAGCAACACTACATATCTCTGTATGAATAGGAGTAATAATTATTCTAAAGAGTTTCATGAATTAATTTTTTGAGAAATTAAAATTATTATTTAGCCTATTTTTGGCCAATATTATTTAGCATATTTTGATATCATTAATATAAAATCTATAACAAATTATATTATTTTTAAATCATAAATAATGTGGCACATTTTTTAAACTTCATATAGTACATCTTAATGACCCGACAGAAATATTCATTATCCTGCTTTGAAATTTATCATGCTATCACAATATTTATCTCTTACTTTATTTGATAAATAGAAAAAAGATAAAATAATAATAAAATATCTTTCAACGTTTTTTTTTTCTGTAATTGCCATTTTCCATTTGGCTCCTCCATCATAATGCTATCAAATGAAATTATTCATTTTTACTAATAAAGTCTATAACATATCTAATAGTTATCCATTTAAAAAATAAAATTATTTAATTATTTTATTGTCATATTCGAAAATAAATCATAGTTTGTGTTGGCTCTTTATCGGATCAAGGCAACAAACAAAAGGTTATGCTCGCCAAAGGCATTTTGCATTAAAAGGAATTTATTACTGAATTCTAAATCAAACATTGTGGATATTCACGGTCATTTACTATAATTTCCCTAAATACCTAAGACGAAATAGGTAATGCCATAAAGACAAGTAGAAAAGGAACCCAATCGACCTAAATCCAGTGCCGAATGAGCTTGGGTCTATGTGATCTATGAACTCAAAGGAGCTTCATGAAAATCTAAGATAAGAGCAATGACACTTTGATATATACAAATTGCCAGAGTAATGGTTGGATAAATTGCCGAAATTCAGAAGGGATAGTTTGAGTGTCTATCTACGTATCCCCGTGTGTATATGACTACTTGGTATATACAAGCTTCCTCTGCAGCCACCAACTCACGTCCCTTGTTAGTTTAGAGCACTCGCCTGCTTCCATGGATGACCACATTCAACAAAAAAGGTGGAGTTCATGCAACATGGACTCTATCCCATACTTGGGGCTAATACTAAGTATATTCCTGATCCAATGGTGTTGCTCTGATGATTGTGAATTGGACTTGGCTTAAGGAGCATTCTTTTGGTATAAACAATTGGCCCCCACATATGATTTGGCAGTGACGTCCAAGGTTGCGTCATATGTGTTGTTTTGTTTTTTCACGTAGATAGAGCATGCGGTTTCCCAACATATCTTAGATAATTGAAAGATTGCCTTTTTGAACTAATGACCAATGCGCCTTTGTTCTGAGTTGTCTTTATGATCTTCTCGCTCATATCTTAGTATTGCAATTCTTCACTAGGAAGTTTTCTGCTTTCTCCCTCCTTTGAAGCTCTTTGCATTTTTCCTTCAATCTCTATCGACAATGTTCACTCTAAAGAGATCTTAACATTAATTTGAATCGAATAAGTGAAATGTTCAATATATTATCAAAAAATTTAATAATTTTTTTTCTTTCATTTAGATCTAAAATTTTAGTACTTTGTTTTAAATGAGTGATTATTAATTAAATTATGACATAAGAATCAAGGACGGTCCCACCATTTAACTGGGCTTAGGTTTTGTGACATTTCAAGCTAGCGCCACGAATTGAAAATTCACTCTAATCCAATTGAGTCGGATTCATTCCACCACTCTCCCTCCAATTAATATTGCCTTTTCCTCTTAATTCCTTTCCACAAAGGATGGCAGCTACTCCTTCCAAAATACAATTCATCATTTTCCTCCAAGCCATCATGTAATCCCCTCCTTTACTGCCAAAGCCATCATTAAAGTGGCGATAGAGGAGAGCAACGACGACCACCACACCTCAAACCACTACTCGAAAGATTAGGGGTAGGATTAAGCTTCCTAGTTATCTTAGCTATTACTGTGGTATCTGTCCTCAGATGAAAATATAAGGGTTTCTGTCCAGAAAAAAGAAAATATAAGGATTAACTTTATAACCATGATAAAGCATAGGGTCGGTTTAAAAAAATTTAAAGTACAAGGACTTGCTGAAAAATTGATGAAAACTTTAAGAAGTGTCACACCCGGAAATGCGATGCGGATGGTGCTGAAAATAAAAGAAAAAGAGGGAAATCGGCCCACAAGATGAGGGCCAATTTCAGAGGAGTCGCCACCAAAATTTTAAGGAAAATTTTGAAAAATCGAAATAAAAAGAAAATGATAGTCTGCGAATCAAAGTTGGGTTTGAGAGTACGATTATGAGTGGGAAAAGTGTTAGGTACCCCACAACATCCGTTCCTAAAAACGGTTACTTTAAGTTAATCATGCAATTTTTTATGGCTTTTAAAAATTATTTTGATTGTCTTTTAACCATTCACATGCGAAAATAAATATAAAAAATAAGAAAAATGTAAAAATGAGAATAAAAAATAAAATAAAAATATGAGAAGTTGGGAAAAATTAAATAAGAGGAAAATATTATTTATTTACAAAAGCGAACTTGACCCAGAATTAGAGTTTGAAGCCTATGTACCCTACGATAGTGATTAAAGTCGACGTAGTTCAAGCTATAAATGTGTGTCACTTGGTTGATATTTTTTCATTACATAAATATACTTTTTTTAAAATGAGAGGTTTATAGAAAATAATTTGTCTTTCCGCAAAGAAAACAACTTGTAGAATTGGTTAGTGTGTTTTAGTTTGTAAAAGACAAATTAATTCCTATTATTTGCTCTTCCTATTTATTATTATGATTATTGTTATTATTTTTTTTTTGGGTTTGAGCGATTCCAAAAAAAAAAGAATACATGTTTTTCATCAATTTAGAAAATAGAATTAAAATTATGTGTGATTTGGAACATTTTATTTTTTGTTTGAAAAGGAAATATTTGAAAACAATTTTATTTTTGCAAAATAAAATTAATCGGCTTATATGGTGACTTTGTCACTCACAACATACTCATTGATGCCTAAATGCCCACGGTGGTGCCACTCGAGACAAAAAGCATAAAAAGGTCCGAAAAAGAATAAATAATTTTTTATACCAATGATTTTTTATAAAATAGAAATAAATAAAGCCTTTTAACCCATTTATTTAAAAGAAAAAAAAAACATTAAGAAGAGTTCAAAATGTGGTTATTACATATATTTTCAAAGAAGATAATTAGCATATGTGGTGAATTTATCGCTCATAAATTATTGATCAGTATTTAAGTACCCGCGGTGTTACCACTCGAGACGAATAAGTAAGAAGGATAAAAGCTTGAAAGAAATAATTTTTGTTTAAAGGGTTTTTATTTCTTTATTTCAAATTATGAGAAAAAAAAAGGCAATTAGAGAACTCACCTTTTTTTTGTTTTTTTTAGAAGAATTCCTTATTTCAAATTATGAGATACAATCATAAAATCCCCTTTTTATTATTATTATTATTATTTTTTATTCGAAAAAGGAACTTAAGATAAATTTGTTATGTTCAATATTCTTCTTCCACTTTTTTATTTTTCTTTTTTTTCAGGAATTATTTGTATTTTCTTATTTTAAATTGTGAAAAGTGGGAAAACGCAATTAAATTCTTTCTTTCTTTCTTTTTTTAAACTTGAAATAGTATTCCAAAAGAGTTTAAGATAGAACAACTACCTATATTTATTTTTCCAAAATCATCTTTAAAATAAAATCAAACAGCATATATGTGACTTAATCATTCATAATTTACTGATTTACATTTATAAGCTCACGGTGTTACCACTCAGAGTAGAAAATACCAGAAGGAAAGTTTTAAAGAAAAATAGGGGACATTTATTTTTTGTTAACCTTCTTTTTTTTATTTTATTTAAAGAGGAAAATAAAAGAACCCTTAGAACCTAAAATTATTCGAAAACTAAGTTCAAGGCATAACTAGCTACCATGGCCATTCCTTACTCATGGTGCACTTGAGTGACACCTTATGTGTACATGGAGACCTAATCACTCGTGACAAGCCTTAAGAGCATATATAATAAAAAAACTATTTATTTCAATTTAAAGGATAGAAATTTATGTTTAACCACATAATCATTAACATATGAAGGTTTTGAATAAAAAGTAAAATCATTATGTTTATTGAAAACACAACCAAATTTCTGAAATCTATAGCATAAAATGTATCTTCCAACAAGTTACATAAACCCCTGTGTGAACACCCCATTTTGTCCGGGCATTTTATAAAAAAAAAAATAATAATAAAAATAAAAATAAAAATTGAAAAAAGAAAGAAAAGCACAAAAATAAAACAAAACCCCCTTTTAGGGAAATTAATGATTTAATTTCGAGATAAAAGTAAATTTTCCAAAAATTGAAATTAATAATAAAAAAGAGAAAAAAAATAAAACAAAATAAAAATCTCAACCCTTATTCAATCTCTCCCATTTAAGATTGGAAAAAATAAAAATGAAAAAATTCTGTAACAAAAAAAAAAGAGAAGAGAGGATATTAATTAATAAAAAAAAAAAAGCTACTTGGTGGGGGCTTAAAACACTGGGCCCGAAATGCTAAGGGCCCAGCATTTCAGCCCATTTTCCACCCTGAGCCCTAACTAGGGCTCAGGTGCGTTTGAGACCCGAGGGAGCAGAGAGACACGGCAGACCAGAAAAAGGGACCACGAGACGAGAAAGAAAAAGCTGCAGAAAAGAAAAGGACGCTGGGCAGAGCACACGGTGACTGGGGGGGGAAGCATGAAGCAGAGAAAAAAAGAAACCGAGGGAGCACGCAATCGGGCAAAAAAAGATGAAGGGAGCACGAGGAAGCAAAGGGGGAGGCAGCCGCGCAGAAGGAAAAAAAGAGAAAAGCTGAGAGGGAGTCAGGCACGCGTGAGCTAGGTCAGAGGAAAAGAGAGGCGAGACTACCAGGAAAAGCTGCAGAGGAGGCATGCACGGGACCGAAAAGGAGGAGGCCGAGGAACTGATACATAGAGCACACGTGAAGGCCGAGAGAAAAGGGGGGGATTGACGGAGAACCGAGAGCTCGGAAAAAAGAAGGGGGCACGCGTAAGGGCCGAGTTTGAACCACTAAGCCATTCCTCCTCTGTAGCTGCAGTGACCAAGGAGAGGGGGCCGCGGGCAGAGCTCCTGCACGATGGAGACCGAGACCGAGACTGAAGAAGCACTCGTGACCGAAAAAGAGGGCCGCGGGTGGAGCTGAAAAACCAGGGGGAGTCCGAGCCGGAAGAGGATCGTAATAAAAGAAAAAACAGAGTGAGCCACGAGGGAGGCACTGACTCGGGATAGGAGCAACAAGAGGGACGGTGGAAACAGAGCACAAAGGCAAAGGAAGCACTAAGGGTGATTCATTCCCGTACCGGTGCCGGGTGGGTCAGTTTGATTTTCTTGTTCCAGCTTGGTTTCCTCGTATGGTGCCCTGTGGTGTTCTGCATTTAGGGATTTAACCTATGTTGCTAACCAAGAGGTTTAACACATTAGTTGGTCGTTGAAGCATAGGTTCCTTCTCATCTATTAACATTTTGCCTCTAGAAATCTTGCCCAAATTCTCACCTGTTGATGCTTTGTTAGTGAGAAATTTTGATATGTTGTTGTCTGAGTGCCCTGCTTTGAATGGCTATCTATTGGTTCGAAAGGGATGCTAGAATTTTGTCTACATCCTTTAACATGACTTGACTATTGATAAAGCTTATTGGTAAAATCGTTATTAATCATGAAATCCCTATTCATCCTGATTGTTTAATGTGGATCTAGGATAGTATATAAAGGCAAAGAGGGGGTCGTCCAAACTTTTCCCCGTTAGGAAAAGTGTCATGTCATGTTCTTGGCTATGGGAATTCATCAGTTTTATCAATGATCAAATGCCATAGCCTGAGCAGTGATTAGACTGGATAAATCTTATTTGCCATAGCATGTGTCAAGTGTGCTTTGTGTTTCTAGGTTGATGGCTCATCTCTGTTGTAACTTTTGGTCATACATGACTTCATAGACTGCACAATTGATTTACTCGTTGGGGGATTGAAAGTATAATATCCAACCATGTTGTTGTGCAAGAATTTTGGTTTAGGCTCTTTGAATAAAGCTGGCTTTGTTTCTCTCGTAAAGAAACATCAGTTTTATCTTTGATCAAATGCTTTCAAAATAAGTTATAATTCCTCCCTCTTATATTTCCATGCAAGCATCACTGGGAGCGTGGATCAATTTCGGGAGAAATCAAGATCATCATCGTCAAGGCAAGGAGGGATTGAAGCAAAAGCAAAATAGTTTGATCCTCTTTCCCATCTATGTTGTGTAACCTTTTTATTGTATTGAAATTATCATCTAAATCTGAATTTGCACATCAGTACACACACAAAAGACAAATTCATGTATGAGCTGTATATTTCTTTAATACATATGTATATTTTAAGAGATTGGTCACGAAGGTTTGAGAACTTTCGCAGGCCCCTAAAATCATCGCACCGTATGAGCTTGCAGGCCGCACGAGTGTATTATAGATGCATATGTATAATAGGTCCCAATGACTTTTTCCTCCAAAATTTTATTCTCAAAAAAATTTAATAAATAAACTAAAAAGAAAATTTAATAACCGATTCGGGTAATCATACCACGTGAGGTTTCCAGAACCCATGCAGGTATTCCGGTTAACTAGGTCGTCACGTTAGATTGTGAATCTACGCAGATGTACTAGATGAGCTTTCTTTTAAGAAAATTATATTTTATAAAGAATGGACGATAATAATAATATAACAAATGTTATAATAAATAATAGTAGCATTTTTTTTGATTCTCAAACTTTAAATGATAATAGTATATTTAAATTATCGTCTTAAAATTACAATAAAACCTTTATGCCGCGAGGTTTAGAACTTCTGTAGGTAATTGAGGAATTGATCTATCGGGCATGACTGTGAGTCTGCAATAGATGGATTGATTTTCTTTTTAAAAGAGAAATTTTCAAATGTATAAAAATATGCTATTTTAAAAATCAAAAATTAAACAACAGCATTTTTCAAAAATCCAAAAAATAAAGGAAATGTTTTCAAGACAACATAAAATAAGAGTAAGTAAAATGGAATTAAATTATCTTTTACAAATTAAAACATGCCAACTCAATCTCAGAAAATTGTTTTGTTTGCAAAAAGTCAAATTATTTTCCATTAACTTTCTCTTGTTACAATAACTAAAAAATATCAACCAACAGACACGCATTTATAGTCCCGAACTACGTGGACTTTGATCCCCATCGCAGGGTACGTAGGCCCCAGGCTCTGATCCTGGGTCAAGTCCGCCTTTGTAAATAAATAAATATTTCCTAATTTATTTGGTGTTTTTCTCTTAATTTAATAAATATTTTCCCAATTTATTCCCTCAATTCTTTTTCCTCATTTTGCTTAAATATCCTTAATTTTAATTTGATTTATTTCCTTTATTTTGTTTTCCAAACTTTCTTAATTTCTTTTTCTCTACCCATTTTCTCGCATGTGATTTATAAAAGGAAAACCAAAATATATTTTTAAGTCATATTAATTTACACAATCAATGTAAGGTAACCGTTCCTAGGAACGGGTGTTGTGGGGTGCCTAACACCTTCCCCACGCACAATCGACTCCCGAATCCAACTCTGGATAAGCAGACCATCCCTTTCCTCTATAATGCGGTTTCCCAAGATTTTCCTCAAAATTTTGGTGGCGACTCCTCACAAGTCGGTTTTCACAAGAAAACTAGATTTGTTCTCTTTTTTCCTTTCGTCGCATTTTTCCGGGTGCGACACCCTGACTAACATTATTAACTAGCTTCCATCCAGAGATCATTATCATTAGAGGAATTCACAACTCCAATTACTATCACACAAAGCATTCACTAAACTAATCACAACTCTTTTCCCATGGAACAGAGTTTACTAGAGAGAAAAGTTCTCTAAGGATTAGTCTTTCAACCCATATAAGAGCATTCTTTATTGATCCATTACCAAAGTGAACTTGACTCAAAAGCATCTTTAGAATCACTTATCGTTCCATTAGATTTTCAAATCATAACAATTCAGAAAACAAACACACATATATGTATATTTATTCATAGTTTGTTTCGTTTGGTGACTAACTGACCTATTTTGGCCCATTGAAATTTCAGAACCACCTCAAAGGGAAGTGACAGACATGAAAGGCAAATCCCAATTATGGAGACTACAAATATCAGCTCAACTAACTGTGATTCCTAGCACAATCCCTTCGAAAGGAACCTATTTCATGAATTAAGACTTCTTGTATCACGTTTGGGAAAAGAGGAAAATGCTAAAGGAAAAACTTCACATTTCAGTTACAGAATTTAACAATAATACATTGACAATTCACATTAGAGGCTTTCCATCAACTGACCTCTTCCTCACATCAAGCTCTTGATTGCCCATAATGATTATTTCAAGACTGAAATACTGTTCCTCAGTTCAAAGGCACACTCAAAGGACACACTACCTTGGCTTTTATAATAGCCATAGCACAATCATGAAACATCAGTAACGAGTCTACCAAACTAAGATTGCCCAAGGCATCAGGGAATTATTAACTACTAGAAATAAAGGTGAAACAAATCAAAACCGATAATTAGTCCAAAGGCAAATCATGTTTACAGTAGATGCTTTTTCAAAAAAAAAAAGAAACTTTCAACCCGAGTATCATTGCTAACAAAAGGCTACCCCATAGTTTCTGAGAAATAGAGTAATCCCAAAGGGAATTCGGGATTCAGTCATCCAAGGACAACATTACAGAGAATATGCAAATGAGACGACGATTGAAATGGATGACGTGATTCAAGATTGTAAAGATTTACCGAACTAAGATCCGTTACTCGACTTCCAGCTCCTCTTGCATCTTTGGTAGTCACGGCTGCAGGGAGAACTCATCGCCAGCCCTTGGACCTTCTCTTGCCCTTTTTGCACACTTAGTTATCTCCTCTATGTGGCTGCTCCTTCCCTCTCAGTTTTTTTCAGACTCTCAACCTCCCTGCAATTGCTCCATTTGTTCCCCTTTATAGCACTTCGCGAGTGAAAGACCAAAAAGGATCTTAAGCGTGTGGTCGATCCTTTTCGGCCCTGCTTCCGTGCGCCGATGGCACTGCTTCTCTGTTCTATTTCAGCAGCTCCCTCCATTCTCTTTCTGTTCTTCAGCTTTTTGTCCGAGCTCTCTACCTTTTCTCTGCTTCTTGTTCTTCGTGTGCACGGCCTCCCCTGTTTTGTCGTGTCTGAGCCTCTCTCATCCTTATCCTTGTGCCTATGCTCCCTCTGGTCTTCTCCTTAGTCTCCATCGAGCCCAAACTTCTTCGAGTTCCTCTCTCTGGTGACAAACCCCTCTGCTTTGCTTATGCTCAGACTGCTTCTGGTCTTCAGTCAGCCTTTGCTCAGATCTTGCGGCTCCCTTCGTTCTTTTTCTCTGGTGTGCTCCCCCTGACTCACTCTGCTTTATCTCTCGTGGCCATCCCTTTCTATTTCCTACTCCCTCTATTCTCTAGGGCTACGCCCTTAGGTTCCTGTCCACGAGCCCTCACTTAGCCTCACTTAGCCTCATGACATATTTGGGCTGAAATGTTTCCAGTATTTTAGTTCAAATATGTTTTTGAGCTGAAGTTCAGCCCAAATATATATATACATATTTTTTTTTTGTTTTTTTTTCTCTTTACTTATGTATTTTTTGTGCTCTGGTAGGATCTAATATATTTGGAGATTTTTTTTTGTTTAAAAGATTTCAGTTTTAAATTTAAAAAAAAATTTTAAATTTCTTTTCTCATCTTCTTTTTCATCTTCTTTTTTCCTTTATTTGAAATTTCAAATGTCAAATTCTAAAAAAATGAACTTGGATTTTGAAATTAAATTATAATTATTAATTTCCCTGCTTAAAAGAGAATTTTATTTTATTTCTTTTATTTCTCATTTTTCATACTTTTATATATATATATATATTTATTTATTTATTTAAAAAAAAATACCTGGACAAAATAGGATATTCAGAAGAAATAATAGGTTATTTTTCCCTTTTTACAATCTACACAAATTTCTACCAAGAAATGAAAATTATATACAGACTTTTTCTTGAATTGTTCTAAAATCATACAAACTTTCCTCCTTTTTTAAGCAAAATGTGTGTAATTTTAATAAAGATTAAGAGATATTTGTCTATTTTAATCTTTGTTTCAGGGAAGATTTGTTCCAGTTTTAAAAATAAAATAGTGATTTATACAATTTCAATAAAATTTAAAATATGATTGTATTGGTTTCAAAAATTAATAGGAGCTATATAAAAAAGTTAAAAAAAAATTTCTAATTACACAAGCTTCCGAAAAATAAATATAATTAAGTAGGAAAAATGATAAAGAATTAGTAGAATCGAATTTGTTGGACAAAAAGGTAGAATTGAATTTGAATACGAATATATATCAATCCTGCCACGGTACCACCTATGCTCAGTAGAAGATTAGTCTGTGCTTCATGTCATAAAATAAATTTCAATTTATAATGATAGTATAATAATCACATTTTTATTGAAAAAATGCGGCGATGAAGTCATAATCCTGGATGGATTCCTTCATTATGGGAATATGTAAATCTTAAATGATCACTAATTTCGCGCATATTCAGGCATTTTATATAGCAACCATCCACAGCCCACGGCTTAGCAAAATCCTTGTCCATGCTTATTAGCTAGATTTCTTTAGATTCCTTTCTAGTATTTTTTTTTTAAAAATCATCTAATATTTGGCATTACCAACTAATTAAATTAAGTCATATCAAACTTTGATCAGGGAAAAACTCTATCAATATAATTTTTTTCAATTCAATTCACAATGTTTGAACTTAAAATCTCATTTTGTTTCTAATCATCCAACTTATAACTCCAAATTTATAACCTTGGACACAAATGTTAAATATATTTTTTAAACAAAAAAACAGAATTTCCCTCTCCTTTAAATGTTTTATATATCATATCATGTTTGTTGTCATTTATCAAGTTTAATTTTTTTTTTGACCGGGATCAAGTTTAAATCGTTAAATCTGGGTAATTGAAAAGGAAAGGTACAGGTTATAGGATCTATATTCTAAAAATAATTTTTAACATTTAAAAAAAAATTTATATTCATCGCCCTTTTATTTCAAATAAAAATTTAAAATTTAAAATTGAAAGAATTCATAATTATTTGTCATCATCTTCAACTACTGCTATCACAAATATAAAGCCAAATCCAAGCTTAAGATTCTTTTCAGACACTAATGGTAGTCAATCTGAACTCTATTTGTATGACAATATTAGAATATTGACCCCTTTATCAACAACATCATATTTGAATATCAATAGTTGAATAAGATGGACTTTTTTCTTTTGTTCCCTTTGGACACTGTCAAAACCATAATTTTTTTTGTAATTATAATAATCCAAAATTAAGTAAATGAAACTTAAAAGCCAATGTTTAAGGCGGATTAGTTGGCAATTAGCCAATCACTATCCTTCAATTCAAGCCTTATTAGTCAAAATGTTGTATTATATAAGGAAAGTTGAGAGGTTTGTATGAAATGGACCTGTAACCACTACAGGTTGCCACATCTATTCACTAACACACTCAATATTATTACCTCAATTCTAACAAATCTATATCTTTAATTGCTTCAACCAGACATTTCAATTACTCAAAAAAAAATATTATTTTATATGATTTTCTTTCTTGATAATAAATCCATGAATATAAAAGTTTCAATTTCATGAGATTATACTTAATCTGAGTCTCTTACATAAATTCACATACCACATTCAGAAAACTACTTTTATATGCTTATTCATTTTCTCCAAATATATAAATATATTAATACAAATTATATCAGCTACATTCTCTCTCTCTCTCTCTTAATAAATCAGCTCAATTCTCATTTATCATCTTATTTCCGAACCTCGAGATGGATAAATGGCTAAATGCACATTTGTTGGGGATTCAATTAAAATTTTAAACTATAGAATTTACATCATTTCTAGGCAGCGCCTCAATTTCTCAGGAAATTGTCAGTGATGTAATAAGTATTTTTTGGTCACATGTAATGAAAAAAATTGAGCAGCTTGGGTTTAGACTTGAGATAAAGAGCATAATGAGTTCCTTCCATGTGAAGCTCAAATTTGGCCCTGAAAAGTTTTTTGGGTCTCTTATTAATGCCCAATGCTCAGCCATTGTTCTTGTTCTGCTTAGAAGTCGAGGGTCCCTCTATTTTCATCGACCAAAAGAAAAAGAATAAAAAAGAGGTTACTTGTGAGTTCTGAATTGTTCTCTTCTTCTGTTCAAAAGTGAGGAATTAAGGGATTGAGTGACAGGCATCAGAAGAAGAAGAAGAAGAAGAAGAAACCATGGGAGTGGATATGAGGCAAGTGGTGGCTGCTATACTCACCCTCACAATGTTCGTGATGCTTGGAAATATGATCAAAAGAGACCATTTTAATGCAGTTGAAGTAAGATTTTCTCACTCATTTAAATCTTTCACGACACAAATTTCGTTTCACATACCTTCTTTTACTGTTTCTCTTTCGTCTGTCTTTCAATGTTGTTGTGTTTATCTCCTTTCTTCTCTCTCGCGAGCACAGACATAGATGCGCTTCTGTTTTTACTAGCTGGATTCAACTAATCGGGCCACTCGCTCAGCCTCATTTTTTTTTTATCTTTGGGGTTATCTGGTTAAAGGTCATCTGTAAGAATATCAAATTGTTGACTGTCACGTGTTTGATTTGTAGAGTTAGTGACTCAGATGGATTCATTTGATTCAAAATTAAGATGAAAAAAGTAGCTATCAAGCAGTCTTCTGAATTGTAGAGACGAGAATGCGAGAAAAGTAAAAGGAAATTGAAGGGTGAAACCCAGTTTGTACATTGAGAGGGAGGAGCTTGTAGAGATGATAGATCCTTCGATTTACTTACAAGAGACAATAATTAAATATTGAGTGGGACATTAAATGTTCAATCAAATAGTGATAAGAATGTGCGCGAGCAATACAAAGAACTCTACCTCTGGAAACCAGCCATTTACTTTTTTTTTTTTTTTAATTCTAATCGCTTATTTCTATAATAACTATGAAATCTGGCTATATTACATTCACATGAAGTCAGCAAATCCTGAAGCTTCAGTGTCTGAAGTTGTTGCTTCATGCAAGCACTGCCAGTTTGTTGTAAATATTGGAAGTTGGTGTTCCTGCTCATAGAATAGAATCACTGAACTTTAAAGCTCTGTTTGGTTTGTGGAATGAGATTCCTATTTAATCACATTTTTTACAATGTCTATATTCAGTGACGGATCTGGAATGAAATTAGGTTTTTTTTTGGGGTCAAAAATTTGTATGCACAATTGCATGTATATATATGCAAAACAATGGGAGGGCTAATGCCCTCCTTGCCCCCCCTCTCTCCTATCTAATAAGGGAGAGTAGGATTGCAAAGGGCGGTGTAGGGAGGGATCCCGTCTTATCTCCCTTCGGTATTGTTTATAATTTTGTAATCATTACTCAACAGTTTTTAACACTTACTTTTTTAAAGTAAGAACACAAGGGTCATTTTGTATCCTCAAAATTACCTTTCCATCTTGTTTTCCATTCTATTTTGTATACCCAATGAGCCCTAGTCACAGAATCTTGGAGAGAAAATAAAAAGTCTGGCCTAATTTAGTAAAATTAATTTATGTAGGTCAGCTTAGTTAATTACGCCAACCGTAATCTCTCTATTGCATTTTCTTTGCCACAAAAATTTAAAATCAATCTTATTTGATCGCACTGTCCATCTCATCCCCATCTAGTCTCTCAAAACAGTTAAAAAGAAATAAACAAAGAAGTTTATGTAAATATTTTGAAGTGCTTTTCTGATCCATATTTTTTGTCACCACTTTTTTAAATATGCAAACAGATAATTATCATTCAGTTACAGTTATGATTAATTTACTTCCCCCTCCTTGTTTTACCTTTTACTTTACAAGGAAGCACTTCCTGGAACAGATAATGTTCACTTTGAGAATGCAAAGCTTGATACTACTTATTTAAGAAAGAGGATAGCACCTTGGAAGGGAGATGCTGACAAGTTAAAACCATGCTGGCTTAAGCCATACGTAGGTAAGATTTTATTGTTAGGCTCCCAATTAATTAGAGGTATATTAAATCTATTAACACAATTACATATGCCCAATCATTTTTTCCTTATTAATTCACATTTTGGTTGCCTGGCAGATGATGTGGAGCAGACTAAGGGGTTTGTTACCTTTTCATTGACCAATGGCCCTGAGTACCATATTTCTCAGGTATCTGATTTTGCCGTTCTGGTCAACTTGCTATGGAAATGCTTGTGAATCAGCTACTTTTATGTGTTATTTTTCAAACATCAGCAAAATTTGATGAAGTCTTCTTTTATCACCTGGAAAAAAAAAACTCTCAGCTAATGAATTCTGGTCTCTATACTAAATGTAATTTTCTCTATGTGGATGACTGCTTATATTACAGTTTACTTTCCCAACCAAGTTTTCTTTTCATCAATTGTTGGATCAAGTTCCATTTGGTTATTTCATTGGCCTTTGTACTCATGTATCATTCAATATGTTTAGATGGAGGAGAATAGCGGGGAAGGGAAGCAAAGTGAAAATCTTCTTTTGACACTTTGTTTGATGAGGACCTGAATAAACATTTTTTCTTCACTTGTTGCTCATTCTCCCCAATCTAAACATACTTACAGAAAAAAATCTTTTAGAAACACCTTCTCTACCAAAAGAAATTTAAATTTTTTTTTTTAGACTGGGAGTATCCCTCATCGGTGGTAAAGACTAATCCTAATTTTTTTTTGCTTTATTCTCTAATTTTCAAGTGGTGCTTGTTCAGATTGCAGATGCAGTGGTTGTCGCTAGATATCTTGGGGCAAAACTTGTCCTCCCTGACATTAGAGGGACCCAACCTGGGGACAAGAGGTTAGTCATGACTTTCCCTCTGAAAAAGAAGAAAGGGAATATCTTTATTTGAAAAAAAATTTTCATCTCCTTATTTAGTTCTTTATCTATAATAGTTCACTTTAAAAGGCAATATCACTTCTTGGTTTTTCAAATAAGTAGCTTCAATGTTCTGCAAGTTCTTTTTTCTGCTGTTATGACTGGTTATCTTAAACCATGATGTGTGAGCTATTTGTGCAAACATTATGCTGACAAAAACTTATTTTTTTAATTCTTAATAAGTTTCTTTTTCTGGCCTTTTTATATGTAAGTCTATTCTAACTCATCTTTCTCTTTATTTATACCAATGATTTTTTGGCTTCTGTACTCCTGTTTTTTTATCGTGAAATATATAAGTGATAGCTTGCAGAACAAGTGCTTGTCACCAGCTGATGTTATTGATATGTGCAGGAACTTTGGGGAAATTTATGACGTTGATGTATTCATGAAAAGCATGGAAGGAGTTGTCAGAGTGGTAAAGGATCTTCCTGATCATATATCTTCTCGGAATGTTGCTGCTGTGAAGGTCCCTAATCGGGTCACAGAAGACTACATAGCTGCCCGTGTTGAGCCAATTTATATATCCAAAGGAAATATAAGGCTCGCAACTAACTTCCCTTCAATAAACATGAGAAAGGGAGGTAAAAAAGGCGATAGTGATTCCGTTGCATGCTTAGCAATGTTTGGAAGTTTAGAGTTGCAACCAGAAATGCATGAATTGATTGAGTCCATGGTTCAAAGACTAAGAACTTTGAGCCAGAAGTCAGATGGTCGTTTTATAGCGGTGGACTTGAGGGTTGACATATTGGATGGGAAAGGTTGTGAAGGAAGTGATGATAAACAAGATAAGAGCTGTTTCGATGCACAAGAAATTGCATTATTTTTAAGGAAAATTGGTTTTGACAAGGATACCACAATTTATGTGACTGGATCAAGGTGGGATAACAACCTAGATTCTCTGAAAGATCTGCTTCCTAAAACTTATACGAAGGTGAGACCGTTTTTTCTTCCTGTTACATCTCTCCCTTGCACGTGCGCATGTACAAGTGAACATATTTTTGTCATTGGCTGTGTTGTAGGTAATAGGCATCTCTTTTTCACACTCACACATGTGCGTGTATGCGCAAACACATTTTTGTCTTTGGCTTGTGTTGTAGACAACATTTGAAACTCTAAACCCTTATCTTCATTGGAATCCTCAAAACGAGGTTCTTAAATCCTTATGGATTTCTTATTGCAGGATGCCATCATGCCTGAAGATAAGAAGACAAAGTTCCTAGATTCTGAAGGTTCTGTATTTGAGAAAGTGATTGACTTTTACATGAGTGCTGAGAGTGATGTTTTTGTTCCGGCATCCCCAGGTTTGTTCTATGCCAATGTAGCCGGTAAGAGAATTGGTTCTGGTAAATCTCAAATATTTCTTCCAGCTGACATTTCAGATTTGTCTGCTTCTGCCACTGACTTCCTCTCCCCTTATGTCTCCAAGAAAAACCACTTTGCATACTCTTGTTACTGTTAATATGTGGTAAAAAAAAAAATCAGAAAATGTTCTGCAACCTCAGGTGGTTTTGCTTATTCTGAGTTCTAAGACATAATATGGGATCTTAAGTACCACTCTGGAGTTTCAGTGTCAAGGGTTTGTAATTTTTTGAGAGTTCACAGTAAAAGGATGGGGAGGGAGGAAGAAGGGTTCATTGTACTGAGGTCACTGGTATTTAGTATGTAATGTACACAGGAATTTCTGTCCATCATATGCAGTTTGTAAAAGCATTGTTGCCTCATGATTATTCAGTTGGTGAAACAAGTGAGATGCATTCATTTCATATGGAAAAGTTACTTGGTATGATGTTTGCGCATATTGTCATTCTTTTATTGTTATGAGGTCAAAGATATTTATTAATAGGCAAACATGAGCGACTATTAGAAAATGTCTAGTTAGAACAAAACACCTTGCTTCTGTCATGCAATTAATTCGGAGCTGGCTATCCCAATTAAAACATCTTCATTCCATCCAAAACGAGCTATGGTGAGTTCTATCACGTAATCTTCCAATTCATGACTTACATTCAATCGCTATTGGTACTTGCTTTTTCCGTAGCAAATAATTCTTATCACCCAAAATAACAAGTGTCGAATTGAATGATTGAAGGCAACAACGAGTTGGAGAGCTTGGTGATCCAGTGTTGCTAGCTTCTATTGATGGATTGGATGGAGATTTCATACCATGAAATGAAATTGAGAAGGTAAAATAAAAAATGGAGAATTTGATCTCTTACTGCTAAACTATCTTGCATTGGGGACATTATATGTAGTGTCACATAGTAACTCCAGCTACGATGCAGCCAGATGTCTAATTACTTAACTAAGCATATAAATCTCTGTTAACATCCCCGACACAGTAATTCTGTATTTTCGTCAGGCATTTCGTCTGGTTATATTAGCTCAGTAGGGGAAAAGACGAAACAAGTTTATGCCTAAAAGAAGTCACAGAACGAGATAAATCTGTTAAATAGTTTTTGTTTGATATCTGATTGGAAATGATAAAAATAAAAAGTATATCCAGGTTAGTAATCTGAGGGAAACCAACTCCTCAAAGGTATTATTCTAAGACAAAAATCTTACCAAAGTGTTAGTCTAAATTGAATTAGCTACAATTCCGCAAAAATATGAACGAAACATAAACACACAAGGCTTCCCGCAATGCGAGAGCACCAGGCCCAACATCATATATATATATATATATATATTTCCCACCATTCGCCTTATCTCTCTTACTCTTTTTTTGTTTTTGGTAAATTATCTCTCTTACTCTTCACATATATTATGCGCCTCAGCCTTGGCCCATTAGTTATGGGGCCCATCACAATCTAACTAGAAAATTAAACAGGAAAAACGGAGGTAAAGACATACACCATATCTGGCAAAAAGCTGGACGGAAAGAGATTGGGAAGTAAAGGTAAAGCATATCCATAGAGAAGCAAATAACTGTGCTCACAAACTTGCAAATATAAGCCTAAATGGAGGCTTGGGATTCACTTTTATTGCTCCACCACCATCTCAATTGAAAGAACTCATGAGATGAGATCTTGCGGGACTCAGAACCACGCAGAGTAGCAGTGTTAGGCTAGTTTTAGAGAACCACGCAGAGTAGCAGTGTTAGGCTAGTTTACTTTCTTTTGTGTTTCGTTTTTCATTTGGTCTCTTGACCCGTTGATGTACCCAAAAAAAACAGACATACACCATATCGGTATATGCTTTTCAATTTAAATGGGACATCCGCTAAAACTGCCTTAATTTTTTTTTTTTGGACCAACACCAAATGAAAATATACATTTTGTCGAGTGGAGTCGCATGTTAGGCTTTAACTTGATCATGAATGGCGGGTGATCTCTTCGAGAACCTAAGCTATTTGTACTCTTATGATGTAGCACGAGGCTTCCAGCATCGCCTGCATGGCTTCAACAAGTACCGGGACAGTGGTGTTTTTGAAACTGGAATTAATTTTCCTGCTACAGCTAGAGGCCAGCTGCAACAAAGCCAAAAACAGTTGGTCAGGATTCAAACCAGAAAGCCCCCGTTGACACATTTTTCTACATCAACTTGCATTGCATATGCAAATTTAGAAGCTTGATACGTAAGACTGATGAGAGAGCTAACCTGAACAGCCCTATAACAATAGAAACAAGCCACATCTTCCAATCAAGCCTCACAGTTTTTGTGAACTTTCCGAGGAACTCGATGATGAGTATCTAACAGACAGGAGTAGATTTAGCAGGGCTTGCAAATGTTAATTTACTATTTAACACAAGTAACAGAAGAATGCCTACTCACCTGAAGCACAAAGGTGATTGCAACAATTCCCATGAACAGGTGGTTCTTAGTCACTCCCTGGAAGACATTCATTTCATCTGGTTTCCGCGCGTTGAACTCATTGAATATCTGTAAGTTGAATCATTATAGAACTGTGTAATTAGAATTGGATGAATTAGATTAATGATAAGAAGTTCTTCTGGGTTTACCCTCTCTATTTCTCTCGAAATATGAGGAGGTAGAGGTTGCTGAAGCGCATTAGTTAGGTAATCAGTACATTCAATAAGTGAATATAGCACGTGGTTCATACAAAGCATCTGGAAGTTACACTGAAATTTTTCTAACACCATAGCCCCCCAAGTCTAATGACCTCCTGCATTCTCAAGTATAATTAATTCAAATATGCCATCCATGAAATTACAGGATACGGGAAAGAATTCTATTATATAATTGGGTGTCTCATGGGAGACTCTGGGGTAAATGATGGTAATTAAGGAGGATCCAATACATTGATCATCATCATGATGAAACCCCAAACAAAACAGAACCAAAAGAGACAAATTCCGAAATATTCATGTTTACATATAAAATTCACTTGCCTGGCAGAGGACAAATGCGTTGAATATCAAAGTATTCTTCACTTGATGGGTATGAGCTCTAGAGGAATTAATTTGTAGTATTTCCTCGCCGCAGAAGTTCAGAACAAGTAGAACAGTAACTTGATATAGAGCCTGTAATGACAAATCAATGAATTAGACAAGACCCAAAAGCCAAATGTTCTCAATCCCATGATAATCTTACCAAGTCTTTTCGTACAATAAAATAAATTTTACCTGTACGAGCAAGTTCCTCCACATGATATTTGTTATAAGAGATTCCCTAAAAGCCAAAAGTAAGTTCACAGTAAAAATTTATATTTATTTAGTTTAGCCTACAGAGACCTCTAAAGGTTATCCAATTTACATAGAGTAAATCTGACCATCAGAAATCCAATTAAGTTGTCCACCACTGTTTTGGAAAAAGAAAATATAGAAAATAAATCATATGCAAAACATAAGTAGAGAGATTTAACAGACTTTAAGTGAGAATTGCGGAAACAAAAAGCACTTCAATGGGAAAAAAGGTAAACAATATACACGAGGGTAGATGTCAACTTCATATTGCTTTCTTTCCACTCATTTTCAAGCGTTGGAAGGAAGAGAACAAAAAGAAGAATGTGTAAAGCCTCATGGAAGCGCAGTCATTTGCTTGGTAATACTCGTTTTGAACAGAGTCCAAGATTTTTCTCTCCTTGCTTTTCACCTTCACAACTAACATGGGATAAGATAAGGCTGGTTCCTTGGCTTCCTTGAGCTTTGAAACAAATAGTTTCTCAAGGGGATATCTTTACCAGACATGCAAAGCGATTGCACAGCTCTCTTAGTTTAAGGTATTAGCCATGTCTACTTGTTTGTTTTCATTTCAGCATCAGATTCACATAACTTTAAGAGTACTAAATTTAAGAAAATATATACTGCACATGCAAAAGCCAGTCAACCCAAACCTTCGGCCAACTGGTGATCTGTGCATAAGATGGTCCGTTGGTGGTTCTGTGGCCAATGCAAGGGCCCCAAGTGTGTCCATGATAAGGTTCACCCACAAAAGCTGTGCCAAGAGTAGCTACATTAGAAACCACTATGATTGCGTCCACATTGTTAGGTCCTTAATTAGCCCAAAACAAGTCAAACATATCATATTTCTTAATAACATATAAAACACAAAATTTTGAGCAAGAAGTTCAATAACATTTCACACATTCAACAAAATCATAATTTAACAGTCAGCAATATGACCTAAGCAGTTTTTTTTTTCTTTTTTCTTATGGACAATTCACCTGAACGAACAAAACTTGATAGCTACTTTCTTTTACACATTGGATGCCCATAACAGCTTTGCTTCCTTTGAAACAGGCTCAACTCACAAAGCCCTACATGATCAAGCTATGTTGTTTTGCTACATTGTCATTGTACTAAAATCAGGATGGTATCTCATCAGCAAGCGCATGCTATTTTGGGATGACTAATTAATATCATAGTACCATTCTGGCCTTTCTTAAACTAAGTAATGTAATATCAGTATGCTAAAAGAAAGTTATGCCAACTTGAGCAGATTTAGGCCCTACTTGGGAAAATTGTAAGTTTAGCTGCTGCAACTTTTTTACAGAAAAAATCATTAATTTACGGTGAAATTCTTGTGATGGTTCCCATTCTAGTGTTTTTACAAAGCTGAAGGTGCTTTTGAGAAGAATGCAGGGAGTTGCTTTAAAGGCTAACATCATCCTTTCTTCAATTAAGCATATTAATTTTTGTCATCTTATGCACACTAGTGCTACAATGATTTCTACTCAACAATTTATTGTTCAGTATGCGATTTGTGGCAGCTTTTTAGCAAACAATATTGTAGATGCCATTCCACAGTAGTTTCAAAAGATACAACGTTCCATTACAGAGTCGTAATGAGAAATAGAAAAAACAATTACAGAATTACGTGGCCTAAAAATCATATTAAGAGCCAATGAAAGAGTATGATCAGGGAAGAGAAGGGTTTTTTCCTCAATCAGTGAAACCAGAGTAACGGTCTTCTGGGGCCATGCATTTTATAATCACACGAGGGTTTTTGCTCACTCAGGTTTACAATTTAAAAGTAGATATAACACTACAAGTAATTTGACTCATTTTTATAACTGAAAGAATGAAATACTAAACACAGAATAATTAATGAAAAAAAGGTACCTGCACTGCATTTAAAGGAACATCACCATAAGATATTGCTGCAACAACATTTATTACAAGAGCTGCAACATTAACTGTGAGCTGGAACTGGATAAATTTCTGAATATTTGCATATACAGAACGGCCCCATCGGACAACCTACACAAAGTAAGTAGACATCATAGACAAATTAAAGATTGGACCAATCAACTGAGATCTGTATCTATAAGTGAAATAACTCTCCTTAGGAAAAATGAAGCCAAAAACCCAGAATAAAATTATCCAGACTACACCTGGCAAGTTGGCATGTCTCATGACCAGGGTAAGTTAAGTCAATTATTTTAAGCAGAAGTATCAATAGATACTTTGCAAGAGAAATACGGCAAGAAAAAAATGATAGTTTTACTTGAGCAGGAGATATGTCCCCGGGTAATAACTGGGGAAATAGAAGAACAAGGACAAAAGAGAAGCACACAATATGCTCATGTGAGTATATCACTCTCCAACCTTCACTACTGATGCAAAGTTATCATCCAGAATAATGATATCTGAGCTTTCTTTTGCAACTTCAGTTCCTTGAATGCCCATTGAAAGACCAATATCTGCCTAAAATACAAGATTATAAAACATAATAAAAAATTGATATATAGAAAAATATTATAATGATGCTCTGATTATTTAACACCTAAATCAAACAGACGAAAGCACGAAAGACCAAGAAAAAAATTGATACTACCAAGGATACCTCTCCTGATAATTGCCTGCAGCTGAAAGCTATAGATGCATCAACTTTATTTCATTGTTATGCAGTTTGACAAGTTCCATAAATACTACTATCATATGGCAGAAAGTCCGTGAAAAAAAAATACTGCTATTGATGATAAATTGTATATCCAAAAGTAAAGATCACAAAACTGGCTTATTTCCACTATGTTTGTGTCTTTCTTTCAATCGGTAGTTCAAAGTCAAACACATCAAGATCATTTACTTTTGGCCCATGACCTCATCTTCCAACCATTTCGAGGGAGGGGAGAAGAATGAGGCACTATGTATAGGCACATCTTGTTTTATAGAAATGAAAGCCTTAGTCTCAGGCTCTTTGTAGTTTACTTAGAGATGATATTACGGGAGTAGCTCTCCCTGGGTTAAGCACCCATTAGTGAGGTGCTTGTTCCCTTTGCAATTAAAAAAAAATGAAAGCGTTAGTGATGGGAATCTGTGAAAGACATTTTTTTTTAGTACATGAAAGTTTAGGCAAGTGAATTTCTGGAGTCTACCATTTTAATAAAAATGAAGCAATTAAAGTAAGTTATTAGTTGCATCCTCATCACCTAGACTAACCTTCATTGGAAAAAAAAATTTTTTTTCAAATAAAGGAAACACAAGTTTAAAGTTTAAGAAATAACCCTTTAATTGCTTCTATTTTATTTTAATATTTTAATTCTTTTTATTTTATTTATTTCCATTTCTTGAACTCGATATAAACTATAAAGCATCCTCATTAATTTAGTTATTTGTCCCACCCAACCTTTTTCTTCTCCTTTCTCCCTTCTTCTTAACTATTACATCTATTTCCTCCCGGTGCTGCATCAGTTAATTTACAGAAAGCATACATTTATTGTTGCATAAGAAATGTTGTCAGTGATTGTAACCATAAAATTGACATTCACATTTGCAGGCTTTTTGCATCCAAAAATTGCAGATGCAACATGAGCATGCTCCCATTAACAAGACTTTACACGCCATGAAAATGACAGACCTCATGAAGCGCAGGGGCATCATTAGTGCCATCTCCTGTGACAGCAACAACTTCACCTCCCTTACGCAGCGCTTGCACAAGCAAAAGCTTGTCATTTGGAGAAGATCTCCCCATAACCTACACAAATTAAGTAAGTCACAATCAACAAACAACTTTCCACCGCTAGAATTTATGAAGGAGTTTATCAGCAGGAATATTTACAGCTAATGCATTCCAAGAAAAAAAAAGCCATAGAAGAGCCATACTGTTATTCTTTTAGCAACTTGTTCCCTATCTTTGTCAGACAATGCACGGAAAGTCTTTCCTTCAATCACGTTTGGCTCAGCAATATCTTCACTTCTAGAAAGGATCCCACACTCCAAGGCTATTGCCTTTGCCGTCTGAATATTGTCTCCAGTAACCATGCGTACCTATGAGTTCACAAACATACAATGTGTTCGGTTGCCTTCATAATTTGGATTAACATTCATGCCATATAATGTCAAAAGCCAAAATCTAATACAGCAATAAACTAGATTCGTATTAAACTCTACAATCTAAATGTGAAGATATCAAGGTTCACCAATCAATATAAAGCTATACTCATTAAACAGAAATATAATAAATTACCTTAACCCCAGCTTCAGTGCATAACTTGACAGCATCTTTCACTCCAGGGCGACAGGGATCCTGCATACAAACATTTATGCTGCTTAGATGAAGGACTACACGGGTAACTGAAGGAAGTTCAGAGCATTATGTATTTTATTCCGTGTTCTGCAATGTAGCATATTTGCAAACTATTATTTATAATTCTAAATCTATGGCGATAATATAAAATGTGAATCATTAACGATTAGATGATAAAATTTTGCATATATTAACAGAAGCCCGGGGCTTATTGCCTGCTCGATCTTGCAATCAACGGCTATCAGTGGGACATAAAATACAATGACTTTTCTGCAAATGACTGGATAATATACTCTTGAATTTTACCTTTATACCAACAATAGCAAGCAAAACAAGTTCATGCTCGGGTAAGGACCAATGGGCCAAATCCTCCTCATCAGAGGGAAGTTCGTCAATTTCATATGATCTATATGCAATGGCGACACACCGCAAACTGCGAGCAGCCATGTCATCAATAGCATCCTTGAAAATGTCCTGAAAAAGAACTTTATCAGATATATTCCCGTTTACCCAAAACCTGGAATGATGTAAAAAAAATGCGTACTGCTGTTCCCAGTTGCTATATCACAGAACAGATTATTAGTCTCTTCAAAAACTGGGTTTATGCTAGGCATATAGTGATCAAATAACATGAACAAATCAAATCTTTCACAAGTTTCCAGAAGCTCACGAAGTCAGAGTTCTAAACTGTTTCGTGCTTAAGAATAATACGTTAGGTACGAAATCTCGCATAACTGCTATAGGTTTGGCGTCCGAGTAAATTGAAACAACATTATAACCGCATAGGTATGCATAAACTGATTAGCGATAGCCTCGTTCCATTTTTTATTTTTTATTTTTTTTAAGAACGAGTCAACTATCAACATAAAAAGTTCTTATGTAATCGTTATAAATTTCAACCCTCTAGACTTTTTAGTACTTTTTTCACTAGGGGGCTTCTAACCTCTTCTTCAATAGACTGCAGGTGACCATCTGTATCAAGATATTGAGTACATGAGCCTAGGACTATCTCCGCAGCTCCTTTCCAATGTACATGTACACTAGAGTCCGCCTGTCATGAAAATTAGAATCACTATCTGATTATCGTAGAAAATATTATGGACAACTAAACTCAATAAAGGCACATGTAATCTATGCCACATATAATGCTTCTACAACGTAAATCTATAAGTTGTCACAAGAAAAATTGTATAAATACCAATGGATTCAGTTAGCGAGTGAAAGAGAGTAAAAAAGGGATGGGGAATAAAAAGAAAGAACAAACCTCAAATAACCCGTCTGCTGATGGTTTATTAATTAAATACAATAAACGAAGGGATAAGTCAGAAAAACGCGAGTCAAGTAATTACCAGCTTTACCGCAACACCACCTCGCTTTTTCTCAGAATTGAAGGGGACGACAAGTAGAATTGTTGCATTTGATTTGGTACGTTCGAATTTCATTCCCAACTGTCGCGTGGATTCAATCAAATAAATTCAGCTTAAAAATCGATGGAAAATGAAGAAAAACTAGATATGTACATGCACGTTAGCGGGGGTACCTTGACCGCCCAAGAAAGGATTGCCTTTTCCGTTGGAGATCCCGAAACCTCTACTTCTCCACCACCCTATTAAATCAAGTCACAGAATGTGATGCCCACTGGATTTTAGTTCAGTGATTCAGAGTTTCTTTTTTAAGAGAAAACACACACACACTAACACACAATTGGAGCTTGTGTCAGTTTGTGTCAGCGTATGTTACATGTTAGTTGTCTAATTCATTCAAGAATCGCAGGATAATGCTCCTGTCTAACGATAACTCCAATTGAAATCATGAGAGGATTTGCTTGTAATTAAGCCCATGGGATATCTTTTGGGTTGGTTTAGGAACAAATATCACAACAGTAAGAATCCTAGATACTAGATACTGCCGTGAAAAATGAGGTAGAGAGGCACACCTTGGGCTCAAAAACATTTCCACTAGTATTCTGTGCAACGCCCTCATTTATCAGAGATACAACATCTGGGTGCAAGTTTGGTAAGTCATCTGGTAGATTTATTTTCTCCTTCCCAACATATGCCTCAACTACAGTCATCTATAATGCCAGAAAAATAAGTATATAATTAAATCCTAATGATTCAACAATTTTGAACAAAAACAACATCTGGGTGCAAGTTTGATAGGTCATCGATCCAGAACCCAGTAATAATATTGTATGATATTCATCTTTGGAAAGCTATCCTGTTTAAATGTCCGAAGACCATTGACCTAACTATTCAGGAATATCCCTTAGAGTGGCACAAATAAACTGAAAACGTTAGAAATGGACGATCAACAAATGTGTTATGAACATACAACTATCCTGACTCACGAAAGTTGGGCTGAATCACTTATCTGCATAATGCAAAATATGACCATATCTCCTCTAGACTATCCAAGCCTCATAATGTGGAACCCACCTGATTCAATGTCAATGTTCCTGTCTTATCACTGCATATTGTTGTTGCAGAGCCCATAGTTTCGCAGGCTGAGAGCCTCCGTACCTGCAAATATGTGGTTGTTAGAAAGGATGTTCTAAAATTTAATTAAGCAAAAGAAATTGCTAACCCATTGATATGATTGGTGAAGGATAAAGTGATACTTACCAAGGCTTTGTCTGCCATCATCTTTCGCATTGAGTAAGCCAAGCTGTCATGAGAGCAAAGGGAAGAGAATTACAAAGATCAGAAGAAATCAATAATATCAGAGGCCTAGCATTGGCCACACCTTCAATTGCAGAATTACATACAAGCGACTGCTACATACGTTAAGGTAACAGCCAAGGGAAGACCTTCAGGCACTGCAACAACCACGATTGTGACCTGTATGGCTCTATGTTTAGTAAAAAATCCATTAAAACACAGAAAAGAAAAAAGGAACAACGTATAAAACATAATCCAGAGCTCGCACATACAGCTATGGTGAAAATTTTGATGACCCCGTCTACTGCACTACTAACACTAGTCTTTCCACCAACAAACTCGACATTTCCATCCAGATCCTTCGTATTGCCAGAAAAGTATCTACAATTCCATAGTCATAACACAGCGAGTCAGATAACAGAGCCTGTATTAATAATACCTACGAAATGAACAAACTAAGTTCACCTCCCCAAGAGGACCGCCAGCACAATAACGGCTACTGAAAGCCCAACTATGCCAATAAAAGTCGCTACTCCATTCAAACGTACCTATCATGTAAAAGATAAAAAGGGTAGTGTTTCGAGAGGTCACAAGGAAATAAATGATTAGCTAAACTATTATTTGAAAGTTGTTTTAAGGATGGAATGGAATGATATTACAAAAATCATCACTTATCATTTTATTATTTGTCGTTCTTTTTTATTTCTTCGTAAAATCTCATAGTCTCAAGTATTAACGCTAGGCTAGAGTATTAAAGCAACAACGTTTTCCTTGTATGTTTAAATGAGGCGGGAAACCTGTAACGGAGTCTCTTCACCAGTATCCTCTGAGATGCTTGCCATCAACAGTCCCCACTCGGTATTAATACCAACACCAGTTACCTATGCATAACATTAAAACATGTTCCTCATGAAGGTGACATGAAGGGGAAGAGTATAGTGGTAGTATACATTTTTTCGTTTAGAATGAATTACTCATCAGAATCACCATCAGATTGTCAATAAATAATTGTAAAAAGAATTAAATGCATTGCAATATAAATGTGCAATCGAAGTATCAAAGAATAATTATAATTACCAGCATAGCACCAACTCCATCTGCTACTTTGCAGCCAGACATCAAAAATGGTTCTTTATGGTCTTTGTGAACCTGCATAGCACTCACTGCTTGAGAAACGATAGATACAAAATTCAGTAATTACGCCATTAAAAGGCATAAACAACGTACAATCTTGCTTTCACCAGTCATACTGGATTCATCAATGGCAAGTGAGTGGCCAGTGATTAAGACTCCATCAGCAGGAACCTGAGTAAAGTTAACTCTCAGTTAAGTTAGATTAGATAACGAACAGGAGACTGAGTATACAACTGAATCATCTATATATACTTGTATCAGAATATTGAGATAGCAATGCAAATCATTCATTCTTTCCTTCCACTCTGTTTTCTTGTCTATAAATATAAAAAGATAACAACTCAATTCCATTAAAACAAACTGAAAATTTATGTGAAATCACCTGATCTCCTATTTTAAGAGGCACAACGTCACCAACAACAACATCAAATATCGAAATCTTTACCACTCTACCACCTCTAATGACCTGCATACGAGTTCAAGAGAATATGATCCGTTTAGATCCCCAATAATGAGTTTATGATCAAATAATATATGGTTACGCACCTCTAATTGTATATTTTGTTTTTCTGCATTCAAATTCTGAAACTGCAGAGATTGCCGATAATCACTGACGGCTGGTAGACGTAAAGGCAAAAGGAACAAAATAAAGTTAGCAAAATCCTACTTGTTTCAAGGTTACTGATCAACAAAAGGCCAGAAAGAATATATATATACATATATATATATACATATATATATATATATAAGAAAACAAATGAGAAAAAAATTATTTACTTTCTCGTCTGTATCTGTATGGCAATCCTATGGACACCCAAAAAAAACTTGATAAGATCAAAACTCAGAAGAGATTAAAATGAGTACCAGTAACTACAATGACAAGAAAAACTGCAAAAGCGATGCTTCCCCCATCATACCACCCTTCTTCAGGACCCTACCAAATACAAATGAATGACTTGGTAAGCCTTGGTGAATGATAACTGTTTCAATAGAAATAGAGATACAAATATATTCCAGCGACCAGAAAAATCAGAACAAGGAACCACAAAAAGATAGGCACATAGAAAGAGTTGATAAGTGAAAAAGGGTTCCCAAAATGAAGGACGTAAATAAAGTAGACAAGTAAAATTTAGTAATCTCGAAAGTAGCGAAGCAAGAATGGAATACTAATTTGTGAAAGGAATCTGATGAATTCTTTTCATACTAATCAGCATGTCATGCTCAGGTATTGATACCATAAATTAATAATGCCGGGCAGTAATTTTTAAGAGCATCACAATTCTCATGTTATTGATTGGATGAGTAGACAAATTTGAGTAGTGCATCCCATCTTACAACAGATTGTGAAGAACTAGTTTCTTGATTTCTTCATTTCCAGGATTTTTTTTTTAATGTTTCTCCTTTATGGTCATATCAGATCCATAAGTTCTTTGACAAAATGTTTCATGGGACTGCTTCATTTGCTGCCTCTCATACTTGCATTAGATACGAGTCTACTTGTTCTTCGGATATAGACACATGTAGTCTCTTCCTCCATTTCATTGAATTTTGCAAAACGATTCATCATATGAAAGAAAATATTGTAAACCTGAGATGGCCTGGTCAAACAAATTTATCTTAAACTTTTCTTTTAAATTTATTGATTATACAGAGAGACAAAAGCCTCACACAGCTTAATGCAAATGTGCCCAGAACCTAATTTCTCCCTTATCCTTCTTCAAACGCAGAAACCATTGACAATGTGCAATTTACCATCATAATTGATGACAATTAGCTAATATGGCATATGGGTGTTTAAGAGCACCTCTGTTTTTATTCCAAGTACTAATGACACTGCAGCTGCTATAATCAATATGATTAGGGTCAGATCTTGCCAAGCTTCCCATAGAAACCTCTGGAAAACAACCACAGAGTTATTATCAACATAGCAAATTCGCAACTAATTCATCATTTGTATTTTAAGATATTTACAAGATAGCACCAAAGCAACGTACAAAGAAACTCCTCCCCTTTTTCCGAGGATATGTATTTGTTCCGAATGCAGTTCTCCTTCTTAATAGATCATCATTACTCCCATTAATCCCTTTATCGGGATTTGATTTTAGTAAATTTGATAGGCCTTTAACCTGAGGAAGTAACCATTGGACTATATTAGCGAAGCAAATCACTTTCGCAATTGTGCAAGAAACCGAAAATATGTCTAAAGTAGACTTGCCCCTCTATATTCCTCTAAAACAGAAAGGTCATGGTCCTTAAACATTGAGACAAGTTCTTCAAGTCTAATTGCAAAATCACCGCCATTGGCTCGAGCTGGGGATAGCGCTGGTGTGCTTATTACTACATTATTCCAAATATACGTTAAGAAATCATAATCATAAGTTATTCAAAATGCAAAACCTTAACTACGTTATATGTACAAGAATAATTCAGAACTAAAAAAATAAACCAACTAGATTAATTTGTACTGACACTCGGCGAAATTGAAAGCAACGAAGATTCCTAAAACAGTGCAGATTGATTATGATACAGTATGTGGCACATTGGAGTCTAAATAAATTCCTATTACTGTAGTTTTACAGTGATGGGCGATATTCGCATGAGAAATTTTTTAAACTGCAAGTCCGCCCAAAAATATCAAACAGATGTCAACTTATATTACCCAAACCCAGATAACTCAATTATTTCCCTAACTATTAGTGGTAGTCTGCTATTAATTAGTTTATGGATATACAAAATCTTGAAAAAAAAATCAACCATAAAAAAAAAAACAGGAATGAATTTAAATTAACACATGGTATTTGTATTCTACAAATTACAAATACCACCAACATCTGATTTGTTAATCACATGCTACAGTGACAGCGGGTTTATTATTAAAAAACTTCTTTCAAAGCTCTAGGTAAACAAAGCTAACAAATCATTAAAAAATGAGAAAAGAACAAGATGGTTAGAAATTTAGAAGTATACCTATTTCACGTTCACCAGCCAATTTGAAAAGCAATGCTGCCTAATAGAAATAATTAATCATTAATCATTTATTAGACAAGAACAAGATGGTTAGAAATTTGTGGTAAAGGATTGCCAGATTCAGAAACGTTACTCTTATGACTTGTGCATGGGCTCTAATCAAGTTTTTCTTTCGTTGTTTCTCTTCTTCTTTTTTCAAGTCCAGAGTGTAACGAAAACGCCGGGAGGCATTGAGCACTAGTGCTGCTTGCTGCAAATGAGTGAAACTTCAGTTCAATTGCCTTGCAAGTCACACTACGCACTGCAATTCCTTACTGAAATTACATTACAGTAACACATGACCGTTTATCACTCGTATAGATTGGTGTATTAGCAATGTCACAGTGGTGTACTGGTGTATCAAGCAATACTGTTTCAGAGAGTGCATTAGAATAGTGACTGTTGAGACGCTCTTCAAAACTTGTCAATATTTGGGGTATCTGATTGAGACTTTTGTTTTCAAAGACTCAATACCTTGCATCTATTCAATTAACTGTAATATATAGGTTTCATTTGCAGCTCTTCCATTCACATATGAAATTTATTGTATGGATTACACCAAGTGAATGCCTTTACAAGTTGTTGATTTCCGCATTTTGCAACTCATCCTTTTCTTCTTTTCAAACAAACTAAGCATGCATACGCCAGCAAATTAAAATGCATAAATTCATGGCTCTAAACAGTACAAAGCAAAGACCGTGACTGATGAGGAAGGAAATAATAAATCATAACATATGATCACAAAACGTCCGGATATTACATTTTTATTCAATGAAACAAAATCACACAAACAACGCATATATGTACACTGAATACCACAATGAAAACAGAAATCGGCTACGTAATGCAGTGGCACAAATAAAATACACACAACGGAATGCATTTAAATGTGGCCTAGTGATGAAGAATGACACAAATGGAGTCCAACTGGATCCATGCAATAACAATGATTGGTGCATTTATACGCAGGCCAGAATGTGTTTGGAAGATAAGAAAGGGAAACAGAAAGAAGAATCAACGCATATAATTAATGCATGCTTACTCTCCATCGCTGGAGGGCCTCACGAGGTGCATTCTTCGTCTGAGCAATATCGAAAGGATTTTCCGGATCCAGTTGGGAGTCATCATGATCATCGACATCAATGTGGTGAACGCTGAAGGGAGAGGGAGAGCGATGAGGAGGGTCACCAGAATGCGTGGCGACGGTGACGGTGAGGAAGCCATTATTTGAGGAGCCGTCGACGGAACCTCGAGACGTAGAGGTCATTGCTCCGGCAATCGGAATTCCAATGGTCACTGAAATGTGTATAACAATTGTGCGCGCAAGATCGAGTAAAGAAGAACGGAGGAAGAAATGCACATCGCGACGTTACAGCTCTTCATGCGGGGACCACCGTTTCAATGCTCCAAGAAGAAGCAATCAAACGAACTGAAAACGAATATTAAGATTAAAAATTGATCACGTAAGTAATTATCATTATCAATAAAATCAATAAAATTAAACAAAAACAATGAGGGTGTGTTAGGTTCTGTTAAGGCGGAAAAGGAAAAAACATATTGGTTTTGTTAGCATTTGGTGGACAAAAACGAGGGACACTCGACCATTATGACTCAGCTCTCTTTTCAAATATCTAAGAATAGCAAACAGAACTAATTCTAACAGTATCAACTGATCCTGAGAGGCCACACCCTTGCCCTCTTTTCTGTTTTTTTCTTTTTAGGCGAATGAAAAAATATTTGAACGAATATAAGAGAGAGATCATATAGAGGATAGATATAGTGTAGTTACCGGGGGATAAAAGAGAGCGTATGAATCTGAATGAGGTGGACATGATGTAATTCTGCACAACTTGTTTTAGTTTTGCAGCATTCGGAATGAACTCAAGAAACACGATTGGGAGTGAGAGTGTAGAGAGAAGAGCTTGACTTATGCTAGCCTACGAAGTTTCCACGAAACTTCCCCAAGGCCAAACTGGTATGAATATGGGACTCTTTTTTTTTTTTTTCCCTTTTTTTTTCTTATTTTTCCCTTCTATTTCTCTTTTTATTTTCCCACCAGGATTTGAAGCGTTCTTTAGAAATTATCCTCTCAAAACTCTCTCCATATCTTCTCCCCTTATACAACTTCCTCTAAGTAACTGAATAATTGAGAAAAAAAAAAGTTTATAAATAAACAATATATTTAGTTAATTCAATAACATATATTTATTATTATTAGTATTAATTAAATAAATAATATATTTAATTTAATGCCACAATTAACAACCCTTCAGAACCTTTACGGCTTAGATCAAATTAATGGAAAAAATTATATATGATATTAATAGTTATTTTTTCTGTTTATATTATGAGACATTTTATATTAATTACACGTATATTAAAAAAATTATTTTTTAACTGAAATTAATATAAAAAAATATCTATATTTCTTTTTTTATCCTCATTAAATACCTTATTTTAGTATCATTATAGAGCTATAAATGAGAAAAAAAGAAGTATTAAAAATAAGGGTAAAATGTGAAGAAAAATATTCAATGCCCTATATTTTATTCCAAAAACTTATCATATAAAATGTTTTATAATATGGACAGGAGGAAGTATATATATTATTGTGTATTAAGAGTTACTTCTTCTGATCTTTACTGTAAGGTATTTTATATTAATTATACACATATTAAGAAAATTATTTTTTTATTTGAAATTAATGTAAAAAGCACCAATATTTTTTATTTTATTATTATTAAATACATTATTCTATTATCATTATAGAACTATAAATAAAAAATTGAAAAAAATTAAATACATAAATAAAATAAAATAAAAAACATTTAATATCCTATATTTTTTACTTAAAATTTGTCATGTACAATACTCTAATACTAACGAGTATATATAGGAACAAAGTAGGGGAAGGATTCACAATTTCCATCCGTCCTCCTCTCAAGTCTCACAAAACGCTGCCATTCTAGAACCATGCCGATCCATTCCAGAGAGAAAAAAATTGCAAATAAATGGTCGTTGTAACTTAAATTTTTTAAAAGAAAAGAAAAAAAAATTAAAAAACGTGAACTCTGAAATCCATGGAGCAATGAACCCGGTGGGTGCTTTACAGTGGAGGATCCATGTACGAATTGGTCCGCTATCACTTTCCCCTTGGTACCTTTAGCTCTCTCATTCCGCTAGCGTCTATCAGGAGGTCACTACTGCCACGATACTCTAGTGGTAGTTTTCTTTTTTTAAATTAAAAATTATAAATAAAAATAGATTTTTCATGAACCATATAAATATATATTTTGTATAGTTATAAATATTTTAATATTTTTTAATTACTAAAAAATTACATAAAATTATAAATTATAAATTATAGAAGTCTAATTTTTACTATATAATATTATTTTAATAAATAAAAAAATTAAAATTATATAAAATATATATATATATATGATCACTAAAAAATTTAATTTTTATCTATAATTTATAATTAAAAAAATCCTGCCACCACAGTATTGTGGGTGCCGTGGCAGGAGGGGTTCTCCAGGTCTCACGGGAGACCCGTGTCCATCTTCAACTGTTCGCTTTAGATTATCTGTTCATCATCTTATCTTTTGATCCATCAATCAAATTATAATTTTTATGATTATTATTTACAATAAATATTGGCTCATATGAATCTTTAAGTATTATTTTCTGCTCTTTTTTTCCTTTTATTTCAATTAAATATTTTTAACTATCCAATATATAAAAAATAATAATTTTAAAAATTTAAAAACTATAACCATCTGTTTAATAATAAAATTTTATTGAAATATGTGAAAAATATATTAAAATAATAAAATTAAGAATACGCAAAATCACATTAAATATTTCAAAAAAATTATACTCCATAATAATTAAAAAAATCTCAGCCTAGGAATAAAATAGCTCCTTCTGTTCTTAACCCCCACCCAAAAAAAAATAAGAAAACAGAAATCCCTCTGTATGTATCATTTAGTGATGATAGCTACGTCGATACCGACGGTTGCTCTGCAATTCCAAGTGACACTGGACGCTCATAATTATTGGCAAAGTTGCAAGAAATAGCCCAAATTTTAACATTAATTATAATAAAATTTTCAAAAACAAAAATTATTTGCAAAACCCCATGAACTTCAACTTATATAGTATTAGCCAATTACTATGTTTGAATCAAGTAAAAAGTACTCAATTCTTTTCAGTAAGATTTCATGTTCAAGTTTCATAAGTTAAAAAATTACGTTGAGCTACTCATCATTTGAAATTTGACAGTGTTTAAATTTAAATATTTTGAAAAAAAAATCATATAAAAGTATTAATTAAGATACCCTCAAAATAACGTCTTTACCAATAGTGAAGTTCTTATAACTAAATAAGGGACAAATAATGTCATAAATATGGTGGTACTAGGATTATATCAATCAACGTGTCTAAGATTTATGAAAACATCCTTATAAACTTTTGTAAGAAAGCGTTTTTGAGAATAATATGGTAATTAGCGTGATTATACGTCTTAAAAATGTGCCTAGAAGGATGGTAACATGAGTACTTATTTCATAACGTGTCTAGGAAAAATAATAACATCCTTAAAAATAATACCATGAGTTTTAGAGAAATTATTTTTTTTATAATACTAATTGGTTTGGGAAAACTTTTTCTTAATTATATCATAAGGAAAGCCAATATTATTGCAAACAGAAACCAAAACAGGAGTATACAACGCCAAAGACAGAAACCAAACAAAAGAAAATAACAAAGACAAACGGAAAACAAACAGACAATTCTTTGGTAAAAAAAAAAAAAAAAGAGTCAATTCTTGAGCGTTTAGCATCAGCAACATTAATTGGAGGAATCAGCAGCCCCTAAAGACATCCCATTCAATATATATTCAGCATCCTCGAAATTAAAGGAATAGCACGGAGAGAGAGAGGTGGTTATAAAATCCACCCAAAAGGGCACTTTCCCCTTAGGAAAAGCAGCTGCTAACTAACCTGCAGCTTCATTATCCAAACGCGCGAGGTGCCCAAGAAAACTTCATTAATTCTTTATTAATTTAGATAAAGTTGAGTTGGACCGTGTAAGTACAAAGCTATTTTAGCACCACTTTTTTCCAAACATGCTCCTCAAATCTAAAATTACTTTTAAGGGAAATAAGTTTCAAACCACTTTAACTAAATAGTAATTAATTTTGAATTTGAATCCTCGATATAATTTTCAGGAGAAGTGATTAGTCCATGTGACGTGGGCATTGAGGATCTTAACTTTTAAACTTTCTTCCCGGTGGTGGGACATGAGCTTTTACAGTATATGCATCCGAAGGAAGTCAGAACGTCACAAAATCAACACCCAACAGCTGGCTTTGTCCTCCAACTATTTATAAGCCCAATTTTTTGAAAATTTAAACAAAACTGTAATACTGTACACTTTTTGAGGTAAATTTTTTTTTTTTTTATAAATATCCTCACTTAACTCATTTTAACTCATGCCTCACAATAATAAATTTATTTTAATTAAGAATAAAATTAAAAAAATATATTAATTTATTAAATTATTAAACAAAAGTCATTTATCTCTTTTATTTTAAAACAAAACATATTTAAAAATATCTCATACATTTTAAAATTGAAAGAGTAAGATATTTTTAACTAAATCACACATTAAAAAATGTGATTAAAATTAGTCATGAGTTTTGATTTTTATTCTAGATCTATTCACATTAATCACAATATTGAAAATAAAAATGGGGATATTTCAAGAGTAAATTTATGAATGACATTAAAAAATAAAAACTCACAAATGTTTAAAATGTCTTATATTAAGAAATATAAAAAGTTTCTAGAAGCTGAAAGATGATTTGAAATATAAATCACATTCTAAAAAAACATCTTTACCCATATGAATTATTTTGGGAGATGTTTATTGCATTAATTATTTTATTCCAACAATTAAAAAGTGATAGATGAAAAGTATGTGGTTCACATGGGAGATATTAGAATTTAATGTGATTAAAAAGAAAAAGTATGGGAAACTTTAAAGGAATTAAGAACCTGTTTGAATACAAAAAATAAACACTTATGGGTAGAGATGTTCACCGGCTGGGATGGACTGGACATCACTTTGGCCCAATGTCTGGCTCAGAACACTCCTGGGTCAAGAAAATTTAACCTGCAGCTAAGCTCAGCTAGAGATGGCCGGATGAAACACAAGACTGGATTTAGCTCGATATAATAAAATAAAATAAAATAAAATAATAAAAATAAGTTAATTTAATTTTTCAATAAAAAATATAATTATTTTATTTTTTGATAATTACTTATTATCTACCCAATAATCATTTAAACTCTCAAAATCCAAATACATTTTTTTCTCAAAATTACTTATAAGGTAAAAAAATTCAAACACAAATCACTTTTGATATAATTACTTATCATCATAGTCAATTATAAATAATCACTTATACTCATAATCAATTATAGATAAACTAATCCAAACACATACTAAATAATTTAACCAACTTTTAACTTCTTTTGTTAATATGTGTGAATTAATAAAAAATTCCTATGTTTTAAAGCTATACACTTTAGTTGTTAGCTTTTGCGCTTTCATATTGATCATTCAGTAGTAGCCCCGTGGATGGACAACAAACTTATAATATAAAGCAACTCAAAACTTATCATTAGATTGTATAAAAAATTTTGCCTATTTGAGTTTTGAGTATGAGATTTTGTTTATATATTTATATAATAAATTAATAACGAGTCAATATAATGTATTGAATTTATTAAAAGAGTCATGCAAATAATGTATTTGATTGGCTGTAATTTTATATAAACAGGCGCCGAAAAGAAGGAATCTTCGGCGTTATGTCACGAATTTTTCATGAGGTTTAATTTGGAAGCCTCCAGAATATTCCAGAGAGATCTTGAAGAGGCTAGTACTCTCTTACACATTGTAGATAATTCTAGAATATTGTAAGCTTGTCTTTTTCTTGTATATTCTAGAGAATTCTTTGTAAATATCTTGTACATAATTCTAGAAATTCATTGTAGGTCGTTAGATCGAAGCGATTACCACCGTCCATTGAGGAGGTGGGAAAGTTCTGGAAACCTTGAGAGGCCTATAAATACCCCCTCCTACCTCATTTGTAAACATTCAAGTTTTTTAGTTCAATTGTGAGTTTTCTTAAACTTTCTCTTGTTTGAGTGTTCTCTAGTTCTCTTGTCTTACTTACTCAAGGGTTCGGCTGACTTAGCGCCCGATCAAGAGGGTTAATCAAGCTAAGACCCATATGGTTCAAGGCGATGAATTTCCGAGGCCGTGATAGTCAACTTGAAAAAAGTGAGATCCAGCTTGTGATGGAAAAGCTTGTGGGAATGAATTTTTTACCTTCTTTTCTTTTTAATTTTTTATAAACAAGTTTTTGTCTTGTTATCGTATCGTATGGTGTGGTTATGAAATGCTATGAATCACCGAAAGGGAAAAAAAACAAAAAAGGATTCAAGTCAGAGGCGCAGTTTGAGGGGAAATTGGTGACCAAACAGCCGAAAAGCTTTTGGAAAACACACACACACACGAAAACACACACATGCTCAATAACTACATAAATAACGGCCGTGACTAACAGCTATCAAAGCGTTCATCACATTTTCAATAAATGCACAAACAGCCACTGCCTTAACATTTCACGTTAGTTGTATTACCTTTTTCATCAACTTTTAATTTAGTTATTAATTAAATACAATAGTAATACTATAATAGTTGTCATATTATATATTTCTTTGTCAAGGAAGTAATGTCACTAAACTAGGAAAAAAAAACTAAAGATAAGTCTATTTTTTTGGGAAAAAAAAGACAGTTAAGACCACAAATAATGAAATTGTAGTATAATATTACTGATGAATGAGTAACTTAGCTCGATTTGAACTTTAAAAATTTAAATTGACTATATATTACTTTAAAAAGTTAAAATTTATAGATTAGAGGTAATCACACTCTGTAAGCTTATACTTAATGACAATGAAAGGAAGGCAAACAGAATTTGAAACAAACAAACAAAACAAGGGAGAAAAAGCATTTTTTGTGAAAGTTACACTTACAAATACTCCCTTCGCTTTCAAATATAAGCCGCCCAAAGAAAATTTTACATGGCCTAAAATACAAGTCATAGGATCATTAAATAATTTTTTTCTTAAATATTTCTCATTAAGTATGTGAAACAAAAACAATATACTCCATCTGATTCTAAATAAGGGACATTTTGCTTTTGTCCTAAATATACGATCTTTTTTGGACTATGAGTTAGTATTTATTATATATTTAAATAAAATACTCTTATTTAATTTATCCCAAGAACAGAGAAACAGATTAAATAATGATAGTTTTAGAAAAATGTCTTGATTTTTAGAAAAATTAAGTTAGTTAACTAATTTTAAATTTTATTTTTGATCCACATGATTTAGTTAAATGATCTTATATTAAGGATTAGGAGGAGCAATTTAATATTAAAAAGAGATAACATTTAATTAGGGGTAAATATAGAAAATAAATAAAATTGTAGACAAATTTAATTAGTTTAATAGCTTTTCTTAATATGTGTGAGTATGAGGTAATTCAAAAATAACTTATATTTGAGATAAGAGGGACTAATATATATTAATTATATTAATGAATTTCAATTAAAATGTTAAATGATAAAAATTAATTACATAGTAGTGGAGTGAATTTAATGAGTTTTAGTTTTTATAAAATATAAATACATAATCAATATTTTTTAGAATGGGATTGAACCAATAGTTTTCACCAGTAAATCGGTGGATTAAATCATGGTCTGGTATGAAATACTAGTACCATGTGAATCGGTTTCTTTAAGTTAAAGAATCTGCATTTTACTTTTGGAATATTTAAAATAAAAATCATGCAATTTATTATAGCCTGCTAAGTTGTTCCGAAATTGCAGAATTAATTGCCAAGTTGTTTTGTAGTTGCAGTATTAATTGTAAGTGATTTTGATTCAATTCACGCTAAAAGTGACATCATTATTGAAACACGATCAATTAATATTCACCATATAATAAGTGAACTAATCCAACTTACTTGCCTCTGTAATATCCTTTGCTTTTTCTTTATGGTGATGATGGATATAGAGTTGATGTATTTCATTGGGAATCATCCCTAGGTAGGTGTAACAAATGCACAGAGGTCACAATTCAAGAATTCACGGCATTATGAACAAAAGAAGTGAGAAGTCACTTTATATAAAAAAAAAGGTGAAGTCCCAACTTAATTACGTGCTTAACATCTTTTCTAGCAGTTTTGTCTCATGTAGTTGTATAGTCCCCAAAAAACAATTCAAGGTAGAACTTTATAAGGGCTTAGCTTATTCTTTCTTATGACTTACGAGGGATAAGGAAGGTTCTTTCATTAGAAAACACATAATTTTAACTTCAAGTTTTATTGGAGGGGTTTTTTTTGTTACATAAAAAGGGTTTGCACTTTCATTCTTTACCTATACTCCACCCCACTTTTATTACTTGAACTAACTCATTAGAGAGATGTTACCTTTAAACTTCATTGGAGGGGCAAGATACATAATGCATAACTATATGCTATAGAAATTTGTAGGTGGTTAGTATATTGTAACAATATTCTTAGCATTCACTTGCAATTCAACAAAGGGCGGAACCAGAAGAAACGATGTGAGGAGGCAAACTTTCATAAGTTTAAGATATATATATATATATATATATATTAAAGTGCCATAATGAAACATGGTGCTTTTGTTCAAGTAGCTTTCATGTAGCAATATTATCATTTTGGTCCAGAGTTAGATTCTAGGGTACATATTTATGTTTTGGTGTAGATTCATAAAATAAAATTTGAAATTTGAAAAAAAAATTATAAAGTGGTTCCACCACTGAATCCTTCTTGGCTTGATATTATGATTTTCATTTGCTAATGGACTTTGATCTGAAGATCATCTTAACATAATGTGCTGGATTTTTAAACTGATGTTGCTACAACTCATGAGGACACTTAGAAGGGAAAAAAACAGAAAATATTTAGGTCAATCAAAGAAGGTTAATGAATTTCATTTGATATTATTCATCTTTACCTCTTTACATTAAAGAAAGAAACATACAACTATAGGTCCGGTTTTGCCAAGTAGTCATTAATGAGGGCTTTTATTGTTTTGTGATTTTACCTAATTTGACTTGAATTAGTTGTAGTCCAATTACGTTATTGAATATTGGGTGGTTTGTTTTAAAAAAAAAAGAAAGAAAAGAAAAGAAAAGAAATATGCAACTATCAAATCTAACTTCATACATTTAGCTCATATCCATGTCTCATGTAAGTTTTTCATGTTTCTCACATGTCATTTTTTAAGTTTATGGCATATTAGATTTACTATTTCAAATATGAGGTATTTATAATCTATTCATTATATATTTAATGATAAATATCCATCGCTCCTTACATTTTACGCATATCCAACTTTGATTTATTTTCCATGAACAACATGTAAAATGAGATTAATTTTACAATATTAATGATGATACAAAGTATGTGTTTCGCAAATGGCCATTGTAATGTTAAGATACTTGCACTTGGAGAATGATTGATTTCTTATTTATACTTAGACATTTCTTTTGACCAACATTTATAGTTAGACATTAAGGCTGTGTTTGGTTGAAAGTTTTTGAATAGTGTTTAAAAGCAGGGGAGGGATTAAATCCCCTCCTTTTATTTGATTAAAAAATTGGATTATTTTATTTCTCCTCCCTAAATTAGGATTTTTTTGGAGTCTATTTCCTCTAATATTTTTCTGAATCAAATAAGATTTTATTAAAATCCTTCTAGTTCTCCTCCCTCCAATTTCCCCAAATAAAAGAATTTTAAAACCCCTTCAATCCCTTCTTTTCCTATCCTTTTCATTAAAAATCATTCTAACCCCCACCCCCCATATAATCCTTTCAATTAAACCCAACAGAGCCTAAAATATCACTCAACAATTTTTGTCTCTGATTCTGATCAGTAGAACCCACAGATACAACTTAATTTATTTGACAATGACTATTATTTTTTTATATGTTGCAACTTCTATAATTATAGACCATTGTGATTGACCTCTCTTGTAATTGTCCTTTGAATTAAAAAAAATTAATATATATAGTCTATATTGTAACTAATATTATATTGGTGAAAAAAAAAACCAATATTATGAGGTAAACTCTAATGTGATAATTGGGCAAAAGAAAAATCCTAACGTGGTTTCTTTTATTACTTTTGATTTAAGTTAAACATTTATTATTTTTTGGTTAAAAATTTTTATATTGATTGTATTTTATTAAACATTTAATATAAATATAAACAATTACCGTTTACCAGGCTGATGCACTTTTTGTTTTTTTGCTACAGCCAATGGACAATTTAGAAGCCTAACTTTCAAAGTAATTGGCCAAACAGGGTAAAGACTGATGGGCCTTTTAAAAAAAAGGGGGGGGTCGATGGATAGTCCATTCCATCAATGGCCAGGAACTCTCTTTAAACTAGCACGAATCCTAACCGTTCAATAATAGCCTCCACTTATGCGCTCTTACAAAACCCTAATTCTTCAAAAGGCTGGCGAAGCCCTAGATTGTTCTTTGGTTCAATAGAGCTTCCACGGAAATCGGCAAAGTAAGTAGGCATTGGATGTCCGTTTTACCTTACCACTTGATGCTAAGACCAGTAGCTTGATCCTTGTTCGACGAGTTTTCTTTTCTGAATTCTGTGTTGAATTCCATACTTCTTTGCGTTTTTCTAAACCCACAATTGGATGTAGCATATATGGGTCTACACCAATTTATTCGTTTTAACTGGTCCGTTTTTCATTTAATTCTTGCTTGCATGTGGTGAAATGGGGATAATTTTTTATTTTAAAAGGAAAAGATGGTAGTGAACAAGTTAGTCTTTTATTTAGATTCGATGAATAAATCTGTAATGGCATCCCTCATAGCATATATTTTCAATGCGTTGTGCGTTGGTTTTTGCTGCTGTTTTTATGGTTTCTATCTGATTATTCTGTTCCTTGCCTGCAAATTTAGGAAATATTGGATTTTTGTTCTAGTTTAGGAGAGTGGTGTGTGATCTCCCTTTTTATTTTGTTTGATACCTTGTAAATATTTTTTTTCTTTAATGTTTTGTTTCTGGAACAAGCTAACGGTGAAGTGAATAACTTCTGTCCCCGATTCCCTGATTGAGGTTATTGAAACAAGCATTTTCTGATTTCATCTCGTCTGAGATTGATAGTGTCTAATTTTTATGCTGGTTTCATGAAATTAAGAGATTACCCTTATGTTTTCACAATCACACCCTTGTACTTTTTTTCCCTTTATAGAGATGGGTGAGGAGGTTAAGGCAATTGTTCCGGAGTCTTTGTTGAAGAAGCGGAAGAGGGAAGAGGAATGGGCATCGGCTAAAGCACAGAAGTCTGAAGCTGCAAAAAAGAAGAGAGCTGAGAGCCGAAAGCTGATCTACAACAGAGCTAAGCAGTATGACAAGGAGTATGAGCAGCATGTAAATATCACTTGTCGTGTCATATTGCTTTGATGATTATCCTAATATGTGTTAAAAAAAAACTTCTTTTCTCCTTACTATTTTACTTGTTTCTTTCTTTTAGGAAAAGGAGTTGATTAGATTGAAGCGTGAGGCGAAGCTGAAAGGTGGATTTTATGTAGATCCAGAGGCTAAACTATTGTTTATTATTCGTATCCGTGGGTATGTATTTTCTGGCTATTTGTTTTGTTACAAGTTAAAACACTTTGGTTTTTATGCATGTGAACCATATTATTTTCCAGTATTAATGCGATGCACCCAAAGACAAGGAAGATCTTGCAGCTCTTGCGATTGAGGCAGGTATTACAGATGATAAAGAATCCTGGGCAGAACTTAAATTCCCGTTCTTACACCCTTTTATCTTTTTGGGTCCCAAATTTTAGCATAGGCTCTTTGGAAGTTGTACTGTTTGTAAGCTACTAGGATTGTAATGGTATGCCAACTCTGGTGCGTTTTAGGGTGTTTGCATAGACAATTTCAAGCTTTTTTATGTCTTGTAAAAGAAATGCAGTCATTCTTGTCTCCTTCTGAAACAGATATTCAATGGCGTGTTTCTTAAAGTTAATAAAGCCACAATGAACATGCTTCACAGAGTTGAACCATATGTGACATATGGGTAAGTAGTTTTCCTGTGTTATCTGGTTGCTTCTGATGTCTCTATAGGGATTTTGTGAGTTTAATCTGGTCTTATTTTAGGTACCCAAACCTGAAGAGTGTAAGAGAACTTATTTACAAGAGGGGCTATGGTAAGCTCAACAAGCAGAGAATTGCTTTAACTGACAATTCCATCATTGAGCAGGTCTGTGTTCGTTTATTTCCTTATAATATAAAATTGAAATTGTAACTTCATGCTTCTGACTTGCTTTTGATCACACCTTAGGGCCTGGGCAAGTATGGAATCATATCCACTGAGGATCTTATCCATGAGATCATAACAGTTGGACCTCATTTTAAGGAGGCCAACAACTTCCTTTGGCCCTTTAAACTCAAGGCACCTCTGGGTGGACTAAAGAAAAAGAGAAACCACTATGTTGAAGGAGGTGATGCTGGAAACCGGGAGAATTACATCAATGAGCTCATCAGGAGAATGAACTAGGCCGTGGCCAGGGTTTGGTCATTAGTTAGTGGATTCAGTATCTGTTTTGATTAATGGCTTTAGAACAAATTTAAATTCCTATTTTCATCTTAAAATTTTGGATTTTGATGATTATTTTTCATTTCAAGGGGAGAATTATGAATTGCTTGTCACAGTCTAGCATAATGAGTACTTTATTATGCCTAGTGTAATGCAACTTGTTTCATTTTGATGCATCTGCGTTCGTCGCTTTCAAATGTACGTTATATTGTTTAAATTACATGTTCATGTTTTCCCTGAAAAAGTATTGTCTTGTGCAAAGAAATTGACGCGGAATTGTCGTGGAAGTATAACTAACATCGTTAACTAGTTGCGTCTAATCTCGCTCGATAATGCTGTGCTAGTTATCAGGCCGTGATAGCTTCAAGATTGGTCGCCTTCCTAGCAATGATTTTTGTCGAATCAGTTGTTAAACGATATTGTTATCCCATCCCGTATGTATTATCCAGTGCGTGCAGTTTGAGTTGTTACGGACCTCGCGTTTTGTTGTGTTCTGGGATCAGAGTGCCATCCAAGTTAAATCCGATCTTAATACTTTACACAATTATACGGCATTACCCGATTTCATATTTCAGCGAACGCAAGAGCAACCGATGAAAAAATTTCGTGGTACAAACTATGACATAAAAGACAATGGTGTGCTCAGAAAAGTTCAAATTCTGAAAGAGTCAGGGAAAACGAAAGCTCCCTCGAGTCCACTTCTCCTTACCGAATCTTATTGCAGGTTTTCCTAACACTCTTTACGAAGTTAAATTCCAAAACAAGAGTCTCTGCTTTCACTTAATCATCCGATCGTCTTTCAAGTTTCTCCATCCACCAAGGGGCACCAGAGCGTCCATGCAATTGTAGGGGGAAAAATAAAGATTGAAATTTTCTTGGGATTCCATAAGAAAAACAATATTTGAAAAAACAGACATAGAAATCAGTCTGACCATTCAAGATAGAAACTAGAAGGACAAAATCTTGTGCGTTGCTGCTAAGCCAAAATTTTGCATGAAGCACCAATCAGACACCGTGGTATTCCTTGAATGTCACCTCTTGAATACGCAGGATATATGCCTTAGCCTCATACATTCACTGTATCACTAACGCATTGAATTTTTCAGAAAAAATAATTATTAATAATAACAAACGCGCACAACCCCAAGCTTTACCCCATAAGTTTTAACAAGGCCATTCAACAACGACGATCAAGTCCTTATGAATAAACCTCTATTTCGTAAGAACTATCAAGCAGACCTGTTCCCATGTCACATACCATCTGCAGTAGGGTGTTCCCCTGACTTAGAATCAAAGTACAATGGCTTCCCAGAAATATTAAGTTTCCGCTTTGTCCACTAATCTGCCAAGGGGATTGCTGACGTCTTACAATCTCTATAATGGAACAAATTGGCTCTTACCCTTGAACCTCAATAAAGATGGAGGTTCAAGCTCAACCAGATATGGTAATGTAGAATGGAGCTCTAACCTGATCGACCTTCCTTCCTGCCACCTATTCTAAATAATGGTGTTTGTTTCTCATTCAAGTTATTAACTTTACCTCCTTTGAGCCGAGGTGTAACCCTCAGAGGATGGGCTTCCGTGTTAAAAACCCATTCATCCAATGGGATAACTGAAGAGGGTGAAAAAAGGAGATAGAGATATTTCAAAGTCTCAGCTAGAAAGAAGGTTTGCATCTTGTTGTCCTTGACGCCAGTATTAACCTGAAACAGATATTTGCAGTGTATGAATATGCAAAATGGTTGCATTGCATTGTGCATACACATACGCATTATTAAATATGAAGTTAATCTTGCTTACATCCTTCAGTCCAACATATCCAGTCTCCATGCGGGAGTTCTTCTCGAAAGCTTGAAATATATTCCAGCCCCATTCTTGGTATGTCTTATTGCCTGTTAGGCGCCACAGATAGAATAGTGACTCAACTGTCTCTGGTCTCAGAATGTTCCATGATGTACCCACGCTCATGTCCTGAACAACTCAAAATTTTAAAATGGTCATATAACCAGAAATAAAAAATATTTGAATGGCAAATAACGAGTGAATTGTCAATGAACCTGCCCCGGATGAAAAAAATAGTTCTCTCCGGCCAATTTCGTAGGAGTTGATTGGTAGAAGTTATAGCATGTCCAAGCAAGCTGCAAAGGAAAGTATATATTATCATTCCAAAACTTAGCTGTTGTGCAGTTCAACCCCTTACTAGTTATCTTACAGAATAATTATCAGTAACAACTCTATTCATATTTCCTAATCACAGTGCTGGACAAACATAAATTGCAGCAAGCCAACAACCGCCCCTCTACAGCTCAAAATATGTTTTAGAACTTCATGGTGTCAGAAAGCATTACATAAATTGTTGATACCACAATTTAAAGCAAACCAACAATTTCTAAATTGGACTAATAGAAGATATATCATTAATCATTAACCAGTGAGTTGTGCAAGTATATTATAGCTCAAGGCCCAAAAGAGTCAGTCAACAGAAAAGGCACATTACTATATCCATAAGCAGCAACTAAACTATACCTCTTCTGCAAGTGACAATAACTTCTTTGCGTCATCAGGACCATAACCAGATGATCCTAAAGCAATCATTCCTGGAGCAAAGCATGCTAGTTCATCCATCTGCACATATTCAGTTGAATGAAAAATCATAAGAATATTCAAATCATACATGTAAACAACAAATGTGGCAATAATTGTAGTGTAACACAATGTTATACCTTGTCTGAAAGAGATCCTCCATTCTTCTCACATATATAAGCAAAAGATGATGGTGTTGATCTCCTAACCAAACTTAAAAGACCTTTCATTGACTTCTCCCACATATCTCTGTTTTCAGTATTCCAAAAAGTAATGAAAAAGATTAAATTACAAAAGACTCCTAATTGATTTGCTCCTCATTCAAATTTAATTTAAAAGTAAATTATACCAAAAATATAAACTAATTTTCATCAATCCAACAAAGATGAGTTCCACCTCTGCTACCATTCAAATAACGAGTGGATTCAAGCTTGAACTACTCAACAAATAATTGGGAACGTGATGCAAGAAAATGTGATCAAGTATATAAAGTATTCCTACCTATAGAGTTTTACAGCTGGAGTTTTATTCCCCAGTATCCAAACTTTGAGTAAGTATTCATAAAAGCTGCAAGATAATTGTACCAATCACAATCCAGACCAAATTAACAAATACATAGTAAAAAGATTGAATTTTACAACGCAGACCATCTTAAAATATGCAGAACATTTCCTGCCCTTACACATGTAAGAGAAATCATCATAATGTATAGAACTTTAAAAAGTAAACCTAACTTAATTCTAAGTCAATACCTGTCACCCATGGCACCAAAGGTGATGGGAGAGTATGCTGTATTTCCACTGCGGGGATTGATGTAAATAGGAAGCAATCCATCATCAGGAAATGTCTTATTAATCTGTTTTATAACATTCTCCACCTGAAACAGCAGGAATATAATGCAACCAACACATGTAAAAAAATATCCTCCAGAACTAATAAACAAATTACAGGAACAGTTAGTACTTAGGAATACTGGCAGCTCAGTTAATTGCTTAAAAATACCATTCAGGCTTGAAACAAGTACAAAAAAGGCTAGCAGCATAACTCTAAGCTGCTTAGCGCCAATAAGAAATACTTAACACATGAAGCGAATAACAAATTCATCATCTTCATATATACAATATCTACTAACAAACCTGCAACACCCCTCCACCGAGAGCAAAAAGAAACAGAACATATAGAATGGTAGAAGTAGAACAAACACCTTCTGCTGATACTTTGGGTCACCAGTCCTTTGGGAAAGAACAATGAATTCCAGTTGTTCAGTGCCAGAATCTGCCACGATACTCTCACCCTTGGAACAAGAGAAAGGATTAGAAAGAATTAGATATACTGATAACTAACTAGCATATCACCAATGAAGCCACAATTGAAAATCAAAAATCAGAAACTAATGCCATGAGTGAAAATACCCAGAACCAAACAGACATAGAAAGCCCCTGAACTAGCACCACTAATGTCTAGGATCTCTGCAGTCTGAACTAGTCACAATTTTCATGCCTCAAAAACAAATCCATCAAAATGATATAACAATTTTTAATGAAAAAAAATGAGAAAAACAATAATACCAGTGATCATTTCAGAAATAAATGCTCGGCCAATAAGATCATGCCAGCAGAATCAATTATTGGCCAAAAAGAAATAAGCCAACAGGATCAATGGCAGAGTTTCATCAAGCTAGCAACAAAGTTTGCATCAATCTGAGACTTATCAATGACCCCAAAAGACAGGTATTCTCAAAATGGTCATCAAGAATTAGATGAGGGCTACTAAACTATGGAATCCTTACCCTAATACCCAAATGTTCAGTAACAGTGAACTGCACATATACTAATATAAGCATACCCCAGTCCAACTAGGATTGTGTGGATTTCCATGTGCCAAGTTGATGATGTTATAAGGAATTCCTGAAGGTGTATCCCATGCAGGCAGCAATCTGTCTGCAATGTCTCTAGCCTTGTCAAGGAAAACATTGTCCCCTGAAAGTTCATATGCACTGAGGAGTCCACCAACAACTCTGTATTTTGGTGGAAATAAACCAAAAGAAAAGATCAGAAACACAAATTTAGTTGTCCAGTATACACAGTCAATGCTCACAAAATTATTGTTAACAGCGAAGGAACGTCAACTACAATGTAAACCTTATAAAGCAACCTTATAGTTGTCTCAAAAACGCTTGCTTCATAATCCTTGTTAAAATCCAACGAGTTTGCAACCCACCTGTCACAAAATAGTGTCTTGAAAAAGAGTAAAAGAAACAATAACCAAGAGTATCACAGTCAAGCATCAAGCAGAAGCATATAACACAAGTCATGGAAGCAAAATAACTACCTACTTAAATGTCAATAATCAGAAAAACTTATAAGCTTTAGTGAAGTAAGAAAGGGACAAAAATGTCACAAAATCAACCTATAGGAGTTTAAAACATTAACGGCGCCTCCAGGAGAGTCTATAAATTGATTTGCAATCTGAAATTATTAAAAGAAAGAGCAGATCCACAGGGAAATGAGGAGATTTCTAGTTTGTCAGCATATAAGCACCTTAACCAAAATATAACTTATGAAACTCCCTCACACTATAGATTCCAGGAAAATATAGAGATTTTTACAATGCAAATAACAACAACAGCAACTCAGTGTGACAGAGTCAAAAGTTACACTCACTCTCTTGCTTTCTGAAACTCCTTGTTGAGACCCATAATGTATAATGTGTCAAGGGAATCAACTAAAGTTGCTCCAAGACCACCAAAGCTATCAACACCATTCTTTGACTGGGGCTGGTAGAACCAAGAAAATAACCTTTAATCTCGAAGAATGTAACATTTATTTAAAAAAAAAAAATCATGTAGAATTTTAAGGCCATAAATTTAGTCAATGAATATATTTGAATCAACAAATTAAAACCTCATAACTCATTGAATTGGAGGTACACAAAAAAACCAGAAGTATCATCCACTGAATAATGGACTAAAAGGGCACAACCACAAATTTTTTATTGTTTATATTGACACAAAAAACCAAGAGCGAATCAAATCCTAATCTGTAAATACTACGTTAGTTTTACTTCCAGGGAAAGAAGCTGAACTTATATAAGCTTTGCAACCGAAAATTTGGAGGAAGCATAAGAAGCCCAAAAGGGAGAAAACTAAAAAACTGTCATTAAATATAAGTTTTGATTGTATACAAACGAAATTAATCACACCTGAAGTTCATCTTGGCCCCATGCATATGTTTCATACGATCTCCAAGCATGAAGCATAGCTTCTTTTACTTTTTCCCTTCTTTGAATGTCCATGGGATCATCTTGGGTCGTTGTTTTTCCCCTAATGTCAATCTTCTTGATCGTGCCACCTTGGGCATTATTTAAGTCTTCCACCTGAAATGAGTCTAAACACTCAACCCATATAGAGAAAATTAAGTTAAAAAAAACGAGATACTATTATGCTCATCAAATTGAATAAGAAGGCTCACTCACGAAAAAAGCTACAAGAAAGCGGGTCACTAACTATGAGCAAGAGGTGAGGATATAGCACTATGTGAGACTAAATGGGAAAGAGAATTCACAGAGGAGGAGGTTAATCAGTTTTATAGTGGATTCTCATGGGAGATGTCAAGTGTATTAATAGTAAGTCACTTTTTGTTCCCTTGTTTGTTGTTTGCATAAGAGATTGAACTGTGTATAGAAAGCCCCACGAAAAAAGATCTGAGCAACTTGAAGAAGGGTAACTCAAGACCAGAGTATAAGGTTAATCGTCTAATTTCTAGAAAAAGAAAAGATTAGTCATTTTCTATACCAGATTCTGTAAATGAGCCACTTCCTCCTGTAACTTGTGAACTTCAACCTGAATTTCACAGAAAAATTATATACTGGCAAAATTGAATTATTCTGTTGAAAAAAGTATTCAATAAATTATCAGTGAGAAAGTAACAGGGAAAAGAAAAGAAAAATGCTACAATTAGTTGACAATTTCATGCCATTAGCATTACTTGCTGCAACAAACGCATCATAACAGGTCAAAGAAACATAGAAACTTCACATGCTCATGCACCTTTATACAACACACTTTTAACCTAAGAAGCACAAGCTTGAACACTGCAACACAATAGAATATTAAGTGTCAAATTGCAAAGTGGATTGTCACATCTTTCCCAATACAAGTATCAAATAAGCGTCATATACAAACAAAACTCCCTTTTTAAACTGTTTGGACCCTATAGGTTTTAAGACTACTCAAAGAAAGATTAGTTCAAAAACTACATTTCTTTTAGAAATTTTATTAACTAAAATTGAAAAGGATAACAAATAAATCAGAATTTAATAGTGCCCTCAATACAAATCATAAATTAGGGAGAAGGGACACAAACATGTTATCTGGTTTATGGTCTATTTAGTTTGGCACATTGTTCTATTCAATGAATAAAACCTTTCTATTCACTTCATGTAATTTTTAGTTCCTACTGCTTGAATAAATGCATGAAGAGGTTTCCTGAAGCCATCAAACTTCTTCGTGTATAACTAAAAAATTCCCTTGCAACAGTCTTAAAACATCTTCGGAAGATACAGACAACTAAATATTAATTCAAAATCTTATGCTGACATTTTCTCTCTCCACATTTTCAAATGTAAATCTGAAAAAGCTGAAGATCAGACATGTTCTTATCGCCTATGAGTCTTAAAATGATCTGATTACAGATCCATTTGCAAAAGTCAATTATTCAAACTCTACTGGATAGCTGCTCAGATTTTGTAGTCCAAGGCCTTAGTGCCTTCAGGATAGCTTTTTCATCAATTGCAGAGATACGAAGCACCAATTGTCAAGATTTTAATCTAATGGAAAGATATTTAAGATGAGCAAGTCGATCACAAACGGTATCAAAAGTCAATTATTGATAATCCCACCCTTGAAAACATGTGAAAGGGTGAAAATGTAACGTAAATTTTGAAAGGGGAGCTAATACTAGCATAAACAGAGTTCTAAACCTAAATTTCATCCTAAAACCAAAATTTGACCGCACCCCTGCCCCTTCTACTTCAATTTTAAAAATTGAAACTTCCCCATATTATCCTGCCATATGACATGCTAACAGAACCAGCAGCAATGTCAGCCACCATGCCTCTACTGTCCGACAGTAATAGGATATACTAGAATTAGATTTTATTGGACAAGTGAACATCCAAATATAACACAGAATCCCCATAAAATAGCAGTCAATATGATCAACGTCAACACTTAAGAGACAAATAATCAAGTTGCTTAATTATGCTGTAACTGAACAAGCATAACCATCAAAATTGAAACGATGCATAACGCAAATTTTCAATTTTTGTGTCGTGGGGAAATTAATGAAATACTGATCCAGTTTTATTACTTCCAAGTTGTTGACAGCTACCATATAGCATCCCATATTTAGAATTGAGACTTTTTGTTCGCTTTCTTAAACTTCAGACAACAGAACTGAGCAGGGGAAAATATCATAAAAAGAAAGGCGATGTAGTACCTCGTGTTCTCTGACTAAAGTTTGACGATCCCAGACAACCAAAGTGGCACAAACAAAGACAATGAAGAGCAAAGCTAGACGCTTTGGTCTCTTGAGGTAATACAGGGGGTGGCAGTACCTCAATTTGTGACTCAATGATCTGCTACTTCTAGCCATTACCAGATCTTACCCTCTCAATTAAAAAACTTGGAAATTTAGAATCTCCAAAGCAAGAGGGAAAGATCCCTCTATCGTCTATGGTTGGAGCAGAACCGATCTACCAGATACCATAGATAGGAACGATTCGAGAAAACAAACAAGGTTGGTGGTGTTCCGGTTTCTTGAAATCTACGATAGAGGATGGAGAAGAGGTTAACGGAAGAGACGAACGCAAAAAAAAAACTCAAAAGAAGGTTTATATTCTTTTCTTGTTAATTTCTGGGGGAATATTTTTATTTAGAATCGGCGAAGCGGAGTAGATGGACCGATAGATCTCAGACTCAAGTTTGCGATTTTGCAAACAATAACCCGAAGGCGAAGGAGAAGACTGTTTCCAGGGTCCCGTTCCCACTCACAAAAGTCAAGACCTCCATAATCAACTTAGAATAGTCTGTCTATGACTATAAATTGTCTACAAGTCAACCCAACCCATTCGCATCACTGCCTTTTCCAGCCTAGAAGCAGGCCCATATTACATGCGGTACCTTCGCTGGTGTCATCTACGCACACAGTTGTTCAACTCGGCCAACAAATTCTATACTGCTAGTTAAGCCTTTCTAATGGAGATCCTAGTGGCATTGAATGATCTATAGCTACTAATGGCAAGAGTTGATGATTCATAGTGTCACTAAGATCTAATCCAATGACAAATATGATATTTCTAAGTATTAATTCAAGTTCAAATGAATTGATCCATAAAAAAATTATATATTTTGAAAACTTTTGGAGAAGATCTTGTTTTGGAGAGTTCATGAATAAAGGAATTATTCAAGAGCTCGTAAGAGCAATTTGGAATTTATGTTATCACAATGAAGGCCCAAGAACCTAATATGCATATGAAGAAATTCAATGAAGCCTTAATAGTTCGTAGTCAAGTCCAAATGCAAGTTCTCCTGGCATATGGAATTAATGTGATGTGAATAGTATTTTAAGCTAACTAATTAGTTATTTAATTGTGTTTTGTGTTATATTTAGTTAGCAAAAATTGAATTATTTAAATAAGACAATTTGTTGAGTCTTTAATAGGTTCTAGATTGCATTTTCATGGGCCTAAATTAGTATTTTTAGTATTTTATATCTATTATGACTACTTAACCCTAAAATAAATAATAAATTAGATATGTTTTTTAGCCAAAAACGTTACTTTCTTTGTGGCTTTCATAAAGTGACATTTTGCACTTAATTTTGATATTTATTTAGTGTTATCTAGTATTTTTTATGATGTTCTTACTTGATTAACAAGTTGGAATGTTGTAGAGTATCTTAGTTTTTGAATAAGTGAGATTCTTATAATTTCACAAGATTTAATCTTAAAATTTAAGTAATTTCTTATTATTTGAAGTCTCTTAGCTTTAGAAATAATTAGTTGCCTATTTTATGAGATTTTCTAATCATTTTAAAAGGTTCTAGGGCTCATTATAAATAGTTATATTTAGACCCGCGTTTTTGGATAAGTTTAATAAGAGTTATTTTCCTTCAATTCTCTTGTGAGAGGATTATCTGAATTTATGTTCTCTTGAGAACTTGTGACCTACCATATGAAGTGATCAACCTAGTGAGTGTCATCGTTAAAAGCTTAGGGACGAGTGACTTAGGATTTTAGCACATGGTTAACAAACTTATTCTTGTTCGTGAGATCGTTTCCACTATATTTTCTAGTTTGTTTGATCATCTACCAAAAGGGTTATATCAGTTGGCATCACAACTTGGGTTCAAGTTAGGTTATCTTTTGTTTCCTTTGTGCGTGTCTCTTTTCTTACTTCTTCAACTTGTCTCCTTTTTCTATTTTCCACTTGTTCGTGTCATTTTTTATGTTCCTTTGGTGTTGTTTTCCCCTTGTATTTAGATCTATTTCATGACTTCTTCCTTTATGTGTGGTGTAATTTCTCTCTTACTCTTTAGTTTGTGTTTGTGTCTTATCCTCCCCACCATCTTCTCCTACTTTATCTCATGGTCTTCATTTGTGTCTTGCTATTTCTTTGTGTTATTACATAAGTGAACCATTTAGCAAAAAAAAAATCATCCAAAATGAAAAGTAAGTGAACAGCACATATAAAAAGCAAGAAAAAGAGAAAAAAGTACTGAAAAAAATACCAAAAAAAGTGAAAAAATTAAATGAAAAAAAGAAAGGCGTAAGCTTTTCTAATTTCTTGATTTATTTGTATGTAAGTTTTCCTTTTTATAGCAATTCTTGGAAGTTAAGATTGAAAGAGCATCAATTTGTGAAGTTTTGGGTGGGATCTCTCTAACTTGCAAACCAAGTCATTTGCTTTCCATTGTTTCATGCGACCCTTCCTCTTCCTTCCATAAATTTCCTATTTTGTTAATTCTTATTTCCTCTATTGTTGTTCTAATTTGCGTGTTCTTGTGCAGGGGAAGACCAAGTCATCTACTTGACCATCAAGTCATTAACTTGGCCCCTAAGTAATGTCCCATTTCATTTCTTCTCCACTTTCCTATTTTCTTTGTCTCTTCCTCTCTTGTTTCTTTAATTTCATCCCCTCCCCATTACTTTCCTATTCTGAATTATTTCTTATTTTTGCGATTCCCTTTATTTCCTACTTTGTATCTTCTTTTGTTTCCTTTTTTTTCCTTCTCTTCTTTGTCGCGTCATCATTGTTTCTTAGTGTCAATGTTTTTTTCTTTCTTCACTTTCTTGTGCAACATGTTGAGCTCTTTAATTTTTGGAAACTCACGATTTTAGCCTTGAACTTGGAACCTATTTTCTAAGTTTCTAATTTGGTGTTTGCTCACTTTCTTAATTTCACTACTTATGGTTTAGTTAATTAGCTTAATTAAGAACACTTGTGAATTAATAATTGAGTGGAAAAAAAGGTAAGACTATTTTCATCTTGATAAAAGTCAAATCAAGTGAAATACGAGTGAGTAACAATATTTTGTAGAGTGAGAAAAGTGAGGTATGAGAATATTGTGAGGTCCTTTTTCTTACTAACCATGGGAGGTGAAGATCTTAGCAACGATTCATCCCAAAAGGATTGGCTTTTGAGCATTTATGCATAACAGTTTCATACTCGTTATCTTGTTGAAGGGAATAACAATAAAACTTGCACTGTGATCATTGATGTAGACCTTCACAGAAATATGCTAGTACTACACTAGTGGGGAAATTGAGGTTGCCTTGCATTGAACATCTCAAGCCATACAAGATGATGACATGGATAGACTATGATTATGGAGAGATCGTGGTAGACAAGCAAGTATTAGTGTTATTCTCCATTAGGAATTATTTTGATGAGATATGGTGTGATGTGGTGCATATGGATATTTACTTGAAATTAGGCAAGTAGTGGCAGCGTTAAAGAAGTGCTATTTATAGAAGGAGCAAAAATTATTTCTTCTTTGAAAAGGAAAGCCGAAAGTCCAAGCTAATTTTGTTGACATGACAACAAATTTATAAAGATAAACTTATGTTGTCAAAAAGAAAAAATTAAAAGAAGGAAATTCAAGCTAAAGAATCATCCTCAATTGAATCAAAAGAACATATGCAAGCTCTCGTAATTGAAAATTCATGTGAATCTCATATAGAGTAGAAAGATCAATTGGAGGAGTAGCTTTTGCAACATTTACATTGGATGTTGAAACAAGAGATTCTACACCTGAAAGTATTTCTATTTCCAAAATATCATGTGGTGATGACTCTTGTGATAAATAAATTCAGTTGGAATGTGTTGCTCTTGAGGATTCAAAAGAGTTATATGTTAAGTGTGATGGACTTGAAATTGTTCTAGATGTTAGTGAGGTGATAGAATTAAGTGTGATGGACTTGAAATTGTTCTAGATGTTAGTGAGGTGATAGAAAACTTTAATAATAGTGGAGTGCTTGTTTCTAGTAGTACTTATGTTGTTATGCCCTTAGAAATTGATTCTTATGCATGTGATGAAGTTTCTCATATTGATATGGTATTGGAGCATCATTGGTTATTTGATGAGTATAATGATAGTTCCCTTGTTATAGTAAAAGCCCATGAATATTTGCATTGTATTCAATCATGTGAGGATTAAGAGAAATTCAAAAGTGAGCTTGAGAGGAAAAACAAAAGTATGAGTAGTAAAAATAAGAGAGAAAAAGAAAGAGTGCAGAAAAATAAAAAGAGAGAAAAACAAATGAGTAAAAAGAAAAATGAGAAAAGAGTGAAAAAGAGAAAGAAAAAGAGAGAAGGGAGAAATAGAGAAAAAGCGTGATAGTTGTTGAATCAAGAGTTTTGATGATTCCAAACCAACATTCAAGAGCTTGGATTGAAGATATCAAAGGAGATCAAAGCTGTCATAAGTGAAGATTTTCTGAGTTCTTGCTGTTAGATCTTTTGTAGGATCTTTAGTTTTTGTTATGACTGGGTAAAAGATTTTGATTTGAAGAAAATATGTTTTCAAACTTTGATTTTATGTTAAATCTTTTAATATTTGAAAAACATCCACAAACAGACGAAGGTTGAAAGTTTAAGCTAAACTGTCAAGTTGGAAATTCGAACTTTGCCTTTAGAAATTCGAATTTCGAAGCTAAAACTGAATAAGTCTGAAGAGATGGCTCTCTGTCAGACGAATTTTGACTGTTCAAAATTCAAATTTTCATCTAGTCTGAAAGAGGCCTTTTGATAAACAGACGAACTTCACACTTTCAAAATTCGAATTTCAAGTAAAATGAAGTTTGTAAAAACCAAAGAAATTCGTCTGAAATTATGATAAAGTGCATCTGAAATCAAAATGAAATTGAGTTTGATAAATGCTCTCTGACAGACGAATTTTGAACTTCCAACATTCGAATTTTCATATAAGTCTGAAAGATGCCTCTTTGCAACAGACGAACTTTGAGTCTTCAAAATTTGAATTTCAAACAAAACAAAAATTGAGAAAATAGAAGAAATTCATCTGAAACTATGTTAAAGTTCATCTGAGATCAAGAATGATTTTAAGTTTCAAAACTACTCTCTGACAGACGAACTTTGAACATTAAAATTTGAATTTCAGAAGCTAAGTTCTTGAGTCTGTTAAAGTGAAATATTGACATACGAATGATAAGAACTTGCAACATTCGAATGATGAAATTAGTCTGGAAAGAGTCTCTCTGACAGACGAATTTCACCCTTCCAAAATTTGAATTTCGAAGAAAGTAATCTACTTTGTCTCTTAAACATTCAGTGGACAGACGAATTTTGGGATACCAAAATTCGAATTTCGAAGGCACTGTAGAAAATTGAAAACAATGTTCACACTTAACCAAAAAACTTTCTTCTTGGAAATTCGTATGTCACATTGTGAAAATGTTTTGTAAGTTTCAAAATTCGAATTTCAATTCATGAACAAACGAACTTCGTGCTGTAACGTTGGAAGCTTTAATCTTCGGTTCCTTCGAAATTCGTCTGTTAACCAACCAAAATTTGAATTTCAGTATGTCAGAAACATTAAATGCGCTTGGTAAACGGATAGTTTTTCAGAGTAACCGTTGAATAACTTCCCCAACGGATAGATTTAGTCTCTAACGGATATTTGAGACCTAAATCTATAAATACAACATCATTTGAAGTTGTGGGTAAACGATTCAAACTTGTATATACCGAATTTCTGCTAAATCTTCTTCTCAAAAGCTTTTACCCTCTCAACTTCTATACTTGTACTTAAACCTTCATATCTACTCTTTTCAAGAGAGTCATTTTATTGTAATCAATCTACTCTTCATCTTGGAGATAGATTTACTTGTGAGGGGTATTCACAAGGGGATTGGAAAGCACATAGTGAAAGTGCTTGGAGAGTTTGAGAGAGCTCAGAAACAGAGCATACTCGTGTACTGTGGCCCTAGCAAGAAGCCCATTGAAATTCTTGCTGTATAGTGGATAAATCTCAAGAGGTGTCTTGGGGACTGGATGTAGGTCAAGTGGAAAGACCGAACCAGGATAAATTACTGAGTCTTCTTCTCCCTATCTTTACTTTTCAGCTTGCTCTGTTTTACGCATTGTTTTCATTATATTGTGATATCTTCACTTACTTCACTTTGTGCAGAAAAATTTCAATCTTCCCAATTCACCCCCCTCTTGGGAAGTCAGCCTTGCTAACAAGTGGCATCAGAGCCCGGATTCCCATTCAAAGGAACTCATAGTCCGGGAATTAAGATGGCTGGCTTTGGAGAGAGTATACTTCCTGAAGGAAACAACACTAACAGGCCACCAGGCTTCAGTGGAGAGCATTATGGATATTGGAAGATGAGGATGCAGATCTACCTCCAATCAATTGATCTTGACATCTGGTCAGTCATTGAAAAAAGAGATTTCATCCCAATGGCTCTAACTGAAGATGGAAGACACAAAGAGAAGCTGGAAGCAGAGTGGAATGATGAAGACAGAAGGAGAGTCCTACTGAACTTCAAAGCAAAGCATTGTTTGGTCAGTGCCCTGAACCAGGATGAATTCTACAGAGTCTCACAATGCACCACTGCAAAAGGAATGTGGGATACTCTACAGATTGCACATGAAGGAACATCTGGAGTTAGGGAGAACAGACTGAACACATGCATTAGGGAGTATGAAAGCTTCAGAATAGCTGAAGGAGAAACTGTAAAGGAGCTCCAAAAGAGATTCACTCTTATTGTAAATCAACTGAAGAGCCTGGGAAAAGAATACACACAGTCTGAGAAAGTAAGAAAGATACTCAGAGCTCTCCCTCTGGAATGGCAGCCCAAGGTGACAGCTATAGAAGAAGCCAGAGGAGAATCAATGGCTTCTGTCACAGCTCTCTTCGGCAGCCTTGAGGAGTATGAAGGAAAAATCAAAGCACTCAAGGAAGCTGGGCTGGACAGAAAGAAGAAAGGCCTTGCCCTCAAAGCTGCTGATGAAAAGGAAGAAGAATCTGACGAAGGAGATGAGCTGGATCAGGAAACTCTGGCCATGATGGTCAGAAAATTTGGAAGATTCTACAGCAAGAAGAAGAACAAGAGATTCTTCAAGAAAGGAGTGGCTGGAGAAAATAAGAAAGACACAAAAGAACCTGTGACTTGCTATGAGTGCAAGAAGCAGGGACACATAAAGTGGGACTGCCCCCAATTCATCAAGAAACAAGAGAAGGAAAAGAAAGCTACTGACAAAGGGAAGAAGAAGAAAGCCTACATCTCATCCATATGGGGCAACAGCTCAGATGAGGAAAAAGAAGATGAGGATGAGATTGCCAACATTTGTCTAATGGCACTTGCTTCTGAAGAAGTCACACCCTCATGCAGCAGTGATCAAGAAGAAGAGGTATATGAATCTGAACCTTCCTATTCTGAATTACTAGATGCATTTCATGAGCTTCATGATGAATTTATTAAAATTGCTAAAGAACTGAAATTGGCAAAGAAAAAGATAAGCAAGCTGGAGTCTCAAAGCATAGTTTCTAAAACTGCCACTTTACCTACTTCTGAATCTGTTTGCTGCACCTCATGCACTGAACTTAAGTAAACTAATGATTATTTAATTAAAAGCATGTCTAGGCTCACTAGAGGTAAGGATATGTTGTTTGCATTAATGGGGAGCCAAAGAATATCACAAGGAAAAGCTGGTCTTGGCTATGATCCATGTGCTGTCAAAGAAAAGATTAGGAAGAAAAATCAAAATGCATATATGAGACACTTTGTGCATGCTGAGAGCAATAAAAAGAAAAATGATGTATCACCTCACATTGAAACATATGATCAACCAAGGCATCCTAGACAAAAATATTATCTGCATTGTTTTCTTCCTGCTTCTCAATCTAGCAGTCCTTTCACTACCTGTCATTTCTGTAACAAAAAGGGACATACTTCCAGTTCTTGTGCTTTGAAGAAAAATGGACTTGGCAGGAAAGTTAAATGGGTTCCCAAAGGTGCATCTACATCTAGGGAAATAACTACTGACAGAAAAGGACCCAAGCAAATTTGGGTACCTAAAAGGAAAACGTAAACCTTGTTTTGCAGGTCTGTCTCAAAGCTAAGAAAAGCAACAAATGGTATATGGACAGTGCCTACTCAAGTCACATGACTGGTGATAAGGAGAAATTCATCACTCTTAGAGACAAGAAGGGAGGAAAGGTGACCTTTGGAGGTGATCAATACGGCAAAGTTGTTGGTATTGGCATTGTGGGCAAAAATCTAGAAACATCCATTGAAGAAGTGTTGTTTGTAATTGGCCTCAACCACAATTTGCTGAGCGTAAGTCAGACCTGTGACAGAGGAAACTAGGTGCTGTTTGACTCAAAGTTTTGCCTGGTCATCAGAAAAAGTGATCACAAAGTAATCCTCAAAGCTCAAAGGGATGGTAACTGTTATACTATTGACCTTGATGAACTTCCTCACTTGGACTCTGTATGTTTAATAAGCTAGGATAATGATAGTTGGCTATGGCATAGGAGATTAGCTCATGTTAACATGAATCAATTGTCTAAACTGATTAAAAATGAGCTAGTAACTGGTCTACCTAAAATATCTTTTGAAAAGGATAAAGAATGTGATGCATGCCTAAGAGGAAAACAAACTAAATCATCCTTCAAATCTAAAAATGTAGTTACCACAACAAGACCACTTGAATTGTTGCATATGGACTTAATTGGACCATCCAGGGTGAAAAGTCTTGGTGGTAATCTGTATGTGCTTGTAATTGTAGATGATTATTCTAGATTCACTTAGACATTGTTTCTTTCCTCTAAAAGTGATACCTTTGATGCATTTGTAACCTTAACTAAGAAAGTGCAAAATGAGAAAGGTATTTCTATTGTGTCTATCAGGTCAGACCATGGAGGAGAATTTGAAAATGCATACTTCCTGGAGTACTGCAATGAGCATGGGATTGACCACAACTTCTCAGCACCAAGAACTCCTCAACAAAATGGAGTGGTGGAAAGGAAGAACAGAACCATTGGAGAGATGGCTAGAGCTATGCTAAATGAGAAGGAACTCTCTCAAGTGTTCTGGGCTGATGCAGTGAATACAGCAAGCTATATCATAAACAAAGCCTACATCAGACCAATCCTTGGGAAGACTCCATATGAACTGTACAAGGGAAGAAAGCCAAATCTGTCACACCTCCATGTGTTTGGGTGCAAATGCTTCATTCACAACAATGGGAAAGAAAATCTGGGTAAGTTTGATGCCAAATCCGATGAAGGTATATTTTTGGGCTATTCAAGTAGGAGTAAGGCTTATAGGGTTTATAATAAAAGATCAAATGTAGTAGAAGAATCAGTGCATGTGGTTTTCATTGAAAATGAAATTGTTTCAAAACATGTTACCAATAAGGATGATCTTACTTTCAATTTTGAAAAACTGGGAATTTCTGACAAAAGTAAAACTGAACCTCCAAAGATATCTGAATCTGTTGGCACAGAGGAAGATATCCAGGAGCAAGAGTTTGATAAAGAAAATAATGAAGAAACAGCTCAAGAACTCCCTAGAGCTTGGAGATATCAAAGGAATCACCCTGTTGATAAAGTAATAGGGAATGTTCAAGAGAAAGTCAAAATCAGAAAACAGTTAAGGGATCAGATGCTCAACTGTGCTTTCATTTCTCAAATTGAACCCAAATGTATTGAAGAAGCCTTAACTGATGAATACTGGATTATGGCTATGCAAGATGAATTAAATCAATTTGAAAGAAATCAAGTTTGGAATGGAGAATGCCAAGCCAATAGGAACACCTATGGCTACTGCAACCAAACTGGACATGGATGAGAATGGGAAGATGTTTGACATTACTCAGTACAGAAGAATGATTGGATCCCTGCTGTACCTAACTGCCAGCAGACCTGACATTATGTTCAGTGTCTGCATGTGTGCAAGGTTCCAATCATGCCCCAAAGAAACCCATGCAACAGCTGTGAAAAGAATCTTTAGATATCTTATTGGAACATCACAGATGGGTCTTTGGTATCCAAAAGGCAATGGAGAAGATCTCAAAGGATACACTGATGCTGATTTTGCAGGATCCAAAACTGACAGAAAAAGCACAAGTGGAACCTGTCAGTTCCTTGGAGGATCCCTGGTTTCATGGTTCAGCAAAAAGCAAAACAGTGTGGCCTTATCTACTGCAGAAGCTGAGTATGTTGCAGCTGGAAGCTGTTGTGCCCAAGTCATTTGGATGAAACAGCAGCTTGAAGATCTTGAGATTAAAATAAAAGAGATATCAATCATGTGTGACAACCAAAGTGCTATAAATATCACCAAGAATCCTGTCATGCATTCAAAGACGAAACATATTGAAGTTTGGCACCACTTCATAAGAGATCACGTTCTGAAAGGAGAAGTTAGACTGGAGTACATTCCAACAGAGGATCAAGTTGCTGATATACTCACAAAACCTCTATCAGAAGACAGACACTGCAAAATAAGGAGAGAATTGGGAATGGTAAATCCCAATGAATTGTAAGTCATTTCTATGCAATTCTGTCTTTAGAATTTTTAATATAAGAATAAACTCTAACTTGAGCATCGGAGTATATTTTAGTATAGTTGCAGGTGCTTCTTGTGAAAATCAATGGCTAAAAGTTTGAAAGATTGGAGCACTCCAGATTGGAACAACCAGAAAATGAGGTGAATGATAATTATTCTAAGTTCTGGATCCATTCTGTAAGTTTTTAAAGTTGAGATTTGTATGTTGTTTGATTGCTAGATGAATTTCATTGATAAGATGTGTTTTTAAACTGATCAACATGGTCAACATTCGAATTTTAGTTGACCAACAGACGAACTTTGGCCTGTTATGTCTTGGAACAATTATCAGTAATGCCTCAAAATTCGTCTGTTGAAGCTTGAAAGTTCGAATTTTCAAAATCAGAAATTTCAAAGTTATGATTGTCCATCACTGCTACACAAATTATTACTTCTTAACATACGAATGTTGGACAATCTTTACAAAAGTTGAAAAATTCGAATTTTCAGTTCAAAATTCGTCTGTTGAATCATGTCCATCATGTTGAATTATTGAAAGATGCAGTTCTGCATGATTAAATTCATCTGTTGATTGATATTTTGATTGATGCCTGCCTTTTTCATTTCAACATTCGAACTTTGGTGGAACAAAATTCGCCTGTTGTGCTTGTATTGCTTGTTTCAAGCCACTGTCAGACGAACTTTCAGGATGAAAATTTGTCTGTCAGTAAGCTATGCTGAACGGTTTAACTTGTAACTGCCCGAAGTTCAAATTTTGACCCCTCAAAATTCGTCTGTCAGACGGTTACACACGTTAAATGCAACAGTTTTCCTCAGAACAGACGCAACCCTATTTGTAACCTCTCTAAGTCTGTTCTGATTCTCTCTTTAATCCTCTTAATTCCTGTCCAAAAACCGTCATTCTTCACCATTTAAACGTCCATTCGCATCCCATAAACCTTTCCTTAACCACATTCTGCATCATTCCACTGAAAAATGGCGAGAGTAAAGATCCCTGGAGCAGGACAAACTGGAACTCGGCCAAAAAGAACGGTCAAATCTCAATATGCTACAAAGGAAGGAGCGAAATCCAAGAGAAAGGCCGAACCCAGTAAAGCTACCCCTTCTAAACGCCAGAAATCATCATCCAAGGCAGATTCACAGAAAACTGGACCTTCCTCATCAAAAACTGCGGTCCCTTCGGCTGATACTGCTACTGTTGCTTCCTCCTCTTCTACACAATCTGGAGAATTTGAGCTTACTACACTGCCACTTTGGAGCGCTCCTGAGATTCAAGAAGAGTTTTCTGCCAAGTTTTCCAGCAAAAAGGTAATCAAGCCTCACTGTGTAAATATGGAGCAATTTTTGATATCCAACAACTTTGATGCTGCATTATGGTTGATGAGATACAAAAACCTGTTGGAAATTGCTGAAAAATATGATGATGAAGTAGTGAAGACTTGGTATGCCTCTCTTCAATATAACAGCAGGAAAAAGAAATGGGAGGTCACTTTGAGATCAAGGACCATCTGGCTTGCTGATGAAACAATCAATGAAGTGCTGGAAATCCCAGGGCAAGATGGGCTGAAAATTGACATCACAACCTCTGGGTATATGGATGAGGCAAGCACAGCTGATAAAGAAGGTGGATCCTTTCTGAACTACAAAGAGAGCACCATTTTGGACACCCTATTCAGGAGAAGGGAGAACAGGCCAACGATAAATCTGTTGAAGCCCACAGACCTAAGTGTACAAGTCAGGATCCTGCACTACATAGTGTCCAGGATCATATTCAACAAGGGTGGCAGCTTCAACTTGATAACAAGGGCAGAGGCTCATGTGATGACTGCCATCATACATGGGAAGCTCATTAACATGGGTCATATCATCCTCCAGAGAATGATAAAGGCAAGGGATCAAAGGAAGGATTCCACACTCCCCTATGCTGCAATTATTTCAAGAATCCTGCAGCATGCTAGGATTCAACACATTGAAAAGGGAAAAGGGAAACTTACTGAGGCATTCAAAGAGGAGGAACTGCAAAGGATGGGCATAGAAAGAGATGAAGGACGATGGGTTGGAAAGGGAGCAGGGAAATCTGAAGACTTGTACTTTATTGCTGATGCATCCCTCCAACAAGAAGGAACTTCCGAGGCCCCTGGCAGATCTGTACCTCAGCCTTCTCAGCCAATCCCATCTCCCTCCAGGCCTACTCACCCTCCTTCCACTCCCTCCTCACGGGCCAAGCCAACAAAGGTCACTGAGTTGTTTGACAGTCTGTCAACACTCATTCTCAGCATTAGAGATGAGCAAAATGCCAAATTTGCTCATCTACAAGATCAGATCCATCAGTTGGCTGTAAATATGAAGGTGGTGGCTGATGCCTATGAAAAGATAAGAAATGCTATTCCTACCACTTCAGCTCCACCTCAGCCTGGTGTCCCTGAGCCTACTCTGTCTCCATCCCCTGTGCCTCCAAGTCCCTTCGAGATTGCCTCCTCTGACCATGATGATGATGATATAGATGGTGCTGGTGCAATGAGAACACCAAGTCCTAGTCCACCCTTGGACTATGTATTGGAAGAATAAGGTCTCCAAGATACAAGCCCTCATGAGCCCATGCAAGAAGATGCTCAGGAATCAATTCTGTCAATTCAAGAATCTGAGCAAGTTGAAAGACTGGTTGCAGCCATTTCAACCTCCTCTATGCAAGAAGCAGTGAGCACTGAAGAAAGGAGCCTTGTACCTGTTGTTGACTATGTTGCCATTGCTCACAATGCTCTTCTAGAAGCTCAGAGGAGAAGGCTGGAAGAAATGTTTCCTCCTGCTAAACCAGCTTCTTCCTCTCTTGCTGCCTATGGACTTACAGAGGAACAAAGAGCTCAACTAGCTCTTTCCAGACAAGCAATGCAGCAGCTGCTGGAAATCTCTGACGAGGAGACAAGCACTGAGCCACTAGCTGATCCTGAAATCCCTTTTGCTCCTGTGCCCCTTCGTGCTATTCCTGTCTCTCAGATCCCTCCCCCGGCTGATTTTGTTGGCCTTCCTGATGATGTCAAAAAGGGGGAGAAGTCTGGGCAAACTGGAAAGCCTGCTGCTGAGCAATCTGGGAAAGGGAAAGGGAAATCCTACAGCAAGAAGGCCAAGTCCAAGAAGAAATGATTGGAGATTAGGCTTATGTCCTCTTGCTGTATTTTGTACTTTGTTGTTTTTGTGTTTGTTGTTTGAACTTTGATTAATTTGTTTCTGTACAAGCAACTCTTGATTAAATGAATGGATCCCTTTGTTGCAATGTTTTGTGCCTTAAATCTCTTCACTTAATCTGTTGATTTGATATCTTATGCATATGTTGAGGGGGAGCTTGTGAAAGCAAACCTAAGTACTAATCCAGTTTGTAAGTTGTTTTGTCATCATCAAAAAGGGGGAGAATGTTGAATCAAGAGTTTTGATGATTCCAAACCAACATTCAAGAGCTTGGATTGAAGATATCAAAGGAGATCAAAGCTGTCATAAGTGAAGATTTTCTGAGTTCTTGCTGTTAGATCTTTTGTAGGATCCTTAGTTTTTGTTATGACTGGGGAAAAGATTTTGATTTAAAGAAAAGATGTTTTCAAACTTTGATTTTATGTTAAATCTTTTAATATTTGAAAAACACCCACAAACAGACGAAGGTTGAAAGTTTAAGCTAAACTGTCAAGTTGGAAATTCGAACTTTGCCTTTGGAAATTCGAATTTTGAAGCTAAAACTGAATAAGTCTGAAGAGATGGCTCTCTGTCAGACGAATTTTGACTGTTCAAAATTCAAATTTTCATCTAGTCTGAAAGAGGCCTTTTGATAAACAGACGAACTTCACACTTTCAAAATTCGAATTTCAAGTAAAATGAAGTTTGTAAAAACCAAAGAAATTCGTCTGAAATTATGATAAAGTGCATCTGAAATCAAAATGAAATTGAGTTTGATAAATGCTCTCTGACAGACGAATTTTGAACTTCCAACATTCGAATTTTCATATAAGTCTGAAAGATGCCTCTTTGCAACAGACGAACTTTGAGTCTTCAAAATTCGAATTTCAAACAAAACAAAAATTGAGAAAACAGAAGAAATTCGTCTGAAACTATGTTAAAGTTCATCTGAGATCAAGAATGATTTTAAGTTTCAAAACTGCTCTCTGACAGACGAACTTTGAACATTAAAATTTGAATTTCAGAAGCTAAGTTCTTGAGTCTGTTAAAGTGAAATATTGACATACGAATGATAAGAACTTGCAACATTCGAATGATGAAATTAGTCTGGAAAGAGTCTCTCTGACAGACAAATTTCATCCTTCCAAAATTCGAATTTCGAAGAAAGTAATCTACTTTGTCTCTTAAACATTCAGTGGACAGACGAATTTTGGGATACCAAAATTCGAATTTCGAAGGCACTGTAGAAAATTGAAAACAATGTTCACACTTAACCAAAAAACTTTCTTCTTGGAAATTCGTATGTCACATTGTGAAAATGTTTTGTAAGTTTCAAAATTCGAATTTCAATTCATGAACAGACGAACTTCGTGCTGTAACGTTGGAAGCTTTAATCTTCGGTTCCTTCGAAATTCGTCTGTTGACCAACCAAAATTCAAATTTTAGTATGTCAGAAACATTAAATGCGGTTGGTAAACGGATAGTTTTTCAGAGTAACCGTTGGATAACTTCCCCAACGGATAGATTTAGTCTCTAACGGATATTTGAGACCTAAATCTATAAATACAACATCATTTGAAGTTATGGGTAAACGAATCAAACTTGTATATACCGAATTTCTGCTAAATCTTCTTCTCAAAAGCTTTTACCCTCTCAACTTCTATACTTGTACTTAAACCTTCATATCTACTCTTTTCAAGAGAGTCATTTCATTGTAATCAATCTACTCTTCATCTTGGAGATAGATTTACTTGTGAGGGGTATTCACAAGGGGATTGGGAAGCACATAGTGAAAGTGCTTGGAGAGTTTGAGAGAGCTCAGAAACAGAGCATACTCGTGTACTGTGGCCCTAGCAAGAAGCCCATTGAAATTCTTGCTGTATAGTGGATAAATCTCAAGAGATGTCTTGGGAACTGGATGTAGGTCAAGTGGAAAGACCGAACCAGGATAAATTACTGAGTCTTCTTCTCCCTATCTTTACTTTTCAGCTTGCTCTGTTTTACGCATTGTTTTCATTATATTGTGATATCTTCACTTACTTCACTTTGTGCAGAAAAATTTCAATCTTCCCAATTCACCCCCCTCTTGGGAAGTCAGCCTTGCTAACAATAGTAAGTATAAAAAATGATATGATTGAAGTGCCAACAAAACTTGTCAGATGCTTTTTGGGTGAAAGTAAGGTAAATGTATTTTTGACTAAACTTCTTGCTTGTTCTTATGTGTCTTCATTGCATATTTCTCTTCCTTCCTTATATATACTTCAGGTTTATGTTCTTTGAGTCTTTCATTTTTGTGTCACGAGTCTAAAGTTTCTCATGAGTTCTTAGTGAGTCAAAGTGTTAACTTAGTATCTTCTTCATCCATGTTTATTGTTCTATCTTATCTTTATTGTGATTTGCTTTATTAAGTCAACTCTTGAATCTCCCCAATTTGTTTCATATTCTTTGTGTATTGTATGTCTCACGAGTTAAGTGCTCCCACATTTCTTTGTTAGTCATGCATTCTTCTCTTTCATCCAGCCCATCTTGATTGATTGTGGTCTTCAATCTCAAAGTGTGTCAAGTTAGTCTACTTATTCCTATTTTAATTAGTGTCCTTCATTTGTTACATGAGTTGCATTTTACATGGGTCTTGTCATCATACTCCTTTCCTTCACCCCATCCACTTGGTTTCATCTTGTTTTCAGAAGATGTTTGCAAGTATGTTTTGCAGGTGTCTTATGGTGAAAAGGTGCCGACTTGTTTCCCATTGTTGAGACTTAAAAATCCAAGCTCTAGTTACTTCAGCTTTGATCCAGGAGATGGGTGTTGGTTAGAAATGAAGCTGCAGCCAAGAGTAAACATTACCCTTCAAGTTCATGCAAGGATTAAAGAGAAACCATATCAATCCAACTTAAAGGGTAAGCCTAATCATTTTGATCTATTTAATGTTTTTAATTGCTCCCTCTCTTTTCATGTAGATTATGGAGATTCGAAGACGAATCTTTTTAAGGAATGAGGGAATAATGGAGATCCAAGAGGTATTCAAAGAATCTATAGCTACTGATAGAAAGAGCCCATTTATCTTGATGAATTTATAATGTCTCCAAAGTCTAATCCAAAGACAAGCATAATGTTTCCAAGTTTCAATTCAAATTCAAATGAATTGATCCACCAAAAGACCATGTGTTTTGAAGACTTGGTTTTAAAGAGCCCATGGACAAAAGAATGATTCGATAACTCACATGAGTAATTTAGAGCCTTTGTTATCACAATGAAGGCCCAAGGACCTAATATGCACATGAAAAAGTCTAATGAAGCCTTAATAGTTTATATTCAAGTCCAAATGCAATCTCTTCTAATCCATGAAATTAATGTGATGTGAATAGTATTTTGAACCAATTAATTTGTTGTTTAATTGTGTTTTGTGTTATGTTTGGTTGGACAGAACTTGAATTATTGAAATAAGTCCATTTTTTTAGTCTTTATTGGGTTCCAAATTGTATTTTCATGGGCCGAAATTAGTATTTTAAGTGTTTTAGGTCTATTATAACCACTTAACCCTAAAATAAATCATAAATTAGATATGTTTTTTAGTAAAAAAAGCGTTACTTTCTTTGTGGCTTTCATAAAGTGACGTTTTACACTTAATTTTCATATTTATTTAGTGTCATCTACTATTTTCTATGATATTCTTACTTGATTAGTAAGTTGAAATGTTTCAGAGTGTCTTAATTTTTAAATAAGTGAGATTCTTACAATTTCACAAGATTTAGTCTTAGAATTTACGTAATTTCCTATTATTTAGAGTTCTTTAACTTTATAAATAATTAGTTGCCTATTTTATGAGATTCTTTAATCATTCTATAAGGTTCTAGGGGTCATTATAAATAATTGTATTTAGACCTACGTTTTTGGATAAGTTTAGTAAGAATTATTTTCTTTTAATTCTCTTATGTGAGGACTATTTGAATTTGTATTTTCTTGAGAACCCGTGACCTACCATCCGAAGTGATCAACCGAGTGGGCGTCATCATCAGAAATTTAAGGACGAGTGACCAAGAATTCTAGCACGTGATCAACTAACTTGTTCTTGTTCGTGAGATCGTTTTCATTGGATTTTCTGATTTGTTTAATCATTCACCAAGAGGATCGTATCACTTTCTTTGTTGATAGCTGTCCTCAACAATGCTATTCATTCTCAAGTTGGTTGTAATTCTAATGGTGTTCTTTTATTTTATGCTTGAAAAATGAAGTTTCAGATTTTAAAAGTTAAGAGTAAAGTTCCAATTCTAATATATCAAAATTTTATAACTTTTACAAAAATATCACTTAAGGGATAACTTAACTTTATTTTATGCCATTCAAGGGCACCTCACATTATAAGGAATGGGTGAAGGTGAGTCGTAAATAGAATTTGAACTCTCTTAATGTAATAAATAAAAAAAAGAAGAAGAAAGAAAATCACTAAATCTATTTGCTCTCTGACTTCTGATAAAAATTTTAGACTTTCTGAGCTAAAGGCTTAGCAAAAGATTTTGTTTTTGACTGACATGAAGTGAGAGAAAGACTACTTGAAAGGGAGAGCAGAAACTGTTACAGGAGAGAATAATTGAAAAATGAAATGAGGGTAAGATTGTGGCTAAAATTGAACCTGTTCAAAGAAAGGAAGGGCTGAAAATAGCATACAGTACCAGGACAAGAGCATGCCTCTGCAAGAATCACCATTACTCCCAATTTTATATCATCTTTAACAATCAATTCCAAATAATCATTCATTCAAATCTAGAAGATGAGAGTGCAAACCAAACCTTGATCCAAACCAAACAGCCCAGCTGGATTAGGGGCAATTGTAAGAAGAGAAGATGTTCTTTCGACTCCACTAAGAACACAAATATCTTATATTGCAAGGTGGTGGTTGCTCACGATGTCTCTTATTGGAAGTCCAGACCCTCAATGCAAGTTTAATCTTCCATAAAGACTAGACATCCATCCTCAGCTGAACACAAGGAACGAATCTCCCGTACATGTGAGCTTCTCATACATTGTCATCAAGACTGCCATCCTCTACTTATAGAAATGTTATAGTATTCATGAAGAGCATTTTATACAACAAATTAATCATATACCTTTTCTTTTCTTTTTTTTTTATCATGTTTCTCTCTCTAAAATTTTTTAAATTTTCATGTTTTTCTTAATTTCAAGCAAATCACATTTCTTTAAGTTACTGATGCACAGGGGAAAAAAATCATTTCGACCTCAACCTTATGCTTTTCTTTGGTTCCTATGACGGCTTTAGTTCAATCGAATGGGGCATTGCCCATTGGATACTGAACAAACGAGTGTCGTTAGAGACACATATCCGCAGGCCTAAATGTCTCCCTCTTATAGAGTATTACGGGCAGCTACCTATATGCCAATATTGAATCATTATTATTATATATATAAATATAAATAAAGAACCAATATTGATTGGATGAAGTGAAAGAAATTAGATACCACTCGAACAAAGTTGTAAATTTAAATTTTATATAAATAAAAAAACATGTTAGATGACTTAGAGATCACTTGCTATACATCTTGGGAAGTAACTTTTGGGGAACTATAGCTTTAGAGAAGTAACTTGTCATAACTATACTTCGTGGGAAGTAACTTCTTAAAAATTTATATTCTAACTTGTTTCATTTTTTTATTCTTAAAAATTTTAATTTATTTTTTAAATAAATATATTATATTTAAGGTTTATGACATAAATATTGTTTTTCTTAAGAAAAAAAAATTAAGATAATAGGATTATATTTAAAAAATTATTATAAATAACTCGAGAAGTAGGATTTCTTTATATTTTACTCGAGAAGTTATACTTATCAAGTTAAATCTAGCCTTATGAGAAATTATATTTTTTTACAACCAAGTAAAATTGATTAATATATTTTTTGTGAAGTTAAATTTTTACTCCTTACTTTCGCCATACCAAGTAGCTCCTCATTCTTCATACTCTAAACAATGCACAGAAAAATGTGTGGATTTTGATTTTCCATATTTCTTTTTTTTTTTATAATAGTTATTTTTTTAATGAGTTGGATCATGTAAACTTATTAGGGTGAAGTGGATCTAATGATTGAGGAAAAAACACCTATGCTTAAAAAAGTCCTGGAGAAGTACCAGGCTAGCATTAATACTTGTGCCAATCAGCGACATTTTTTTTTCCTTTTTAAGGAAAAGAACATTAATTTTTTTAATAAATTTAGAACCTGTCCACTTTATTTTTTATATTTTTTTAATTCTCAATTTAAACATTTGAGTTTATATTTGGATAGTACAAATTTGATATTTTGAAAAATTATTCTTAAAATGCCAGAAATAAAAAATAAATATAACTATTTAAATTAGAAATATTTTCTCCATATATTGAATGAAAGTAAAAAATGAATCATATTATTGGTAACTTATGAATAGTATTTTTTTAATAAATTTTATAGTTTATTTTGATGTAAACGATGTTTGGAAAAAAAGGAAAAGAAAAAAGAACCAAGTGAGATCAAGCATGTAGTGTAAATAACTAAATATGTCCACGTTATCAGCCGGGGAAAGAAGGAAAAAAAAGAAAGAAAGAAAAAAAAGTGAACATTGCCAGGAGTTGGGAGAGAGGGAGAGATAGGGAAGAAGGTATTTCTGGAGTTTGCGTGGGAACAGTAGAGAAATGAAATCTTGGCCATAGATTACAAGAATGGTTCTGGTCCACGAAGGGTTTTAGAATAATCAAAATCTACGATGCTGGGTCCCACCCAAATCATTCCGAGTCACAAGCATCTCCTGATCATCCACCGCTCACTTTGCTGCCCTCCCCATAGCCGATCATCACTGACAAACACGTGCCCTCCCTGCCTCTTCTTTTTTTATTGTTTTTATTATTATGTGGTAATTAGACCCCCTGCTGCTTCTGTGGCTCCGGCTACTTTCCTTATTTATTACGCTCCTCCCTTGAATTGATCACACGACGCCACTTTTGAATTTTGAACTTCCCACTTTAGCGTCGTCTACCTCATGTTCCGCTGAATTATAATTTAGGAGTACATTATATTATACTATAGCACACCTATTTGACCTTTTTAGACTTTTTTTCTGTGTCCGATTCAATTTTGATTTGTTTACGGATTATGACTTATCAATTATGTTTTGATGACGTGGGAGACAGTTTGGTAGCGGCACCCAGATATTTTCCTAACTCCCAAGTCCCACCACACATTTTATTCTCTATTCATTCATGCTTACTCCCTTCCTTCATACATACACTTTTTGAATTCTCATTCATTCGTCTGTTCAATTCTTTATCTCCATTCTCCAAGCTTTATCCCTTTTTTTTTTTTTTTCCAAATTCTCCAAGCTTGATCATGTCCACTAATTAGGGTATTCAATCAACTCAGCAGCATGGTAGGTTCAGCTCTACATGATATGCTGCGTTGGTCTTGATATCGGGTCTAGTTGGACACCGGATTGAGATCAAACTCGATCTAACTCGGTTCCGTACACATATACTTACATATATATATATATATGTATATATATATGTATTTAAAAAAATTATAAATATCAATTTTACATGGTATTTTTTATAAGTCATATATATAATAAATTGGCTATATCATTATTATGAATATTTGTAAAAATCTAATCTTTTAATTTTATTTAAAACTTTAAATTAATTTCTTAAAATTGTGTAAAAATAATACATGATTATTAAGTATTTATAATTTTAATAAATGTTACTTTTGATTATGATATTATTTTTTAAGAAAATATATTTTGAATGAATATAATTATATTTTTGTTAATAAATAAAATTAATTTATTTTTTATTTTTAAATACTTTTAAGACAGGGCCAACCTCGGTCTCATATGTCGGATTGGTCCGGTCTCGCTCTATCTCACAGAGACCGGACATCGGGTCAACTATCAACCCGGTCTTTGTGCACCCCTACCACTAACAATTTGACTTGCCCAATAAATTTTATTTATTTGTCTAAAATTTAAATTTAAATACTTTTGGATATACCAATTAGTTTCTAGAAATTACATTGACTTCAATTCATTTGGGTTGGATTTTGTCCATATAAATTTTTTGTACAATTATTATTTTTTCAATTTATAAGACATAAATTTGAAAATCTCAACCCATCATTTTATATTTACATATTCTAAATAGAAATATGAAAAATTAAAGGGGCACATGGATAAAAAATTATAGGAAGGATTCATACTTTGAATAAGTTCGAGATCAACAAGGTTTTTCAATTATCGTAGGATGAAAGTGATAAAAAGTACTAGAATTAAGCAGGGTTCAAAAAATTGGATTGAATATTGAACCGGTTAAGACATTAATTTAGGATTCAATTATTCAATCGGGGTTCAACCGAAATTTAACTGGTGGTAATAAATTTAATAATTTTTTAATTTTATATATTATATAGAAAATTAAAAATATTATTAATAAGTTTCATAACCTAATATTAAAATCTATACAAATTAATATTCATCTATAATTATATTTTGAATACAAAATAGTCAATTAATATTATATTTTCATATCATATGTTAAGTAAATTTATCATTATTAATAATTATATATCATAATAATACTTATATAATGTTATAATATAGAAGAAAAAAATTTATACAAAAAAAATCTACTTAATACTAAAAATAATATTATTTTATCTTAAAAATTTAAAAAAATTAAAATTGGTTCAACCGGTTTTGTATCGGTTCATAATTGATTCTTGATCAGTTTAACTAGATTTTCACGGGTTCTGAAAAATGGACCGTTGACATTTATAACTAAACTGAACCTAATTTTGGTTCTCGATTCAACCGGTTCGATTCACTTATTGGAACTCTGAATTTAAGAGAGACAAAAGGCACTCAGGCAAATGGAAATATCTACCTCTACCCTTTTTATTTTCCCTTTTTCGCCATATCTACATCTACGTTTTATTAATTTACGTTTCAAACAATTTTATGCCAATGCAATTATTTAAGCCAAGTTGTTCCTCTCTTTTTTGTTGTGTTTAACTTTACACGTTTTTCAGGCAAATAAAAAAAATTTACACGGTTTCACCCGCTCAAGCAAACATAGTTTTGATATATAAAATTGAAAAACTATTTTTTTTGACATTGAAAGATCACTCTAATTTTTAATTGATGTTAATAACTTAATGATATTAATATCAGCATAAAATATAAAACTACCATTTGGAACTAAACTAATTCAGATAATAAAATTAGTGGAGTGGGATAAATCTCTTAGCACAGCCAAAAAATATATAAAATAAAATATAAAACTTATAATAAGTCAATAAGTCATGAATCGTACATCCTATTTATCGGGATCCCGTATTATGTACCCCGTACAATGTACATTCCTTTTCTAAGAAAAGATACTTGTGATTATGGATAATAATGAGTTTAAAAATAAAGATGCACCCCGAGCCACAAGACCTGGTTTTAATAGGTTCCTTGAAATTCGCTTGGCCTATGTTTGAAGAAATGAAGAACTATATTAATTAATTTCACATATTAGTATGAGCCGTGTATCCAACTCCATCACTCTCTGAATAACACATAGCCATATACCCATACCGCCTCTCTGATATTTCTCCTTAAATCCCTCTTCTCGAGCCATATACCCATACCGCCTCTCTGATATCTCTCCTTAAATCTCTCTTCTCCGTATTCTATTTCGTCCCCAATATCTTTTTCTTCCATTCTATTGACCCTCCATTGAAACCACAGAATCTTATGGTATACCTTTGATCTCTCTCTTCTCCCACGTTTCTTTCAACCCAAACACCCCTACACCCATATCTCTTTCCTTTCATTCATTTCTATTCCGATTTGTCTGCTGATCGGAATTTTATTAACATTGTTGTTATTATAGACCGTTTGTGTTTTGATTTGTTTCATTTCACACCATCAAAATGAAACCAAGTATTTGTGAGTTGTGTAATGGAGAGGCGTGCCTGTATTGTGCCTCTGATTCTGCGTTTCTCTGCTGGAAATGCGATGCCAAGGTTCACGATGCCAACTTTTTGGTTGCTCGCCATCTCCGAGAGCTTCTCTGCTGCAATTGCAAGTGTTTTGCTGGAAGGCAGATCTCCGGCAGCATAGCTCCGCTCATGATGGCTACTTGTCGGTCTTGCTCGCCGGTAAATCGTTCCGATGATGATGATTGCTTGTCTTCATCATTTATGTCGGCGTCGGCATGTGTTTCAAGCACCGAGCCCAGTGCTACAGCTCCAAAGAAGATTCAGAGCCGGACGGAGACGGCTGTGTCATCGAGTTCCGTCACCGATGAGAGGTGCACGGCGGAAGGAAAGAAGAATCCGGGACAGTGCGCGGCGGAGGAGGTTTTCATGTATTGGAGCAGGAAATTAGGGGTGAATAGCAACTACGTAGCATCATTGGCGTCGCAGGCGCTGGGGAAGTTGATGGCAATTGTTCCGTTCAGAGTGGCGTTGGCGACGTCGTTCTGGTTCGTTTTGAGAAATTGTGGTGAGGGGCCGTTACGTACGGCTCAGAATCTGAGAAGGTTGGAGGAAATGTCAAGAGTACCAGGTAAGGTCATCGTGGCGGCGGAGGAAAAACTGACACGTGTCCTGAGACAAAGAAGAGCAAGGCGCGAATTTGAAGAAGGATGGGCCGAATGCTAATTAATTAACCCATGAAATAAAATTATCGCCGTTGTGAGAATTTGAACGAACTCGGATCACTGTTCGGACCCCATTTAACAAATCTTTGATCTCTCTCAGTCATTTTCATGCTTGCTTTCCTTCTTCCAGTTTCAGCGTTGATCTAGGGAAACGAGTAAAGTTAGTGTTTTTTTCTGGTTCCATTTGATTGGATGTAGATATTTGAAGTAGATGATCAATCTATTGAGTTTGAGACTTGATCAAACTAACTTAACTCGTGCTACTTCAGTTATTTATTTTCTAACTAAATGGTTTTATTATAAACAAGCGCGCTAATAAATCAATTTCGTCTTTATATCCCTGAAATTAAGTTTAAAGTTGCAAATTCTTGGACGAAATTGACATGTGTTGGAGTAATATATTAATATACAAGTCCAAACCCAAAAAGAAAGAAAGGAAAGGAGGAGCATATTTCGTGGAGAAAGAGACAAAGTAACATAAGGAAATACGAAGTACCAATGATGTGTTTGTCCATATCTATGCCATTCGTCTCTATTTCGTCGATTCAATTTTTCTTGTATAAAGACATTTGAACAGTTCATGATTATGCCTGCGCCTGTACGTTTGTTTCTAGCCACTACACTAGTTTCCACTCCAGCATACGCAAGATTGCTTGATAGCTATTTATTATCAACATTAACTCTATATGGGTGTTTTTTTTCCTTACGAGAGAAAGAGAGAGATAAAAAAAATTTAAATGATAGAGTAAGGCTGCATTGTTCAAGGTCTATGATTATGAACAATATAATTTTTTAGATAATATCAACATAAAATATATTTCATAAATTATCAATTATGTTGGCTTTATATGATGTTGCTTCTGATTGGGCACCGGCCAAATTTAATATCGATCGGAGTTGAGCCATGACACTAATAGGAGTGATGAATGAATAGAAACGTATGAGATATGTGAGGTGTAAATAAGGTTCTGAAAAGGGTGGGTGGTGAATATAATAGCAAAAGCGGTTCATTGTGGTTGCAGTTTAAAGCTTTCTCGAAAGTATCCCAAGGAAGCAGTAGGTGGGCTTGAAGAAAATAAATAAGATTCTTTCTGTCCCTATGGGGTCGTTTAAACCACATCTTTCACTTCAATTAAAACTCATTATTCGCTTAGCTGTCATACTTCTTTCATTCTTAACCATATATTGCCTTCTTAATTTGTACTCTTGACTTGTGGTTATAAACTTGCTAAGTAACTGTTAACTGTTCATAATCCGATCCATGCCTACGTCACAAGAGCTTCAATTATGCTCTTGAATTAATTACATGGGCCGGGATGACTGCCAGCCTTTTCCACCACATACCCATACAAAAAAATCTCTATATTTGACACTTGTTAATCATTGCCTGATATCCAATCAAATACTAACTCAAAAATGTGAAATATTTAAGAACCACCAAAAAAGGAAAAATAAGCAAGAAATTGACATCATATATGTATGTATGTATGTATGTATTTTACATTAATGGAACCTAGCTAGCTAGATGATTTATTCACTTTGGCTCAAAGTTTTTGACACTGACTAGTACCATATTTTCTATTGTTGACAATCTGAGAGAGTAAAGTTTGAAGCTTGATACCATGAGAGCCTGGTTTTACAGCATCAATGGTAGAAGGAGAGAACAATTCTGGAGCTTGTGAAGTGGGCATGGTGTGATTATTTGTGTCTGGTAGTGAGCACCACTGTCCAGAAACAATGCCATGAGAGCATGTGGGGAGAATGAGATCATCAATTTTGTCGAGAACCAAATCATTTTCAGCAAAGGGGCGTGCAAAAGCAGCCCCACTTTCCGACATGGGATCATAGGATGAGAGATCCAGCAATTGGGATTCAGAAGGGTCTGTGTCCCAGAGAGAGAACATGAGGAGGTTGTCCACCGAGGTGTTGTGGAAGTCAATGGAGTTGCATAGGAGGGTGTGGAAGTAGGACTCAACTGGATAAGCCATGTTGGTGAAGAACATTAGCAGCTTCCTAGGTAAGTTGTCCCATCCACTCACACAGTAATCCATGAAAGCTCTTGTGAATATCACCCATGGGGATCCTATTATTACATCATCTCACATCACATCACTTACTAATTAATTATCACAATTGGTTAAGTAATCCCTTCAAAAATTTTATATTTTTAAATAACCCCATGTTATTAATTAGTCCATTATTTTATTAACAGCTTGTTTGTGATGTGTCAATGAAAATATTTCCTTAAACTTTAAACTTGAGGTCATATATATATATTTATATATAGATGGAGAGAGACAACTCCTTTAACCTTTAAAATTTGACGATGAATCCTCCTAAACATTTAAATTTGTCCAAAATACTCCCTATTATTAATTAGTCCATTATTTCACAAATAAAACATGACACGTCAGTAATAATATATCCCTTTAAACTTTAGTTTATATTGATGACCTCTTAAATTTTAAATGATATACAAATAATCTTCTTAAACTACAGATAAATCCCTTGAAATGATTAATTACAAGTAAATTATTCACACTAAGAATTTAGAGAAGTTCATTGTTAAATTTTAAAAGTTAAAAGATAATTTATAGCTGGGTTACATAAAGTTGAAAAAGGTTCTTTGCAATTTAGTCATTAACTAGGAATGAAGCGAGTGTATTGTATAGGATTTGAAGTTAGCCACATTTTTTAAGACTAATTCAATGTGTGGTTACTAATAGATAGATTTTAATATGTGTGTGTATAGTATAATATTATGATAAATTGGTAATTAATTATGATTTTGTTGCTGGTTGATTGGTGGGCTGGAATTAAAGTAAAGTACTGACCTGCATAAATGGTGAAAGCATCAGGAGGAGGATCTCGGGACTCCACAGCAAAGAAAAGAGGAGTACTGGTTTCGTAATATAAACCGGGGTCCACCACTATTTGATTAAGATCTCGTTGCCTGCATCATCAAAATCAAATCTTTTCATTTCATTATATATATATATATATATTTTATAGCCGATTTGATTCTATAATTCACAATGAATAAATGAATGAATGCCTCTTCACTCACTTTCCTTTCTGCTGCCAACTTGCAGCAGCGTTGGTTGGGCCTTTTATGATCAATATAATAAATACTCTTCATTGAATGATTACCAGCAGAAAAGAAAAATAAATTAATGCTTCAAGTGATTGTGAGCCAAATAAGTAATGTTTGAAAAACCATTTTTTTATTTTGTTCTTAAAATATAATTTTTTCCTTCCCTATTTGATTATCTAATTCAGATAAAACCTCTTAATTTTGGCACTCAAACATCTGCTCTAAATTATAAGGATCTTTTAAAAATGCATAATACTTTGTTTACATCAATGTAAGTTATACAATTCAGAAAATCATAATATTCCCAAATCATTAATTTCAGTTTTAAAAAAAAGATGCCATTTTGAGAGTTGAAGGCACTTAAGTAGGTCTGTATATATCAATCATACTTTTGTCCAAGAGATGGACCATTTGTATTGGAAGACAATATTTATGGACTAAATTGAGAGAATATCTTTGAAACATCAAATTGATAGGATGGAGATATTTTATGGACTGAACTGAGCGATTTTATCTATAAAGGATTAAATTAAGAGAATAATTTTATAAGGACTAAATTAAAATTGTGATTTTTAAAAGATCAAACCAACAATAAAGTAATCTTTTAGGATCTAAATTACCAACGTAGTAAAACATAATAAATAAAATTAAAGAAAGAAAAACCATATATCAAATATATATTTTTACTGAAAAAAATGAATTGTGATTAAGAGCAACAGAAAAAAAAAAACTTAAAATATGACATTGGCTAAGATTATTAGATTTTTTTTATAGACATTTGCCATGTGAACGCAATTTTCTGAGACATCTAATCATGTTCTTATGAATTCCAGAAAGAAATCTTTACTTATCATCTTTTTATTGAAAATTATATTAAACCTCTAAAAGTTATACACAAGTTTTGGTTTAAATCTATTTTAATACTATTTTGAAATGAAAAATTTATGAAATACTATTAGGAGAGAGATAATAAGCATGGGTATACATGAGACTCACTTTTATTTTCACACATCCTCTTTTTTCTTTTAATACATTTTCTTACACAAAAGTTTAAGTGTGTTAGATCTAAAAGTTTACTAAGACATGCCTCATGATTTAAAAAGGTTTATAAAATTATTTATAGATTATTTATCAACAAAATTCTTACAATGATAATGAAATTTAGACCCACGCTTTCCCTAATTATAAACTTCTTACTTTAAGAGGATCTAAAGTGGCTCTAAATAAATAAAAAAAAAAAGCTGATATCTTTCAAACTCTTAGATAACTCGGTTCACAAACTAGCCTAATCGTAAACAACAACAAAGAAAGGTTTACATGTTCACTATCTGATATTAGTTTAATCTATTATTGTTCTGGAAATTAGCCCTCTAAATTTTTTTTCTTCCTCTAAAAGTTTTTTAATGTCATATAACTCATACAACTGTGGTCACGAATTATGATGAAGAGCATTTGAGTTGCTAATAACAGGTAATGTAATGCAAGGCGATCTGCTCAAACCTAAAGGAGAAAAAACAAAATTGATTGGCTATTTCAACAATTATAATTGTGACTACGATGTCTCTAGTGAAACACAATAACCTGTGTGCATAATTATAAGAAGAAACCTAACCTCAATTTAGGGGTTTACTTACTCTTTCCGGATTGTCTTGTTAGTGAAATGAATGAAGTTCAGATCTTTCGGCAAGAATGTGAAAGCATGGAGGATATCTGCACAATCAAAGTTCGTTAGTTAATGGAGCTCTTAGGTTCCAAGATTCATTGATCTTAAATGAAGAGAATGAAAAACTAGAATTCTTAGCCCTGTTTGGCATCCTCTTTGGAGAAGGGTTCCTTTTCCATGATACACGGATCGAAATATGAAATATCTATTGCAGTTGCTATCTCTTATTACATTTTTTTTCATGTCATTCCATTTTAAGTACCAAATGGACCCTTAGATCTGATCATCACTGTCCAAACTAGGAAGAAGGCAATCTAATGTTTCCAACAATCAATTTCTTATGAACTTGTAGACAAACCAAACAAAAAAAAGTGAAATCGATAACACAAGAACATGAATCATAGTTACCATCCTGAGTCATGAGAGGATAATCTGAAGCACTCAAGGTGATGAACCAGTCCCAATCTGCATTGAGTTTCAGAAGCAGAGCAGCAGCATGAAGGGTAGCAGCAAGAGCTGAAGATCCCATCCTATTGATGGCATAACTTTTCCCAATCACATTTACATTTCCAAATACTTCAAACACCTTGAAGGATTGAACTGTTTGAGCCAAATCCAATCTTTCAGAGTCAGAAGAAGCATCATCCAGCTGAAGCAGGTACTGATTTCTGGGATGATATATGGCCTTCAACAGCCTCATCATCTTCTTGCTCTCTTGTTTAGTCCCACATATCCAATATGCAAGAACAGGTGGGTATCCTTTTCCTTTTGATACTACTCTCTTTGAATTGTAGTGCTGCAATTTGTTGACTGTGACAGAAGAAACTTTTGGTAAATTGAATCTTGAGATTGTCGCAATCAAGAAAATACTCACAGCAATTGTCAGAAGACATATAGTGTAATTCAATCCCCTGCATGGGAATTTGATTGTTCTCATTGAAGAAGGTTTTCTGGGGATTTTAAAAAGCTTGAAAGACTCAGAATGAGATGGACTCGGCTGTGATGAAGAAGTACAAATTATAATGAAATATAGTGAGCATGAAGATGGAAGATTTAAGATACATTGAAGGAAGATGGAGAATCATGAGAACTGAATAAATAATTCAGCTTGAAACGAGTGGAGTAAGGTGAAAAATCAGTGTGAAGAAGGTCAGATTAAGAGAGGGAAAAGGTGGGGGATGTTGAAACTTGTACCTAACGTTTGAAAACTTGAACTGAAAGCTAACAAAAGTATTGAAGCTTTTTCTTTTTCTTTTTCTTTTTCAGAACAAGAAACATGTATTCATTTATTAAAGGGTAAAAAACTGAAACTAAATATCAACAAGAAAAGGGAGTTTCAATGGTCAAATTTATACTAGTTTGTACTTCTAGGGCCATTGTGGATCTATAATGCAATTTAGTAAAGAAAATGTCTGATACACTTTAAAGTTTCATACAATTGCAAATCTATCCCTTCAATTTTATCCAAATTTATAATAGATGATCAAGTTGCAAATCATTATAAAATTTTGGGTATCTCTCCGTTTAAAGATTGAGTTTGGTTTCCTCAAACAATATGATGTGCCATTCATATTTTTTCATAATATGATTGAGAAGGGATGGAGGGTGACGTTGTTTGCATGAGGTCAGTGAACGAAGGTGTGAAAATTTCATGCATTTTAGCACACATCAAGCATCATAATTACACGTATTGACAAATAAAAAGGCATCATAATTACATGAAAACTCATAAAAGAGCATACAAACACCAGCATAAGAAATATGGTACACACTTTAGGTTAGTGCCGATACTTTGCAATAAAAAAATAGAATTGAATCTACCACTGTACATAGAAAATTATTGTTAAGTGTTAAAAACCATCTTCTCGCTGTTTAAGTATCATTTTCGTTTATCTTTCGGTGTTTGATCTTAAAACAAGTTCCTATTTGAATTTTAATGAAAGCCAAAACCTCTTGTACAATACTCGTGAAAATTTGGAATTTAACTCATTGGTGAACGTGGCATGTAGCTTTAAAATTAGTTATGGTTTTCAACTTTTGTTGACCAAATTGGTATCCAAAAGTAAATTGAATTTTTTTATTTTTAGCCTTCGTCATGTCAAGCTTTGATTATCTAAAAATTTGATCATTTAAATAAGTTTAACTAGTCATTAACTTTTCCTTTTGAAAATTTAATCATTACGATAATAATCATGTAGACCTGAACCCCAATATATTTTCTACCTACCACGACTACAGATGGATATCAGCAAGAATTCATATTCAGCAAATTGTTATATGAACACTGACATTTCCTTTAGATGAACAACAGTAAACTAAAATATAAGGGAAAAAAAGGACCATTCTTAAAATGGTCAGTGGATATCACTGGTAATGAACTGTAATGAATTGAGCTACAGTCATTCTGAGTGAAAAACAACAATAAATATTCTGGTGCTAAGGAATGAGCAATTCACTTCCCTTTTGCAGCGATTTAGGAGAGAGCATAAGCTACAGAGCCAGAAACATAATCCGGCAAGGAATGATGCATGAAAGTGACAAAAGATTCCACAATCAGGTGATCAAGAGCTCAATTTCAATTTTGTTCTCCACATCTCTCCAATAACCTTCTTAGGAGAAGGATCATTGGGCCCCTTGTCTCGCTGTCCTGAAGTGAAGTATAACCATCCATCCCAAAATCCAACTAAAGTGGTTTTTACACGGTAAGGTAATTTCCCAATCACTGACCACTTCTGCAAAATAGATAAACAACGGAATTAAATAAAAACTGACAACAGAGTATGAAGCTCTCCCACTTGCAATTAGATTCTAAGGTTGTTGTCTTTCACTGCAGAATGCAAACTTGAGACAAGTACAGATATCCTAAAATTATATTAAAACAAGATAAGTGCTATAATAAGTACACCCCAGTATAATAACATAAACTGGCAGATAACAGCTGATTTGGCAAACGAGCTCACACAAAAAGAAATATAAGCTTCCATCTGTCGGCATTTTCTTAGTAGGTAAACCATCCAAAACTTTATTAGCTTGGCCTCATCATTCTTTTAACAACAATCGGGCCCCCAAAGCTGTATGAGAACCTGCGGGGAATGCAGTCTGTGTTTTTAAAGGTTTTCTAGGGGACTAGAAAAATTAATTGCAGGGATAAAAATTGTAACCATGAAAGAAAATTACACTTTTAAATTTTAACTGTATAACATAATTAAAAATTTTACAGTGTAATTTACTTTCATGGTTAAGATTTTTATCCTGACAATTACATATTTTCTCTTCACAGTTATTTTTTTAATCCCCAAAAAATGATAATGGCATCCACTGCAGTCACCCGCACAACAAGAAGGGATCCTGTTGTTCCTTTAAATGACCTTATAAGAAGTAAATAAGGAGGGAAAAAGATTACTAATTTTGGTATTAAGAAAAATGTAAATTTAGGAGCCTAGTAGGATTTAAGAAAGAGTTTTCTTGTAAGGCCCCAATTTTCAGATTCTAGACCTGGAAGAAAACACCACAAATTACTAAAATGGCTGTGCATAAATGAAGGCATATATACATTGACAATAAAATATGAACATATATGCAGACACTAAACAAATTTCTGCAGTATTTATTAAGAGAAAAGTCTGTACCAAAGTATTCAAATTAAACTGCATTACTTCTCCATTTAAAACCATCTTCTTGGTTACAGGATGCTTATCTGTTGTGCCTCCAACAATAACAATAGAGTTGTTTACAACCACCCAAGCAAATTCAATGTGCGAGTTTGGTTTTGGCATGGGAGGTAGCGTTTTCCACTTCATCTCATCATCCAGCACGTAAACATCACTATACACAACCTGAGACGATGATAGAAAATAACTCAGAGTGCCAAACAAAGGGAATGGAACGCATTGTGATTAATTACAATTTATGATAACTGAAAATTAGAAGAAGCTCAATCATGTATAGTATCAATTCCATTTTGAGAAGAGGAAAACACACACACACCCTCCAATGCAAGCAATGGGTCTACCATAATATCACAATAAGACCAATAAGGGGGTAAAAAAGGAATTTTACCCATAGCTTACCTCCTCCCTGCGTGAACACTTGAAAATAGGTGACCCAGGTTTGGCCATAAAATCACCTTCTTGACCACCAATAACATAAAGACGATCATCAACCACAACACAAGCCCTAAAAGAAGAGAACAATAAGTTAAAAACTTACAGATGACATATGCACATTGCATCAACATAAGAAAATGAAATGTCAATAAACCTAGACAACTTATTAGACTCAAGAAATGTCCGTTATTTCTAAATTTCAAATTTTGTAACCCACCTATCTCTTGAAAGACTAAAATGTTTGATTCTTTAATGCTATACAATTGACTGTGCCCAACAGCATACAAGTTAGACAAGCCATTTAACATAAAAAGTAAATGGATATGAAATGATAATTTAAGTAAAACCAGGAAAGTCCCGTAAATTGCACGGAGTTTGAGGAGTGAGTCACACTATCTATTGCTTATTTATAGTACGGCTTACTATAGATTTTATATTTTATATTGATTCCATCAAAAGTGTATGAGATAGTCACAATTCATGAACCTGTGAGGTCCTCCACGGGGAATAGGTATCTCAGTTCTCCACTCCTTCTCCAATGGTTTGCCATCCTTCACAGCAAGACTCCAGTGCTCTAATCCAGGTGTATGTCGATTTTCCTTGCTGCCACCCATGACATGCAGTCTGCCCTTCCAAAGTTGAGTTGCTGGTGCATACCTAAATATAGCAAAGTCAAAAACTTCCATCCAAAAAGTGATACATGGGAGAAAAATATGTAGGTAAATCTACCCATATCTCACCCCTATCTTCAAGAAGTTAATTCCTGATCTCTTGGGATTAAAATTCCATTTTATTGCCTTTTATTACCTTTTATCTCTCCTCTTTATTATGTTTTATTTCTCTAAGTTCCTTATATATTTTGAAACTTAATTCCAGGATTCTAGTGGCAAAATTGTCGCCATGGTCTTCTAGACATTGTACCTTGTTCTTCTTTGGTTAATGCATGAAATCGATTCTGTTCACTGATTTTTCTACAAGTTACATACATGATTTAATTTTAGTCAAATGAAACATGGCTAATGTAGTGATAACATCTTAATAAGTTGCTCTATTTGAACTCATAAACTGTCTATATAGAAGGATCCAGTTCATTATTAATAAAATTTCAAGTATAAGTATGGTTTTTAAGAGAGATCAAGATTTGGAATCCTTTCTTCTTTATTGAGGTAAAACCAATGGAGTGTTTGTTAGAGCACCTTAACTACCCCCAGGGGCAACATAACACCAAGCCTACTAAAAACATGACAGACCAGCAGAGATACTAAAAAGCACAATAAAAGTAGATATTTGTTTCAGAGATATTATATTTCAGGTGACAAATTTAAAAAATATTAATTTCCAGGAAAGAGCAATAAATTATTGCAGCGTATATTGCTCACATGCATGTGTACCAGACAATACATACCTAGGGGCTGGTAGAGGAGGCAGATCCTGCCATTGCTTTGTCTCAGTGTCAAGCACAAATGTATGAGCTGTAGGCCCCCGGCACTGTGGGCCATACTGACCAGTGACTATATAAATGTGTCTTCCATCAGTTACCATTCCTAAATGCGAATGTGCCATTTCTTTAGGCATGTCAAATCTTCCTCCCCAAGTATTATCAGTAAAATTATATATATCAACATGTGAATGTACCTTAAAATATGCCAAATAGAAACATTCAGATATCTAACTCAGTAAGCTAAACAGCACAATTTCATAAAATAGGATGTTGCCAACTACAAGTAGTCCAATAAGTGGTTATCAAGTTGGCTCAAATTCAAACACATGAAGAAACAAAGCAGTACAAAGTGGAAGGTATGGATGATTCCATTAGCTTGGATGGCACCAAGGTCTAAACCCCAGGTGAATTAAAAGAATTCAAACTCGAAAGATCAGAAAATGGTTCTTACATAATCAATTGTGCCATACCCAGCAAAAACGTAGAGAAGATTTTTAATCTGTATTGCCGCTCCATCAAGACGTGGCACAGGTGCAGCTGCCCTTTTCTCCCATTTTATTTCAGGTGCAGGCAAATCAGCATAAGCTGCTGCTAGAACTCTTCCAGAGGCAGCATCATTCTTATTGTTAGCACGTTTTCTCTGTAAGCAACATAATGATATCAATAACCTATAAATTCTCATAAGATCGATAGTATTCTTCACTTAAAGCATCCATAACTTCAGTTTTTGTCGAGTTTAATACACAAAATAAAATGTGTGTTGTCCACATACAAAATGAACAAATTCCAATATATAGGTTTCAATACATCACAACATCAATAAAGCAACCATTTTAACACTACAACGCACAAAAATATGCAGATATATAGGTCTCAATCAATTTCAAATGATCCATAAATTCTAGTTGTATCAACATGCCGATTATAGTAGCTTTTTAGACATCTCAAGAATGGGCCAAATAAAGATATTACTCAACTCCATGCTCATACCTGAAGCGTGCTTTAATTCTCTTTACCCAGGAAACAGAGTAAGTATAATGCATTATAAGCGCATAAACATGAAAAGCAATGGACTGAGCTGATACAAGTTTAATCATTCATATTTCCTAGAAAAGCAAATTCGATATGGATTGAGTCGACGCCCATTTTCCTGAATGGGTAAATTCGCCAACAAGAAGTCTTGAAAGAAAAATGAGGGCAATGAGAAAAATCATACCAACCTTGTTCTGGGTTTCTTGCCTAGTGGCGTCATTGGACACAACTATTTTGGTGGAGGAAGAGTCTTTAGAGGCCCAATTAGAGGCCAAAGTAGATGAAGAAGCCCAGAGAAAGTCGGCGACAAGAGCAAATCCTAGAAGGCCAACGCATATCACCACCAACTTGGCGGAACCAAGCTTCGCCGATGGCCTGACCATATCACATGGAAATCAGATTCCAGACACTGAAATTGCTCTAGACAGAATTTCAATTGAAGCTCGCCAGTTCCAAAGATCTGAGCGAAAGCAAGCCTTCACCGACTTAGATCTTGAGGATCCTGTTAGTCAGAAATTCTGGATTTTGGTTTTTGGTTAATTGAAGGTTCACTTTGTTTTTTTTTTTTTAAAACGAAAGCAAAAGTTCACTTCAATAGCTGGAGCTGACGGTGAAAAATATTATTTTTAATCATTTTATATTTTTTAAACTAAATTTTATATTTTTAAAGCTAAATTAGTTAATTTTTGTTCACGTAGAAAACACATTTTTAACAAATAACAATTATACCAGGAAAAAAATGACTTCTAATATTTATACAAAACAGATGCTGGATAGAAGATCGAATTTAGTTTCAGAATCAAGTAATTGATTACACCAACAAGAATCAAGTAATTCATTATTGTTATCTGAAGGCAATATATAATTTGTTTATAAAAATTAAGAAAGGAAATTTAGGCTTTTGATCCATCAGGTTTTGTCCGGATTTAAAATCAGTTCATTCATGAGGTTTAATTTTTTTTAAAGCAGTTCCTAAAGTTGTATCTTTAGATCCGTTAGTCCCTCAGTTTTCAAAAATTAAAATGAGGACCCCAACCTGAACAAGACGCCGTCAAATACGTTGAGATGGAGGACAGAAAAACATGTCAGTTGCCACAAGGATACACATCGGAACACAGAGGACACGTGGGAAGACTTCTCCGGTCAAAACAGTACATTCTGGAAAATGCTTCAATTTCCCCTCCTCTTCGCGACACCTCCATTCTTCGTCTGCTAGGGTTTTTTTTTGGCTTGGTCCACAAAAGGCAACGGTCGAGTTCTTCGTTGATTCAATCGTCTGAAATGTTCGCTTGATCCAATATTGAATTCCTGCTTAGAATCGAACTAAGGGGCAGATCTTGAACCTTGAAATTCTTGCTCATAATCATAGACGGTGCATTCATCAAATCCAGTCCTTGCGGCATCGCTGTCAGTCACCTCAGGAGCCTCCACATTCTACTTCACCGCATCATCGATGGCTTCCACGTCCTCAACTTGCTCTAGCAGCTCCCTGCACTCCTTTGCACCCTCCCTTTCTCATCAAAGTACTTCACCGACTCCTTCATCCTTCTTAATATAGCGAAAACTCTTCCACCTCGTTCTTCGTTGGCAATCTTGTGAAATTTTCAATTTGATTTCATCTTCTGATAGTTGTGTTTGCCTTGAAACTTGAATATCGATGGAATATGTAACTTTGTTAGCGAGCTCAATTGGAAGGAGGGTGACTATTTCTCACTGTGCTGGTTTGATCTACAGCGACGGAGGGAAAATCAGTGTTGCAGTTTTCTGATATGCCCAAATTTTAAGGTAACCAGTTGTGTATAATTGAGTTGCAAATAGATTAACTGATTCATTTTCTAAAATCTTGTACTGGTTCCAAATAAGAAAAAAATTGATTCGGGGCTATTTTTTTTATGATAAAACAATGTGAAAGGATCCTATTGTTATGGTTTTCTAATGAAAAAAATATTGTAGGAGACATGGTCAAGTAATTGCAAGAAGCAGAAGTGGTCCATTTCCACTCAATTGGCCTTGTCAAACATCTCTTCCTTTTGTGAATTCATCCAAGTTCTCCATGACCAATTTCAAGAAGCGAAGAGGGTTGTTGCAGGAATTCTAAACCTAGCGACCTGATTTGTATTTACATGGATGAAACAAAACCCTTTCTCCAGCGCAAGAAAGCCACTTTCTTTCTACTACGTGTTTTGAATATGAATAAGACTTTCGTCTGCCAACTCAACATATTTGATGGTGTCTTCTCCAGCTATGTGTCCTCACTTCAACTTCTGAAACATCAATGATGAACCACTTTAACAGATGCAACTTGAAGTTTGTATTTATGAAAAATTAAACTTTAGGACTGATTTTAAGACCTAATAAAATCTCAAGGACAAAAGCTTATTTTTCCCAAAAAATATTAACTTGTCTATTTTTCATAAAAAAATTGTTTCATAAGATAAAATTCATAGACACTCGTAATAGACAAATTTATTTTTGAATGAGCCCATGTGGAATACAAGTATTGAAGAGACGAAAACAGAAGAAATAATATGGTTGGCCAAAAGCATGTTTACAAATATAAATAATTGTAAATTAAAAAGTAGATAGACAAAATTATACACTCATCATTTATACACGCAGAATAAAAAAATATGTCTACACTCGTAATTCATTTGCCACCAAGATTACCAATAAATTCATAAATGAGAAATATATTACTAAAATAAGATTGGAAAGTGAAAAATGATCAAAAGTAAAATTATTGTATACGCCACACTTTATTATCTCATAAAAATGGTTTACATTAAACAATTAATCACATCTGAGGCATCCATACATATGCACAAATATATCTTAAAGTTCATCAGAGGTTCATAGATGTAAAATGAATCCCTGACACGTACTACAAAATTAAAAGCATTTGGAAAAAGACAGACCCAAAAAGAAAATAATAAAGATAACAACGAAATGCAAATCTCGTACATAATTATATTTTCTTACATAACTTTTCTACAAATATATAGATACGTAAATGTAAAAGATCAAGTTTATCAAAAACTTTTGGCCAAAATAAGGGAGCATAGTTCTCAAAGATAATGCACCATTCTCACTCCAAAAAGAAAAAAAAAAGACGATAATAGACTACTGAGATTAGTTAAAAACTAAGACAATCCAGTAGGTGAGGACAGAGAAGATGTGTTTGAAGAACAAGGCACTTGCAGACAGCTCGTAATACCACTATCTATAACATGTTAACATAATTGCATTGCAATATCATCAAACACGTAAATCTTTTCACAGCATCAAACATTACAATTAACCAACGCTTACATACCTAGACGAAGAATAATACCAAACAAACCCCCAACAGCTATACAACAATCTAGAACGTAAAAAAGAACACAACCTTGCCATCTTAAAGCTAAAACGTAACAATAACAGTCAATCAGGTATCCCACCACCACTAATAATAGAGGGGATAATTATACTTCTGAGAAGTGAGAACGGCCAATTAGATGCTGCAAACATTCACATTAGTCACACATACTGCATATTTGCTTAGACTGGTATCACATCATTCTTTGATGTGTCCTCACATCTTAAAACAATACCCTCCAGGCTTGCAGGAAAAATGCACTTGCTCCATTGGCATCCCGTTGTGATTGGCTCAGATGGAGGAACAATCATGAGCACATTCTCGTTCCTCTGAACAACCCCCATTACACTAACTGTGCTTCCTTCTTTGATATACCTACACATCACAAATCAAGTTTCACCAAGCTATATCTCTAGCATATGAAGTTAATAATAGACAGCAAGAAGAGGGTTAGCTAAAATTCTCTAAAAGGGCACTTGGCATGAGATAAATGCAACCTAAAAACTCAAATAAATTGGGTCATTTGATAAAGTCAAGAGGTTTAAATATCTGAACTCAGGCACACAAGAATTAAATCAACTTTCACTAATCAGGATCGTCTAAAGTCAGTGCACCAATTTCAAGAAGACCAGAAAACAGGGAGACCCAAAAGAGAGTTTATACCCTTCCTCCAACCGCATCATGCTATCGTCACTTGAAAGATTTCTCTCACCCAACCACCTAAGGAACTCCAGAGACAGCTCCTCTTTGGCTGGATTAACATTGATGACGATTGAGTTATCAACATAAGGGGTCACTCTTGCTCCATACCCAGTCTTAACCAATGCTCTTAAACCAGACTGAAAATCTGAGATGTAAAAGTCAACCACACGCCTCTGTCACATGCCATACAACATTCCAGTCAAAATAGTGAAACTCAGCAAATAAAATTAAGATCAATCTTTTCACCCTTGGCTATGCAAACAAAATCTTGCCCAAGACAAGTCCTAAGCTTTTGAAACTACAATGAAGGGACGATCTTATACTAGTCAGAAAATGAAATGCGTTCCCTTCTCACAAATATCATAGTGCTATCAACCATAAAAATGTCTTTCAATTTCCTAAACAGAAGTGAAAATTACAAAATTAAATGATAATATATAGGATAGCAGATTGAGTTACAAATAGATATGATATAAAACCCAGTAAAATTAAACCAGATGACATTTTAGCAACTCACTTCCAGTGATCTAAGGCCCCAACTAAATCGACGGTGTGTAGGATTGGCTGCTTTTGAGTCCCATCCTCCGTACTCATATAAACTTGTTGAAGTATATACACATCTAGGTACTTTCTGGAAAGATGACTCAAGTGGCACATTACCGCAGGTAACAACCTTCATATATCACAATCAAACATAACTTTGATCAATGTCACTAAAAGTGTTAGAAAAGATACAGACAAAGAAAAAAAATATATGTGCAAGATTTTCTTCCACATATGCATATATATTGAAAAATATTCTATGGAAAAAATTTGGCCTGGAGATATTTTAAATGAGACATAGCCAAAATAAATAAGGCTGTATTTGGTAGGCGGGAATATGTGAGAGATCCCTTGTGATGTATGTTTGGTAGGATGCTTCTTAGACCCCCTAGAATCACCGAAGCCCATGTTTAAGGGAATATTGAAACCCATGGGGGGTGGTGTGGGAATGGAGCAACATTGTGGGAATAGAAATTTGGCAGACAAAAATACGCCAGCAACCTCCCTCCCTCAACCGTCTGTTACGCCCAGCCACTTTCCTCCCTCAACCCATTGATATCACCATCCTGCCTCAACAGATAGCGACATTCCTCCCTCTGGCGCAGTCACCATCACTGTTGCTGCCATCAAGGAGTTCTGCCATCATCATTTTCGATATTCCTCATCATTGTCTTCCTTGCCTGTCACTATCTTTGACCAAATCTGTAGGTTAACCTCCATACCGTACGATCTTGCAGCTTCTCTGTCAGCCATCACCATCGGTCTGCTTCTCCCTTGCCTCCCATTGGTGATTCATGCCGATCTGCTTCTCCCTTAGCCTCTACCTTTGATCTCCAAATCCACACCAGCAATTTTCTTTTCTTTTTTTTTTTTTGTTGAGATTGGCTTGTCTAAAATGCTTTGACATGAAATCGACAATCTGAAATCCAGCGAGTGAAGAAGACAAAGGAAGGGGAGGGAGTTGTTTTTTTCTAAATCTAAGGGCATTTGAGTCATTTTACAATTTTTTTGTGTTTCTTTTTTTGTTATTCCCATCCAGATTCCCTAACATACCAAACATAAATTTAAAGCCCATTCCTACACCCAATCCCATTTCTATTCCCATTCCTTTTCCCATTCCCATTCCATTGAAAATTATTCTGTGTACCAAACAGGGCCTAAGGGTAAAGTTAATTGTAAACTTGTAAACAAACTATAAGGAAAAATATATCAACACCAAAAGACATAAAAATTTCAATCACAAAACTTGAAAAATAAAGAACAAAACTCACAAGGTTCAAGTCGAAGTATCATAAATCATACACTCAAAATGTATAACGAAGATGCTACTTCCATTGTCCAAAACCCACATTCACGCATACCAGTTCTTTAAAAAATTATATATTTGCAGAAGATCCCAATCCTAGGAATGCCGTGTTTCCTAGTCAATGCATAATTTCTAACAATCATCCAGAATCTCTGGGTTCAAAACCATATATGCTTGTGAGTTTCAATTTTCAGTTATTTTAACAAAAAAAAAAAGTTACACATCTAAAATCACATGTAAGTTATGAGACGAGAACAAGATACTTGTAAAGCTAGTGAAAAACAATTTATCATAATTATACAAAATCAAAGTGATGCAAAGACAGCTGACGAGCACTTGCATAGAAAATTATTTGGCAATGTAAAAACAAGAAAATAGGATGAACTTCAGATACTAGCTGGTAAGCTAGGCAAGAGTAGCAACAACATACCCCAGAGACCTTCACAAATTGCCCATTTTTTGCTGTTCTAAGCTCTGAGTCTGGATAATGACCAACAAAACCCATAATAGCTCTTCTTCCCCAATAAGTATTCCAAGTGAATGATGCGGCAACTAAGCCAAAAAGAACCACAACAACAATAAGGAGAATCGGATTATGCACTGCTCCAAGAATAAAGCCACCAGCAATGAATCCCATCACGAAGAGCAAAATTAATGACCATAACATTGCTTTGGGGAAGTTCCTCCTGAAGGAATACTCATCATCTTGACTGAGAACAGTCACAGCTTGATTATGAACAGCAGCAGGCCCATGCATCTTCATTGAACCTGTGGCTTCCAAAGGACCAGACAACTTCCGAGGTGCCCCAGAAGAATTTAGCGGGCCAGATGTAATGAGACCTGTTGCAGGAAGAACAGGAGGAAGAGGCCCAGAGTTTTGACGCCCGGTTGGTGTTACTCCACCAGACTGAGGACCAGAAGACTTCTTTATAGGTTCCCCATGCTTATTCAGCGGTCCAGAATTTGATTTCTTCATAGAAGCTGAACCAGGCATGCCTCCAGAAGTCATAGGACCTGAAGTATAGCCAGCCCGAGCAGCACTATTAGGCTGAATTGGTCCTGAATGAGAACCAGCTCCCCCAAAAGATCCTGTCCTTGAAGGAGCACCTGTTATTGGTCCAGATTTCCTAGATTTAGAGCCATCAACAGGAATATCAAACATTTTCCCCAGTTCTCCTGACTTTTTGATGTCTCCACCAGTGTATGGCATTGCTGTTGAGGTCATGGTTGGAGTCCTTTCTTTTGGCTGCTCTGGCCGTCCTGATACATAAAGGCCATTGCTAAGCTGATGAGACGGGAACCTGGAACCCATCTTTAGAAGACCTTTGAGAATTCACACAACAGTACTGCAAGCAGCTGCTAATAGAGGCGTCCAAAGGTCCTCCTGAAGGTTTGGGAAAAGAACCGAAGGAATTAAATGTTATTGCAATGTACTTGAAGGCTATCCTGGCACTTAAAGCATTGCTAAGCTAATTTGATGGGAATCTGAAATCCATATACCTTCTACTGAAGAACCCTTGAGAACTTGCACTACCGAACCTCTAGCAGTTGCTGACCTAAGTATCAAAGTCCTCCTGAATAAGGGTAAAAGACAGACAAACAAGTCAGGGGATTAAAACGATTGCAGCAGTACCACAGTTGATGTGATAAGCTTATATGTTGCCTCGTAGAAAGGAAGCAGATGAAAGTATTGAATAAAACAAAACTCACACAAAGTTATGGCCTATGGGAATAAAGTTAAGCACGTGAGCCTTGAATAATTCTTATATGAGTTGCAACTCACAGCATTAAGAGGATTAACTCTATGATTAATACACCCAAGAACTCTAATCATGGTCAAAAACTAGAAAGGAAAACCCAATACAAAAGTCTGAAACAATGATTATGTTCTCATAGCTGTGCATTCTATTCTCCTATGAAAATTTATAATTGGTGAACATATCAGCAACAAAGTTCTAAGTATCATAACCATATGTTCAGACAAAAAGTCGGCTTCAAACATTCTGAGAACCCGAAAACAGGTCCCTGGATCCATATTCCCAAAGTTAATAGAAAGAAGGAAATGGAAAAGAGGGTCTGAGGTCATATTTAAAATCAGGTCCGCATTTCAGTGAAAGAATGGCCCCATATTGAGATATCATATTTAAAAAATGACAGGCTTTCGTAAATATCTTCTCCGCCAATCAAGTAAAAATTAAAAGACAAGCATTCAATCAAATTACCAAAAAAGCAAATTATCATCAGAGCTTCCGTTTTAGGTGGGGAAATCCACATGAACAGCACTGGGGCCAGACACATTGCCCTCTAAAAGTAAAAATTTACAGCCCCAACAGAAGAGAAAATTAAGTCCCACATCATCATTTGAAAAAAATAAAAAATCAATTTAAGTCAAGGGATCGAAGAAAAAAGTCAGTGATCTCACCGCTCGAGAGTCCAGTTACGCTGTACTTGAACTTAATCAAGTGAGGTATATTCATTGTAATCTATCCAATGTTCAAACATAACATTTCTTCCCCCAACATTTTCTCAAGAGGCAGAAGCAAGAACCAAAATCCGTTCCAAAATATAGGAAGACGAGAATCTTCTATATTTAGAAAGATTTCAGAGACAGCGCGAGCACCGAACATTAAAGAATAAACAAGTGCTAAAAATCATGGGAAGAAAAAAAGAAGAGCGTAGAAGACCAAGTTTGTACAAAAATTAAGAAAATGGAAAAGGATCTAAGGGGGAAAAAAGCAAGCAAATATACCCGAACTTACTAATAGCAGAAGGAGCAGAGAGTAAGAAAAAGCAAGGAGTATAAGAAACATATGGATTTGCATACCTGAAGCGGAAGGGCATAAAAGGAGAGTGAGAGTTGAAATCCGGCGATTTGGACGCATTATGGGTGGATCAAAACGAAAACAAAAGCAATCTGAGTGAGGAGTGAGGAAATTTCAGGGTGTAACTTATATATTGAGTCCCAGGTAGGAAAGCCACAACAAATGTGTGGGTTGTCTGCTTAGGCAAGCACCGAAGTGAAGAAAAATCTTATTAAAAAGAGGAAATTTTTGTTAAATTATACTAGCTGCTACCTCCTCTCTCCCTGCCTCCCTCCCTCTCTCTATTTCGTTCAGTCGCTTACTGTCGTTGGCCATCAAGGGGCAAGGGGCCCGGTTAAGTACGCAATGCCTAAACTACCCCCCAACTCTGAGGACGACTTTCTGTCCCCTTCTCTCTCTCCTCTTCACTTTCTCTTGGGAGAATGATACGAAAAGACCCTAATTCATTATTAATTGCAACAAAACCCCTCCAAAATAAAACTTTTTACAATAACTCAGAATCTATCTAAGGGTTCATTTGATTTGCAGAAAGTAAATTGAGTGAAGGAAAGAAAAGAAGAGATATAGAAAGGAAAGGAGACATATCATCCAAAAAGATGTTTCGTTAGTTAAAGAAAAAAGAGATGTTTAATAGGAGAAAAATTGTTTAGTTGGTTAAAAAGTTATATGAGAAAGGAGAGTAAAAATATGAAATACCTATAATACTCATCATGTAAAAAGATACAAACCATGCATTTTTCCCTTTTTTCTCATCGAATGCATGTTACTTCAATGAGTCTCTCATTAGTTTAGGTGAATAGGTGACAATAAACTAGGGCATGGCAGCGGTGATGTTTTCCAATAGAGCATGCATAACCGGTGACAAATGAAGCTGATGGAGGAGATCAGATCACTGCCGAAAATGGCAGTGGTAGCGGAGGTGATAGGAAATTAGAAGATTAGCATATTGAAAAGCAAATATGGGCTTGTAAGGTGTGAAATTTAAAAATCTAATTCCCTCTTCATAATTTATTTTACAGCTTCCCTCGTTAATTTGCTATAATTTTGTATAGTTTTTAGCTAAGAAATGATATTACCAAATTAGATTTTTCTTTTATTGGGTTTATAATCATTCAAAAAATGAAGGATATCTCTATGTATTCAAGCCTTCTCTTCTCAAAGGAACTCAAAAGAGAAGGCCGATGCATTTATTTGAAGAAATCTTTCTTATTTCTTGGTTCATTAAAATATTAGTATAATATCATGTACAGTTTTAGAGTAACAAATCATATCAAGGACAACTATTTTGAGTTGTTTTGATATAGATTGTTAGTATATTAGTTGATTGAGTTGCGATTATTGGGTGCCTACTATATGAGTAAATCAAATAATGGGAATAGCAAATTTATGAGTTGACTGACTATACTGACAGCCAGTATAGAGTGAATGATATGATAGAGATAACTTGCTTCTTTTCCTTAAGTACTTATTGCCTATTCTCTTGTTAAATCTTCAAATGTTAAAATTCAGGGTAAGAACAAAAATATAGTGAATGTAGAGATTTGAACTTACAAGGAATTCTCACACGCATCTTGGTGGTCCTTTTCTCATACAGAGAATTCAAGGAAGTAAATAGTTTATTGATCCTTGATAGAGTATATATGGGTCTTGGAGGTTGTTTGATCAAATTACATAATATATGTGAACTTGTTTGGGATCAATTATTTAAACACTTTTTTCTTGTTACAAATTGTCATGTGTTTCTTAGATTAATGTATCATCCTAATATTTTGCTAGACTTGAGCTTGCTAAAACTTTTTTTCTTGTTTGTGTTTGGATTTAATTTGTTCAGTTGTTGAATATCTAATGCCTAAATACTTGTTGAATCTTTCAAATATTATTCAACATGTTCAAACTAGCAGCTCTTTCTTGGTTTGACTTGTAGGAAATTATGAAATGCTAAAAACAAAAAAAAAAACTCTTTACTAATCTGACAATAAACCTGAAGCCACTCTTTTGCTGTACAAGCTATTCTCACTCACACTCCCAAGGCCAAGGGAATCCACCTATATTTTAATCATGGTTCCCTTTGATCTTTTGTATTTTCTGTACATCATTCTTGCCTAGCAATTTTGTGTGTAATTTGTTTCTTCTGTGAATATCATTTTCCCCTTTCCAAGAGTTTTTTTTTAAAAAAAAATCTTTCAAATATTATAATTGTATAGAGCATTATATGGAATTTGGCGATGAAGGTGGATTGATTTTATGTGAAGATAATGTTTATATTATTCTTGATTATTCTTATATCAAACCTTCCAATTATGAGATTATTCATTGAACTATTTGGATTTGTATACTAATGTGGAACAAACCTGTTCATTTGCAATGGTGAAGTCACAGAGAGTTCTCCCCCTTTGATTATGTGTTTATAGTTATGTATTTTACTTTTTTATATGATGGCACTATCTTTTTAATGTATATGCAGGGCACATTGCCATCTTCTAGTATTGCTAGAATTAGTGAAGATACTTGAGTTGATGCACAATCCAAGCATAGTTTATGCAGTAAGTCCACTTAATAGGTGTTGATATTATAAATTGTTAACTACTCAAGTTACCACCAATTCAAATCTTGCAAATGGCCACTAGATAAGTGAAGATGACAGTAGTTTAAGTCCATTGGAATATAAAGTCAATGCCCTTCATAGTCGAATGGATAAGTTTAAGGGGGTTTTAGGTTGGTTGAAGTTGTTGTAATAGTGATAATGGAATGTTGCATCTATTTTACTGTTGGTATGTGCCATATTATCCCTTCCTATATGAGGAACTTGTAAAAATTATGAATTATAATGGAAGTAAAAAAATGGTTTAACACGTCTATTCTGAGTATTGGTCACCTTATCTTTTCCTTTTTTCTTTCTCTTTCAATTTCATTCTAAGAGTTTTTTTTTTTCAGGGGAAAAATGGTTAAACCTATCTTTTCTTTCTCTTTGAATAATTTCAGGAAAAAAAGCCACAAAATATCATGCAATACCTCTATACAACAATGTATAGCAGAAATACAACAACTTAACAAAAGATGTTAGCAATAATAGGAATTTATAGCAGAAACTTGCAGCAACTTATATAGTAATTCTTACACCCTCATCATATTAATCAATAATAGAGCAACTTACAGCAATTTATAGCAGAAACCTACAACAATTGGACAATGACAAAAAATTACAGCAATGATGTACCATTCAATTCATTTACGTTATATTGATTATCCACAAAGTTACAATAAGCAAAACATTATCAAGAGTTTAATTACCTATATAATGTGGATTCATTTACACCCCTATTATAAAAGATGTACATAGACATCCTATTACAAAAAAGTTACCAAAAATGGGAGTAGTTCATGCATATACCATAATGTATTTAACAACAGCTATCCCCCAAGTAAATATTACCAAAAAGCATATATGCCATATGCATGTACCATAAGGGATTAAAAGCATAAAATAATTCAAACTATTATCATGGGACCATCTTAAGGATGTTACGAATCCAACCAACCTTTTTGAAATGTGGAACACGTGAAAATCCAATCATTAACACCTCTAACTGTGCAATCTTCACATGTACAACATTGATTTGGGACTTAGTTAGCCCCTCAACTTGTATCAACTCCATGTATAATTCTTCAACACGTGTTACCACTCTCCCAAACGTTCCATGATGTGGACCAATGTATTATCCATGTTTGTTGATGCATTAGTAAGAGCATCCACAAACATTGTAGCAACTTGTTCGAAGTTACTTGATCTCTTTCGTTTACGGCTAGATGATAAGCCTTCACTTACACATTAGACATATCGGGAATATATGGTTCAGGGTTATTATCTAACCCAAGATCAACTTCCTCATTTTCCATTTCTTCAACATATTTTGCAACTGAGCGTGCTTCATCTCCGGTTGTCCTCTCCTTCCCCCACACAAAGGTTAGATTGTCAAAGTGAGGTAGGCATTTGTTCCTAAATTGCTTGGCATCCTTTTTTACTAGGTATGCAACAAATAGTTAGTTTCCATTTTTGAGCACATCAAAGTCACTTGCATATCTAGAATTATAACAGATTGCATACCTTAATATACTTTTCCTACAACTTTGGCTTTGCAGTGACACATTGTGTTTGAGGGTCCCACTAACCAAACCTAGAAGTATGGGTCCCATAAACCATGTCATACATAATTGACCAAACTATTTTCAAGGCCTTGATTCGAGAATGAATATAAGGGTTAGCCAAGATTCCACAACCCGTTTTTTTTCCTTTTCATCATATTTTTCAATTGCTTTGCATATCCTGGCTTGAAGTTGCCCTTTGTCATGAGTTTTTGCTCAATACGTATTTGCATCAAGCATTGAGCCAGCAAGTTATCCTCCTTTTACGTCCAAAAATAAGGCTTTGACTTGCTTGATGAAGCCTCACCTTGTTCCTCCATACTAGCATAATAATAAGATACACAATATAGAAGATATAAATTATGCAGCGTGTGAAAACAAATAATTCAATTAATGATTAATCATACATAGAGTGCATTGTCAATACACATCCATCAAACCATACATGGAGTACATCATCATAACAAACAAAACATATTTAAACTCCTAGTAAATGTTATGATAGCCTTCGACATGCCCTAAATGCATTAAACATATAGTTTGCCAAGTTCTCCCAGAAGCTACTCCAGGCATCCGATGTTTCCATCATCATGATAGGTGTATTGTTTGCCATTGAGTTGATTGGCTCAAAAGAGTCAATTTGCTTATCAAGTGGATCAACAACATTTTCCCTATGAATCAAATTATGCAGCAAATAACAAGTAATTATGTATTTGTTTTGGATTGGAACTATAAAATGAAGAACTACTAAGAATTGCTCGAAGAAGTTTCAAAATCCCAAGGCACCTGTCAATCACATTTCGGGCCACAACATGACATATGTTAAAGTACTTATGTGCAATACGTGGTTGTCGACTCTCCCTCCACTCACTTAAGTGGTAATGTTGTCCTCTATACGGAGCTAGAAACCCTAAATAATTGGTGTAACCCGCATCAACCAAGTAATAGTTCCCTGATACAGGAAATGACTTATTAATGAATGTCCAACATATATACACTTTATGTTTTGTTAAAGCTACACACCTTGTCGAACTTTCAATCTATGTCTTTGAGTTATAGCATCACACAACACCCTGCCATCAGTTGCTGAGCCTTCCCACCTAGGTAAAACGTATATGAATTGTGCATCAAGGGAACAAATGCCCAAAACATTGGTAGTTATCTCTCCTTTTCTGTTTCGATACCCTGTCTTGTTCTGTGTAGGCACTTGGATCCAAATATGAGTCTCGTCTAATGCTCCTAGACATCCTTATTCATAAAATAAAATTACCAAATACTTTAAGACAATTATACCATCAATAAATGGACATAAACAATGATAAATCATAATCTTACCTTGAACTATCTCCATCTCTCATCTATTGAACCATCAGGTATGTGCTTTGGTTGTTTAAAAAGTTCTTCTTGTAGTTATAGTATTGCATGTAGAATAAGATGAAAATATCTACTAATGGTTTTGCCAGAACACCCAAACTCATATTGGATGACTCTATTTTTCACATGGTAGGCTAGAATATGCAAAGCCATGGCTACTTGCTCATCAATTAACATATGTTTAGTTAGTTTTAATCCCTAACTGCGACAAGCATAAGACAAAGGCAATCAAAGGTGGATCTATACATTCTAATTTGGTTAAAACAAGTATTATCACAACTATAGATTAGTACTCTAAGATGAAGCCTCTTAGCATGGAAGTTTAGGGTATATGATCTTTCTGGTAAATGACAAATAAAGGCATCTACAATAGCATAGAGCATGGTTATAAACATTTTACGAATAGCTTACACAATAGTTAACCATCACACAATAGTTTTCATTATCAATTGTTGCCTTCTCATAGATCTATACCTCTACACAAAATCAAATGAACTAAGCATCCACAAAAGAAATGACTCTAACACTACACCAAATATATCCTCCTATGTACTGTCATCATTTAAAAAGAACAACTCTATTATGACGGTAGAAAAGCATCAGCCAAAGATAAATTGTAGAACCAGTCTACTATGTTAACCAAACCTAATTCATATTTGAAAAGCATGTCTTTGAACTCATATAAACAATTGCAATCAAAGAAGTACATATTTTAGTCATTGTACTCCATATATACCATCACATAAAAATATGAACAAAATGTATACCACCACAAAAAAATGACGTGTGTGTTTCTATATATATATATATATATATTCACTGGTTTATGCTTTATATTGTGAGTAGAAGAAAGGTGGGTTTGGAAGATTGATGGAGGCTATCCATTCATTTAGACTATAGGTGACTAATGCTAATGTGAACATAGTTGGTGGTAGAGCATAAGTATTCTGATGGTAGAGCTAAGGGTCTAAGAAATTAAAGCCAATGCTAATTAGTGAATTTGCTCTAATATTGATCAAAGGATTCCATGTTAAAACAATCCATCACATTTGAATGGGCATTTTAGCTATGTAAAATCAAACACAAATTTTATTTTTTCTTTGTAACATGTGAAGAATAGGCTAATTAAACCGATTGATTTTTATTTTGAGTGCTGCTCATCTAGGTTTCTTCATATGACAATGCTTAATACTATACTAGTTGACCAAGTTCGCTATGTTTCTTTTGCTATTTCCATCTTAGGAACATGCAAGAAGAAATAAGAAAATGGAAGAAGAAGGAAATTTTTTTTTCTTTTATTGTTTGCAAAAAGATTAATTGACTGCAAAGCTAATACTGGGACATTGAAGATAAAGATAGAGATTTGAAAAAAAAAATAAAACCAAATCTAGCAAAATATAGTTATCCCTTACCTTCGTTGTTGTCCATAGCTTTGTTAAGGTCAAATAGGTCACCGATGTTCATTAGACAACCTTCATGTTGCTTAAGTCTCCTTCTCTCTTACTTCACAGCACACCATTTTATTGATTTTCTAAGGCTAGTTTTGTCATTCCACATAGGTCTCTCGACCCATGAAACTTGTCTCCGGCCAAAGTTAGAGTGAAACAAGTCTCCTACCAACACTGGAGACTTCTCTCCTTTCCATAGCATTGTTGACACAACCAAACAGCCATGGCCCAAGAAACAAATCTCCTCTCCCATGCTCTCCCACCTGGCTTGTCCAACCAAATGGTTCCTAATAATTATATATGAAAATGTTTAAATTCCACCATACTTAGGTCAATAAAAATGACCGTGGCATAAAACATCGGATTGAACTAGTCAATTCAACTAATTGGACCATGAACTGATGCGTAATCTGATTTAGATAAGTAAGAAAATCGGTTGAGTTCAAAATTGGTATAAACCAGTTAAAAACATATGAAATCAGGCAAAACTGGTAAATATTTCTTTATTTTTTAAAAAATTTAATTTTTATTTAAATATGAAATAATATTATTTTGTGTATAAATTGATTTTCTATCATTATTGTAATATTGTATAAATATTATTATGATACATAATTATTAATAATAAAAAATTTACTTAACAAATAATATGATAATATATAACTAATTAACTATTTTATATTCAGAATCTGATTATGGATAAATAATAACTTATTTAGATTTTCATATTAAATTATAAAGCTTGTTAATAGTAGTTTTTTTAAATTTTTATATAATATATATCATATAAAATTAAAAATATATTAATATTATTAATATTAGTTTGATTATGGTTCAACCCAATTAAACTATTAAATCTTAAACCGTGCTTCAACCAGTTTAATAATCGATTTGATTTTTAATACCTAAAAAAATAATAACATCTATAACAATTATTGAAACTTTCCTCTAGGTAGTAATAAATTTTATTTGAAATATGATGATAACAAGATTATACTCATGTGCCAGTGTGTATCGAACTTATGATAACATTTAAAAAATGAAAATGGATTGTTGAAAAAAAAAAGAAAATAAAATGGATTCTTTGCTATAGTTAAAAGCAATACATTGGTGTAGTTTGTTTTAAGTTTGGGCAATAACATATGGGTTGTTTAAATTAAATTTGGATGATCAAGATTTTATATTTTTATATTTTTATTGTTTAATTTAATTATTACTTTTGCATAAAATGTTTGATATATTATAAAAAAAATTTGTATTATTTAAATTTAATGTGAATGTTGTGGCTGCTACAAAGCAGCAAAGAATTGCCCTTACCCATAAGAGAAAACATTTGTTAGAATTGTGATAATAGAGATTGCTCATATTAGTAAGGCGAGTTTTTTTGTCAAAATATTAGTAACGTGGTTAAAACTCATAATATCATATATAAATTTTATTATAAAAATATTTCTTAAAATGATAATAACAAGACTCCACCTATATCTATGATAACATCATTGTAAAAAAAAAAATAACAATATTTCTATAATGATGAGGTTGTTATAAGTTTTTTAGAGCATCTATAATTCCACGTTTAGGTCCTCTAAACCCCCATATAATCCTAAAATCCAATTGTGTCATTATCATCCAAACAAAATCCCTAAAATAAAATTAGATTACATCTTTAAACTCAATTAATTTAAATACTATTTATCCCCACTTAAAGTCCATTTTGACAAACTCAAAACCAATAATAAAAGAGAAAAATAAAATTATATTCAAAGATTAGAATTCCATCGTATCATTGTACATGAGATTTCTAGTGAAATCTAGAAATGTGTCAAACGCACCTTAGAGACTTTATTGTGAGACATTTTGACACTAACATGTCTAATTTTTCATCTTTAGATTTTTTTTGTGAACAATTTTTTTTTTTTTAAATTTTGAGAGATTATGTTAGAATTGATGTTGAATTGGGTTCTTCCTCGTAATTGTCGCTTTTCTTTTTGTCCAGTCACGAACGTTAAGACTTGCGTCTGACAACGGTTGCAGTTTCTGCGGCGGTTTTTTTTTAAATAAATTTAAAATGTTATAAAAAATAAATGAAATGTTTTTAAACAAACTAATCATTTCATTATTTTTTTAAACTTTATTTCAGATAAATATGACTGATAAGTGATAATAGAGAATTTATTTTATTACAGGCTTATGAAATGTTATTAATTTTTAAAATTTAAATAAATTAATGAATGCATTTTTGTAGAAAATATAAAATGAATTTTAACTTGACATCACACTTAAAAATACATTAAAGAAAATAACAGTGAAGTGATCGGATAGGAAGAAAAAAGGTGGTGAAAGCAATATCTAGCAAATCTTTTGATTTGATGGAACAAGCAGGAGCATCAATCCGCATCACTTCCCTCCGCTTCTGTCCAATTTGTCTGGGATCTTCTCCTTCTGCCTCATAAATCACTGGCCCAACAATACGAAGGGTAAATAACTAAATAGACGGTTTGGGCTTTCAGTATATCCATGATAAATGATGCCCCTTTTGTTACCTTGATAAGTATTTACCACCAACAAATGTAAGCAAACAAAAAAAGAAAAACAAATTAGAATGAGAATTGGAGAAAAAAATTCTAAGATGTTGGGAACCGAAAAGGATAAACTTATAACCAATACAAGAAATACGCATCTCAAGAAAGCTAAATACATATTTGGATGATCCACTTGGGCCCTTATTGGTATGAAAGAATGGATATGGGGAAATCCAGGTGTTTGGTGTAGGGGAATGGGTATTGAAGGGTATGGATGGGCAAACTCTCACTAGAGGTGGGAATTGGTGATTCCCATAGGGAGCATAATTTTGTGATCCAATTGCCCATCATCAGATCTGTTTATCCATTGCTGATGGAGACATCAACGGAGACACAAAGTAGCCATCATCGTTAACGTCTTCATTAACTGAGACTAATCGTTGCTGTCAACATTACAAGGCAGCCATCGTCTTGAACACCGCTTATCCTCCCTCACCTCTATCACCATCATAAGTGCTTCTTCTCCGTTCAATATTTGCTTCTTCATCAGACTCGCACAATTTGGCATAGATCTGTCACCACCTTGAATGCCAACTACTATGAATTGCTTGTTGTGTGAAAACATGGCCTCCCATGGGTGAATCTTGCAAATCCAATGACCATTGTCGCGTCTTCTTCCTTACCAAAAATTACCATGGCCTCCCATGGGTGAATCATCCATTTTTTTGGATACACGTTTTTGTAGTGATAGCACCAATATTGTAAATCATTGACTTCCGGCAGGTGGTTGCTCCGATGGCGGAGACTATGACTAGGCTATGGTTTATTGGACGCAAAGCAATGGGTCGCTAGATAGTAGATCCTTTTCTTTACCGCATCTCATAATTGTTATATCTTTTTTTTTCGTTTGATATCTTTTGATAGATTGTATATGAATTTGCTGTTGATTTTTTTTTTCGTCATTGAAGAGTTGTTGTGATTTTTGTATGATTTTTGAATTAGTTGGGAAAAAAAAGATGATAATAGGGATATTATTGTTTTTGTATATCATAATTCTATTTAAACTAATACAATGTTGATGACGTTTTCTTTTATATTCAACCCAGATTGGAGAAATATTTACTGAGACTGAATGTCTATTTAGCTCTTATCCAGCCTACTTAAGAGTTGATTCACATCAACCAGGGCAAACATCAAAAGAAATCAAAGTAAAAGAAAAAGATCATCTTGTTTAATGCGGTAAAAGATTTAGGTAGCATTATCGGTGAGGAGATGGAAGCAACAGGTCCCCTGCTTGTTCGACGCGAAGGCAACATTAGAGGGAGTGGAAAGAAGTGTTGGTGGTGAGGTTAATGGATAGTCGCTCCTTTTTAGGGTTGGGAATGGGAATTCCATTAATTTTAGAGAGTAATGGAGATGGATGAGTTTGTAATCATTAGGTCTGCAATGCAATGGAAATATGGAATGAGCTTGTTGGTAACTAGATCCACCAAGGGATCCTCTCCCACCTAATACCAATAATCAAATGCAACCTGAGTACATAGGAGCCAAATATTCGTGTGAATAAACAGAAAAGAAAAATGTCTTTCTATTACTGATCTTCTTCATATATATATATATATATGGTATGATATCAAGTATATTAAATTTCACATTTCATTTAACTTAATTCTTTTTTTTTATAAATCTTGATTCGACCTATCAAAACAGTTCTTAATTAAAAGGATATCAACTAGTCAAGTTAAAAGAAAAAAAATTAGCTTATCAAAAACAAGAAATTAGACGTGGGTTCATGTATTGTATGAAAGTCAAGAAACGAGTTGTCCCATTCATAATTTATCAGTAATACACGGTGGATTTTATATTTTATACATATTTGGTAAATTGGTATTTACATAGTTGATCCCGCCCCGAGACAGAGCGCCTCTCAACGAAAATCTCCTGTATATTTTGGCCATTTCATCCCTAATTGGGGTTTGCGTAGAGTCAGAGCAATCGGAGATGGCTTTATCAGCTGTGGCTTCTTCCGCTCAATTCCTCCATTCTTCCTTTCCTCTTCATCCAAACCTTAAGCTCAAATGTAGTCTTCACGCTTCTCTCTCTTTTCTCCCTTCCAAACCCACCATTACCTTCCCCTCCAATTCTCCAACTCTTCGTCCTTTTCCACTCGTTCGTCGAGTCTTGGCCGCCTCTTCTTCCTCTGCTCTTTCGCCGGAATTGCTTCCTCAAGCTTCCACAACCTCACCACCGGAAATTATCTCCGACTCAACTCGCACTCTTGCTACTATATTTGCCCTAGCTTTATCTCTATCGCGCTTGTTTATCAAGCTAATTCAGAAAATTCCTCTCCCAATCAAGGCTCTTTGCTTGGTTCCTGGGCCAGAGGAGCTCGCCGCAATTCTTAATCCTCGGAGAAATGCTATCCGCACCGCAGGTCCTCTCTTCTTTGCTTCGTTGCGGGACCGTCCTACCGGTTACTTGAACACACCGCTTACTGTCGTGGCCGCCGGACTCGCCAAGTGGCTTGACATCTACAGTGGGGTTTTGATGGTTAGGGTTTTGCTCAGTTGGTTCCCCAACATTCCTTGGGAACGCCAGCCTCTTTCGGCTATTCGAGACCTTTGTGATCCTTATTTGAACTTGTTTCGGAATATCATTCCTCCCATATTTGATACACTGGATGTCAGTCCGCTTCTAGCTTTCGCGGTCCTGGGCACCCTCGGTTCAATTCTCCATGGCAGCAGCGGTTGATTGGTTAAAAATTTCAGCTATTTGTCGAGTAGTGGATTGCTATACGCCGAGTTTATTTTCATGGGTTTTTTCCTCCTCCGACATTTTGTATTTCGTTATTGCAGTGTTAAAGAGTACCGTAACAATTTCATCAAGTTTCAATATATAAATTTTGATAGTGTTCAGCACTAGCTTACTTGATTAGTTTAATAGGGCTTTTATTTGATTGGTTGCTGTTATATTCAACTCTGAATAATAGATAATGGAATATTTCTCCTATTTCTTCTGAATGTGTACTTTCAAGTTTTTATTTATTTATTTGATTTTTAATATATTACTGTGGTGAATGAAATCACTGAAAGTGGTAAAATGTCAATAGTTTACCACCTTAGAACCAGAAAGCAGATGTTCTAATTCTTAGACCTTGGATTTGCGTGTCCCTTGTTTATCATCAAGTATGCAGGTGTTCTATAAGTTAATCATTACAACGCGTGTGCATTTATGATTACATATAACTAGAACTGAGGGTCTAGATATGCTCAATTTTCATGTAACTGGATTACTTGGCAGTCAGGTGCCATTGCTTGTGCCATTGATTACATATAACTATCTAATGTATCTTCATTGATGTGATTCTTTCAAATATAATTGAGATTTCAGTAAAATGCTGTATCCACAAATTATTCGAATCTTGGTGAGTCTAAGTAGAAAAATATATTTATTGGTGTCTATTTGGTTTTGATACTACAGAAAATTGTGAGGAGGATTCAGGCTATGCTCTATTAAAACCTGTAGTTGTGGTAATAAAACTGGAAAGTGTGGGGAGGATGGTTTGAAACTTCGAGGTTGGCCTTTTGATGCTCATTTTGTGGTGTGTCTGATTCCATACCACGTCGACTGCAAACCATTTCCCTAATTTAGTGATCGAAATTCAACTTGGGACAATAAGAATTTATATTCGTTGATTTTTTTTTTTTTGGTTTTTGGGTCTCCAATTCTCAATTTTGTATGTTACTTTTGATGAATGTTCTGTTCCTTGCTCTATATATCTCAAGGATTCTGTTTATAGCTTCATTGTGGCATTTGGCTCAAAGGTTTCTTTCGTTTTTTGTGAGTGTCTCTTTTGGATATGCAGAGAGACTGAGCAGTATTGCTGCTTGTTTAACCTTTTTTCCTCTGCTTTACTGTTCTGTAATTTTGTTTTCTTGGAGGATACCGAATCCTTCTCACTTGTATCTTTCTTCTTTCTTGATCAATTTCTCTTTTTACCTGAAAAAGATGAAGTTCAAATCCTTTAATATGTCTTGTTTGTTCATTTTTTACTGCATGTTATTGGATGGATTTTTATGTTCTCAGAAATCCGTATGACAACTTTATTTGAGAATTGATAGAAATGAAATGGGTTATAGTTCTATAGAAATTTAGATGCATTTGGACTTTCTTCGGTATTGGAAAGCACGTGTGTGCATTTTACTGTGTGCACTGAATGCTAAATGACCAGTGAGAATAGTATTCTAATCAGTTTTTTTGTGTGTGGCTTTTGTTGCGAGTTGATGTGTTTTGTATTTCACTATCTGTTTAAGGACTTCTTCCACGTGGCCAATTTTTGTTGTGTTTAAGATGGTAGAGGCTAGGCTTTACAAATTTGACATATTAGTTTTATAATTTAGCCAATCATTCGTTTCTGCAGGTGTATCTTGCTCACTTGAATGAGTACTTTCTTACACGTTGTGCTATTGTTTCATAGGTACTATTTCCTTGTTTGGTCTTACGATAGATTTCCTTTTACCAAGATGTATGTGAGGAAATGTAGGTGTGGTTGCAGGGGAAAGGTGGGAGTATAAGGGGGAAATTTTGTGACTAGTGCAGAATTCAGACAGAATGAGATTCATGGCAGCTCGGTTGGGCATCAGTGGTGTAGTTAGAAGGCTGTTATTGAGCAATAAGAGGAAGAGGGAAGGTGAGAAGGAGGATTTGGGTGATTAGTCGGGAGGTATCTAGCAGCCTCCAAGGTGCCGGAAGCTTTTACTTTCTCTGGTTTTTCTTTTCATCTGTTAGTTTGGCTGGTTTCCTATCTGTAGAGTTTATATTCTGTCTCATTCTCAATTCAGAATTTCTTCTCTATTTTTCATATCTGTTGTGTTTTACTGAATTCTCCGATTTTAGGACTGAGTTCTATTAACTTCAATGTGATTACGAGTATTCCAACTTTGCAGTTTGAGATTGTAGGTCATTCTTGCGAGTCCAAATTCTATGCGGTAAATATATTACTACATATATAAGAAAGAGATAAATTGGGGAAAAATGGATATAGAGGAAGTGAATCAAATTCACGCTGATATTTTTATTATGTGTAACTCACTCTTAACTCTATTATATACTGCTGAAGATCCAAAGTGCATTCTTGTTTTATCATGTTTGTACTCCCGGCCTATTGTTACCTGAAGAAACTTGGTTACTTGAGCTCTATATCATCTTCCCTTTGCGAGGGTGAGCAGTTTCCTGCTGGGACATGAAAAAAAATATGCAGAATTGCATGGCGAACAATCTAACTGAGTGTCGTCCATATATATACTAACTGTCCCAATGGTAAGAAAAGGTCATTATGTAATGCTGCAAACAACCATCAGCTGAGCATAGCATGCTTTTTAAATTTGTTTATTTGTTAATTTAATTTAGGATTTTTGAGCATCTTTGAAGTGGTTTTTGGCGGCTTATCCTTGTTACATCTATTGGAAATGAAGAAGAGTTTGCCAAGTTTCATACCTAAGCACTTGGTTAAACTGTGTTTGATGGTCTCTGGAAGCTGCAACTTGAGGCCAACGGTTGAGACATTTATAGGTACCGTATTTGAGCCTGTAGGAGTTGCCCTGTCTTGTGCTGTGCTTGTACCAGAATAGAATCTATGTACTTGGATACTGACAGCGCAAGTTGAATATGTGGGAACTATATTTGACATGTTAATATAGGAAAGTGATACCCTATTCCTATGGCAACTTGCATGGTTGTTTAATGATTTATTGGCTCGGTCTTTTCAAGGATGTAGAGTAGAGTAAATCCTATCTTTGTAGATACGCAAACTTGCTGTCCTACATGATGATGATATTATGTTGTCAGTAATAATCTATAATTGCAGTGTATGTAGGAATTTGCGTTGGGTGCTCCGGAGAGTGATGAGCACCCATGCTTATAAGTCAGAGAAAATTTGATCATTTAAATTTAATTTAGATAGTTTAAATTTATATTTTTTTATTTTAAATTTTTACATAATGATAGTATTTTTTTTAAATAATAATTATAAAATTATTTTTATTTTACATTTTATATTTAATAAAATAAAAATATATTTAAAATATAATTAAATCGGGACAAATATGCGCATTACCGTCTTGTAACTGACGTTCTTCAAAAGTTACCCCAGCGCTCCCATCAGTAGTGCCCCTCATCAATTTAGCAATAATGATCGAACGAGGATAACAATTAACACATGGTCACGCCTTCTCTCGTTCAAAAATAAAAAACTTGAATCAGTATAATATTGGCATAATTAGTAGATAATTAGGTGTTTGAATCTTGCTACTCTAGATGTAATTCCTGGTCATATATATATAAAAAAGGTCTTGTTGAGAAAATCAAATTTCACTTTGATGATATTTAAGCCTTGGAGATTAGTTTTTGCCGGTCGACTGGGATACTATTTGCTTAAAAAAAAAAATTAAAAATTTAAAACTTGGGACACATTTTACGGTATGTCATTCCAAATCTAAATAATGAATTATAAAAATTGAATCTTTTATTCATGTATTTACGCATTCTGAAAAGAAGGTGACATAAACGGACGTAATAGACCAATTCTGTAATTGAACTTGGGGTTTACACCTCGTAAGTATATACATATGCTCCTCCATCTTTATCTCTTTTTGAATACAGATTTTACAATTATTTTATGAATATAGAGAATTCAGACTCAATAATGCATAGATACATGTATGATTATCAAGTATGATACTATATATCGATAAGTTTTAAAATTTTAGGATGGGTATATATATAAAATTGTATATATATTCAATGAATTAATACATTAAAAACAAAAATAAATTGAGTTTTAAATAAGTATTTTAAAATCAATATAAAGATATTTAAAATATAAAATCAAAAATTGATTTTTTCTATAAGCTCTTAACTTATTTTAAAATTTTTTAAAGAAAAAACTGATGATAAGTACATTACTTGTATAGTATCCAATTGTATACATCCTCATTTTGAAGTTCGGTAACTAATAAATTGTGTTATTAATAATTCATGAATAGTGTATTTTTTACAAATTTTATATTTTGTTATAGGTTATCTTTTTACATTGCAAGAAATTTGAAAAAATAATTCACATTCTTTACAATTTATAAATTTATAAATAATAATACTTGCTATATGTTTTATATTGAATCGAATTGATATTAATATTGATTTAGAACAATATATGTCAGTGACTTCCAATAAGAAGTCGGTTCTAGAAACAGTTTGGATCCCTGGAGGAGCTGTGATTGTGAGTTAAGTCAAAGGGAGCACAGCTTATTGCAATACAGATCATCCTTTTGACAGTTGAAAATGGTATTTCTTCCAACATGTAGCAATTTTTTTTTCTATAATCAAAGTACTAGAATTCAATAAGCAACCATTCTAGGGAGTGTATGATTCATATTTTAGTGGTGAAAAAGGAGAAAAATTGGTATTTAAGATCCTCACGTTACGGTAAATTATGGGTATAGATGATGTAGCGTATTTTCGTTATTGTTTGTTTATTCAGAAGTTCCTTTCATACTTTTAGACTGCACAATTTAATATATCTGCATGTCTTGTTATTTGCTGGACATTGACTAGAATCACGAAACAAATATCTCCTCTCCAGTATTTGGTTAAAAGAACTTGCCCGTTTCAAATTTTGAGTTACTTATTTTATAAATTGATTAAGGAATAAGAGACTCGACGCTTTTTAAATAAAATTTTTAGACCCAATGATTATTAAATTTGGTTCCATAGTATTGGATAATAGATAATTGTAAAAAATTTATTTTCTTAAAGTCTCTAAACTAAAAGGAAAGGGGGATTTGAGATATTAGGTATCATGGACTAATTTGAATTTGAAATACGTTGAGTTTGAAATGAAAGAAATTCTTTGAGCATACTTTTCATTTTTGTTGTAGAATGATGAAGTTAGAGAAGGATTTTTTTTTTGTTACATAAAAATTTGGGTGAATAGGAATTTAAAAACTTATCCTTCAATGAAATCTTTATATTAAATGTAGATTTAAACTTATGCATTTGTGTACTGTGAGTTACTAACATATGCGCTGAAATGAGAATTTATATTCAAATAATTAAGAAATTATTTTTAATGGACATTAGTTAATAATTAATATTAATTAGAAGGGGGAAATAAAGAACAGGGGACAATGAGGATGAGGTGGTAATAATATTAAAAAAAAATATTCCTTTCCTTAGTTTGGTGGTTTTTGCCGGACGAGACAACCAGCTACCAGTTGTTGCGGCTGTTTGAAGAGAGAGAAAGGCTTTTTAATAGTGCGACGAGAGCGAGCATAGCAGCGTCATTTTCTTTTTGAGAGAGATGGCGACTGGTGCTATGGAGATGGGATCTCACTCTCAGACTTAGACTTTCCACCACAATCACTCTCTCCTACTTCCACCTCTTTCACAACTACTCTCGATTCGTCTTCACTGTATCGTCTCTCTCCTCCTTCCTCCGCGTTTTCTTCCTCAGGTACCCCTCCTCCCTTACTTCTCCTTCTTTTTCCCTCTATTCTTTCTTCGCATCTCTATATCAACTTTTGTGTTGGTCTCTCCATTGCATTCTTACTGTTCAAATGAGGTTTGGGTTTGCTTTTTAATGTCACCTGTCAAATTGTTGTAAATTTTAGTTCATGAGGATTGTCATCGGATGTAAAATTTCCGATATGGGTTATTTATTTCTTTCTCGAGTTTTTCTGGCGGTGTATTTTGATGTTCACTGGATACTGAACAGAACCAACTTGGCTTATGTGAGCAATTCTACATTTGAATAATGAGGTTCATTTCTGTTTTGCTCATTGCTTTTGGATCTCGGAAACTACTTAAAATTTGCGATTCCACTTACGTGACCCAAAATGTTCAGAGATCTAATCGAGCCATAGTTCCTAAATTTCATTTTTACGTCAGATCCACTCACAGGTATCCTTAGGTATGCTAACATAGTTTGAAGTGATCGTGGAAGGACAAAAGTGTAACCAATGGCCAAATTGGTGTCATTTGTACGTCCCTAGCAGAGTGCAACAAACTACTCACTATTCACGAATTTGAATCTGTAGGTCTATAAACTTCTAATTAATTGACTATTCCACAGTTCACTTATCTATAAGGATAATGTAGAAGTGGGCAGCTATCTGCAGATATAAATTATTATAGTGAATAGATAACCTATCAGTCAAATAATTTTGTTGCAGCTTTAATGAGGTGTTAAAGAAGGATACCGGTGCGCTCACTCGCGCATTGGTGAGTGCAGGATTTTCTCCTGACTTACTATACATGCAATCATTTCCAGTAAATTAATAAAGTAGCTTCGTTTTTGTTGTATTTCCTTTATTAATTCTCTGTTTGTTCTTTCCGAATATTCGCCTCCTTTATTATTTCTCAGTTCATTCTTTCCTAGTATTTGTCAATGATGTATTTTTTGATGGTGTTTCTTGCTGGAAAATAAAAACTAGTGCCACTTCTCCATCTTAGCTGTGATGCCTTCTAATATTTTAAATAATGTTCTTCTTTTTCAAATTTTGGTTGAATTCACTGATCCATTTGGGTAAATTTAAAAGGGGAAACCACCCCCTCTTCCCCCCAACTTTGATCTTTTGGCGATGATCCCCTGTGGTTTCATGTTTCCAATTGACTTGCCTGAACTTTCAACTCGTGACAAATAGCTCCTTTTATTTACTAAGAAGTAAAAGAAAGTAATGAAAGTGTATAAACTGAATTGGAGGATTGTTGGAATATAATTTGAGAATTGTGCTGCACTGCTACTAGATGAACATTTTTTAAATTTCTGATTTTAAGCAACTAGTTTAGTTAGTGTTTATTATTTAATGTTTTTATTGCGTTTTCTAGAAATAACTGTAAATATTATCAATTCTTTCCCAATTCAAATATCTTTAATTTCAGATTCATCCATTTCTTCACTCTTGAGGACTTTGTTGAAGAATTGGTAACTTTGGCTTTCTCTCTAAGTGAATTTAGATGTATCTGTTCTTTTAGGAATTATGGCTAATTTCTGTTTCAATGTTGTTGTTCATCTCTCTGCTTGCAGTTTTGTTTTGTTCCCTCTCTTGGGCAACATTAAGAAGGATGATGGGTTCAAGATTTCCATCTCATCAGCTCAGCAATGGCCTATATGTATCAGGCCGGCCTGAACAGCCAAAAGAAAAGACACCAACCATGAGCTCTGCTGCCATGCCATATACTGGTGGTGACATCAAGAAGTCAGGAGAACTTGGGAAAATGTTTGATATCCCCATGGATGGTTCAAAATCTAGAAAATCTGGTCAATTAAGTGGTGCTCCCTCAAGGACTGGATCATTTGCAGGTGCTACTTCACATTCTGGACCTATCAATCCAGGAGCTCGTGCTGGGTATACTACATCAGGTAATGTATCTGCTGGAGGCATGTCTACTTCGGCCTCGATGAAAAAAACCAACTCTGGTCCATTGAATAAACATGGGGAGCCAGTTAAGAAGACATCTGGCCCTCAATCTGGTGGAGTCACACGCCCAAACTCTGGTTCAATTCCACCGGTTCTTCCTACTACTGGTCTTATAACATCTGGTCCGCTAAATTCATCTGGGGCTCCAAGAAAGGTATCGGGTCCATTAGAGTCCACAGGATCAATGAAATCACATAGTTTCTCTATTGCTCACAATCCAGCTGTGACCACTCTTAGCCTAGATGATGAATTTTCCTTCACAAGGAATTTCCCGAAGCCAATTTTGTGGTCTGTGATTCTGATTTTTGTTATGGGATTCATTGCTGGAGGCTTTATTCTTGGAGCTGTCCACAATCCCATTCTCCTTATTGTTGTAGTAATTCTGTTTGCTGCTGTTGCTGCATTATTTACTTGGAATAGTTGTTATGGGAGGGGAGGCATTGTCGGTTTCATTTCTCGCTATCCTGATGCTGAGCTTCGAACTGCCAAGAATGGGCAATTTGTGAAGGTTTCTGGGGTATGTAACGTAATTATTAAGGACATATACTTATATTAAATGATTTAATTAGAAAATAGACATGGAAAAAGTACAAGAACACGCAGATGTAACCTAAACCATCCATCCCCTTGATTGATTTCTTGTTTGGTGAGAGGATTGTATCATTCTGGCAGTTGTTTATATTCCAATGTGCAAAAGAGAGAAATTCAAATGATTTGCTGTTCCTTTTGAAGGTGGTTACCTGCGGTAATGTTCCTCTTGTGTCGTCCTTTCGGAAAGTCCCAAGATGTGTATATACATCTACAAGCTTGTATGAATATCGAGGATGGGATTCAAAAGCTGCCAACCCAAAGCATCACCGTTTTACATGGGGACTAAGATCAGCTGAGGTAATTGCAGTATTCTGTTGAACTTTATCAATATGATGAGGTTCACAAACAATTTGTTTTCTTTCCCTAGTTTGGGCATATAAAGTTTAATGATTTCTGGTAGGGATTCTCTTTGTGCATTTTCCATGAAAATGGTTAGATGTCTACCTTTCTGATTGACGCATTTTGATTTGTTAATACTTTCTCACCTTCTCCTTGTTGTCAAATCTCTCCTATCAACTTAAATATTATCTTTTGCTTTATTTCTGTTTACCCTTTAAGTCCTCAAAATATGTATTGTAGGTGCCCCTTGACTTGCGCCTTCATAAAAGGTGTTTCAAGATAGCTGCACCCAACTTTATCGCATCTTTGTATATCTATTGTGTGTGTGTTGGCACAAATCTCGCCATGGTTTGTAGTTTAAATTTGCTTGGTGTATACCTAATAGTAGAGCCTCTTGTCTCTTTCTAGTCCTCTATGATTACATCATGGTGTGATTCATCCTGTGATAAGTAAACATATTAGCCATGGAATATTGTTCCAAGGCTAGTGGGCTACTTGACTTCTCTTTAATCATGCTCCAAGGGGAAGGAAACCCAAGTTTTACTTTTTTAGTGCTAAATTTTGGTTTCTAGGGGCTTCTTGTGCATAATTAAGTAAAGCAGTGTTAAAAGGACTCTTTTTCATTAGTTCTCTCCATATAATGGATGCACATCTCTCTTTTGTGTGTGTGTGTGTGATAGAGAGAGAGAGAGAGAGAGAAATTTGTTGGGGCATTTGAGTTCATGCTGTTTCTAATTTCTCATGGTTTATTTTTTGTCTACCTTGATTGGAGCAACCAGTGTGAGAGCATTCTGCTGCTGTTGTCGAGTGTGTGTATAATTAGGAAGTTTTAAGTTCAATTCTAGTCAATTTCCATTTAGGTTTTCTTATATCATCTTAGTGGTACTATTTTTGATTGTGGGCCAGAAATCCGCTTGTCTTGATACATAGGATTTGTTGTCTAACTAACAAGATGTATATATATATATATATATATATTAAATTCAGCTTTGATTTTATTTTAATGCAGAGGCATGTGGTGGATTTTTACATCTCTGATTTCCAATCTGGATTGAGAGCATTGGTCAAAACAGGTTATGGAGCAAGGGTGACTCCTTATGTTGATGAGTCTGTTGTAGTTGACGTGAACCCAGCCAATAAAGACATGTCCCCAGAGTTTCTTCGATGGCTGGGAGAGAGAAACCTTTCAAGTGATGATCGTATAATGCGAATAAAAGAAGGGTATAGTCCTTTCTCCTGGTAAAAAGTTGAAACTTTTCGTGTTATTCATTGATACAAAAGGCTAACTGCTAGGGTTAATCCCTTCCTGTTAATTGTTGGGAAGGTGGAAAACTGATAATTGCTGCTATCTGTAACATTCATTAGTGGTAGCTAATTCTTGTTCTATGTGCCAAATATGAATATCCCTATATGGGCAAGAAGTTCTTATGAGACTGCCGTTACTATTTGTATAGGTATATTAAAGAAGGTAGCACAGTAAGCGTAATGGGAGTTGTTCAGAGAAATGAGAATGTGCTCATGATTGTAGCTGCCCCTGAACCTTTGAATACTGGATGCCAATGGGCTAAGTGTATATTTCCTGCTAACCTTGAGGGTATTGTTTTGAGATGTGAGGATACATCCAAGATTGATGTCATTCCAGTGTAGTTATGTTCATGTGCCCCAGAAAACTGTTAGGTTTTCTTCTTTCTAGAAACTTTTTGTTCCCATACCAGAAGTTGATGGTGACGGTGGTGGTTGTTTGTAAGTGTGAAGATTCTACAGTTGATGTCAGTATTCTTTCTTTTTTTTTTTTTTTGGTTGGTTTCACACTCAACTGGTAGTTTGTTGTATAGTTGATGTAAGTTCTTATTCTCTTAGTTTTTAGTTCCTAAGGATTTTACTTTTTCTTTTTTTTTGGTGGTTGTTGCTTCATGTAGTGACAACTGACAAGTTGTCATCATAGGAACTTGATGCTTTTTAATTGTGAAGGGAATTTATGATACATGCTTTTTAATTGCTAATGGGCTACTTTGTATTTTTACCCGAATACAGTGGTAGGGAGATTTTTAGAAGGACTTTTTCCTGTGTGTAATTTAGCTTGTTTTATCGGCCATCTTTTGTGTAATTTACTTAATTTTAGAAGTTAATGATAAAATTTTAGGCTTTTAAATTTATGAAAACTATGTTTCCCTTTTTTTGTTGAAGATCCTACCTCCAATTCAGAAAATATGTATATGCTTTTTTTTATGTTGTTTTTCAATTAAAAGTTAACATGTGGATTATTTTTTAATATATTATAGATTTAGTCATTAATTATATGTTAAATATATTAACTTCTTAAACTTAAAAATTTAAAAGATCTACATATTAAATTTTAATTGAAGAATGGTATGAAAATCATATAAGAAAAAATATATAAGTTGAATCAAATTCAATTATCCATGTGGACAAAGAGAAGTTAAGCGAACAAAAGGTATAACTTAGGTTTGAAAAATCGGATTAAATTGGTTGGTTTAATTGGTCGGACGGAGAATCGATGTCAAATTCGGTTTGGTTATAGATGTTGACCATCTATTTTCAGAACCAGTAGAAAACTTGTTGAACCGGTCATGAACTGGTATAAAATTAATTGTACTGATCTAATTTTTAAAATTTTTAAAATAAAATAATATTATTTTTAGTATTAAGTAGTATTTTTTTCTATAAAATTTTTTTTTCTATATTATAATATTGTATAAATATTATTATGATACTTAATTATTAATAATGATGAATTTATTCAACAAATAATATAAAAATAAAATATTAATTGACTATTTTAAATTTAAAATATAATTATATATTAATATTAACTTGTTTAAATTTTAATATTATATTGTGAAACTTATTAATAATATTATTAATTTTCTATGTAATATATAAAATTTAAAAAAAAATTATTAAATTTACTACTACCAATTTAATTCTGATTGAATCCTTAAACTTTAAACTTATATCTTTATCGGTTCAATATTTAATCCAATTTTTTAAATCTTAAATATATGTATTATTTTAGAGAATAAATAAGGTCTCCTCTCATATTACAGATAATGTCAAAGGAAATGACGGAATAAGTAAAAGTATCATTTGTCATTTAGACTATAGGTTAGATTATTTTTTACCATGTTGACAGAAGCAAATAATGTAAAGATTTTAGACGAAAATATTGATGAAAGAATCATGTTATTCAAAACTAAATTTAAAAGATTTGGCCAAAAAATTTGAAAGATTCATAGCCGACTTCAAGTGTGAGAAAATAAATTAAACACTCTTTAATTTGAGAAGAATTCTTTGCATTGGTTTAATTTGATCATTTAAACCAAAATACGAGTTTCTATTTTTTTTAAAAAAAAAAAGTTATAAGCTTTATCAAAGAAGTTTTTCATATGATAATTTGAGTCTTGTTTTATCACCGGGGCATCAAATCAAATAAATAATTAGGAAGGATGAAAGACTGTCCTCGTGGGTGGTACTTCTATGAACTGATGTGGCTGTCATCTGAAAGTTGAAGTGTGGCATGCCAATTCATGGGATAAACAATTAAATGTGTGAAACGTGAGGGCTATAAATTAAGAGGGACGGCAAGAATGAAATTATATTTGATTATTTATCAAGTTATATCTCGGCGATGTTTTTTTTCCCAATAAAATAAAGTCAATAACTTTTATTGCCTAAAAAACTAATAAATATAAATATAAAATATAAGATTTGTGCCATCTGAAACTAGCTGTGATTATCAAAGTGGAGGTAGGTAAAGGTCATCTTCAATATTCAAACCCTTTATAAATTTTATTAAACTATACTATTTACAAATCATATACTATTTTAAGAGTTTGAACCAGAGAATCCATACAGAATTTAAAATATAATTTTATGTTGTAGTACTAAATATCGATTCAAAAGATCAAAAGAGATTCCACCAAAGAAAACTCGTGATAAAAATCAGTTTGCAGATGCTTTAGCAACACTCGCTGTCATGGTTAAACTAAATTGTGGGATTCACGTTCAACCGATCCGCGTTGAAGCAAGGAATACTCCTGCCCATTGCTTGAGTATAGAAGAGGAATCCGATGGGCAACCTTGGTTTCACGATATTAAGTCCTACATCAAAGATAGAGAATATCTAGATGGGGCGACAGATAATGACAAGAAGACTCTTCGACGCCTCGCAATGAACTTCTTCCTTAGTGGGGAGGTTTTGTATAAGCGGGCTCATGATGGGATACTACTCAGGTGCATAAATTCATCTGAAACCAAGAGAGTGATGGCTGAAGTTCATGATGGAATATGTGGAACTCATGCTAATGGTCATACTATGACTAGACAAATATAACGATGTGGATATTTTTGGTTGACTCTGGAGGTTGTGCGATGGTCAGAGTTGGCAAGGTATTTTGATCTTTTTTTCGGCTATGTATACACATACCAAATATAAAATTATACTAGATTTTTATAAACATACTTAACATATTTTTAGGTCAACTTCCATTCATTTTCCCATTTCATTTCCCCTTTCTTGTTTTTCCCCCCCACTTTCTTTGAAAATTCTTCGGGGCATTTGGTCTTATTCAAATTTTCTATGTTTTATAAAAAGATATGTCTTCGTAAAAAAAAAAAAACTCAGAGATGTCCATAGTACTAATATATTGAAGGCAACTGGTTGGCCGGTTTGTTAGCTTTTTATAGAAACCGCAGCCGGCCCGCAGTTTCCTCACAAGTCACGCGCCACTCTTGCACTCTATAGCCCTTCCTCCCGCACCGTACTTTACTCATTTCACCTGTGTTTATCCAAATCTCGTGAAATTTCTAGCCCTGACTTTCTTCACTTCATACATATTCTCTCTCTCTCTCTCATGGCAAAATCCATTGCTCGAGCCTTAACCCTATCCACCAAATCTATGTCCCCTCTCTCTCGCCTTTTCCCTTACCGAATCCAACCAAGCCTCCGCCTCCTCATCCTCCGATCTCAACGACGTCGACACCTCCTCTTGCAACACCGACCCTCTCATTCGCAAGCTCGAGGACGCCATCCACTGCATCATCGTTCGCCGGTCCGCCCCCGATTGGCTCCCCTTCTTCCCCGGCGCTTCTTACTGGGTTCCTCCACCTTCTTCCCCTTCCAACGGTCTTGCCAATTTGCTCCATAACCTAACCGATCCCCTCTCCCGGACCGACTCTCCGCCCCTCACCTCCCCTGGAGCTTGGCCTTCTCCCTCCTATTTCATTCATGGTATCCTTTCCCTCTCCCAACATTTCGTTTCTGTCCCTGAATGATGTTCTCGTAATTAATGTTTTTTTATCAATCATTGTGACATTATATAGAATCCACTCTGCGTAATAGGATGAAATTGAATTAACAAGATAGAGATGGATGTATAACCTGGATACAAGCAAGATTATAATTGAAAAGAAGATATTGGTACTATTGGTAATTTGGTGCATCCAAGTGTACGAACTAAGTTCAGCTATAGAGGTCTTTTTGGTCTTGGATGTCACTCTTACCTGATAATGGTGGTTTAGATATGATGCTTGACAAGGGCCCCTGCTGTCGATCATTTTCATTTAGTTTCCTCAAAGGTTACTGAAATTAACATTCATCACAGAACATTATATGTTTATTATGGAGGTAATTGTTTGATTGTTGTTCTGTCACTTACCGGTCCTTTGTTATGATTTAGGTACTGCTCCACATCCAGCGGAGATTGAGACAACATCTAATTGTGGTTCTCACTCTGAGGACGAGGAAAGATGAAGATATTAACTCGTACACAACTTGCATCTGAGGTGATATATGCGTGCGACTTTCATTTCTCATGTCAATAGTAGCATATGACTAAGGCGCTGAGGTGAGGTGCCAAACAGCTCCAGTGCCTCTTTCTGCATGAGAGGCGCAGGCTTCACTAAGGCGCCGAAAAGTGAGCGCCTTTGACTACTTTTAGATGGAGAAGGGCAAGCACCTTAAGTGCCTTAGTCATCTAAAGGAATCTGACTAGAAGCCCAATCCCAAAAACTATATGATACCATCTAAAAAATACATGCAACCTTCTCTGCTTTTGCTGCTTGGTACCAGCATTTAGGTTATTACTTTTGATTCATATGATTAATGTGATACACTTTCAATTGTTCTTTTATGTCTCAAAGAATTTTTTTTATCTCAAGTAGCACATTTTATCTTTTGTTAATAGGTTAGGATTGACATGGCTTCTACATTTATCTAGTTTTTCTTCATATGTGATAATTTTCGAGAGTTTATCCAAGGGTTATTTCAAATTACAGTTTATCTATTTTTTGTCTCTCTCTATATATATATCATCTCTTTTGTAGTAGACTAGTAGTGCATTGATTAACTCAAGTGAGCGTCTTTCTAGTGCCTCTTGCCTCTCACCTAAGGCATTTTACATGTTTTGTGCCTTGAGGGTGCCTTTCACCTTTGACTACCTGCATGTACATGTGTTTTGTTATAAGCTTGATGGATAGTTTTTAGTTGTTTGTTTACAAGGCTTTAAACATGACTTGTGAAGGTTCCTTTTACAGCAAATCACCTTATGATTGGATGTTTCAATCTTTTTGTTAAGAAATTGGCATCAAATACCTAGAATTTTCCTTTTGTCCATATCTAGTAAGCCATAACTAATTTTCTGGATTACCTTTTGTTTTAAAAAAATGAAATTAATAATGGGGCATCAAGTTTGCTAGATCTGTATCATATTGGAATCTGTAGATCGTCATACTTATTCTGCAGCTCTGTTGCTTAAAATAGATTAGGAAATAGTTTTAGTTCAATATCGTTGAACTAATGCTAGGTTTTATGATGCCGCATGTTTGTGGCTTTTCTATGAGAAAATAATTACCTGGCTGTAAAATATAAAATTAGAAAGTGAACAGGAAACTAATTTGTTATTTTAATGATAAACGTGTCTTGGTATTTTTATCATCATACAGTTTTAGAATTTCAATATCAGTCATTAGCAATAGGTGGACTGTAGTGGGGATGATGGAATATTGTAAACACTTTGGTGCATCCTTAGAGGTTATAGATTGGCTTCTCTCTTTTGCAGGATCATTCAGGCATGGAGGTTATTCATGATGCATTGACAAGATCACATTTCTCTCAACTGAAGCTGTACAGATGCAACCTCTGTCTGCAATGCATGCAGAAATGATAGTTTTAGTTCTTGGTTGCTAATGCAATTCGCAATAACAATCACATTTATGTAAGTGCCCATTTGGATTAGCTCATGATTATAAAAATAAATGATTATTTATAAGTGATTATGAGAATAAGTGATTATATAAAAAATGATTTGTGTTTGGATATGTTGAATTCAAAAGTGATTTTCTATAATTGATTATGTTTGGATACATTTGATCAAAATCACTTTTCCATGGATAATGATTTGAAATGTTTGAAATGCCCTTGGTCCTTAAATAATAATAGTTTTTTATAAATGAATAATTTATACATAATAATATTATTTAATTGGATAAAATTTTAATAGTTTTGTAAGTGAAATTATAATTTATAAATAATATGAAAATATTACATAACTATAATTGTCGTGTACATGTTAAATTAAAAATTAAAAATGCTAAAGTTTAATATTAAAAAATAATTATACATAACTAATTGTTTTGTAAAGATTGAACAATTTGATCTCTAATTAAATCACAAATATAATCCATTTCTCTTCAGGATATCATAGTTGAACTTCCAGCTAAGGGTTTGATACTCATCACCGTCATTACTATCTTCATGCTCAATTGCATATTCAGTAAACCTTAAGAATTCAGAATCTGTTTGGGAATTCTTTCTAATAAAGTTATGTATAGTCATAGTTGCATATATTATCTTAGTTGCACATATTATCTGAACTTGTGTTTGAAATTTGTAACTAGACATGCGTTGTAAAATTGGAAATCTGTTTTTTCAAATTTCAAAAGACCTTTCTATGGTACATCGTAAACTTGAATGGTAATAATTGAATCGTTCATTATTATTTGCATATCTCAATAAATGCCGAAAATCTAGAATGTGGTAGCGTTCATGTTTCTATGGATGAAGATATCCAATTGGTGTTGGATAATCAGCATCCACCAAATAATATTTACTTAATACTTAATGGAAGTATTGTCAAACATTTGTAATGACAACTCAATAATAGATAGAGGTATGAACAATAAACATACCTACAGGTGGTTGCAGAAAATTCATGGAAGTCGCTATGATGGCATTGTAAAAAATACGAACATTGTGTGCGGTGCCTTCCCATCTAGCCAATACAAAAGTGAAGCATATGTCCCAATCATATATAGCCATTACATTTTGTGTCGGATATCCTTTTCTTCTAAGAAATCTTGGTTGTTCACAAGGACTAACAACACATGGGATATGAGTACCATCAATAGTTCCTATAGCATTCTTGAAAAATGGCCAATATCGCTTATTATCTTGTATTTTTTATGGTATACCACAATCTATTATCTTTTGGCTTGATATATTTCATTGCTAGTTTAAGGCAAGCCACTAAAACTTGATGGAAATATCTACTTATACTCTCTCATGAGTGTTGAAATATCTCTTATAGCATCTTATTTCCAACTCCATGTCCAATTATGTTAAAAAAAATTGCAAGTATTTCTTGTATCCCCATTCTCCTAGTTCCCTTTAACCCATGTTTTTTGACCAATTCATTGCAAAGTTCATAAAATACATCTTTTTCTATACGAAACATCTCATAACAACGAATAAGATGATCTTGTAAAATTTCATTAACCCACAAATGACATGTATACTGACTAGTTCTTCGGGACTCCTTACATAGATGTTTTACCACATACAACCCAACTAATGCTGTAACGTTTGCAACTTTATTAAAATCATCTCTAGGTGAGTCTAAGTCTTCCATTTAATTCGTCAAACTTGGAAGGTGAAAGATGAAAGTGAATATTTAAAAAACATCATGCTCTTCATAATTCTTTATAAAGTAGTGCCAAAACTAAACTATATCAGGAATCTAAAGTTTGCAAATATTCAGGTCACATTTATAACAAAGTTAATTTAAGTCACAACAAGCAACCTAATGTAATAAAGTTGAACATCCTAAATTAGCAAATCTACAAGTCATATTTAAAACTAAAGTTCAACATCCTAAATTCTAGATGCAGCAAGCTTCAACCAGGTCAACAGTCTTTCCTTATCATGTCTTAAATATACAAAGATGTTCTTTTTGGTGGGGTCTGAAAGGACTTCACAGCATTTGGAATACTAGTCAAGATCACTATGGATAGCCTCTATTGCGCTTAATTCAGTCATAATTTCACCCATAGATGTTATAGCCTTTTGTTTTCCTCACGACTCCTATGCACCAGCAATCCTACTGATAGCATCAACTATCTGCCCTATATCTGTGGCTTTCTGTTTTTTCCTGCTTTCTGAAAGTCCCACCCTCTTCCTCTTGCCGATGCTTCTTTTACTGGAGTACCCATGGTAAGTGTTCAAGTTCAGCTCCCCAAGCTCAACACTCACTCCAGCACTTTGTCTAGAAATATCATTACCGAGATCTTCCTCACTATCTCCTGATCCTTCCTGTAGGTCTACACATGGACGGTACACATCATCATTCCGTTCAACATCATCAGGTAATGTCCCAGTTGAGGGTGTCCATGCATCCGCCCCAGTTGCCACCACACTTCTAAATAAAATTATTAATTCATCCTTAAATTGAAGTCTCTTGTGTTTGAATTTCTTATATTCCGGATTTTCCTGCATATTGACATGTAATTAGTATGACATATTACACAAGAGTTTAATAAACCAAGCATATTATAACATCACATAAATTAGACTACATACCGATATCTTTTTCTCCCATCATGAATCAAATGCATCAATAATATGTTGTCCAGGAAGCCACCCTATACCGGACTCTTTCTCAAGCATCTTGCACCATAAAGTCCAATCTTTTCTAAGGACATCTAGTCTATTCTTAAGTTGTCCTTTATTGTAGTTCTTGTCAGTCTTTTCTTTAAACTCATTTGTTACAGCTTTTCATCCAGTTTTATTAAGACTGGTGCCCAACCATTGCCCTTTTCGAATTTGTTCCACGAATAGCTTGATCAAAATCTCAGTTATATTCATGTCCCAATTTGCTTTCACCTTATCATTACTCATGGCTCCCTAAACATAAAGTTTAGCTAACAAATCCAAGATCTATCAGGAGAGGCATATGTTTGACTAAAATAAAATGTAAAGATACCAATTATAATACTAAAAACATATTTATAAAAGTTAAAGATACCAATTATAATAGGAGAGGTGTATACATGAACAATGACAGTTGTTAATCATATTTGTAAAAGTTCAAGAAACCAATAATAAGCATTAAAAACATAGACACAATTTTCTCTATACACATGGGATATGGTTTGGTTATGTACCTTATATGATGTAAATGACTTTTTTCTTTACCACAAATTCTTCCAAACTTTTGCCAAGATGACAACAGAATCTGCAGACTGAGTTTTTTAAAAAAGATTATATTTGATATCTTTAAATTACACTATCAATAATGGAATGAGATGGGTTTGGAAGACACTCAGAACATAGAAGAACTGGAAAGGAAATATAATTGTAAGAACTGGAAAGTAATTATAATTGATATGAAGGATACCATGGCTCATTTACTTGAGTTTATATGCTTAAGCAGTGAAGGGACAAGGAAAGCAAAAAGGAAATAGCATAGACCAAAACTTTAGAGTTTCCTAAGAGAGATGCTTGGAAAAATAATGACTAGCACATATCCACAAAAAAGGTAACATGTATATATATCTTTTCTGATGTCATGTAAATGAATGAACTTAAAGAATAAATGCTCTTAAGCTGTATATTTATTCTACTCAAACTAGTGTTTTCCCCTCTTCTTTCAATGGGCAAGACCAGAACTAAAGATTTTTTGCAATTGAGACACATTCATGAGGTTTTGAATGTTAAATTTCTTGACTAATTTCAGTAATAGCTTGGTTCTAGATAATGTTATCTCCTGATTCATTCTACCCCAGTTTTCAATTTAAAGATCATAAATATTCGCAACATAAAGATTTAAATATTTCTAAAAAAGTGTGAGCATAGTCTTCAACACACACCCGAAAAACACAAACTCCATTCAAGGTTTAAAGTGAATAATTCCATAATGGCATGTGCTAACCAAACCGGAGGAAGCATATGAAGAAAAAACTCTAGAAACTCCCTTAGTATTCATCATTTACAAATAATGCAACAATCAGTTACCCAACAAAAAAAAAAAGCAACAAGTAGGCTTAGCTAGTGTTCACACAATAATATATATATGTCACACTAATCATGTATCTACTATACAATTGAAAGATTAATACCCACAAAAAAGAATACTTAAAATTTTGAACCCAAGAGAAGCATATGAAGAAAACACCAAAACAATGACTGATTAATACCCACCCAAAAACGTCGAGTGGCAAAGAAATTGGGGAAAAAATGTAGATCCAAACACTCAGTAAAATAAGAATCCCCTTTTGGGCCTCTCTACAGCTTTCTGGGTTGCGACTAGTAACTTCACAATCCGGTAGCAAGTGATTCAAAAATCAAAATACATGAATTCTTCAAAACTAAGGACCTATATTTTCGAAGTTTTATTTTTTGAATAGTTTCAGCCAAATTTGCATATCTAAGATTGCAAAATCAGAGCATTATTTGAAGATCAAATGAGAAGCCTTACAAGAGATGAATAATTCGAAGGCTCCTACAAGAGGGAGGTTCCGAATGAACCTGCACAGCCACAAATCAAGCAATAGGGGAACATTAACCTTACCTTATGTGTCAAACAAAGGCGACGACGATAGATTAAGCAACGGCGACAACGAAAGGAAGTGGGTAGTCGGATTCTCACCCAAAAGTCTACCATAGATCGATCTTCACGTACGAAATAACTCTTCAGGTGAAGCCAATGAGAGTCCATCTTCCAGCGACCAACACCAGAGAAGCGACGATGACAAAGAGACAAGAAGCAGCGACTGGCTTTCTGTGGAGGATCTCGAGCACCACGGGTACATGCTAGGTTAGGAAGAAAGAATACCTTGGAGGACCACAGGTGTGGGTGTTTTGGTAAATGGTTGGTGAAAAATTAATCACTTCTCATAAAAGCTCCAACGGTTAGTTTTTCCCCAATAATCACTTATGAAAAGTAGCCCAGCTTATGGAAAAAGTGTCTAAATGCCTGTTAATTGATTATTGAATAGTCACCTTCTGTTTGGATTTAACAACTGATAAATGCTTATTCTCAACTTAAGTGCTTATTTGATGATATCCAAACAGACACTAAATGTTGTTTTTAGAGATTTTTGCTTGTTGGACAACTGTAGAGATATTTACATGAATTTCTAGTCCGCATTGCATATTTAATAATTAATGCTATCTTTCTTGTGCATGTATCTTTCGATTTCTCTTCCTATTCAAATCCTACATTGACCATTAACTATGCAAATAACTTTTTTCTTGGGCAATTCAAGTTTTGTAACAACTAACAAAGCAATAATAACTGCGTAATTAAAATTATGAATCGAAGAAAATGCCCAGCAAAATAATTGCAAGAACTGCTAAATGATGAAAGCGTACGATAATGTTGGTAGATGAAGATGGCAAACCCTTCATGCGTATTTCTGCGAGTTTCCAATCAATTGGAAAATCGTAACATGCAGAGATGGGATAGTTAAAATAGCAGCAGATGGCCGTTGACAAATTTGAAATTTAAAGTTTAGGACTGGGGGTTCCAACCACAGTATAGAATCCATATGAATGTTCTTCATAATCAAACAATTTCTCTTGTTCTCCTTAAAATTTGTGCACAGGCACCACAAAGAATGCAACCACAGGGTGAAACCATAGAGAAAGTGTGTGTGTGTGTGAGAGAGAGAGAGAAGTTAGATAATTATTTCAAGATGGAAATATTCACAAATACATTCACAAAAGTAATAAGGAAAACTGAAGAAGAGGATATTAACCATTGTATTTATCGTCTCACATACTTCTGACCTTCAGTTGCAAGCGGCTGAATTGTGTTCACCAGATGACAAGTCTAAGCATCATGAAAATTTTGTAAATCATCATTTTATTGCCAAGAGCCAAGTCATCTACTCCCTTCGGTCCCTATTATAAAATATTTTTAACTACCGCACGTGAATTAAGAAAAGTTAGTTACAGTCTAAAATTAATAAAAAAAAAATCTGACATTTCCATTTTGCCCTTAAGGAGAGAATAAAAATACATTAAATTAATGATGATGGTAGGAGGAGAGAGAAGTTAATTGAGACTTGTAATGAAAGCATTCAATAGGGGCAAAATTGAGACTAAAATTAAATTTATTACTTAACATCTTATATTTTGAACCAGACAAATTTTCTAAATAATACTGTATAATAGGGACCGGAGGAAGTATCTTACAAGCAGTGGTAATTTCAAATGAAAATGAAGATTCTCCAAATCTTTACAAATTTTTGTTGCTGATTCAAGATGGGTTCACTTTCTGAACATTCTTATTTATTACCATTCGGTACTATTTGCATTTTGGGAAATGTGTGAAAAGGTTTAAAATGTATGAATCATTACCAAAGCTATAATTACTCATTACTCATAGCATTTCAACAAAAATTAAGAAATATGCAAATTAGTGACAAATAAAATTGGGAATTCAAGGAGAGGGACTATCTCCCACCCACTTTGTGTCATTCCCTGCAGGTCCTACTTCATTTCTTATTAGTGGTTCCTCATTCTAAATAGGTCTCTTAGGAGGTCCTTATGCATAATTCTCTCAAAATAAAATTGAGGAAATAGTCCGTATAAATAATTCTCCCATAATAAAACTTGAGGAAACAGAACTTGTGTCTGTGGTGTAACTAAGCTGCATAATATGAACCAAGCAAGTGCTTCGGGGAGCTGCATTATATGAACCAAGCATCTCTCGAAGTAGGGAGACCAGGCTCAACTCTAACTGTATGAGTTGCTCCCCAAACTTTCTTCTCTGACAGGGGTTTCAATAAAACAGTATCTTCTTTGTAAACAACACTGTAGTCTGAAGGTAATATGTTACTAACTTCCCGAACTGCTTTAACTTCTTCAGCCAGAAGTCTATGCACTGTTATGGAACAATGAGTCTGACATGATGAACACAGGCTATTGGCCTGAGTATAATATATTTACATTTGATAATTACATACAAACATTCCACACTCTTGAAATGAATATTTGAAAATTACCCACATAAGAATGCTGTATGAAAAGAAAGTGCTATCATTAGCCCAAAGATACTATAATATGCCCAGTTTGATTTTATAAACACTATGCCTTCGATTCAAAAAGGGGAAGTAACTTCAAAATAGTAAAGAATTGATGCAGCTAATAGTTATGGACCCTATCATCTACGATTAAAAGACGAAATTTTTTGTAAACAACACTGTAGTCTGAAGGTAATATGTTACTAACTTCCCGAACTGCTTTAACTTCTTCAGCCAGAAGTCTATGCACTGTTATGGAACAATGAGTCTGATATGATGAACACAGGCTATTGGCCTGAGTATAATATAGTTACATTTGATAATTACATACAAACATTCCACACTCTTGAAATGGATATTTGAAAATTACCCACATAAGAATGCTGTATGAAAAGAAAGTGCTATCGTTAGCCCAAAGATACTATAATATGCCCAGTTTGATTTTATAAATACCGTGCCTTCGATTCAAAAAGGGGAAGTAACTTCAAAATAGTAAAGAATCGATGCAGCTAACAGTTATGGACCTTGTCATCTACGATTAAAAGATGAAATTTTCTTACTTTTTCTCATTTGAGAAAGGATTGGACTGATGGTAATTGAACAAAACGTTTCGCTTCACGAGAAAAACATTGATGTCAAGATAGAATTCAGGCATTGACCTCTTGGTTTAATCAGAACCGATGCAGATGAAATGAATATAATGAGAAGCAAAGAAGATGGATTGAGTATAAATTTGAAGCTGTTTAAGTTAATTCATTCGAATCAGGCCCCCCAAAAAAAGTTAATTCATTCGAAAATGGTGGTCATGGCTAAATCACTTTCAAAAGCCGCTAATCAATTGAATTATTAGTTTTCCTATAGAGTTTGAGTTGCAAAACGGCAAGCAGGACTAACGGAAATACAAATTTACCCCCCAAAAAATGTAGCAAGTGGCAACCTTCAAGTCAAAAATATTAAGAAGGATATTGCAACAGACACAATCGAAACTGTGTGTTTTGAAATTGAGGACTTGTGCAATTGGGGAAATATTAATAGTTAGAATCGGTACTTTCCGTTCAACTTTATAAGCTTCCAACAAAGTTAGAAGAGATTGGATACTGCAAATGTTGGCCAGAAAAATATTGGCGGCCATCAAACCAGCTCCGTTGTCGGAACTAAATTTCGGAAACTCAGCTTCTAACAAAGATTATGTCCATTTTGGCGTTAAAGGCGAAAGCTTTAATTAAATTACAGTGGGGCAAAGTCGTAATTTTAATCATTTGTTTTTTATATACATACGAGGGGTAAAAATCGAAATTAGGGTTTCTGGAGGGCTAACGCCTTAAAAAAAAAAAAAGCCAAATCTTGGGTACCCCGGGGGGGGGGGGGGACTGTCAAAAGTCTTCCTTTCCTCGATCTGCAGAGTACAGTGTGAACAATGGAGGGAATGATGCAGCAGAATCAACTCCAGCAACCACAGCAGCCCCAGCTGGCGGCTGAGAGGCTAAACCAGGCAGTGCAGCAGCAGCTGAACCTCGAACAAGTTAAGACCCGCGCCATCAGCCTCTTCAAAGCCATTTCTCGGATTCTGGAAGATTTTGATGCCTACGCTCGCACCAATACCAATCCCAAATGGTCTTCTTTTCTTACTCCTTTCTCTTGCGTGTGTTTTCTTGCTCGAGCTTTGTATTTTGCATCAGATTTCGTGATGTTTGTTTATGCTGATCAGTGACATTGTAAATTGATCGTGTGTAAAAGGCCAACTGTAATTTGTTCTCGCTTTTGTCGTGCATTTGTTGTTGAATTGTAGAAGTGGAACAACGAGAGAGAAAATTTTTGTTTCTATCATTGCTGATTAATTTTCTGACGATTTGGTTAGTCGTGGACATTTATATTTTATGAAAAGGCTTGCTTTCTTATTATCATGTTGGTGACCTGTCGAACACCAGGCAAGATATTTTGGGGCAATATTCTATGGTGAACCTTGAGCTTTTCAACATCGTTGACGAAATGAAGAAGGTGTCTAAGGCATTTGTTGTACATCCAAAGAATGTTAATGCTGAGAATGCTACAAGTATGCTCTCTTCCCCTTGAAATTATTGACGCCTATATAAAAATTTTGTTCATTAAGAAGTAGTCACATCTACGATTCACATGAGATCCATTGTTTTAAGATCAAACATGGTGATTACATTATTGTATTTGGCTGGTGCTGAAATAATGTAAAATATTTGACTGCTCTTGTAGTCCTATATTTTGAGTTCTCCGACCAGTGTTTCCTGCTTGGGAGAGAGTAGGGGGGAGAGGATCATGATTGATAAATTGTTGAGTTTTCTTCTCAATATACACAATTGTGCTTGACATTTTTAAATCTCATTATTTCTATGGGATTCCTTGCTTCAGTACTACCTGTTATGCTGTCCTCTAAACTGCTGCCTGAAATGGAGATTGACGACAACTCCAAAAGAGAGCAATTGCTTCAGGGGATGCAAAACCTGCCAATAACCACTCAAATTGAGAAATTAAAGGTGATTTGGAGTTCATGGATTCTTCGGATTCTATTTTCTAGCACATCTTGATTATTGATATACCTATTTATTTGCAGGCAAGAATTGATATGATTGCAGCAGCCTGTGAAGGTGCTGAAAAAGTTTTGGCTGATACTCGTAAAGCCTATTGTTTTGGGACTCGTCAAGGCCCTGCCATTGCACCAACTTTGGACAAGGGTCAGGCTGCAAAAATTCAAGAACAAGAAAATCTACTTCGAGCTGCTGTAAATGCTGGTGAAGGTAATTTTCAGCTGCTGCTTTATACAAAATAGATAAATATGGTATGTGCTCTTGCTTTTATTCTTTAGTCTGTTTTTCTTATAACGTAAGTATCATGCTCCACTGCTGAAGGGTGAGAGTTTTGAGTAGAGGAAGGTATAGGAGAGCAAGAGATCTGAGATGACTCTGTAGGAAGTAATGAGAAATGAAATGGGTATGAAAGGATGGGAGGAAATTAGAATACAAGCAGTTGATCTAGAATGGCTTAATTTGGTCTTCTTTTAACTCAGGATTTTGTGCATCTCCATTGAGTATGCCACGTACATGACAGCCATATTTATTTCTGTTATGATCTTGCTACTTGTTCTTTTTTCTTCATCCTTATTTAAATCAAACTGCTTCATACCTACCTAAAGTTCCCAAAATCTTGCACTTGATGGGACATGGAATAGTACAATGGGGTATGAAGAGGAATTGCGAATGTTATGGGTATAGAGTGATATGTGCTTGTGTATTTGAGATAATTAAAATTCTATTTTTCCCGTAAAAGGGGGTAAAAAATGTTTAAGCTTGATTTTCACTCTGGAGGCATCTTCATTTTATTCCATTATACGGTTTGATAATTTTGTGAATTTAAAATTGTTATGATCATCTGGAAGTATATACAAAATCCTCTAATGGAAGATATTAGTCAAATTTGAACCAGTAGAATCTTGTTTGTGTCAGGCAAACTGGGTTATTCGTCAAAATATTGGTTAAGATTCAGTTGTTATGTCTATAAAGACAATTCTGCTATTTCACTCTCTGCTTTGGTTTTAACCTGGAATAAATGGACCTGACTACATAAAGGTATTAAAATATGTTTTATTCAGTGAAACTCAGTTTATCACAATTACAGATGCTCTTGTAGTGTGCATATTTCATACAACAGTCATTCAGATTAAATATTACTGCCTGCAGGATTACGGTTATCTGGAGATCAGAGGCACATTACTCCTGCACTTCCAATGCATTTGGCAGATGTCCTTACTGTCCATGAGGCTCCACAGCCTTTTCCTGATGCATCTGGTAAAAGCTGATAATTCTTACCTGTCTATATTGAAATGTTGTGAATGGTAGCATAATGTGGCATTTATTCTTATTACTTGCAGGTATGTATGTGAAGAATACCCCACTGTCATCAACCAGCATGGTTGGTCCGAATCCATTATTACAGGTTTGGAATTGACATTGCCATTGAGGTGTCATTTCTCTTTGCTCTTCTGTTCTTTTCCAGTACTGTAAATATCTGAGGACTTGTTACCGAGGATTTTGGTTGCTTTTTCCTAAACTGTGAATCTAGTGTTTTGGCTTGTGATGTCTCTGCATCAATTATAGTATCATATATTAGGTCTGATTCCTCATGTAACCTTCCTTATTTGATTTTTAGTTAAATGCAATCTTCTTGTTGGTGATCTGCTACACCTATGGGCATAGGACTAGTGTCCTCGTTTTGATTGTTTGAACAATGTTGATTCTTGTACTGTGATTATTGCATCGTCTCACCTATCATTATTAATGTAGGCCTCAGGAGCACAACTTATGGGAAGATCAGCTGCTTCTCCTTCTGCCGCAACCAGTGCTGCTTCTTTTGACAACACGACAGCGTCACCAATCCCATATGCCAATTCACCAAGGTCTTCCGCAAATATGATGAATACACCATCTCCTCAGCAACAAAACCCTCAGCAGCAGCAGCAACTGCAGCAGCCACAGTCTCAGCAACAGCGGCAGAAACTGTTTCAGTTGCCTCAACATCAGCAGCAGCAACTCCTTGCTCAGCAACAGTTCAGCAGGCAATCTGCAATGCAAGGACTGGGGCAGGTAAATTTTGCAAGTCATGTATTAATTTGCTATTTTCATATTGAGCAGTTACATTTTTCAATATTAGGTTGGACTACATTATATGTTCTTCTTGATTTTGTTAATTCAGACATGCATCATTTTGGGATTCTATCTGGCAGTTGAATTTTTTTAAACTCTAAATTCTTATGTTTGTAACTTTTTAAGAAGTATCAATATGGGTACTTGTATCAAGCATGATATGATATGAGAGATCCGATAAGGTTTAAAATTTTAAGGTACGTGATATATTTCACAAATTAACAAATGAAAAAGTACACAGCATTAAAGAAAATTGAGTTTTAAATAAGCATTTCAAGTTAAAATAAAATGCTCATAACAAACTACAAATAAAAGTGTAAAAAAGGTTCAAACTAAATTTTCCAATTTAAATTTAATGCCAATCTTCATCTCCATTCACGTCACTGAAATTCTCTATAAGCTCGAGTCACTTTGGCATGTTTTGAAATATACCAGTGTGTTTCAAAATGTTTTGAAACATATTGATTAAAAGAAAAAAGCCCGATATAAATGTTCGAGTTCAATGCACATATCGTATTAGAGATGAACATATCTGGATGACCCTTTTTTTAGTGCATTGGTGCCGAAGCTTTGTTGTGGAGTTGCTTGAGAAGGACACTTATAAATATCTTGAGCATTTTTTTTATGGGAGAAAAAGCATGTTAAGATAACATGTATCTATATCACAAACCAGCAGCTCGAGCAGTGTTATTTCTATGTTTCTCTTCTTTCTCTTGCTAATAACTAGTTTCTGCTTCCCTCTCAATTGCATGGGCAGCATCAGATGCAGTTTTCTCAATCACTTGGACATCAGCAATTTCAGGGTAGGCAACTGTCTTCAGCTCATGTTCAGCATGGCATTGGCCAAAGCCAACTCAACCAAGGAAATCAGATTAATCGCTTAAGCCAGTTTTCTGGTCCTGCTAATAGCGCATTATTTAGTGCTGCTCAGGCAACACCCAATACCCAAATGGTATGATTGTCATGCAACATAATTTAACTTAATAGCAAGTCTTTTGGTCTATCACATATTGTGATTAATATCAGGAAGAGCTATTAATTTGTAGTATAACTGTGGCTATCGGTTCTCTTTGATAATTAACTTGTTTGAAGGGAAGACCAATCAAGACAATAAGGAAGAAAGAAACTTCTTTGAAGGCAGATAGTGATTGTAAATCCATATCATATGTAGGAATTTAGTGAACTTAATGATTTAGTCTTATTCTTCACCTATCTTTCTTTGCAATAACAATCATTACTATAACCTTTTTTCTACTTTGTGTTTGTTACTTTTTAGTTTTTATTTCCCCCCCCCCCCTCCCCCCCCCTAATTATTTCTTTATTTTTTGGCTGGAGGCATTATTTTTTTATAATGGGTGTGGGCTTATGAATGTTGTGGATTCTTGTTTTAGTGTGTTTGGATAGCTGCCATAAGCACTCATGAGAGCAGATAAGTGATTATATGGAGAAGTTGCCAAACGCAAGTTACTTTTCAATTAGTATTTATATCTCAAATAAGTGCTTATGGAAGAAACTAATTTTTTTTGCTTATAATAATCACTTATTCTCCCATAATCACTTATTTCACTTTTCCTTCTTATTATCGGCCCAATAATCACTTAAATCTCAATATCCAAACACATTTCTTTTCTCAAAATCACTTGTGGGGTAAAAATATTTTAACACAAATCACTTTTTACATAATCACTTATTCTCATAATCTATTATAAATAAGCACTAATCCTCATAATCACTTATATATAAGTCAATCCGAACACACACTTAGTCAATTGATGAGCATATGTCTATTGGAGAATTGATGGAACAAGTACTCTGCTGTCAGCTTTGTAGGATGTAGTTTTGGCTATTTTATAATGGGGTTAAATGTCTGCCTTCTATTTTCGGGGTCTGACATGTAATGAGCTTGAGGTATATATTTAGTGGAGCAACTATGGAAGACGGTTAAATGTGTTGCATTCTTTGGTAAAAGAGTGCTGTAGGGATTTTCCTAGTCATATTTGCTAGGGCATCACTTAAATTGAGGTATTTGATGGCTCTATGGGCAAGGAAGATGGGCTAGGACCAAGCAGTTGTTGTACTCAAAATGGTACCAGGTTTTGGTTCATTCTGAACCTATGGCTGGAAAACGTATTTAAAATTTTGGGGTTAAGAATATTCTTCATGTGAATAGATAATGAGTTGTGGCAAAAAAAAAAAAAATCAGCAATAGATAATGAGTTTTTTGCTATATCTGCATTGATGTAGTTCTTGAAATAGATCAACTTGTATTTTCTAGTATTTTGGATACAATTTCGTGTCTTATTTTCCCAACCTTCTTTATTTGTGCTGAGATGATGTTGATTTAAATTACAATCCTGACACCAGAGTTGTGTAAAAATTATAATTTCTTGATCCATCGGTAGTGTGCTTCTGCTTTGTATTTCTATTGGTGGCTCCTAATCTTATGTTCTGTTTATCTTCAAAGACTACTTGGACAATGACATTTGCTTCTTTATTTGTCAGATTCCTAACATTTCTGGGGCAATGGCTTCACAGTCTCTTATACCGCGGATGCAGGTTTTTCTGACTTTCTCTGCCTACTAGTATTCCCTATATGTCTCATTTGTTTTATCGAAATAAATATTCGAATGATTTCCACTGCACTAGGCATGCAGCATGCTTACTAAACTACCTGATATGATCTTTATCACTTGTTATTTTTGCCAATTTTAGTTTGACTCACTATTAGCATGTTTAATTTCCTGATGGTTCAACGGTTCAAGCTATCAGCATATCGCTAAAAAGTAATAAATGATGTTATGGGGCTATCCTGGTTTCATGTTTGGTATCTTTTTTGGCAATTTATGTTGTCACTTTTAGCATCAAATGTTTCGAATATGATGAATCATTTTATGTTGTTTGTCTCATTGTGTGGGTTGGCTAGTCTTTCCTGCCCCTGACTTCCAAGTCACCCCTATTTTAGATAATTATAACTATAATTTTGTTAATGCATATAATTCGTTTTTCATGATCTGTGTATGAATTTTTTTTTTTTGGGGTTAAAACATACTGATATGAAGCTATCATATTCACACTTGCTAACCTTTGTCACCTCCACTGTTTGGATTATCTGGAAACAACCCTCAGCGGAGTCATGCTTCCCAAATGTTGAGTGATCAAAGTATGAACTGTGTACCTTTAACTTGTATTGAGTCATTAGTTGTGGAGCTGTAGCTGACTTGATGCTTACTCGTGGGGAATTACATAGCAGTGTTTAATATGGGAGGCGGTAATCCCAGTGGTATGATGCCCTTACAGCAACAGCAGCAACAACAGCAACATAGTTCACAAGGCGCATTTGGTAGCATGGCACCAAATGCCCAGAATCTACAATCGGGTATGGTGGCACTCCCAAACACATCACAGAGTCATCCTAATTTCTCCCAACAGAGACACCAAAATCCACAGTGATGCAATTGCAATGTGCTCATGTAAATGTTTTACAAATATTGTTAACATGCGTTAAAATTTAGAAACTAATCGCTATGAAGAACGTCAAATGGCTGCGTCTTCCGAAGCTAAGTAATATATTTTCGAAGGGAAAAAAATTAATGTTCAATATTACCGTTTATTGAATTTTGTTATTACTCCGTCTGATTGGTATTTCAAATTATTTTTTGGTTCCTTCTCTCCCCTTTCTAAATTGGATATATATTACCATCCACTGTGCTTGTGAGAAGTGTTATAAATTGCATTATAGAACGAGGGTGAAGTTTACCTGATCGTCAATTCTATCAAGTCACAAAAATTCATTGCATTGCCTAAGCTTTCACAATTTTGGCATGTATTATTTTTTGAGTGGTAGGTAATAGAAATTATGTTGGGATGTTTAGCAAGTCTTCCTTTTGAAAATGAGTAATATTCTTTTTGTTTGTTAAAATGAAAGGACGTATCAATTACTGCAAAAAATATGTACAAGATATAAAATGAGTAATATTCTAGTTATGTCTTTTTAACTACAACATGCGTAACGAAAGTCCCTTCACTGCCACGAGTATTAATAGTGCACTTTGATCGACATAGAGCTCGAAGAGGAAGCCATATTGTGTACGATTTCTCTCATGATCTCAAAAGTGAGACTGGAGAAGGGAATCATGGGAAAAATCGGGCTTGACTTTCCAAATGCATCTTATTCTGTGATTTGTGAGTTTGTTTTCAGCATTAATATACGTACAAGTTAATAAGGAAAAAGAGCCTGTCCAGGCATACGAGAGGTGTGTTAGCAACCGAAAGAATGTCACTGTGAATCCAAAAATTATAAAAAGGATCAAGAGAACATTCTGGTAAAAGTAAGGCTAAAATATGAAACCATGCTTTGTCCTCTGCTTTTGATCATGAAGAAGTCATGTCGCGGTTGGAGAATTCCAGAAACCTGAGACAACAACTGCAGCATCTTTGGATAAACCATTCTAACCTGTTTCATTGCAGCAACAAGTTTTCTTCAGTTCAGCCTTCAGCCCATTAGGCAGAAATTTAAAAAACAAAACAAAACGAAATAAAATTCATTGTTAGTAGTTGTTTGAATCCTCTCTGCGTTTGACTGGTTGGTGTATGCTTTGATGCTCTCAGAAGAATACTTGTTTTTTGGAATAGGCAAACTAAACCTACCAGTCAAGTAACTTGTAAATGATGTAGCATTGCTCGCATTTGTCTTGTAAACCACGAATCAAATTGATCTAAATTGTTCATACTCTCTGGGACTCATGAAACATTTATCCCCTCCAGTAAAGTCTCACCGGAAGAGTGCTAATGAAACATCTAAAGAAAGTGATCCACAACGCCAGATGAACTAATGTGAAAAATACAGGAGAAGAGAAGAGAGCTTACAAGTCCTGGAGACATGTACTCTTTTCCAATTCTTGAGACTTCTGGCGGTCCAATGAAAATACTGAAGGCACATTAGGACTAGTAGGCCCGTGTTCTTGCAGAAGGGGAAGTTTCTCCGGCTCAGCAGAAGTATGGCTGGACGGTGCCGGCGAGAAGGGAGGTGAGGGAGTCGAAGATGCCGAGAAGGAGTACCTGCGATTGCCTGGTCCAAAACTAATGGGAAGGGGTGAGGGAGGTGTAGGAGGTGATGATGTTGGAGAGTCATAGCTTGGGCTCATATTATGAATCAGTAACATTGATGAACTCTCTCCTTCAATCTCACCTTCCTTCCCATACAAAAATATGCCATTAACTAACTGTTCTCTTTCAAACTTGCTCTGAATTTCCTCTTTTTTTTTTGGCTTGAGCTTTAGGTATAACCTACCAGTCTTACCACCTCAACCATCAGCTACTCTTCACTCCTTTCCTATCACTTTGACTTGCGGCTTTCCTTCAGTTTCTTCAACCTTTTAACTCTCATCATGCCAAGCCCCTTTGAACCGACTTCTTGGGATTGATTTCTTTGTTTAATTAATTCCGATGAATCAGGTGATACTTCAGTCATCCCTTACAGCTTCACCTATGTCTATGAAGAAGCATTGAAATTTAAATCTGATATAACTCAAGATGATGGATGCATAAAATTGATCAGGAAATGGCTTCCCAGAGGGATAGAGTAGGATGGTTAGATTGTCATATTCATACTTAATATTTTATTAATTTTGAAAGAATATGTGGAATCACATGAATCAACTGTTTGTCAAATTATGATCTCCAAGTCTGTGGCTATATGTTAAGCTTATAGTTTGTTCTAACATTGCAAACCGTCTATGTTCAACTTGCACCCAAGTTTCACAATTAATGCATCTAAGAAGTTCCTCCTTTTGGTGTCTCTAGTATCATATGGCCATCTTGTCTGAAAGGTCAGTGAATCCAAAAGCAAGACTCCCTGTTTTGATATTGACCCATTGACTTATTGGTAGCCTTGTTGACTTAACTAATCGTACAAACGCTTTCTCACATAACAAAGAAAGAAGAACACACGGTTCACGAAAACATAGTAGCAGGTCTGTCAGTGCTCTGCAGAGGAATTAAAAAAAAAAACAAAGTTCAAATAATTGTTTTGATTAAAACATATTCTTCTGAAAAGAAAAGGTGCCACTTTCTCTTTTGGCTTGAAAAAGAAAGTAGTAATAAAAACAGCCAAAAATTTTCTGACCAAAAAAAAAAACAGAAAAAGGAAAAACAACAAAAAATTGTAAAGCATTTATTCACGTGTTGATGTAAACCATGAGATTAGGTGATTCCTAAATTATATTTCTTACATTCATGTATTATATATTCGTAATAAGAGTAATATAAAATATAAATATATATAAACAAATGCACGCAGGATTTACATTTCATATTTACACTCATAATTTTGTTCTTTGTGAAGTCATATGCAGATAATCATTTAAAATGTTATGATTCAATTCAATAGTGAAATAACATATTAATTAATTATAAAAAGTTATTTGCACAGTTTTTTTATTTTTAAAATAATTTTCTTAGTATTTAGCTCATATTTTGTTATAATCTTTGAAATTTATTTTGGTTCAATATCATTTTAAAAAAAAACTTTGAAATAGTTCAACATTTTTTTTTTATAAAATCAATGTATTTGCCCTTAAGTTTGTGAAATTTACGTTTTCAATCTCCGATGGAGCTTGAGTGAATTGAACTTTAAGTACATAAATTTGAAGATTTTTTTCTCTCTCTTTCATTTATGAAAAGTAATAAATATTTGAATATTACAATAATTAGAAGTAAAACATTGTAATATGTACTTGAGTTAGAGCTATGTCATCATGTTATTATCTTAATTAAGTAATTGAGCCACATATAATACTACTCAAAACTCTCTCCAGCTGCTTAGTCACAATATAATGTTGAGCTCACTTTTGTTAGTAGGAAAAAATAGGAGATTATAAAATAATGTTGGACTATTTTTAAAATTTTCAAGATTGCTAAACTAAAGTAGAGTTTCTAAAGTAATGAAAGCAAAGTAAAACTCGCTAAAAAGTGTTACAAAATTAACGAGAATGTAAGGAATGGAACAAGAGAAATATAGAGGAATAAAGTGTAGATAATTTATATTATATTTTGCGCGCTGCTTCTTTATTCTTTTTGGTTACCTGCATTTTCTGTATTTATAAACTTACAAAAGGATTAGATGTATTATTTATCAATTAATTAAATATCTAATTCATGATTCACAATGATACATATATTACAAATTTAGGTAAACGAATTACATTATTTGTGGTAAAAAAATAATTACATTATTCCAAATACATTGATCTTTATCCACTAGATGCATCAATTATATCATTCGAGTTACATTAATTTATGTGATATTTTTAAATAAGTAAATAAACATTCACATAATTTTGTTATTTACAGCGACAATATTTTTATTTTTATTTTAAGTCTATTGAAGTATGCCCTAGATGACATTTTTAAATTTAATGTTGTAGAATTATTTTTTTATTTCAAATGATCTCTCATAGATAAGATGAGTTTCATTTTGATTTCACATATTTTTTTTTCATTTTAGTCTCTCAAATATAAATATTTTTAAATTTAATCATTTTTATTTTTTTATCATTTCATCAATCTTTATGAATAAATTAATTAATAATAAATTGTTAGAAGAACCTTATTTGTAATCTAAAGATACTCTAATGCTACCACATCTTTTAATTTTGTTTATATTTAGGAGGGTTAAAATAGAAATTAATTTAAAAAAATTAAAAATATTTTATATATGAATACTTGAAATAGAAGCATAATTTTAAATTTTTATAAAATAGCACTTGAAGACCCATAACAAATATTAATGGCACTTGACATTCTAAAAATTAAAATCTACATTTAAAAGAAACCATATTATTTTTAAGTCACGAATAACCCATTATTTTTTACCATAAATAATATAACCCACTTTAAAATTTGCACAAAGTATGGCCCAATTATGAAAGACTAAAATGACTAGTATTTTTAAACTTATTATTGTTGTTACTATATATATATGCATACTTTTTGACGTTATAAATTTAAAATATTTGTATCATATTCAAAAGATCAAAATTTAATTTTAAGAAGGCACAGCAATAATTTTGAAGAATTTTAGTGATAACGCTTACCCTTTACAAAATTTTAGATTCTTTAATATATTAAAATGAAATTCTTTTTATTCATTATATAATCATTAAGTTTTATTTTTCCAAAATTTTATTCGGTTGAGAAGTGATCTCAATGTAAAGTTAGAAAATTAACTTCAATTGTGTTAAGTAATTTTAACTTTATATATATAAAGGGAAACTTCATATTTTAGCCCCTATGATGTACCTCTATTTTTAATTTAGTCTTTATAATTTTTTTTTGGATAACTAGTCCAAACGTTTGGAAGTTAGTATGTATTAAAAGGTTTAGTTCCTAAATTTGTCCATGTAGACCAATTCCATCCAAATTTTGACGATGTGGCTAACAGATTGCCTTGAGTAGGTGCCACATGGAAATTACCATGGCCACGGACGTCAGCCTCCTCACCGTTGTTGTTGAAATGCGGAGCTCCAAACGAAGACCATGAAAGCCAAATGAGAAGAAGGATGGGCGGGACGTCATCCACCTTGCATTTGGGAGGCTTCGGAACTCAAGTTTTCAATCTTTGCAGAGCAGGCTTACGTGTTACTATAAGATTGGCTGCATTTTAACTACTGAAGACCTGTTTCCTTACACTATAGCACTATATATGTTCTATATATATTTGTACCACTTGTTCTCAAACATAATATTTATTCTCTTCAAGTTTGGCAATTTGACGACGGATAGTTGAGCGTAAGCCTAGCCCAATATGACTTCCTAAGTAGCTGTTTGGTTTCACTTTTATAAAAAGTAGTTTGAGCAAAAGTAATTTGGAAAAGCTGAGTTTAGATAGAAGTACGGGGTTAGTTGCTTTTATATTAACTAAGTTTTAGACTTGTAATCTAGGTTTGCATTTTAGTAGTTCTTTTTGGCAATAATAAAAAAAAAAGATTTTGGGCTCAAATGTGATTTCAAAGTTGAAACCAAACAAGCCCTAAATGGTTGCAATCAGATATTGATTATGAAAACAGAAAAATATTGTGCCGCCCTTGGTACACTAGGGGAGTGTGGAAGTAGAGGTGGAGGAAGAATCCATCTTGGTGCATGTTTGGTGTGTCAAATTTAGGCTTTCATGGAAGTAAACATGGCGGAACTAGCTCCCTTCACCTTGAACAATGAAGTGTAACCAGTTCCATGGAAGTGCTAGATAATTAACACTTTTGCCCCTCTAATTTTTAACCCACCATGTCGCTCATGAACTAGGGAGAAAAGTAGACAATGACAATAGTGCCTGAGTGTTGAATAAAAAGTTTTGATGATTCCAAACAATTAAAGTTTTGAAGAAGAATATCAAAGGAACATGAAAGAAGAAATTTAGTGAAAATCAAATGAAAAATTAGTTTTTAGGATTTCTCACAATGGACGTTAGGTAAAAAGTTTTAAATTTTATTTATTTATATTACCACAGTCTTCAAACAAGTTATTTTATAGTTATTTGATATTAGCATGCGTTACAATTGAAAAATATTAACCAACAGATAAACTTTACTATTTAATTCATATTTATTTTGTGCAAAATTCACACTTTACTTAGTGAAGTTCGAAGTTATAGAGTATTCATCTCTAATAGACGAATTTGGGTTATGAAACTCAAATTTCAAGTTAAGCATAGTTAGTAAAAATATGCAAAATTGGCATGAAGTTTAGTTAAAATTTAACTATTAGTGAAGTTTAAAGTGAGTTAAAAATCACAGTTTTTGATAGAGCATGAGAACTTGAGTTTACTTTATATTTAGGATTATTATGAATTTGTGTATGGGTTAGCTTTGTAATTACTCGCTTATGGATTAATTTCATGTATTTGGTGATTTAATCGGTGTAAATGTGTTGAATCCAAAAATTGGGAAATTATTAAAGTTCTTGAATTGAGGATTTTCCAATCACAACATGGGAAAGAGAAATTAGAATATGTCAATTGATTAAATTAAGTGAGATTGCTAATTAGGATATGAATATACTTAATTAGCTATTTAGCTATAATTAGAGTTTGAGCAATTTAATGCACTAATTATTTAATTGCATACGGGATTATGGATTAGTTAATTGTAAGCTTGTTATACATTTGAAAGATGCTAATAAATGAATTAGTGCTCTAGACTAGTAAATATATATAATTAAAACCTAAGAGAGAGTAATTACTTAATTAATCCAAATTTAAGTGAGTAATTATCCCAGGTAGCCCTTCTTGCATCCTAAAATTACAAATAATATCAAATTGTAGTTTAGATTCATTTTGCATATTATATTTGTTTTATCTTGTGTTTTACTTGACTTGAGTGAACGTATAAAATTAATACTCAATCGAGTTGTAGATACCAGGTCTCCGTAGGTAGAGATGGAAAAATTGGTTCCTTGTTGTGAGCTTGGTTTTTTGCAAGCCCGCCTTGCCATAGGTGGGATGGTAGGCCAAATGAGCTAGCCCGCTTATTATTTATTTTTTTCCTTATCCTTGTGAAAGTGGAAATTAAATGCATTTTTTTAGATGAACTTCTAATCTTTTGTAAATAGCAAATCCATGAGACCAACACACTTTCTATTCACTATTGGGACCACCATAAACTAAATGACTAAATCCATCATCATCTACAAATTATTAATATTATTTAGTATGTTTGAATGCTTTTGATAAAAATAAATATATAAGATAAGAGACAATACAAGTATATTACCAAAAATAATAATAATAGTTTTTCCCATATAAGATAAATGACAATATAATATAAATACTTTTTTACTTTTTTTTCTTGTAAAATATCAAAAAATAAATAAACTAAAAAAAAAGTGGGCCAACTCGTGGATTGGGTGTACTAGCCTGTTTATTTTAGCAGGCTAGTAGAGTAAACTGAAAATTTTCTATCAATTAGGACTCTTTCCGATTTTTCTAACCCGCCCCTGCCACTTTTGGTGGACGAAGCAGGTGGTAATCCATTTTATTGATACTCTAATCATTACTTTATTACTTGATAGAGTCGGTGATTTAGAACATTTTGTTCCCATCACAGGGCATCAATGTTTCATTTCCTGAGGGAAAGGAAATGAGGATGATAGGAAATAGAAGATCAATAATACAGCTTACCAACCAACTTCAATTTAATCAATTTTTTTTTTCAAAAAAACATATTGATTATTTGCGATTGAATCCCAAATGACAACGAAAACAACGTGTGGATTGATAGTTTCAGTTCTGAAGCTGCCTCCCATATGCAAGGGAACGTATTGATCCCTTTCACAAGCCAGGGCCCATGATGCCGCTTCTCTTCATTTCTTCGTATGCATTTGGAGGCTGACATGGCTCTGGGAATTTCCATGTGGCAACCCTTAACCCTCTGTTAGCCACACCAACATAATCTGGATTAGATGGAATTATTAACAAATTTAGGGACTAAAATGTTCAACTCGTATACTAATTCTCTTACGTTCTTAAAATATAATAAGTGATTAAAAATTTAAATTATAAGAACTGAATTGAAAGTAAAAATAAATTACAGGAATGAAAGAATTAAATATTTATAAATATTTTTTTGTCATCAATTTTTGTGTATACGTGTATATAAGTTATTTAGTGATCCTACATAACCTTCGTTTAGTTCAGGGAGAAAAAAAAATCTTCGCACAGTTGAAAAAAATATGAAATTAAGAAAAATTGGGGAACTATGGTAATTATCTGAAAATTTGTGGCATTTAGTTGACAATTTCGAGTGCGTAGACATCCTGTTTCCCAAGTCATCCCCGAAATGAAACCAAAGACTTGGAAGGAGGCCCCGAGTGAGCTCAGACTCAGTGTGCATTCGCAGAGACATTACAATGGCGGAATCCAAGACCGTACACTCACCTCTTGTCACCTACTTTTCAATGATATCTCTTCTCACGCTATGTCCTCCATTCGTCATTCTCCTGTGAGCTCTCTTTCCTTTTTCGCCTTTTCTCTTTCTTTACAACAATTTTTTGATTTCCTATTTTTCTTTTTCCTTCTTTATTCGTATATTCGGTGTTTGAGGTCCGCTTGATTTGATGTATGTTAGAAATGAGTCCTATACACCAATTTTCTTGGTTGCATGATATTGACTGATTTCTTTCCTTTCTTCTTAAATCTGAACTCAGCCAGAGTCAACATTAGGATCATTAATCTTCCAAAACGAGCTTTCTTTCGTTTCTTTTTTATTTTTAAAACGTTGAATCGGTTGATCGTAACTCTACAGTTTTCAGAATACTCTATTCGATCAACGAGCAAATACACAAAGCAAAATATAAGAGATTGATGAATCTACGGTTTTTGAAGCACGCCGATTTCGGATCTTTTCCTTTGTTTTTCGTCGACTTCACCAGATACTCTAGTAACAGAGGCTACGAACTTGTTTTTGAAATTTTATTGACTTGTTCAGTTGAGTTAGTATGGTAAGTAGTTCACTGATTGCTTGCAAAACAGTGTGGACTAGCCTCAACCGTTTTCTATTGCTGTGCTATAAACAGTTTCAATTATATAATAACATTTAATAGGTCTGATTTATTAACTGGCTTGTGGGACCGAATCATTCAGATCAAAATTTACTCAACACTGATTTTAATGGATTGATTTGTTATTTAGATTTTCTTCTTAATTCAGATGGTATACAATGACACAAGCGAATGGGTCTATTTCACAGACCTGGGATTACCTGAAACAGAATGGGTTGCAAGGATTTCTTAACATATGGCCTCGACCCACTGCTACGGCTTGGAAAATAATTGGTGTGTATGCTGCATTTGAAGCGGCACTTCAACTTCTTCTACCTGGTAAAAGGGTCGAGGGCCCTATATCTCCTGCTGGCAACCGACCTGTTTACAAGGTTGTTTACACTCTAACTATCAACAGGATCTCTGGTTTCTGTTTTTGGCTTTTATGTATAGCTGCAGGGACATACAAAATATTGTTATTTTTTTTCATACAATGCAATTTCTGGTTTTCTCCTACGTTTTCTTTTTACTTTTATTTGGCTCATGCTATTTCTCAGTATTTTCTACTTGCCTGTAAGTCTGAAACTTTTTTTGGTTACATTGTACAGGCAAATGGGGTGGCAGCATATCTAGTGACAATGATTACGTATCTTGGCCTCTGGTGGTGAGTTTATATGCACATATACATACATATCCAACATTGCTTTAAACCTTGGTCTCCTGTTTCTTGTGAAAATCATTATCCCTCCCCTTCATCAAGAGTGCACTATCCACAGCTAAGAGCATACAATACTAGCACAATGTGACTATTCTTCCTTACAATTGTCCTCCTGCGCCTTGTATGATTAATGTAGCATTTCAGAGGCTTGATTATTATTAACTTTTTGGTACTTTGTAGTGTTTCCTTCAGCCTTTCACCTTTTCCCACTTTTGGCCAGTAGGGCTTTATTGGTACTGAACTGATATCTTTTGGTTTTCTGGTGATTTTTTGAGAGGGGAAACTTAATTGAGATATTGTTTCACCATTACCTAAAAAAGATATTTCATCCTTTTTTTTTAAAAAAATTATAATGAAAGCTTGTAAATAGACCAACAAGGTTTCAAAGAAATCTGCAGTTACTATATATGTCTGGTGGATGTAGTGAGTGAAATTAGAAAAATCATTGCCATCCCTACATTGATAATCCCTTTTAATTTTCAAGGCTTGATGAATGGTAGGTTTCTGTGCTGTTGTAGGATAATGTCCTAAGCAACTGAGCTAAAATTACAGAGCAGCTGGATTCAACTTTCCTTCTTACTAGCTTTTTCTCAGAAGCAAGATGTTTTGTTTTGTTAGCCATTTTTTCTTCCAGCATTGAAAAGGCACAATAATTTTACATGCATTTGCAGGTTTGGAATATTCAACCCAACCATTGTTTATGATCACTTGGGAGAGATATATACGGCACTCATTTTTGGGAGCTTTGTCTTCTGTATTTTCTTGTACTTAAAAGTGAGACTTTAACATTGCGGAAGTTACTTGTCTTTTGTCTTCTATGCTGCTTACATTAAAATTTCTGACTCAAGTGTTATATTCCCTAGGGCCATTTTGCACCGTCTTCTACTGATTCTGGCTCATCTGGAAACATAATAATCGACTTTTACTGGGTAATTATTTTTCTAATTTATTGCATGTTTTTTCTATGAGAACAGTTTCAATTATTTCACTTTTTTAATTATCTAATCATTTGTACTGAAAGTCTGAAGGAATTGTGGAAAGAGAAAGTGAATTAGAAAAAAATATAAAGAAGTATTATGATAGATCTCCCACCTGTTTCCATGTCACTCGTTGATGTCATGCCATCAGTGGACCATGTATGTGATGGAGCTTGCTGAAAATGAGAGAGCTTTCGCACTAGAAACAACACTGAGTGCTTCATGTCTTTTTGTATATAGAAACACTCCTGAGTTATACGGCTAATGTAACATGGAGAATCAAAAGTAGCAAGGACAAACAACAACAATCAACTCAAATGTGAAAGTGGACAAAATATTCCCCATAACATAAAGAACTGAATGATAAAACTGACAGTCCCTAGCTTTTGAGAGGCTGGAATCTCCCTTAAGCTATGCTTTATGTAATTGATGGCCAAAGAAAAATTGCGTTTATTGTCACATTAATACATGTTTTCATGTGAATTATGGAATTGTAAATTTTGTCATTCCTGCAGGGCATGGAGCTCTATCCACGAATTGGAAAAGATTTTGACATAAAAGTTTTTACAAACTGCAGATTTGGAATGATGTCTTGGGGTGTTCTTGCACTGACCTATTGCATAAAGCAGGTAGAGTCTTAATTTTTCCCCCTGTAAATGAATGTTGAAATCAAGTCATACCAAATAGCACTTTTCTTACAAGAACTGTAAGATTGATGTTTGTAGAGTCCAATGCTTAGTTGGTGTAAAGTAGAGGCTAAGCTATTCTTTGCAAGGACTCATTGTTAGTCATTGATATCTTTCGCTAGAAACACCTTAGGCTTGGGGCTTTGGAGGCTAAGTGACTAAGCAACTTCTATAGAAGCTTTGGGCCATCTCTAGTTGTGGATAATTGTTGTCATGTAATTATATATATATTTTGTAGAAATTCTTATAAATAAATTTAATTATTTTATTCACAAAAAATGTAATTATTTTAAAAATTTTGGCACATTTGTATATTAGTTATTTCATTAGTCCCTAATGTCCCTTACTGTAATTTTGTTTCCTAAAGTAGCCTCCGTTATGAATAAATACCCTTGTGCTTTGCTTCATTCAATACAAGAGAGAATTCCAGATTTTTTTTTCAATTATTAATATTTAAGATTATCTGGAGCATTGGTTGCTGTTTTTTGATCTAGTTTACGTGTGCATATTGACCTTAAATACCATGGTTCTTTTGTACCCAAACAAAGTGAATATCTTGAAGTGGTTACTTAAATGAGTGTTTTCACTTCCTGGATGTATCACCTGGGACCTTAGAAAACTCTTACTTGTGGCTCTAAAGCTAGTTAAATTAATGTTTTCCTTTTACTTGCTGAGATCAGTTGGAGAAGACAAGGGAAATGGAATGAGGCAATCAAAGGCTTATACTTGAAGTCTGAAGATTGTCTTTTAATCTATGGACTTTCTATCCGAAGGAGAGAAGTAAATACCAATTAGGCAATGCCTTAGCATAACTCAATATTCTAATCAGTTGCTGATTTCATTTGGGGCGCAATCAGTTACGATGTCTGATTTATATGTTCATAAACCAAATTTCAGAAACTTCTTAGTGTATTTAGGGCAGAGAACCAGTGAATATAAAACTCCTTTCATGTCATGAAGTTTATTTGACAGATTATCTATTAGTACATCAATACATCATAAAAAATTATGAGACTGGACTTGTGAGCATTTGGTTTGCTTTGTAGCCTGTCATAAGGTATAGGTATTTATGCTGTAAAATTTATGTCAGTACTTATCCTCTATCAACCACTAAATTGGACTAAAGAGTCCTTTCAGCTTAAATTTTGCTACCAAAATTTTTTTTCAGTTTCTTTTTGGCATGAAAAATTTTTTACTTCATTCTACTTCTGGGTTTAGTGTCAATTCATCTCTATCTTTGTTCCTGAAGCTTCCTGTGTCACCTTGGATATATATGATTGGTCCAGTCGTATAAGAATCAAGAACATTTTTTGAATTTTCTGAATTTTAGCTTTGTGATATCTCCCCAGTTGACCATTCTCTGATGATTGTATTTTGTTATAATAGTATGAAGAAAATGGGAAAGTAGCTGACTCAATGCTTGTAAATACTGCATTGATGCTGGTATATGTTACCAAGTTTTTCTGGTGGGAAGCTGGATATTGGAACACAATGGACATTGCACATGATCGAGGTTTATATATGCACTATTATTATATCTGTTTTGCATACTCAATATTTCTTTGTTCTAATTATGGTTATGACAAAGAACAACAGTGCTTTTACCATGACAACTATTTGTTTGAACGCTTAAATGATAATGACTTAATTAATTTTTTGAGTTTTGTTATATCACACAACTTTCATGCCACATCTTATTATTAAATTCTTTGTGCACGTTGTATTTGAAGTTCTTGATTGTCTCACTGGATTTCATAACACCTAATATGGCAGCTGGTTTTTATATTTGTTGGGGCTGCTTGGTGTGGGTTCCATCTGTTTATACATCTCCTGGAATGTACCTTGTCAACCATCCTGTAATTCTTGGCACTGAGGTACCATCCTCCTCTTGTTTAAGTTGATGTTTTATCTGTTTTAATGAAGTTGCCTGCACTGTCCAAAATAAAAATGAAGTTACCTGCAGACACATATACAAACACATGAATTGTTTTTATATGGCTTCCTGTCCCTCTCCCTTCCTCTCTGAAAATGTCTGTCCTTGTCTTCCAGCTCGCAATCTTTATTCTTGTGGTCGGCATTCTCTGCATATACATCAACTATGACTGTGATAGGCAAAGGCAAGAATTTCGTCGGACAAATGGAAAATGCTCGGTCTGGGGAAAAGCTCCATCAAAGGTGTAAACTCATGGCAGTTACTCTCTATGTTTATAAGTTTTTAAATAAATATTTTCTGTTGGACTTGGATTTGATATGAAAATGCCTTTGCAGATAGAGGCCACCTATACTACCACTACTGGAGAAACAAAAACCAGCCTTCTTTTAACTTCTGGATGGTAAGTTTTCACTTAAAATGCTGTAAACATGAAATGGTGGTCGTGATGTCACCATACTCACCTCCCATGCTCGTGGAATTTGAGGCTACCCTTTGTTACTCTGCGACGATTGATTATTATTGTTTTTTTTTTTAATGCTAACCATGTGGGTTTAAAATCGTTCCTTTGTACCTGCCTTTCAACATGATAGTATTTTCTTAGATTAGATGTCTTCTGGTTTTGATGATCTAGTCCTTATATGGTAACTGCAGGTGGGGTTTATCTCGTCATTTCCATTATGTCCCAGAAATACTTGCTGCTTTCTTTTGGACAGTTCCTGCTCTATTCAATCACGTAAGAGTTTATTTTACTGTTTATTCTGTAATCCGTATGAGTCGTAAATTGTAACGAGTCTTTATCTTATCTTTTTTTTTTTAAGAGAAAAAAATTTTTTTAATGCAGTTTTTGCCTTACTTCTATGTGATATTTCTTACTATCCTTCTCTTTGATCGAGCAAAAAGGGATGATGATCGGTGCAAATCCAAGTAAGTATGCAGATAGTATATGCCGGTGTTACTTTTTGTGTCTTTACGCTACATGGATTACACAAGACACTTACATGATTATAACTCATTTATACATACATATACATAGATACATATTTATATGTATAAAGGGGTAAATTAAGAGAAGTGACCTTATGTGAGAGAAGAAAATAATCACTTAAATTACAAATCAATGATTGAAACTAACGCAAAAATTGTCATAAATGTGTAATAAGTGTCTTTCTCGATTTTCATATGAACGATTTTTACATTAGTGTCAACTATTGATTTATGATATAATGAGTTTTTCTTCCACTCACCTGTCACATAAGATCACCCTTCTAATTTAATACCACTCTCTCTCTATATCTATAGGCGCACACACACACACGTGACTTCTCATTGTGGTAGTTACAAATGGCTTCATCTATATCTAATGTCAGTCTAATGCATTGTCATTTTTCTTTCTTTTGTAAAAGCATGAAATGAATGACATGCCATTAGCCAATTGGATTGTTTTCTGAAGCATATACTTTCAGTCCAAAGCAATGATTTTAGGAGTTTTTTATTTCTCATAGCATTTTTAATAAAATCACGTAAGGAATAGTAAGGTAATAGCCTAAAGCATGATTAAAGAGTTTTTCTTATTCATGTTGCCACTCAAATATTTTTTAAAAGCCCGAATTTCAAGATCTTGCTTTTGGGCTCACCAAGATCGTCTAGTAAAGCAGAATTTTATGAAGTTTAAAATTTCCACTGCATGCAGGTATGGTAAGTACTGGAAACTATATTGCAACAGGGTACCTAGTAGAATCATTCCAGGAATCTACTGAAGAAAATGTTGACTAAGGGTTTGACCTCAGCCTTATCCACCTGGTTTTTATGCCATGTCGTAAGTAAGGATGCTATGTGTACCTATTTTGTTTGCCTCCTCTCTTGATGCCCTTGCTTCCTTTATTAAATTCCAATGCGTTGGTGTGGGACTTGGATTATAGGGGCATTTGTGGAGATTACTTTGATATGCTTTTAGGATCTTCTCTAAGAACTAGTTATCAAACTCAATTTTAAGCATATGTTCTAACTTCAGTGATTAGTTGTAGTCTCTTTGTTGGTCAAATTAAGTTGAAGATTTTTTTTTAATGTTTTTCCTTTCTTTCTTTCTTTAGTGTTTGAGAATTGGAGAGGTTTACGTATGAATTTAATAATTTATATTCGGTCTAAAACTTTTAATGGTCCATTTAGTATGCCATTTTTGAAAGATACAATAAGATGAGCTATATATGGCTACTAAAAAATCAACCCGATCAAGACAAATATCCCAATCTTTTTAGATGACCTTTTTTTTCCCCCAACTTTTTAGATGGTTGGTTTGCTTTGTATTCATATTGATATTTAATTAAAAAGGTCATTTTTAGTTTGGTTTACATTTATAAGTTCCATTGTGGTTTAATTTATTGTTTATTTCTGAAGAAGTTAATCTATAAATTTTTAAATCGTTTCAAATAAATTCTAGGGGCTGATGCTTTTACTCTCGTGTCATTTAGTTTTGATGTGTACCCCTAAGTGGTCAAATATCTGCGATACGTGGCATATACATAATGTTTCCTTTAACACAATTGAGCATCTTATTAGCATTTCACAGTTTCTCTCTCTCAAGTTTGAGCTCTTTCTCTGTCCTATCTGTGAAACCGTGAAGGTTAAACAAAGTTGGGAGGATTTTTTCCCCCAGTTATAGGAAAGGTAGTGGTACACAGTAACAGAAAACTACTTAAATCTCAGATCGAGAGATTTGTGGGCATAAGGACATTGTTGAGATGTGAAACCAAAAAATAAAAACTTCGCCGTAATGTCGTATGAATTGATCAATACGTAGCTAGACTAGTTGATTCCTTCAGCAGAACCATCGCCTGTGATTGTTTGGAAAATATAAGCCCGTGTCATTTTGCCTTTTTCCTTGTTTATAAAGCATGAATCCCGACTATTAATATATGGAGATTTAAGATGTTAGTGCTTTGATTCTTTTATTATTCGAGTCTAGAAAGAGGTAGAATATATAGAGAAAATATACAGAAGAGAGAAAGTTATGGTCCCATTTGATATAACCAACAAAAAGGTTCCTTTTCTATCACATATAGGTTTAGATGAAAAATATTTATTATACTTCAATTTTATTATCATTACTTAACAATAATTGTCTCTTATTATCTTTTTTAGGGGCATAAAAGACATTTTGCATTCAAAAAATAATTTTTCTCATTTCATTTCATTTTATATACTAAAAAAACCCTGTTGTCTTAGAATGCTGACTTCATTTCTTTACCTTGTTGATTTGTTAAACAGGAATCTTGTCTACGACGATAATTCAGAGTCAATTCTTTAATCTCATTTTTTATTTTAATTCTTTTGCTTTTTATTTTCCAATTAACCAATCACAACGCCACTTTGTTTTTGTGCGCCAACTTTTGACTTTCAATTAGCACATATTGTTGACTTACCAAAAAAGGGGAAAAAAGACTTAAATAAAGCGACATTAAATTACAAAATTATTAGTTGTGCATCAACAAATGATTTCTTTATTATGATATTTTTAAAAATTTTAAAAATCATACAACAAATAATAGTCTTCATATTTGCCTTGCTTCTATGTAATCTTGAGACATATACTCTCTCCATTCCTTAATACTTTAGTACAAGGAACAATTTAAGAGAATTTTTATATTTCAAAATATAAGGGATATGGGATTTGTTTAGCATATTTAATATTTTTTTCTAAAAATACTCCTAATTAAGATATTATTTTTTAAAAAAACTAGTAGTACACTTTATTTATATTAATTGCATAATGTAGAAGTTATTAATATTAAATAAGGACTTTTTTTTAAACTGTTTTATATTTCAGAAAAATTTATTATTTTCTTTAGTTTATGTGATTTTGTCTTTTATCCCTTATACTCTTTTCATTTCAGTTTATAGTACCGCACACGAACCAAAACAATAATTAATAACTAAAAAAATTTCTCACATTTTCTCAAATTACTCTCATTAAATGCATTGAGAATGAAACATTTTAATAACAAACAAATATTTGAGATTATTAGTTAGGACAATCTTGGGAAGAAAGAAAAAAGTATATTACGTCATCTATAAAATATACTATATTATGAAACATAATTTTTTCAAAAAAATGTACTATATAACGGAATGGAGGGAGTATCAAGGAATGGATGTACTAGTTAGTCAGTTTTCATTTTTCTAACATGGATGAATAACTAGTAATTAAATATCATACTATGTACTCCCTCCGATTCTTTAATATAAGTGATAAAAGATAACATCACACAAACCCAAGAAAGCAATAAATTTTGTTTGTAATATAAAATAGTTTTAAAAAATGTCCTCATTTAATGTTAATAACTTTTACATTATGCAATTAATACAAATAAATTATATAATTAGTTTTTGGAAAACATGTCATCTTCGTTAGGGACTTTTTGAAAAAAATTATTAAATACATAAGACAAATCCCTTGTATCATTTATATTTTGAAACATAATTGTTCATTATATTAAGAAATAAGGGGAGTATGTAATAAAAAGAAAATCATAAGAGGAAATTCTGGGAGTTTATTTAATAATTTCAAAATAAAGCACAATATATGCATGATGATCGAAATAAAATTTTCTTCAATCTTTTTCATTTTATTTTCATTTATTCTAACAATGTAAAATCATCTATCATTGTTTTTTTAATTTAAAAAAAATAATGAAAGTATATTAGAAATTGAAAGTACCAGTGACATTGATGGATCCGTCTTGGCCCTTTTTCTCTCTTCTATCTCTTCCCTCCCTTTATTATTTTTTCCATTTCTACCACATTCATAATATTAACTTTTTATTTGTCTATGTAAGGAAAAAATGTTTTTTTTTGGGTGAAAAAAATGCTTATTGAATGTATGAGTGCAGAGCCTATCCAGTATCCACCACATACAAAAACCAATATGAAAAAGCCCCCTCACCCCCATAATCACATATCCTTATCTTATGTATGGCTTAACGTTCAAAGGGGCTGAAATCTCTTTGTTCAAAAGAAAGAGGAAGGTGCGCCTTTTCAGCAAAGATCAAGTGGACAGGCTGTGGATATTCACTCTTCCAGATGTCATCTTGCTTTATGGCTTTGTTTAATTAAAGGGCTACAAATGGCTGTGAATTGGAAGCTGCTGCATGTAATCTTTGGGTCGCTCTTGTGGTCCAGAGTGGGAAAGTTGAGAATTCCATTTGCTGGATTAATTCCTCCATTTTCGAACAGGGCAACCGATTGTCTTATTGGGGGGATAGAAGTCACTCATATCCCCTCTAGTTAGTGTTGTATCTGATGATTGTGGTGTACATGTTACCCACAATTTGTCTTCTTGTGATCTCAACTCTATCTAACCTGTGTTTATTAATATGCTAATTCTACTTTCACCCCCCGCCCCCCGGCGCCAACAAAAAAAACCCAGCAGTAACCCTACTTCGTACAATAGCCCAAGTTAAATCATTCCTAAATTGCTAATTAATAGAAAATAATATCAAAATCATCCAATTAGTCACAATTAAATAAATAATAATAAACTAAGTACAAAGGATAAAAATTATATAAAAAATGTGTATTATCAATTAAATCCTTAAATATAGATGTTACTTTTAGGTCAAGTTAATTGCATCTCTCTTTTTCCCCTTGTCCTTGCAAATAAATGTAGAAGGAAATATTTATAAAATCAACAAATTAAAATATTAACATAAATATCTATAAAACATACTAATTATAGCCTCAAAATCATATCCAAATATATAAGTCCATAAAATATATTTAACAAACAAATATACGTATTTTTAGAAGTATATATATAGTACGTTCCTAAAGAGGATTAATGTATATTATTATACTACTACTACTACACACACACACACACAATATTAGATTCTCCTTCCACCAGATCGAGCAAGATTCGCGTTGGTAGTTGAAGAAAAGAGCAACAAAAAGGAGATCGAGATCCAATGCTATACGACTCAACAAATTAAGTCTCGAGTGTTGAAATTTAATTTGACACCAACAAGGAGCATATATATGCTGTTTGCCTTCTTGTTAATTGACAAAATAACACATAAAATGATGAATCCATACTGTTGGTCTTGAGCTCTCATAGCTCATTATCTCCTGCTTAGTAATATTTTTTATAAAATTAATCAAATTATATTAACTTTACAACACATATGTTGTATGTGCACTTACATATGATTAAATTTCAGGTGTAGCACATATATGGTTGATTACCACAGCTTGGTCCCATAGCTATTGAATATTTGTTACTAACCTGCACGCATATTCGTAACTTCTCCCAGCTGCTTCATTAATACGAATATGTGTATAGGTTAGTAACCGATATTCCAGCGTGTATGGGTCTAAGCTCTGATAACCATATATGTGCCTTTTGTTTTCTATTTTTCTCCTTTTCTTCTACACCAAAAATTGAAGCATGAGTGTGTGTGTGTGTGTGTGTGCACATACAATAAAAATATCTATATAACTGTGCTATAAAGTTAACAATATTTTGGATATATATATATATATATAATATTGTGTTTAGGGCAACAGATACTGAACTATGAGAGTGCAAGGCCAACAGTGGGGATTCATCATGCTATGTTCCGTGTTATTTGGTCAATCAACGGAAAGACAAAGAAGAAAATCTGCATTAAGTAGAAATAATTAATATAGAGACCCGTCTGCTTGCGTCAGTGTATACCATCTGCATTAAGTAGAAAATCTAAATTAAAAATCAATATTCCATCCATTAAAATTAGTGTTGAAGAGAGAAGGGGAAAAATGGTTGCGAAGAAAAGAGAAAAAACGAAAATATATGGCTGAAACGAAGCTCACATGCAGGAGAATGAGGATAAAGTGTGAGAAGAGATAGGCGACGAATCGTGAGCTCACACTCTGAAGAGAATGGTGGCCTCCTTCTCCTTCTCAAATTTCTGATCTGATCTGATCAGTTCATTCATGGGGAAGACCATATATATAGACCATATATGTGTGTGTGAATTTGATCATAGTATCTACGCACTCCGAATTTTCAAGTAAACCCCTCCTTTTTTTAGATAATTACTATCCCTCCACCTTCCCCGCTTTTAATTTTCTACTTTTATATATATTGGTTTTTAGCTAAACGAACAGGACCATGCAACTGAGGCCCCATTTGGTCTGTAGAATAGAAGACTTACAAAAAAAACAATTATAAATATGTCAATATTGGAATGGAATGCAAAGAATTATTGTTTGGTATGATATAAAATAGAAAGGAATATATATCTTTCCAATAATTTGTTTGGTAGGATAAAAATAATATGGAAGTGGAATCATATAGCAGGATAAAGACATGCAAAAATGCCCCCAATTAACGTAAGGAAATTGTATATATATTGGACTTCCTGTTATTGTAAACGCACGCAAAAAAATTAAGGAAAATTTTGGCAATTCATTTTTCACTCTCCTATATATTAAACTTAATTAAAAGACATATATGCCCCTTTTCTAATGATGGAAAGACATAAAATATACGAAACAAAATAGGATATATAAATGAATAGTACTGACGGTGGGGAACGTGAATAGGAGGCTTTAATTTATTTGTTGAATTGGTTTTGGGTCAGCTTTAACTTTGAGGGTACGTAAGGGGCCGGGTATATTAAAAAGGCTTACGATCGAGGGCATGGGATCTATTGGGTTGAATTCAAAAAGTGGAATCTGATGCTAATTAAAGCAGCTGTGGGATAGAGTTGAGTTCTATAGTCTATTCTATCCTATGTATATATGGAAAATTCTAGGATCGTCGGGCGTATTGTCATCCTGGGAATAAGAGGGTTTATGGCCAAACATTGGCATGTGAAGGTGAAATATATATGCGGCAATAGAATAGCATCAGTCTCAGATCGATCTTTTACATTAATTTCTTTCTTAATTAAATAACATGCTACGGTACCAAATCACATTATTAATTAATTGGGATTTCAATCTCCATGATCTGGATCTGCTTCATATAATATACAAATTAAGTTTAAAATGACTTAACGCAATTAATTCAAGTTAGTTTTCTTTCTCTCTATCTATCTTCAATATTCATCATATGTAAATATTAAAACTTTTGTTAAGGATAGAGTTATCATTCAAAGTCTTCAATATTATTATTATTATGAAAAATTGGTCCTCTTAATATTATAATATGACTTTTAAATTTCTACCTTTAAAAAGTTTTATTAGTATATCTTTAGGAATTAAGGGGGCGCCAATCATAATTCAAAAGACTTCAGAATTTTAATTTGTAAGGATTTTAATTAAATGCTGTTAATACTTTTTATGGGTGCCTTGCTAGCTACTTTTTCTAAAAATGTAAGGAATATAACTCTTAATTATTAGGTGGCACTTAATTACAACATTAAAAAACAAGATTGAAGTTAACCAAGGTTTTGACCTAAAACAAGTATAAACAATTTTTAGTTGCTTCATCTAAAATTTCCACTACCACTGCAAGCATAATACTAAGTGCATGTTTGGCGTAGAATTGCACCAACCCAAGAGTGCGTATTAAAATTGTGACCTGTACTGGAGAATCGGATTCCTGAAAAGTGACGACAACTGGAGAATCAGATTCCTGATAAGTTACAACAACAGGACGCAAGGAACGAAACACAAGGTAGAGTGTAATGAGTTGGGATTTTATTTTTGGGAGAATCACATTTTGGGATCAAGATCTCAAATTAATTACACAACAGATTTTTTTACTATTTATTCTTCCAATTTTACAATTCAGTCTCTCATTTTTACAACTAAATTTTAGTTAAAAATTCTCATTTATGATTAATCGGAGATCTTGGTCCCAATAATTTCCTCTTTATTTTTAGTTGTACGTAGAGGAGATGGGGGGAATAGTATGGAATGGTATAATATGCACGTGCAAACTGGGACCCACCTGATGTTATTGTAATGTGTCGTTTGTCAGTGTGTGTAATAATTGAAGCTTTGGCAGATTCCTCCCTTACTTCAAATCATGATGATGCCGGAGCAATAAACCAGCTTCTATAAAGAATATTTACAAATGAATAATATTAATTAAAAATTTAATTTATTTAAATTAAAAATTTGATTTGTTTGAATTAAATTTTTTTTAAAATGAATCTTAATTAAAAAATATTTTAATATAGAGATTCTAAAATCTCTCTCTCTAGTGCTTTTACTTCCTGGTTCCACAGGGACAGGTGTAATACATCATAGTAAGTAATCCCTCCTTGCTCAAATACTTCCCCGCTTTTGATAAATTAATATATTTTAGACATTTTACTTTATATTTTTAAATAATTCTTTCTTTATAATTTTAAGATAGCATTATTACATTTTCACAATTTTATCTTCTCATAAGAATAAAGAAAGACAATGACATTAAAAGGAAAGATACTTACAAGTATTCTGCCTCTCATTCTTTATATAAAGTCACTTTTTATAAAAATTTTATAGTTTTAAATCTAAGTTATATTGTAAAAATTTGTGAAGCATTAATTGTTATGTTATTAAAATGCTTTTTTTAAAAATTATTTTATGGAGTGTTAATTTTTTTAAAAAGTAAAATAATATCTTATTAAATCTATAGTATTTATTATGATAAAAATGAAAACCAAAACAATGTTTAGACAATTGGATTGATACAACTAACTTTCATTAATTCCGATGAAATAATTAAAAATAATTTATATTAAGAATCAGAAAAAATAATTAATAAAGGTATCATAATAAAATATAATATTTTGTTAACATTTTGACTATTTATTAGTTTTTTAATTTACATATATAACTCTAAAGTGCTAATTGATAAAAAACAAAGGGAGTATAAGACACCATTATTTACCTCACGCTGATCGATAAAATTCGTTAAAGTTAATTAAGTTAATTAAATTTGTAGCAAAAACATATTTTTCCCAAATTCACCCTTAATTAATGGTTGACATTCATTCTTGTGAATAACAAATTTCTGTATCTTATATTTTATTTATGGAAGGTATTTTTGAAAAAAAAAAAGACATGTAATGATCCAGAAATTCTAGAAGGTGACTTATAATTTTTTTATATAATTATTTAATTTGATCAAATTTGAGCATTATCATATTTAAATAAGGATAGTTCTTTTAATATAATTTTTTTTATTCACAAAATTTAAACTTAAAATTTTATTTAAGATTTGTTGAGTTATTTACTACTTAACTCAAGTGCCACTAGCTGAAAGTGATTTGTAATTTAGATCCACATAATTCCTTTATAAGATGCCTCGCATTTGAGTCCAGAAAGAGTAGCCTCAAGGTTCCCATAGATTTGGTGATATAGACTCCACAAGTAACTTGTCTCGAGAACCCATAAAATACAGAGAACAACAATGTGAAAGCTTGACTCAAATGGGTTGCTCAAACTAGAACTCAGAGGGAATCTGCCTCAGAGAACTCTAGCTATAAAAAACGCCACAAGAATAGATTAAACTCTTGATAAGTCAGATGTATTCTCAAAAGAACATAAAGAACTAGTGAAACTCACTAATTGAATAAACTCGGAATAATATTGATATCTAGAAAAAAAAGTTACAATGAAAAGTTTTAAATAGAGAAGTAAAATATTAATTCTTACTATGACTCTTAACTCAATTAGATAAAGATAAGTTTAATCTAACTAAATTAAATCAAATCTAAGCCTATAATTGGTCCCTTTGAATACAAATAGGAATTCATGAATTATTTATCTTAATCTAAACCAAATAAATTAAAAAAAAAGAAAAAGATAAATAAAATAATTCAAATTAATCCTAAAAATTAAAATAAAATCTAATATTATCCTAAAACTAATTCTAGGCGGCTTAGGTCATTTTTTCTATCTGAACTTCTCTTGAACCATGGGTTTGAACAAGAATTATAACTCTCTTTTGGACCTCATGTTTAGACGCTTCTTCTTCAAATATCTTGTACTCATTATCTTGTAAATTTCTAATAAAACCCTATAGAGCTTCTTTCATGGCTCTAGTTCTGCCTCTAGTTAATGGGTCTCCTATTGCCTGAAGTGGATCTTTTGAGACAGTGATCTTCCACTCTTGGATCCACCCATGGATTCCATCATTCCCACCCTCCTCGAGAGGATTCATCCTTGAATCTGTAGCATCGTACAAGGATAGATCCGAAACATTAACGGTAGCACTCACGCGATTGCCATAGGAGTTTGGCAAATCAATTCGATAAGCATTATCATTGATTCTCTCGAGCACTTGAAAAGGTCTATCTCCACGTAGCTGCAACTTTGATTTCCTTTATTCTGGAAACCTTTCTTTCCTCAAGTGTTCCCAAACCCAACACTAGGTTTAAATACAACTCTCCTGCTGGCCTTGTTGGCTTGTTTGGCATATTGTTCATTTTTTCATTCAATGTTAGCCCGAACTCTTGCATGCAACTCCTATACAAACTCCCTTTTTCTTGCCATCAAGGCTAGTTTTCTCATTACAAGGCAAAGGTAAGATATCAAGAGGAGTCATGGGATTAAACCCATAAACAATTTCAAAAGGAGAATAGGATGTAGTAAAATGCACAGCCCTATTATATGCAAATTCTACATAAGGTAAGCAACTTTCCCAATTCTTTTTAAGTTCTTTTAGATAACTGTACACAACAATGTAATGAGTGTTCTATTTACTACCTCAGTTTGTCCATTAGTCTGTGTATGTGCAATAGTAGAAAACAATAATTTAGTCCCTAGTTTATTTCACAATGTTCGCCAAAAGTGACCCAGGAACTTAACATCTCTATCACTCACAATAGTCCTAGGAATCCCATGTAATCTAACAATCTCTTTGAAGAATAGATCAGCAATGTGAACAGCATCATTAGTTTTAGAAGAAGCAATAAAGTGTGACATCTTGCTGAATCTATCAACAATCACAAAAACACTATCTTTTCCACTTTGTGAACGTGGCAATCTCAACACAAAATCCATAGAAATATTAGTCCAAGGATGTTGAGGAATAGGTAGAGGAGTATATAAACCATGAGCATTAACTCTAGATTTCGCATGTTTGCAAGTAATACATCTATCACACACTTGAGCAACATCACGCCTCATAGAAGGCCAATAAAAATGTTCATGCAAAAGTTCTAAAGTTTTATAAATTAAAAAATGCCCCATTAAACCACCACCATGAGTTTCTTTGACAAGCAATTCATGCAAAGAATAATGAGGAATGCAAAGCTTATCTTTCTTGAAAAGAAACTCATCAAATTTGTAGAAATCTTGAAATCTATACTCTTCACATGATTTCCAAGTTTATGAAAAATCTGGATCATTATCAAATAATCCTTTAATCAGCTCAAATCCAAGCACTTTAGCATGTAAATAAGTAAGAAGAGAATACATGCGTGATAATGCATTGGCCACAATGTTTTCTTTACCTTACTTATGCTTAAGAATGTATGGGAAGGTATTAATGAATTCCATCCATCGAGCATGCTTCTTGTTCAATTTACCTTGTGACTTTAAGTACTTTAAACTCTCATGATCAGAATGTATGTTGAACTCTTTTGGCCAAAGATAATGTTGTCATGTTTCTAAAGTCCTTTTCAATGCATGGAGTTCCTTTCATATGTAGAATAGTTCAAAGTTGATCCACTAACCTTTTCACTAAAGTAAGCTATAGGACGCTTATCTTGCATCAAAACAGCCCCAATTCCTACCCCGAATGCATCATACTCAATTTCAAAGAGTTATACTAAAATCATGTAGTATCAAGAGTGGTGCATTTGTGAGTTTATGTTTCAAAGTGTTAAATGCTCTATCATGAACTTTACCCTATTTAAATGTCACATTATTTTTTACTAAGTCATTTAAAGATGCTACTATGGATGAGAAATCCTTAACAAACCTCCTATAAAAACTAGCCAAACCATGGAAACTTCGGACTTCATTTGCATTCTTCGGGGTTGGCTAATCTTTGATCACTTTGACCTTCTCTTCATCCACTCGGATTCCCTGTGTTCCTAAAACAAAGCCAAGAAAAACCACCGAATCCAAGCAAAAAGAACATTTTTCCAAATTTGTAAAAAGTCTATTTTCCCTCAAGACAATGAAAGCTTCACGCAAATGCAAAATATGTTCATCTAGACTCTTGCTATATACTAAGATGTCATCAAAGTAAACCACTATAAATTTTCCTATAAAAGAACGAAACACATGGTTCATTAGACTCATAAAAGTGCTAGGTGCATTAGTTAATCCAAAAGGCATAACTAACCACTCATAAAGTCCAAATTTTGTTTTAAAAGCTGTTTTCCACTTATCACCTTCTTTCATTCTAATATGATGATATCCACTCCTAAGATCAATTTTAGAAAAGAATGATGCACCATGCAACTCATCTAAGATATCATTTAGCCTGGGGATATGATAGCGATACTTTATCGTTATTTTGTTGATGGCTCTATAATCAATGCACATTTTCCACTTTCCATCCTTCTTTGGCACTAATATCACTGGTACCACGCATGGACTCAAGATTTCCTTTACAAATCCTTTTCATATAAGCTCCTCAACTTGGCTTTGAATTTCTTTTGTTTCTTCTAGATTCGCACGGTATGTTGGATGGTTGGGGATGGAAGCTCAGAGTATAAAATCAATGTGATGTTCTATGCCTCTTATGGGAGGTAGACCATCGGGTATTTCTTCCAGAAAGAGATCATCAAATTCCTGCAAAAGAGTAACAACACTAGAATGCAAGGAAGAATCAAATTGGTTAGTAGATAAATATATGTCCTTGTACATAAGTACAAAGACTTCTTGCCTCACCATTAAGGCTCTTTTTATCTCTCCTTTTTCTATCAACAAACTCACTTTGTTGTTTTCCTCACTTTCTTTATCACTTTCTTCTCTCATTTTCTTCTCTTTCTCACTTTTTCCTCTCTTTTTAATTTTTTACAATATTTCAGATTTTTCACTCTCACTCTTTTTTTTATATTCTTATCTTTCTTTTGTAAATATCTCATTTTGTAATCTCTTTGAATTCTCACTTGATCCTCATATGCTTCCAGAGAGTAAGAGGAGTTAATGTCACTTTTCTGCCTTTATACTTGAAGGAATAGAAATTAGTGTACCCATCATGGAATATTTGTCTATCATATTGCCATGGCCTTCCAAGCAGTAAATGTCCAGAAAACATAGGAGTTACATCGCACAAAACTTCATCATGATATTTGCCTATGGAAAAGGGAATTCGAACCTATTTGGAAACTTTGCAGTTACCACTATCATTCATCTACAGGAGATTATGGGGATTAGGATGTTTCAAGGTAGGCAAATTCAATTGCTCGACAAGTAGAGTACTAGCAACATTGGTGCAGCTACCGCCATTAATAACAAAGCAACATAATTTGTCTATAATCAGACATCTTAAATGGAAAAGTTGCTCTCTTTGTTCATTATCTTGCTCCTTTTGAGGTTGAATACTAAGAGCTCTTCTGTTGACAAAGAAATTCCCTTCACGTAGGGCTCATAATATCCATCTTCTAAAGATTTATCTGATGATTTCTCTTCACATTCACTTTCAGCTTCAACTTCACTTTCACTTATCAGTTCACCATTTTCACGGATGATCATGACTTTTTTGTTTGCACACTGATTGGCGATGTGTCCATAACATTGACACTTAAAACACCACTTAGAAGATTATTGAGAAGAATGTTTAGTGTCATATTTACCTCTATATTCTGAGTTTTTGGGCTTGCTTTCCTCCTTGAGTCGTGAGGAAGACTTGAAGTCTTTTAGTTTCCCATCTTTTCATTTAGTAACAGATTTAGATTCCTTTCCAGAAGAAGTGGAGTATAAGGATTTTCTAACTTTTAGTTGCTTCTCCACAAGAATGGCCTTGTGCAAAAGCTCTTCTATGTCTGTGTAATGTTCTAATTCCACCCTATCTCAAATTTCTGGCCTCAAACGATTAAGAAATCAAGCCATGGTTTGTTCAAGATCTTCTACTACATTTGCTCGAATCAAAGTTACTTCCAATTCTTTGTAGAATTCATCAACACTTCGTGTTTCCTACTCTATCATTTGTAATTTAATATGTAAATCACTATAGTAATGGCTAGGAATATATCTCTTTCTCATGACAGCTTCTATCTTATACCATGAACTCACTGGATGTTCTCTATATCTTTGTCTATTAGCTTGTAACTGGTCCCACCAAATACTTGCATATTCAGTGAATTCTACTGCCACTAACTTTACTTTCTTTTCTTCAGAGTATTGTGGCACTTGAACACATGTTCTACTCTTCTTTTCCATTCCAAATATGCATCTGGATCATTGTTCCCATAGAAAGGTGGAATCTTTAGTTTTAGTCCTCCTAAGTCATTGTCACGCCTAAAAGAATTCTTGTCTTTTAAAGTAGACTCCTCTATGTCTGACTCATGATCTTCAAATTCTGGTTCAAGCTTTCTATGTACCTTCTTTCCCTTAGTAGCAGATTTAATACTATCTAGTCTTTTGTTGATGTTGGCTAATTCAGCTTGCAAAGAATCCCACAAGAATTTCATGTCTATTAGATCCTGTTCACCTTCACCTTCAGTTTCTCCATTTCCTCCTTTACTTCCAGGCATCCTGAAAAATATAAAGAAAACAAAGAAAAAGAATCTCACACACTCTTCTTATGTGTTTCGCTCTAAGGATGTTAGTTCACTCGTGTATCACACTTAAAATTGACTTTTTCAATGATGTATCTCTCTTACCTTTTACCACTCAAATTAGTATCTTACAATGTTCTTAAGAGAATTATTAGTATTAATCAAGAGCTAATGGCAAAATTAAAATGCCAGAGTTCAAGAGTCAACTCTCAAAATAATAATAAAAAAGTTTATATTCTTAACCCTAACTTTTTTTTTTATATTTGGCCCTTTTTTTTATTTGGTCATACTCTTTTTTTTTATTTGGCCTTCTTTCTCTCTTTTTTTTTAAACCACGATCACACTTTCAACAAACGATTTCCCCTAGCAGCAATAATTTCAAAAAATAGAATTTTCCAAATTTTTTTTTTGCAAGCAGTAACAACAATTTTCTAGCAAATATTCAGCAAAAGCAAATAATGGAATGATAAAGAGAATCTGAAACGAAACTAATTTTTGAATGGAAGAATGCAAATCTGAAAAGAGAAGACAATTCGGATTTTACCAGAGGGAGACGCATTGATGAAGCTAGAAACGAAGGGCGATCTTTGATGATGAAGTCGAATCTGTAATTTTGGGAATGGAGGAAGCGACAACTCAGATCTGAAAATTCGGAGTGAAGGATGACCGAATACAGAGGGCGGTGAGTTGTGGCAGAACGAATAAATGAGACTAGCAATGAAGGATGCGTGCGCCAATTGACGTGAAGGAAGCTCACGAACTAAATGAGTCTGTTAGAGAGGAAGACCGCGTTGGGAAGCCAGTCTCTGAACTTTAATAGGGGCGTGTTTGGCTACTGGAATTGATGAAAACCCTTCTCTTTTTCTTTTTCTTTTTTAAATGGTTGCTGCACAAGACTTGAGATTTTGATGATTAGGATGACACGTGTCTAAATCCAAATTTTGCTCTGATGCCAACTGATATGGCCCCCACAAGTAACTTGTCTCGGGAACCCAGAAAATAAAGAGAACAATAATGCGGAAGCTTGACTCAAATGGGTTGTTCAAACAAGAATTCAAAGAGAATCTGCCTTAGAGAACTCTAGCTATAGAAGATGGCACAAGAGTAGATCAAACTCTTGATAAGTCAGATGTATTCTCAAAAAAACACAAAGAACTAGTGAAACTCACTAATTGAATAAACTTTGAATAATATTGATATCTAGAAAAAAAGTTACAATGAAGAGTCTTAAATAGAGAAATAAAATATTAATTCCTATTATGACTCCTAACTCAATTAGATAAAGATAAGCTTAATCTAACTAAATTAAATTAAATTTAAGCCTATGATTAGTCCCTTTAAATACAAATAGGAATCCATAAATTATTTATCTTAATATAAATCAAATAAATTAAAAAAAAGATAAAGATAAATAAAATAATTCAAATTAATCCTAAAAATTAAAATAAAGTCTAATATTATCCTAAAACTAATTCTAGGCAGCTTGGGCCACTCCTTCCATTTGGGCTTATCCTGAACCATGAGTTTGAACAAGAATTATAATTCTCTTTTAAACCTCATGTTTAGAAGCTTCTTCTTCAAATATCTTGGATTTATTATCTTGTAAATTTATAATCAAGTCCTGTAGAACTTCTTTCATGGCTCTGGTATTGTCTTTAATTAATAGATTTCCTATTACCTGAAATGAATCTTTTAGGACAGTATTCTTTCATTATTAGATCCACCCATGGACCCCATCATTTGCCTTTTCTTATTTTCTTTTGTTGACTTTGGGTCCTCCCTCGTTGTACTTCTTGTCTTCTTGGTTGGAATGAAAGTGTGCATATTTTGGTCAAAACAAAAAAAAGAAAGTGTGCATATTCTCCCCAAAAAAAAAAAAGGTTCCAATAGATTCTCTTCCGCGACGTCGGCAGCACTACTTCGAATCTCCTGAGGTACAATTTGGTCGACCACGTAGGGTTATTCATTCTCGTGATGTCTCCCCCCCCCCCCCCCCCGGCGCCCCCTTTTTAACTTTTATCATTTCACAAATAAAAATTTAGGTTTTACTTGTACTGAAACAATGATTTATTTTATGTTATAATAATTCTATAATTTTGTATTATGTTTGTTTGGTATTTAATTTTAATAAATATTTAAAATTCTATTTTTTAAAAAAATAATTTTTATATATGAAATCATTTTATCAAAAAATAACTACCCGGCCCTAACTATTTTTCTATAGAAGTTACTCTAAAACAAAACTTCAATGAACATATAGTTCACTTTAGACTATGTGCAGACCATAAGGCTTACAATTTGATTAATACAAAACTGTGAAGTATAAACTATAATCCCAATCATACATAAAGGCTTATTCTTTTGTTATTATTTCAGCAAATGCTATGTGCCTAACCAAACCCGCCATAGATTTATTAAGCTAGCTCTTCAATAATTAATTAACTTGTTCTTCAATTAATCTTCATTTTAATAATTCAACATTTTAAAATAGCTAGCCAGTGGAGATAATTGTCCGTCTTTTCAGCTAGTGGAGATAATTCTAAACCCTACATTTTAATATCAAATTGGAAGTGGGTTCAACTACTGGCACAAGTTAGGAATAGTTTGTGAGTGTTAAGCAAATTAAAACAACTAGTAGCTAGTCATTATGGTTCAGAAGGGATGATAAATAAACTACTCCCTCTATTCTAATTTATAATACACTTTTAACTGTCAAGCACAGGGTAGTAGTTAGTAATTGAAAAATTTACACATCATTTCCCAAATTACCCTCATTTAACAGTAATTAATATACTCCCTGCATTAATTATGTTTTTCTTGTAAACTTACCTTTATTTCTTTTTTTCCTTTGGCCATTGACAACCAACCCTTTATTATTTAGTAATGGTCGCTGGGTTCATCTTCTCAAGTAATGAGTGGCGCCAAATTAAATTTAGTTAAACTCACTTAATCCAATTGTGAATATTCTTCCCTCCTTAGATTATCAGTGGGTTATTGATTCAAAAATTTGGTGGGCTACACACTAGCATTGAAAGGTTGCATGAAATAGAGATAGCCACTTATTCTCATACTAAGACTCACAGATTGATTTTTTTATTATCACCCTCCACTCTATGATCATCAACCATTACTAGAAAAATCAAATTTAGCGAGGGACAAATTCCTCACTAAATATATTTTTTTCCTTGCTAAATTGAAAATAGTTAGGAATAAAATATTTTCCTAAGTCTATCGCTATAAATCACGTCGCTAAATTTAGTGAGGGATGAGTTAATTTCCTCACTAAATTAGTGAGGGATTTATTCCCTCTTTAAATTTAGATAGGAACTAATTCCTTGATATTTCCTCACTAAACCACAAAAAATTTAACACTGCCACGTCACCATCTGGATCGTGCCACATCAACCACCACCCATGCCATATTACCATAATCGTGACACATCGTTGCCATGTCATATAATGATTTCAAATATGTCTCTGCTTAAATTCGAACTCATGACCTCTTACTTTCAATACTTTTGTATTTACACTTTTGCCAGTTAAACTAAAATATATTTGCAGTCTTTTTATGAAATATTAAATATATATTATTTATCTACACACTAATATATACATATATATTTGTAAATTAATATATTATTAAAAAATACAAATATATTATATTTTCAATTATTAATATCATAAAATACTTTATATTTTGAATTTTGTAATAAATAAAGTTTCAGTTTCATTTTTTGCCAACAAGTTATGAAAATTAATTTAATTATTTTTATTAATTTAAAATAATTATCTAATAAAAATAATTTTATAACTTAATTATTAAAAAAATTTTAATTCATTAAAATTAAATTTTTAATAAAATAATTTAAATTTATTAAAATTAATTTAAAAAATTGTAGCGAGGGACAAATCCCTCGCTATTCATAATAATTTAGCAAGAAATAAAAAATACCTCACTAATTCCTCGCTATTTGTATTAATTTAGCAAGGGAATAAAAAATGCCTCACTAATTCTCTCGCTAAATTTAATAATGACTATGAACTTACAATTCCTCGTTAATTCCCTTGCTATTTAGATCATTTAATGAGGGATGAGTGATCCCTCACTAAATTTGATTTTTCTAGTAGTGAACCTCTCCAATTTCACCATTGTCACCCACATTTCCTAGTGCAACGCTACTGAATATTGATTTAAATATAGACCTAAACTTAGAAATAAGTGATAGTAGCAACCCCCAATCTGGCAATGTGCTACCATTTGACTTAGACAAAGACCCATTAATTGAAGTTCTTCCATGGTCATTGAACGGGGGAGGGGGGCACTTGTTGAAGAAGAAGCAACCGGGAGAGAAATTTGAAATAAAGATATGCATAACCAAGCACACAACTACAGCCTAGTGATGGACCCTGAAACAGAGGTAGAGATGGAAGAACATGGTACGTTTTTAAATTCACACCCCATGATATTTGGAGGACATTTTTAAATTCATGTTAATGGCCCATGATACTAGGAGTATTGTTGTTAAAATCGCATTCATCTTGTACAATCGCACTCATTTATGATCTTAGAGTAGGAATATTTCTAGTTAACTCTTCAACAAAAACAAAAATCAATAGACTTTTAAGAAACTCGCAAGAAATCAACACACTCATAAACTTGTGAGTTTTTTTAACTGAGTTAGTGAGTATTTCATAGGCCATTTCTTTCATTCTTTGCTTATTGGATTTTTTGACTGAGTTTGCGAGTATTTCATCTAGGCAAGCATAGAGCGTGGCGATGGGACTCTTTTTTTTTTTAAAAAAAAAAGGAATGGCGATGGGACCTTTTGTTTCCTCCTACTAGTACTGTCAAATTGGGTCGGCCCGCCTTGGGCCGGGCCTAAATCGGGTCAGGCCAAAAAGCCCGATTTGACAAATGGACTTGGAAAACTAAACCCGAGCCTATAGGTTCGGGCCTACAGGCCGGCCCGGGGGCTTTTTTTAATTTTTTAATATTTTTTATGTTTTTTAATAAAATTTTTTATATAATTATTTAAATTAATACAACTAATTATCATCATAATTTATCAAAAACTAACATAATATTTAAATTTTACAATTTACATATCACTAATTAATAAAATAATATGTATTTTTTAATATTTTAAACAAAAAAAAAGAAAAAGAAAAAAGTATCGGGCTTTCGGGCCGGCTCGTGGCCTGCTCAGGCCGGCTTACCACTGACTGGGCTCAAAAAGCCCGGATTATGTATTTACTCCCGAAATTGAGGCCCAAGCCCGCTCATTTTTTCGGGCTTTTCGGGTCAGCCCGTCGGGCTTGACCCATTTTGACGGCTCTACCTCCCACTATTGCTTTTTTTTAATTACATGATTATTGATTTTTTTAATTAATAGTACTCCTCATTCATATGGCTGAATTACTCATATCCTCATGTTTTATTTGAATTTATTTGAATTAATTCAATAATGGTGTACATGATTAAAGAATGGAGTATTTGAATTAATTTTTTTAATTCATATCCTCATTTTTTATTCGGAGTAAATTTAACATTAAATTCGTATCCTCATTTTTTTTACTATTTTTTAATTGTTGTCAAGCAGATGGAATCAATAACACGGCACGAAATGAAGCTAAAGGTAGCATACGAAATTTTTTAAGAAAAGAACAACGCATTGCCATGTTTGCAAGGTTGTAAGGTCTAAGTGTTAATGGGAGATAAAGCAAACATACAATAGAAATTGTGGCTCAAGCCTTTTCTACTTGCAAAAGAGTCGTCCAAAAGATTTGGCATCAAACAAAGCAAAATGGTGATATCTGTCATGAGAAGACTTACAATTGTGACCATAAGAGAGTGATATCAGGTCCTTCTAAAATTCGAGACATTCTACTATCAAGGTAGACTTGTTATCAATCTTTGGCATCTACTATGAATGTAGGTGTTTTAACATTGCATAGAATGAAAAAGGAAGGAGGTTTACGGCGTCATACTATTGCATTGAAGCCTTTATTAAAAGAAGAAAACCAACTTGCGCAGTTGAATTTTTGTTTATCAACGCTAGAATCCGATAGCATACCGCATGATCCTACCTTCAAAAGTATGTATAACATTGTGCATATTGATGAAAAGTGGTTTTACATGACCAAAAAATCGGAAAAGTATTATTTACTATCAGATGAGGATGATCCAACATATTCTTGTAGAAACAAGAACTTTATTCCAAAGGTCATGTTCCTAGTACCAGTGGTTCTTCCTCGGTTTGATTATGAAGGAAATGAAATATTTTTGGGAAAAATTGGGGTGTTTCCTTTTGTAACTAAAGAGCCAACAAGAAGGGTGGCCTAAATAGAATTGCAAGCACCCTCGTCACAAAGTCTATAATCTCAATCACCACAGAGGTAAGTCAATCTTTCTTTATTGAAAAAGTTCTTCCAGCCATAAAAGCTAAGTGGCCAAGAGATGAGGTTGGTGAGCCAATTTATATTCAGCAGGATAATGCTAAATCTCATATTAACGAAAATGACATTGAGTTCAACCGATTGGCTAAAGAGGATGGCTTTGATATTCGTTTGATGAACCAACCTCCAAATTCTCTAGATCTAAACATTTTGGATCTAGGATTTTTTACTGCCATTCAGTCCCTACAGTATAAGCAACCATCTTCTACGGTTGATGAGCTTATTATGGCTATTGAAAATGCCTATGCCACTTTTTCTGCAAAATTGTCCAACAATATTTTCTTGACTCTACAATCATGCATGGTTAATATCATGGAAGCTAATGAAACACACAACTATAAAATTCCTCATATTAATAAATCAATAATGGCAGGAGAAGGTAGACTTCCAACCCAATCGAAATGTCCTCCTCCATTGGTGCAACAAGTGATTCAATTGTTAGGGAATGGTAAACATTGATACTGTTGGTAAGGACTTCAGTTTTTTTTCAATGTTGTGAAGTTTTTTTCTTTTTCTTTATTCATCATTTCAATTAACTATTGTGAAGAATGTTACTACTAATTTTTTTCTTTTTCTTTAATGTACAGCTCATTGAAGGATGACTAAGGACAACGAAGTTGGAATAAAACTTTGGTAGCAAATGTAAATTTGCTAATGACTAAGGATGTTAGTATAATTTCCTTTAATCCTCAATTGCTTATTGTATTTTGTATTAATTTTAGTACCAAAATTTTAACTAAGATTTCATCCAATATGCATGATTGATATTAATACAAAAATTACTACTTTTTGTATTAATTTTTCTAGAGTTTGTGAAGGAAAGGAAAGTTTGTACTCCATGAGGTTGTGAATTCATGAGGTAAGGAAGCAAATGCAAAGGAGAGGTTGTGAATTCAACCACGATGGCATAGTAATCTGAAAATCTGACTATGCAATAAAAGAAAAAAAATTTGAAAATTGGCTACAAAAATTAATGCAAAAATTAAAGTTACTCCAAATTGTACGCAAAGGAGATGCATATGTATAAACCCAATCAAAGTTACTCCAAGTTACAGTTTTGAATACAAGGAGCAGAGTTTTTAATGTACCCAGTACTATATGACAAAAAACCACCATACATAGTCATATCACCTGCATGGTACTCCAAGGAGCATTTCACAAAAAAAAAAACTCAAAACACACATCACCACCATATCCTTGACTGTTAACCATTTAAAACAAACCCAGCACATAAATTTTTAACATACTCTTAATAAATTTCTTATGCTCTCTCTCCTTCAATTCATCACTGGTGTTGTTTTCTTGTGGTACCTTGTTCAAATTGAAGGCCGGCACATGACGATTCTGTGATCCTTTAATGGAAGGTCCCCATTACTCAGTTTTGGATGAATCTTTAGCATAGCTTGCCACTTCAATGGAGTTAACTTCCTCTTCATTAGGCAACCTATTTAAATCGAATTTTGGGATTGGTTCTTCTTGATCAAGAGAATCTTAGACTATCCACAACAAAGCTTCATAGTTCAATGATTCAGAGGACCAGTTACAATAGCTTAGTTTCACCGAATTTGCCATTTTCATGACTACTTCCTCACCATCTAGAGAGTCTTCTACTATCGATGGCAAATCTTTAGTATTCACTAACTCAAACAAGTTCATAGGGTTAGACAGGAAATTTGCCATTTTCATCCTCCCTCCACAAACCAATTTCGCACTTGCTTAAGGAGTTCATAAGGTACTCTCTACACCAACCAATAATGCGTTTGGAGTTCGACATATGCACTTCCAATAAAGCGTTATCTCTTATCTGAACCAAAAATGCATTTGGAGCTCGAAGTCTTCATCTTCTCTATTATCGTGAATAGTGACACATGGGTCTTTAAATGCATTGGGAAGGCACCATTAATACTTATAAGGCCTAATTACTCAGGGGCAATTTTGGAAAGTAGGAAAAAATTACACTAATAATTCTGCAAAGTGCACTACATTTTGAAATATAAAATTTCTAAGAAAAGTGCATTATACAGTGGAATGGAGGGAGTATACTATTGAGAAACAACTAAGCCTAGCTACTCCATATGCCCATCAAGTAACAAATGTCATGGTGTGAGTTGTGAGTTGTGAGAGATATTATTGGAGGAGAAAAAGTGTTGTTAATGAATTATTGGAGGCAAAGTTAAATGCACAAATGTATAAGGGGATGGCACTTGTGACACACTCATTACCCAGGTTCAAAAAATCAGACTGGATATTAAATCAGTGAAGGTATTAGATGAAGATTCAATGGTTTAATCGGAATTAAACTCATCGTAATAAATTTAATAATTTTTTAATTTTATATGTTATATAGAAAATTAAAAATATTACTAATAAATTTTACAAAATAATATTAAAATCTAAACAAGGTAATATTTATCTATAATTTTATTTTGAATTCAAAATAATCAATTAATATTCTATTTTCATATTATTTGTTAAGAAAATTTATTATTATTAATAATTATGCATCATAATAATGCTTATACAACATTATAATATAGAAAGAAAAAATTTATACAAAAATAATACTACTTAGTACTAAAAATAATGTTATTTTATCTTTAAAATAAAAAAAAAATCAAAAAATTATAAAAAAGGCGTTGATCGATTTAACCAATTCTGCATATATTTAATACCAGCTCGTTTCAGATTCAATAAATTTTTTACGAGTTCTGAGCATAGCCAGTTATGATCTATGATCAGACCAGATCTAACATAAATTCCCAATCTGACTAGTCAAACCAGTTGGCCTGATTTGATGTTTTATTCCTTGCATATTGCATGTTTGATCTATAACATATATCTCCATTATTCTCATCAACTTTTAATGTACCGATGCCATCATATTGCACAAGACTTTGAAGCTAAGGTTTTTACTTTGCATCCAGCGGTGAATATAAAATAAGAGTATGGAAGAGTGAAATTTTTACATTTGTATAAATTTTATTATTTTTTGTTCTTTATTTTTAACATTGGTCACTTAATAAATTTTTAAATAACTTCTTTTTGGTAATTAATTAAAAATTTAGGTAAATTGAGTTATTAGAACTCATCAGACCTTACCATTTAAAAAGTATTTTCATAGATATTACAGTGATACAGTAGCTAGCTATAAGTTATAATACGCAGTACGTCGTAGATAGTGCATATCAAGAAAAATTAAATACTATGGTGATAGTACTTGTGACAATCAGGCCTAGCATAATTTAGTTTTGAGTGAATTATCAGAAGTTAAAATTAAGGTGGTGTAAATGTGGTACTGGAGGGAGACTTAAGGATTGTTTATGCAAATCAAATCATGATTTCTAATTATTATTTTTTTTTTATCTAAACAGGTTTTCAATAAACTTTTCTACTTTTATTTAAATTTTATTTTTGTAAACTGTGATTATTTTAAAAGATTTGTTATAAAAAGGTAAATTAAACAGACACTTATATGCGCCCCCCTCCCCACATATATAATACCCCCTTCAATCTTTTAAAAAGCCTCCATTAATATCTTTTCCACAAATTAATAAATACAATTAAAATTAATTCATTATTATAAATTTGTCTATAACTTGTCAATATTATCATAATTTAAGTTTATTAAATAAATTATTGCGCAAGTCCACTTAAATTTCTCTCATTCCATCTCTTCTAATTATTTCAAAAATTAATGTTTCGACAACTTACATAGGTGCTTATAATAATGATCATGGAATAAGAACAACGGTGCTTAGAGGGAAAAAAATAACTAATGCTTTTGGCAATTTACAATTACAGATGATAAGAATAATGGAATAAGTGCTTATAAATTAAGAGTATGTATTAAGGTGACGGTGCTTGTCACAATCACTGCACCTTTGATCTGTAACTTGAGTCTCCATTATTCTCACAAACTTTTAATGCCATCAAATCCTCATGCTATTTGGCACCAAATTTGGTTAAAGAGTCAACAAGTTAAAATCCCTAATGGTATGTGTCATCCGCACATGGACGGAGCTAGCATTACACTTTTTGTTTTTTGGGTGGGGCGACAGAGTTTAAACTTTGTATTTCTAATATTTGTTATAAAAAATTTTTATTTGATATATATATAAATATTAAAATTATAAAGAATACATAAAAAGTTTATATATCGATCTTTAATAATATATATATATTATAAATTGAATTAAACTTATCATAATTACTATTATATGCAAATTAAATAATAAAGAATAAATTTATATTCACAATTGATCAATTTTTATAATCATTTATAATTTCATATAAATGTTTTTTCAAACAGTTTAGTAAAAAAGACTAACATGGAGTATAATATAAGTTTAAGTATCACTCGTTTTTTTATCAAACAAGATTAACATAAATCAATCAATAAAATAAACATTTCAACAAACTAATCTAATATAAATAAGATATTTATAATACTTTTCATAGAAAGATTAAATACAATTACATAATTTATGCGTATTTGTTTTAAGGAGAGGGGTCACCGCTTTATGGGTGCTAAAGGTTTAGGGATTGCTCGGTTCCGTGTTTGTCAAAATTGAATTTGGATAGAAGTAAGGGGCAAGTAACTTTCATGTTAATCGAGTATTAATATTGGGCCTATAATCTAGTTTGCATTTTAGTGGTTCTATTTGAAAACACTGAACAAAATTAGTATGTGAGCTTGAAACTAAGTTTTAAATTAATGTGAAATCAAAGAGGCCCTTACAAAGATGGGTGTGGTGTTAGTTTCTTGTTCGTAAGAAAAAGAGAAGGGTGAAGGGCAGGGCGAGAAGGGGAGGGGAATATGGCCCCACTTCTTTGCATATAAATATGTAGACATGTTAAGGAAGAGCACGCGTGTGCTCATCATTTCCGGATTATTCCAGATTTAATTATATATTTTTTATTATATTTTTATTTTATTAGATGTAGAATCTAAAATACATATAATTTTATAATTGTCACTTTTTTAAAAAATACTAGTATTATGTAAAAAATGAAAATAAAAAACTATAAATCTGAACTGTTCAGATTAAAACTGGACAGTTCAGATCCGTCCAGGAGTGATGAGCATTTTGGAAGAAGCATCTTCTTTCGGGTGATCAGTATTAATTGTGTTACTTGGCCAATGTGCTCTTGTGGCATGGTGGCATGCATGAAGGATTCCACTCGTAGGGAGGTCGTGATTAATTTGTTAACAACGTACATCAACCTATCGGCTTGCATATATATGTCCTTTGTAATTAATCCAAGAAAAAACTATCGTGTTACTTGAACTACATACTTGGGATGAGGAACCCACAGCTTATTCTAGCGGCTGGACAAAAAATAATACATCCATCAGTCTCTAAAAATAATACTATCTATTTATATATTATTACATATATAGTTACTCACTCATTATATTGTAGGGCCGGGGTGATCGCACCCAATACTTTCGGTTTATCGGGAATTTGGGTATATATTTTTTCACGATATATAGATGGAATGATCATGTAAATTAAACTCCTAGATTCAAGAAAATAGAAAAATACTTTATTCTAGTAAAATACAAAAGAATGACATATAAGTATGTGATAGACATATTCTTGGTTCCAATTTCTATTCTGTTTTCACCTTTTTAATTTAAAAAAAATCTATGATAGATGATTGTACATTGTTAGAGTAATAAGTGCAAATAAAATAAAAAAGATCGATGGAAATTTTGTTTCGATCATGATGCATATATTATGCGTTATTCTGCAATTATTTAATACACCCCTACAATTACGTCGTATAATATTTAATTACAATTGTTTCCATCATGATGCATACAGCAGAAGAATGAAACTTGACTAACTATGTCTTCGGATTACATAAACGCAAAACTAATACGAAAACTATTATTTGTTTTATGGATTTTAAATTTTTTTAAATATTATATAATAAAGAAATTATTTGATGATGCACAACTAATAATTTTGTAATTTAATGTGACGTCATCCAATTTTTTTTTAATTATATAGTCAACAATATATATGCTAATTGAAAAAAAAAATACTTATATGTTTTTTCTTACATATTTCTTATGTTATTTTTCAATTAAAAGTTAACATATGAATTTTTTTAATACATTATAGATTTAGTCATTAATTATATATTAAAAGTATTAATTTCTTAAACTTAAAAAATTTTAAAAAATTTACATGTTAAATTTTAATTAAAGAATAATATGAAAAATATATAAGTTTAGTCCTTAAAAAAATACATAGTGGCGTTATGAATAGGAAATTGAAAAATAATTAAAAGAATTTAAAAAAAGAGAGAGATAAAAAAATTCACTCTGAATTATCTATCAAATAATTGAAAATGAAATCATTGTAGGTAAGATTCTCATATGATGACGAGTCAATCAACCTCAGTGAACAAAAAAAAACGCTCCAAATCTCATTTAGTAGTGGCCATTTTAGAATTGAACATCACATTACATCTATGTCTTGGATTAAATGAAAGGCCTTCAAAGGAGATGTGATAGAACCGCCAACCTTACTCACAAATATTTGCCATTCACTTTTTCTCTTACACATCACCTAACACCTCAGTTTATCGATTTTTCCAAATTGTATGTCGTACCCATGGAGTAGTGATGAATACTCTCTAATGGCTTCCTTGAACTGTTCTATTGATGTGAACCCCATTCTAAGTTTAAACCTTTAAGTTTCTTGCACATTTCAGATGAGTTAACATACTATATGTAGCTCTACTTAGTCACAGAATTAACCTTCTTCCAATTTAGAGTCATCCGGTGTTTAATTAACGAACCGATCGATTGTGATTTGCTGATGAGAGAGAACCATCATCTTCATCATGGATGCATGCATCAATGGCAAGGGAAAAATGAGTGACATATTGTTATCTTCTTCAACGTTATTATCAAGTAAAACACATTGTGACACATATGTGTATATCTATACATCTATCTTGCAACATGTAAATAAATGAAGCTTATAATTTATTGTAGATAGAGATACTAGAGTGAAAAAGGTCAACTCTTGATGGGTTAACAACATGGGAGGGTTTGAACTCTCGACCATTAATGACTTCTCTTTGACTATTGTACATAACCCTTATGAAAATAGACCTAATAAAAGGATTTTGATCATCACCTGGTAAAAGGATTCAAAACATTTCCAAACCTAAAAATTAGGCATGAATATATTACTATTATCATTTTAAACATGTGACTTCATCTCATGCATATATGTGGTCATACCGATTTATATATCCGATTATTTAACTCTTTTCTTTTAATTAATCTCTCAATTATTATCAGGGAAAAATATATTATTATTTCTAATACAAATTTTTTAGTATATTGCCTCAATTGCCCGAAGCCTGGGCCCTCCCTTGCTCAAATCGAGTTCTTCTAGTTATTCAGCCACAGCCATTTCTTTTTCCTACTTTTTTAGCATTACAGTACGATTACAATTTGTGGACTAAATAATAAACAGAGTGTATACAATAAAGGGAAACTTAAATATTTGGTCCCTATAATTTCTTTCAATTGCAAGGTAGTCCCTATTGTAAAGGAGTGACGGGCCATCCCGTGTTTTAGTATATCACCGCCTCGAACGACGACGTTTTTGGAATCAAGTTGAAGGTTAACCATCTTCTTGACCTGGTCCCAGCCTTCACCGCTAGCAACTGCCACCGACTTGAAGCCTCGATCTATCGATTGGATTAGGTTCAGATCTTCCTCTGCCTTCGTCTCCACTTCCACCTTTCCGTTTCTCAATTTTTTGTTTTCGTTTCAAAACATTCATCTAGGTAAGAATCGTGTTTTTGTGATTAAATATCGAATTATTTTTTCTTGCGCGCTCAACATGTTAATTTCAGTTTTGCCTCTGGTAGAGTCAACTGGCTTAACGGAATTTTGCGGTGTTTATGATGTTTAGATTTGTTAAACTTTATTCTTTATCAGATCGAGATAGTGACTGTATTTTCGATCTTTCATTCTTTTTAATAACCTAGTATTTTGCTTCTGTACCAACATTGGTTCATGTTGAGGATTTCAAGCAGTCAGTTTATTGTTCAGGAGTTGTCCATGAGCGGTTTTATTACTTGAGCATGCTCGGAGGTTTAACATGGGATCTTAACGCAGCATTCGTGTTTCTTTATACAAAGAATATCTTCTCTTGATACTTGTGTTTCTTTATATCAAGAATATCTTCTCTTGATAAGTTGTGGGTGGTTCTTTCTTGCAATTTGCTTTAAACTTAGACTTTTATCAACAATCAATAAAATTTTATTGATTGCTTGACAGAGATGTCTGCTTATGACAATGTTGTTGGTGGTAAACTGAAGCTCAAGGGAAAGGCCCTGGATGTGAAGGCTGGTGGAGTGAAGAAGAAAAAGAAGAATAAAAAGAATCAAGATCAAATGTTAGAAGCCACTGAAAATGAATTTTTGGCAGGTTGGTTACTTTTATCAGAACATGGATTATAGCTTATGCTATTATTCTAAGTTAGATCGCAAATCAAATTACAAACGTGGTTATTGTCGTACAAAGTTGAGTGTTGAGACTATAAATTGTCAGACAATAATTATTCGAGTAAGTTATTGTTGAGCTGAGATCATTTAAATGGTTTATCCCGTGTGGTACTGTTTCATATATAGAACTAAATGGCTGATGAAATTGGGTTCACGTTAGGTTATCAAGTTGATATATTATTGTAGCTAGGACTTGCTGCTCTAATTATTTGGTAGGTTAGCTGATTTGTCTATACTCAATAAAGATCACAATGAAAAAATGCTTGGATTTTGGGAATAACAGGACCACTGGAATTTATAGTACCAATGGTCACAATAAACCAAGGTCAAGGATAAAAAATAACATTTTCATTACTCTTTGGAATGTGTTGCTTGACAAAATGGGATTGATCCCATGATCGCTCCTGGTAATTGGTGAGGCTTCCTTTCCTTGGTACCCAATGCATGGTGATTAAGAAAATTGTGCTTGGTCATTTTCAGGCGTTGCTGAATGTCAAGTATTGGGGGTCATAGTATATATAATATTTTTTTCTTTGTGGTTAGCTTTTTTTCCCAATAATTAGAATAGAGATATTTTTTGTTAGAATCACAATGGATTATGATTCCTCCTGCTGATAGGAAGGTATATAAATAATGGAGGACAATGCTTGAGGCAAAATTCGAAAGAAAGGTGGCATTTTGCACTTCAATGTTACATGTCAGATAACTTCGCAGAGCTCAGCAAGCAAAAGTTGTTGGGCAAAACTGATTATCAATTTAACTGTTTTTATTTTTTTATTTTTGGCTATAAAGTGTTCATCCATAAAGTGGCCATAACTTTTAACTGTTCATTAGTTCTATCTGTTGCATCATTCCTTAATCTCTCTATGGTCAGCATACCATAAATTGCCTAATATACTTTGCATCATTTATGTTTTCTAATGTAGGTGGGAGTACTGAACAAGCTAATGATCCTAATGATCAAGACATTGACGATGCAAACAAATTGATAGGGGAAGGGAAGGCTGCTCATTATGATGATCATCTTACACCAGCTGAGAGACGATACATAGAACAGAGAGAAAAACTAGATGTTCATAGATTGGCAAAGATTGCCAATAAATCTCACCGTGACAGGATTCAGGATTTCAATCAGTATTTGGCAAATATGAGTGAGCACTATGATATTCCCAAAGTAGGCCCTGGATGATTTAACATGTTGTACAAGTATGAAGGCCACCCTTCATTTGTCTTGTTACGTGTAATTCTGATAATATGCACAATGGATGTTTCCGTCGCACATTTATGTTATCTTGGAAATATGCAGATGGTAAAATTTGGTTCAGAAATCACATGGGTATGGACGTGATGTTTAATTCTTTCATTTTTGTTTTTCTATATTACCATATTTGCAACAAAGAATGTAGAGATTTAGGCTTTGTTTTTCATGTTTATGTCCGTTTTCTTTTGCATGATTAGAAACTCATGTAACTTTTTAAATCAACTTCATCATTACTTGAAATTAGATTATGTAACTTCTACAAAAAGAAAAAAAAAAAAAGGAATTTAAATACATGACAAAGTATAAATAAGAACTTAAATACTACCAGTACAAAAAATAAGCTCAAGAATCCCACCTCTCCGGATGTAAGCATTTCAATTTCTAGCAAAAATTTATTTGCATGGATACAGATGGGAAGAACATTTATAATCTCTTATTATCTAAATGAAAAACCTGAGGGAATCATCAGAAAATGCGATTATCGCGTCACAAGCGAATACATAAAAAGCCAAACCAGCATTAGGAAAATGAACCTAACATCGAGTCCTACACAGTCTCAAATAAAAGAGAACCCCAATCACAGGATCCTTAAATGCCGCTTTCAGTGAAGTAATACAACTCAAACATGCTTGCAATCTACAATCATCGGGTCTCATCTTCAAGATTGCGGAAACCATTAGTCAGGTCCTCATGGAGCTTCTTAAATTTGGCAACCAGTGCTGCTTCACCTTCTGCTGGATCCTCAAATTTCTGCGACCTGCAATGGCAGCGGATCAACAGATTATGACCTACTTTCTTTGATATGTCAAATTTAGTCATCTTGTCTTGCAATAAAATTACTTACACCAAACGGTAGAAGAGATCTCCCAAACGATGCTTGATGAGGGTGTAAGTTATCTTTTGACCATCTGTACCAGCTCCCCTCTCCACTGCCTGCACATTTAGCCAACCCCATGTCAAGGATCCGCCATTTGAATGCAATTTAACCACCTTAACTGAAATGCCTTTTCAAGCAAAAGTAATAATAATTTGACTGAGCTATGGACAAGGATGCACGGTATAAATGGATAATGTAGAAAATGACCTGATTTGCCAAATTGGAGAAATGGATAATGTTGCGCATCATCCAAACAGATTTATAAAAGGGACAGAATTTGTCATATCTGTCAAGGCCACATCAAAGATAAATAAGACAAGTAACATCTATAATCAATTATAGGAGTCAAAGCACTTAGCAAGTTTTTTCCCTTTTCTTGGGTAACAGAAGCACTTAGCAAGTTAATCCTGAAAAGTTAAGATAAATAACTTGGCACTTACGGTGTAAAAGCATTCTGAGCGAGATAATCCTCTCTCAAAAGCTATGCAGTTTCTAAGGTGATCTTATCTGCTTCAGCTAAAGCATCCTTCCCTACAAGCTGCATTGGTTTGAATGTGACCATTATATTAGATCTAAATAAACCAGTTCAGTTCACTACTAAAGGCGTCCAGCAAGTAAAGCCAAAACTACAGAAGGCTATATCGCAGTATAATTTTTTAACTTCCATTCATCAAACTATTCCTTGTTAAAGATTAATTAGGTGCAACAGGCTGAACAGCATAACAATTGGCTCTCACGTTATGATTCCCCCAATTCCCATAAGCTGAAATTGAACAATTCTTAATACCATCTTCCTTCCTAGGAGATAGTCTTGTAAAACTTTATCAACCAAAGTTCAAGAGAAAGAATTAACAAGAGAATATACCTGAACAATTTCGTTGAGGTCATCTTCTCTCTGCAGCACTTCACGAGCCTTTGTCCTAATGTTTATAAAATCTGGATCAAATTGCTCATAGAAGGATTCCAATGCCTGGAGGTACATACAAATACAAAAATCAATGAAATCAGGTATAGAATCAACATTTGAATGAACTATATGGATACAAATGAAGATGGCTAGACACTGGAGAGACAAAATATTAGGTAACAGATCTTAGAACATATGGCTGAGTACTTTGAATAGGAAATAAGCCAGTTAACAGAAGGAAAATGCTTCCTCTGGGCAAGCTTTTTGTCCAGGCCCCAGAAAACCTGCCAATGAGCAAAAATCAATTCACATAATGATTGAATAGGTTATAGAATAATAGGCAGAAGAAAAATGTGCAGAAAGTCCCAAATTGGATTGTAGAATTTATGGGCATTAATATAGATAATCTGAGGCAGTCTTTCTTCCCCAGTAGTTACTCCATCTTGATAAGCACAGTTGAAAGTATATTTTTTACCTGAACTATGCTAAGGGTTGCAGATGTCACAGGATCTGAGAAATCTCCACCAGGCGGAGAAACAGCACCAACAATTGTGACACTGCCACTACGTTCAGGACCTCCAAGGCATTTTACTTTGCCGGCACGCTCATAGAAAGAAGCTAAACGTGCAGCAAGGTAAGCAGGATATCCACTATCTGCAGGCATTTCTGCCTATTTAAGACAAAAATAAATTTCAAGTTACAAAAGCTAAGCAAGTTGACGCAACAACAGACGACATCTTATAACAAAAAACTAATCAAAGTCCATGGTTTCGATATTTCTCATGCTAAATTATATGTATACACTATACCAACATCATTCACGAGAGACATTACAATTTTATCACAAATATTTGAAGAACAGAAGGAAAAAAAGTCTATTTTTGTGATAATTTGGTGAAAATAGTCATCACACAACTTAAAATGCTCACCAGCCGTCCAGAGATTTCACGCAATGCTTCTGCCCATCTAGATGTTGAATCCGCCATCATGCTGACGTTGTAACCCATATCTCTAAAGTACTCAGCTAGAGTGATTCCTGAGATTCCAAAACACAGCACAATCAAAATAGACCTCTATAATAAGGTCATTCATTTGATTATCTCTGCCTACAGGGTAAATATATCAAACATTCAGAACATACATAAATCCTCAGCATCTTAAAATAGAAGAAATTCAGCAATTTTTTCCCATCTCATTTGCCGATTTCAAACATTCAGTCCATGCCAAGTACAATTGTTATAATTATAAAAATACAGAATTAGCAAGGAGAGCAAGCTAAAAAATTTAACAACGTTCTAGAATTCAAGAGGCTAGAAGAAACCTGTATAAATTGAAGCCTCACGAGCAGCCACAGGCATGTTTGAAGTGTTGGCCACCAGTGTTGTTCGCTTCATAACCGATTCTTCCCGGCCGTCAGGCAATGTCATTGTAAGTTGTGGAAAGTCCATCAAAACCTGAACGATAATCAATTATTTTATATGTTTTTAATGAAAAATCAGTAGATTAGTCATTTCGACCAACTGCAAAACAATAAATGCAAATCATTTATTTTTAATAAACATACATATGAAGTAAACATACCTCTTCCATTTCATTTCCACGTTCCCCACAACCAACATAAACAACGGCATCAGAGTTGGAATACTGCAAAAAATGATAAAATCTCAATGAAATAATGAAAGCATTCCATTGTTACAAAATCAACAAGCCTTGATGGGCCAACTAGGTTCACCTTCGAAAGAGCCTGACTAATGACAGTTTTACCACAGCCAAAAGCTCCAGGTATGGCACAAGTTCCACCAAGAACAGAAGGGAAAAGGGCATCAAGAACACGCTGATACAGAAAAAATGTCAGAAAAGAATGCTATCGAAATTAGTTCACAAAGAAGACAATTGAAAACAATTGAATTTACCTGACCAGTAAGCAGAGGAGTGTCAGCTGCAAGTTTCGATGCAACAGGCCTCGGAGTACGTACAGGCCATGTCTGCAAATGGGAAAAGTACATGCAAGTTAAGAAAGAAAATATTTCATAATTTAGGATAAACAAAAGAAAACCAAGTCACTTCAACAAAATAACCAAAAGATGAAAACCAAGAAACCTGAAGCATGGTGAACTGTTTTTTGACTCCTTGAAATTCGAGCTCCAACACAGTATCCTGCAAAAATATTTAAAAGTCGAAATCATATACTGCAATAAACATGATGGAGCTCCTGAATACATTAAAGATTGCAGTTATATTAAAAGGAACTTGGCAATCCTGCAATTATCACAATACTATAAAGACAAGCCACACAGATGACTGTTAGAAACAACTCCAAACTATTAAGAAGTCATTACTGGCCAAAGAATGATCTTGTAACAGAAAGTAAGCTGGAGAATCGGTAGCAAATAAATAAAAATGACAAACCTTCAGGGAATATTGACCAGGTGGCGCAATGTAAGTTATTTTTCCCATTGCATCAGGAGGAAGTGCAATGTGGTGTTGCATTAAACTGTTCTCAAAAACCGTCTGCATCAAGAGTTGATCCCCATAATGCTTTAGAAGATTAAATCCTATGACATAGGAGTAATTTACAATCTGATCTAATTGGGTATAAAACATACAGCATATAAATCTCCGCCAGTCAAAAGGTCTCCTTCACCTGTGACATTGAAGATTGAATCTCAGGGGAGAAAACAAAGATAAAAGAAAAAAGGGGCCCTTTTTTTTGGGGGGGATCGGTTACCAAAAAAAAGGATATTCTTTCTATTTAGAACTTGACAATAGGTTAAGAATTATGCTTTTCAAGTTACCAATTTTTTTAGGCTGAAACTCCCAAAGTGTATCTTTATCAAGTGCTGGAACAGAGACACCAAGAGGAATGTAGACATCACTAGATCTTTTAGCAATAGTTTTCAAAGGCCTCTGTTTGAATTTCAAAAAACTAGGAGTTGGAAAGGAAAGAACAGATTAAATAATCAAGGATTGCCTACTGTGGAGAAAATAAACCTTAAAGAACTGAATTAGTTAGCAAAAAAGAAAAAATTCTAAATAGAAGAAAGACAAACCTGAATTCCGTCGAAAATATTTCCCAATATTCCAGGCCCCAACTCCACTGATAAAGGCTGTTATACAACATGATGCTTATCAGCTGAAGCAGGAAACAAGGTATTTAAACAATCAAGATAAAGGATATCCCAGATCTCACCTTGTGTGTTCGTAGGACAGGATCATTTACCATTAAACCCGCTGTTTCCTCATAAACTAGAATCGTAGAGAAACAAGTATTTTCTTGTCAAAAACTTGACGAAAGATAAGGAAAGGAAAGACTTATATCCTCTCTAAGCACAAATTATAGCCAGCAAAATGACCCTTGTTATGGGTAAAATAATTGTGCAAAATAGTACGTAGGCAAAATCAAGGATAGCTAAAAGAAACTCTTCTGCTCATAATAAATTCATAATGAATTGCTGAAAGGTTTAAGACCTTGGATAGTAGCAGAATCGCCTTCCAAACGAATAATTTCACCAATGAGGCTATCCCGACCAACACGCACTAGTTCATACATAGCAGCCCCAGCCATGCCATCTGCAACCACGACTGGCCCTTATACCTATGGTAGTTGGGAAAAGCATAATGATACATCTTTAGCATCCATGGCAGTTACGTTAAATTTCCAGACCAATAGTTCAATGACGATTTAAGACTAACTGGACATGGTTGACACAAGGGATATCTCAATATCTGACACAACGATTAGAACAACTTCATAAGCCCTCCGATCCTCAATGAAGTGAAAAAAAAAAAAAAAAGCCTTGTATCAAGGCATTATAATTACAACAGCAACAAACGCCCAATGGTGTTCCCTTGTGTCACATGAATCAGCAAACAATGAACAGGCTCTGAAATAAAGATAACACTAAGATAAAAATCCCCTAAAAAAGGGTCATTTCTTAAGAAAAACCACAAATTCAAAATAAATTCGGATGCTTTCATACTAAACCGCTCATATCAACCAGTTCAACAGCTCAATTTGTAAACTCCAACAAATAAAATGACCACAAAGTCCCGAAGCAGAGCAGGGATTAGAGTCAACACCAATAACCAAACTGCATAATCCGATCCAATGATCAAAACTGAATGAATGCCATACACTTGAAACTTTAAAAAACAATACACAAGTGAAAGCAAATCCAGTAGAGTCGGTCTGATTATTTGGTACATACCAATCAAACCGAAATGAAAATAAATGATCAAGAAGTAGAGCATACTTTACGAACGTAACCGTATTCACTCTCCTTCTCGAAGTCTTCGAAGGTGGTCAAGCGAGCTCCGTAAACAGCCGGCATTCTGAAGCAGATGTGAGATCAGACAACTGAAAATCAAGAAGTAGAGGGCGTTGAAGCGGGGCTTGGATTTGAAGATCTGTGGTACTGCACAAAAGAACACAACAGACCAAAATCCTGGTGTTTGGATCGATCACTCAAGGGAGACAGCAGGAGAAGAAGCTTGAGTGAGACCCGAATCCTGGAGAAGGAGGGAGAACGTGAAACCGGGATTGGCAAATTTGTTACACAGGTGTCCCCATATGTGACTGCGATGGTCAGTTAGTGAAGGTGTGATGGGATGCGGATAGGAAATAGATCTCTGCTGCTGCTGCAACAGCAGCAGTATCTGGACCGTCCAGAAAAATTCTGAACGGTCCAGATTTTTTATATAATTTTTTTAAAATTTTAATATTTTTTAATTTAAAAAAATACAAAATAAAAATGATTTCTTAATGGTAAGATTTTTAAAAAAATAGTATTTAATAATAAAAATTAAAAAAATATATAAGGTAAAATCTGGACCATCCTACAAAATATGGACGATTTAAATCTACTCTCAAAATAACAACACAATTTTGATGCTGCTATTTTGACCAGGGCAGAGAAACCAAGTTTATGCATACAAATGTAAATGCTCCTTTGTTGTCATTTTATTAACTAAGGTGGTGTTTGGTTGAGATTCTTTTAGGATATTTAAAAGAAGAGGATGTGATTGAAAGGAATCAAATTCTATCTCATTATTTGGTTCATAAAATAAGAAATTATTTCCTCTCCCATTCCTATTTTAAAACACTCCAAATTAAATTTTTTTAAATAAATAATTATAATTTAATTCTTTCCTTAATCACATAAAATTTTATTAAAATTTCTCCCATTTCCCCTATTAATTCTACCAAGAAATTTTAAAACTTCATCTCTCAAAAGTATTACTGTTTGACAGTACTTTGTGAACAATACTTCTCTATTTTTTAATAATTTCAAATAAAAAGTTTATAAATTCTTTAAAATCTTTTCTATCATCTCAACTTTTCTCCCCATTATCTTCCTTTCATTTTATTTTAGATTTTTATATAATTTTAATTTCATGGTTTAGTTGAACACCATATTAGTATTTTTTTTAAATTATCTTTGTTATCTAAATCGTCTTATTATCTATTTTCATTTGAAATTACAATTTTTAAAACTAATTTTTTATGTTTTCTCATTATTCTTCCATGATTTTTTATTTAATCTACCTATATTTTTTTCTTAAAAATAATTTCTAAATATTTATTGGTTAGTTACAAATTGTTTGATTGTTTTTTATATCTTTTTGTGAATTTAATTTTATATCTATTCAGTAATATCATATTTTTTATATTTTAATATATCCCACGGGATAAAATAATTTATCTCCTATATTATAATATTTCTCAAGAAAAATTACCATTAATAACAGTTTTAATTATTTCAAATAAAAAAATTATAAATTTCTTAAAATCTTTTTCATGATCTCAACTTTCATCCCATCATCTCCCTTTCTTTTTATTTTAGATTTTTTATACAATTTTATTTTCACGGTTTGATTAAGCACCATATTAGTATTTTTTAAAATATCTTTTTTATTTAAATATTCTTATCATCTATTTTTTATTTTAAATTACTATTTTAAAATTAGTTTTTTTATGTTTTCTCATTATTTTTTATTTAATCTACTCCATTTTTCCTTGAAAATAATTTTTAAATATTTATTGGTTAGCTACAAATTGTTTGATTTTTTTTATATCTTTTTGCGGATTTAATTTTATATCTATTTAATAATATTATATTTTTTATATTTTAATATATTTTGTGTAACGCATGGGATAAGACAATTTAATTTTATAATATTTATTCACATATTTTGATAACCTTCTTAAAAAATTGTTAAATTATTATCTCTTCCATATGATATGATGAAAACTAATTCCCTTTGATCATTAGGATTTGACATATCCTGTTGAGTTTTTAAATATAATAATTGTATTGTGTTTGGAGCTACTTTTATGTCAAAATAAAGTTATTAGGTTAGAATCACCACAAGCTCATGTATGTGTTATTTTCCATTTTGTGAAACTTCTCATTATACTATGATATTTGCGACAATTACAAATGATGCTAGCTGAATGAGATACTGTCTTTGCCCCGATGAATTATTGCCCCCCAGTAAAAGGTTTCTCCCTCTTCTATAAAAATAGGGGAGAATGACACTTAGAAGCCAAAGTTTTAAATTAATACTACTTAGAAATCCAAGGATTTTGAAATGACAAAAAGAGATCAATGATTATGAACTTAACAAAATTTGATTATTAAATTACCTAAATATTCTTCTTATGACAGTGTTAAATAGTTGAAAAAAAGTGTCAAAATTTGGGTGTAAAAATGCTAAATTCATGAAGTTGAGTATTAAATAACATGAGCATATAATTATAATTAGTGAATGAAATTTCATTTCTTAATATAAAGTAGGAGAAAATTAATGTCAAATTTTAGAACAACAGTGTTAAATGACTGATGATAAGCGTTAAATACTAGTAGTAAAATTTCTAATTTTAATAATCATAAATTATTCAATATAAAATAGTTGGAGATTAGTATTAGATTTTGAGATTTAAATGTTAAATTGTTGAGGACGAGTGTCAAACATTTGACATTTGACACTCCATACTTCTAAAATAAAAAGTCTCACTCTTAGTTTTTAACACTCATTATCAAGTATTTAAGAGTGTCATTCCATGATTTGACACTAATCTTCTCATGTTTTATATTAAGGAATAAAATTTCACTCATCAATTATAACTGTCAGCCCATATTTAACACTCAACTTAAAATATTTGACACTCTTATACCCAGATTTTGACGTTCTTCTTCAATCATTTAATATTATCACTCCAAGAATGATATTTGGATAATTTAATAATCAAATTTTGTTAAGTTTATAATCATTAGTATTTTATTTTATATCAGAATCTTTAGATTCTTAAATGATATTAATTCAAAATTTTAGTCTCCAATTAAATGATATTAATTCAAAATTTTAATCTTTAAATGTCATTTTCTCAGAAAAGAAAAAGAAAGTTCTCTCTCTCTCTCTACCTTTCAATACACACACACATTAGACCTGATCGCTTGAGGCAAACCTGTAAGATGCGTGCTTTCTTATCTTTACTTGTATTTTTTAGACGAGTTTCTTATCGGAATATTTGGTGTTTTAATAACAAGATATTCCACAACATATCATTCAAATTCCTCATCGACGATCTATGATCTACATTTATCTGAAACTGCGGTGTCACCGTACAGCTAATTTGTTTGGTTGTACTTTTAATTATTTTATATGAGGTGCGTGATTTCCTCCTGTACAATGAGAAAAGTGTCACTTTTTAGGATGTTGGTAGATGGGCCTCATTTTTTATGGAACCAACGAGAGAAGTGGCATATACTTTGACAATATCTATCTATATTGACTGTTATTGAGAACATTAAGTATTCCCAACTCCAAAGCCTATGGTCTCATCTATTTACAGTACTATAACCGGATGTCCTGTAAGGACCACCAGATCTGTTTGTATAGTAATTACAATTACAGACAGAGCCTTCTTGGGGAGGCTGCAAATGATACATGTATAAAGTTCGTTCAGTATTCCTTTCAGCTGCTGCAGAGTCAATTCAAGAGAAGGATAGAAACAGAGAGTGGTGGGATTTTTCACTTGATCTAAGTTGGTATGAAGTTATGTGAGCAAACTGTTCCATCGTTGTTGAAGGGCCTCATAAGCCATAGAACACGGGGTAGCCACCAACTGGTGTCTTCCATCAATGACAGTCTCAGTGGCTAGGCTCAGCCTTGATAGTGTATTGACGGCCTTGTCAATTGACATTTCAACCTGCCATTTTTCAAGTTGTTAATTAATACTTAACAAAGCCAACATCATCAACATGAGAGTAGTAAAAAGAACAACCTAAGTGTTACCTTCACTTTAAACGCTTGGTACATAAACCTCTCACATTTGTCCCCAACACTTTGTCGACAAGTGACCTACAAGTTGGAATTTGGTTATAATAGGTGTGGATCTCTACTGACTCGACACTAGAGTCTAGTGAAGAGAGAGATGAAAAGAGTGATGGAACCCACCTGAAATGGCATCTAGTATTCCCTCTGATCACTACATGATCAATTGAGAAGAGAGATAGAGAAAATAGTGGGACCTACCTCAGAGGGAGATCCTACCACTCTTTATCTATCTTCAATGAACCATGCAAAAGCTCCAGAGGATCCAAATCCTCTGACATGTGGGTCCTATCACTCACTCACTCTCACTCTCTCTCTCTCTCTCTTCATTGGTCCCTTTAGTCACTGAAGAGGATCCAATTCATTTTTGTATTCTTTGGATCTGTCCTATATCACTTGGCCTGTGCAGTTCGTTCTGCTCGAAAATTATGCAAAGCAAACAGCGCTAGAAGTTTGGCAATAACATCATTGTCATGAGCATGAGAGACAGGAGGAACAAACCTGACCCTTCTCTGCTTTGAGCAGAATGGCATAAGCCAAAATGGCTTCCTTGTACTGCATACGTAAGCATCAGCAACTATAAGTTTCTTGACGGGTAAAGGTCAGTAAGCATCTAAAGATTGAAAGGGGACCAAAATTTTCACGTCAACTCTCATTTTTCAATATGAGTACTGAACGCATCAAGTTTACTACTTTGACTGAGGCCTCTGTTAAAGCATTCAATTTCATAACATGAACCACGTGAAATCAGTCCTTAGTTAATATTTACCAAAATTATATTACTTGATCTAAGTACAGTGCATCTTGTCAGGAACAAATTCAACATTGAGCATCTGCTGATTAGATAATTCCAGAAGTCCTTCCAATCATGCCTTTCTAAGGTCCATTGACATTAAGAAACATTTATATTGTTCGATTACTGGGTAAATCATGACATAACCTGGTGAAACAAAAACTTCAAATGAAAAATTAGAGAAGTGCTACTAAGTTCATCTGGTTCAGGAGATGGTGTTTTGCCTATGAAAAGGGAAATTTTTTATATTGCCTGTCTACAGTGTGAAATGCAATTATAGAAATGGTGTACAGTGTACTTGCCAGACTAAAATTTCTGTTATTACTATTTGAAGTACTTTAACGTATAAAACCATAATCTAAAGCACTACTGACTACCCCAGCAGAATTAGTTGTTGTTATTTCTTCGTACTAGTTATCTTCAAGTTGAAAACATAAATGTAATAAAAGAGAGAAGAGTTTCTCACTTGCTGCTGCTCAGACGCATCTAGAAGAAAATGCACTGAGCCAAAGCCACTTGCTATTGTTTTCTCATATAGAGTCTTGTTGACTAGTAGCTGCAATAAAACATTCCTCACAATTCATTAATTTACGTTTACACCGAATGTTAGCATAAATCACTATATTTTCATCATCATCTCTAGCATGGCAACCGTCAATTGTACATAAGAAATATTGTGTTAAACTTACCTGATACCGATCCCATGTCTGTTTGTAACCTAGGACTACACGGCTCCCATATATTATTAGAGCAGTTATAGCAACCACATCAAGAAATATAGCTGATCTGTCATAAAAATTAAAATATTGTTACAGACGCTCAACAGTTCCTGGATAGTAATTTCTAATTTCTATGCTTGAGACACTACTGAGGCAAAATGGAATTACAAAATCCAAAATTGTCAGTAAATCAATTCAAAATTAGCAATATTTAGGCGAATGACAGTTTATAAGATGTTCAGTTCAACACCATGTAGGTGCATATACAGTCATCTCGATTTTTTCCTTTACATTTACGTAGTTCATGAAAAGAAGTAAAAAAATAAATAAATAAACACAGGAATAAATCTGCTTTGTAAAGAACGTATTCCAGATTCTTAAGACATTGCTTACCTAGAATCAGTAATGCCCAACACCAATTACAATTAAGTTCAAACCATGGTAAAAATTTGCTGCAACATTTTTCAGAATAGTTATTATGAGAACAGAGATATACATACGGGGAAGATAAGACATTCTCAAATTTGTAGTTTATGAAGTATGCCAAAAGTCCCAATATCGAGGCAACATCCAAGCGCACCTGTAAGTTCAAAGTTAGTGGTCATCAGGCTAAACAATAAAGGGATATTCAAATTTCTTTGACAGAAGCACATAGCCTGTGGAAACATCGCGACCCATGTGCATTTTAAAAATATTATCTGGATGACTAGTAAATGAAAAGCAAGACAGGTCTATAAATTCAGAGTACTAGTCTGAACGAAAGTGATTTAGTAAATACTGGCTTCCTTGCTTACGAAAATTAAGCGGATCAATATTGTTCTGTTAGATTAAGATTGAATAGCCAATCTACTTAATGTCTCACAAAACTGGCCCTGGCTATGATTCATTGATGCTTGTTCTGGGTAAATTTATCAATATAGGGAGGAAAAAAGGACAAGTAATATAAGGATTTATCACAAATACAGAATAAGTATGCAGAAATACCACTGCAGAGGTGTGATGCAAATTTTCAATAATTCAATATCAGAAAAATTTAAACAAAGAGTGAGAATTTTAGCTGATGAGCTCATACTGTGTCTATGACGCGGAATGATAGCTTTTTGTGAGGAAAAATTACCTGCAAACAGCATTGAACAACATCTGAAGATTCAACAATAATTATATCTAGAAAGGAAACATTACATCAGAAGCAACATTTTGAAGAGCCTTATCAACCAAAGATTTATAATCAATGACATATGAGACAACTGACAGTCCCAGCAGCAGCAAAAATTTTACCGGTAAATCCGGAATAGGAATTCTCTCGTAGATCTTTAGCTGTAACTCTGGAACCAAAGCCTTATCTTGTGCATCTCTTTCACTAACCTCCTTAGTATAAAGTAAAATTAATTCTTTGAATGCTGGCTCCTATTATGAAAGCACATCAAATTCAGATTAAGTTATTGAGAAAAATCATAATTACAGAACAACACTACCAGTAAGGAACTTTATTTACTATCACAAGTCACAACTAGTGAACTTAATTTTACTAGTTTTGATTTTTATTTTTTCGTTTTTGAATAGAAACAATGTAACTTGCTAGCTGAGAAAAAGAAATATGTGGGGCGAAAAAAACAAAGAAAATAAGGAAGAATGGCAATAATTTTATAAATCACAGAAAGGAAGTTGAATGATGAAACACTACGACAGCACCATACTCTACCCAATTCCTCAGCAATTACATATTGGCATCATTTAAAAAAAATGAAGAACTTCAAAAAATCAGTCCCAAAATGACAGAAAAGAACTATAATATTATTAAAGAAAGTGATGACACTGCCCTCTAAGAAAAATGCAGCAAAATGATAGAAACCTTGCATACGCTTTTAGGTCACAAACATGAGGCACCTCATCAACTCATGAATAAAAGTAATGTTAGAATAGATCCCTGAAATATCAGTAAATTACATTCCTCTCCCTTTAAAGATTCTAAAATAACAACATCATCCTCATTCTTTATAAATTATACTCAAACCCCCCAGAGTAAAAATATGACCAAAATATTATCAAGAATAATATTACTTTATTATTAAATGTACAACATCAAAATATATTTCTTAAACCTATATTTGGTGTTGAAAGTTATAACCTTAATTCATCCCAAATTTATGAAGTAAAATATTTTTATATTGGTCAAATATTTAATACTTGATATACTGAAATAATAGATATAACGGCATTCTAGTCAAAATAAATGTAGTTGTGGCTTATCATATGTTGTAAGGAAGCCAATATAGCACATCTTTTGATTTTAAGGGAAATAAGTATAGATTTTCAAAATAGATGGAAGGTTGTGAATTTACGTCTCTCTAAAGTGGAAACTACAATTTAATTAATAAATATTATACAGCAGTAAAACTATTGAAAACTATGTGCATAGTGACAAATTACAAATACCTGGAGAACTGACTGTGAAAAAAGTATGGAAATAGAAGTTTTCAACATTTTCCAAGGATTATTTCCACAGTATTTCCTTGTTGCAGGCCTCCATATATCACTTACTGATATCCTTGATAAGAAAGTAGGCCTGGATGGATAATTATATAGCTCAGTCATCTCACAAGATGATGTTTCAACTAAATTAAACCTAAAACTAGCTAATTAAAAGATTTACTTAGCACATCATCTAACATGCCATGAAAAAATATACATGACTTCAAGACAATTATCAATTATTTTACAGATATATTATCTTTCCAATTGCATCAGATCTATTCCATGGCTTCAGTTTATATGCAATTCACATAAATTATTTTCACTAATTGACAAAATAGAACAAAAGATAAAGTACAAATCCAGCTATAATTCTTTTGAAATTTGATGATTCCTAAATTTATACAATCCATTAGTCCTGTGCTGTGCTAGTGAGAATTTAGGCATAATCAAGGAATCAGCCTCTGATGTTAACAGAGGTTGAACACATCATTGTTCAAATATAGTAGAGTTAACCCAGATGCTGTTAGGTGCAAACATATTGACAAAGAATCTGTCTATGTGTTTGACACAGAACAGACTCTTGACACTCGTGTCGATGCTCCAAAACTATGAATGCAACATCTAAGAATTAAAACTATCAAATTTAGATATTTGATGATTGTTAAATACTTTTTAAATGTTTTAATACGTACCAGGCATATTTTCATATGCTTTTAGTACTAATATATCAATACCTACATAGTTATATGTTTTTAATATATATGTCCATGCTGTCCATTCCTCACATGTCATGGTTTCTTTGCTTTGTCTCTCTTTTGTGTATGCTTCATGGCCTAAAATTATCACAGCATCTAGTAGAAATGAAACAAGTATATCTGATGGAGATAAAAGGGATTGTTATAATGTTAGTGATTAAGAGAAACATCTAGCAGAGTTGAATAGGTAAAAGTTTTATGTGGAGCAAACAAACCTCAAATAAGGTTCAAGAGCATTAGTATCATTGTCAACCTCAAAAGGTGTTTCTGGTGTTGGGGGAATAAGTCCAATCCAAGAAAGCAACCTCCTCAAGAGCCTTTCACGGGGACCAACTGGTGATAAAATCCCTTCATATCGAGCTATTGCCCTCTGTGCTGCCAGCCCAATAGGGAGTTCTCCATCATTTAGTTGGTTTAACCCTAGTTGCTCATCTGAAGCACTCGCATTATCAACTAATGATTTCTGAAATACTGACACTTCATCTAGCCAAAGCTTCAATCTTTCAATCCATTTTTGTACTTCTGGTTTCTGACTCGCATTTTTATAAAGCTGGCCAAGAAGAAGAGTACAAAACATGTTATAAATGATAATTAAAGTAATCAAACTTGACAAAACTTTTACGTCAAACAGAGAACTTATTATGTTCTACATTTGACAAGCTATGTGAATATATTTGTCAAGAAATTGTGTGAAGAATTCCACATTCCATGCTTGACAAATGATATATGAATCAATATCTACTTATGTTAGTACTGGAAAAGCTAAATGATGGAACTGCCACAAAATAATGACCTCACTTATCCAAGTGCCAAGTTTCCCTAAGGGTTTTGATATAATAAAGAAGATTCTTCGCAGAAGTTTTGACTGAAGATAATCCAGTTTTTCAACAATTAATAGGCCCTTCTGCTTCTTAGTTGCATATCCCCGCCTACAATAGAAAACGGTGATATGTTATTCTTCCATAATCAGAGGGAATATGCTAAATTTTGTTAATTATTTTTTATCTCAAACGTTACCCTAATCCAGAAGCCTTATTTGACCAGAATATAGATATTAGACTTCAGGTTGATTAAGCCCATTTCCACTTGGAAAGGAAGTTAGTGCGTTGCTCTTTTTTCCAAGCAAAAATGACATATGTGTGTATATATACTGCGTATCGAAGATTCAAGATCAATTTCTAAACATTTTAAAATTCAATATGAAATGGAAACATGCACATATAATATTAATGAAACTACCTAAATATGATGGCATTAGACTCGTATGCTTTCTTCCAATCAATGTATATTGGCAAAGTAAGAAGATAGTCTGTGGTCAATGCAGATGTTAACATCAGATCCCTAGCTGATAATTCTTCAAATTGAGCATCTGAAAGAAGTTGCATGAAAGCACGTTGGAATCGGGCAGCGACAGTAACTCTGCTAACAAAGAAAACAAAAATTGAATAGAAGAAAAGAACAGTACTCAATTAAATGCATCTTTTTCTTCTACACATATTAATGCATACTGATTTCCAAATTACACTGCAACCTGAAAAAAAGCTTTAATCTTATCTACCCTGGCCCTTGTACTACCCCCTTCTATTGATTCATTATGAAAAAGACAAGATCAACGTCAATGTCTAGCAAGTTCATTATTTTCTCTCAGCATTGATTTTGTTTAGTGTCTTTCTGGATGGAAGAATCCAAAAAAGGATCAAACAGCACCTAATTGAAAATAAGAAATATCCAATTTAAAAATTAAAAATTGAGAGATGGAAAAGAGTTTTTGAGAAACTGAAAGAACTTAAGTTTTATTAGTTCAAAACATGGTCGTTTATTCCAAGTTTTTGAGAAAGTTCAATCTCATGCCACTGAAGTCCTAATTTAATCTTTTTTCCCAACTGACCTTTTTCTGATAAAGGTTTTTAACAGAAAAATAAATGATGATCTGTAATTTCAAATTTTGTAAAATGACATTGTTGTGCCATATTATTAGGAAGAATCATAACACTCTTAGAGCAATACCTGGACCCCGAATTAGAATCTTTCTGGCTATTTTTCTCCAGAGAACGTAAAAGACTTCTGAGGTCAAAACCACTGATGAAAATAGGCATTTGCAGTTCAGCTTCATCTACCATATCTTGATAGGCCTCGCTGTCCTCAATTCCAAGGATGCTACCATTGCTAATTCCATCGGACTCATACCCATTCTCCTCATGTTTCATTTCTGAATCAGCTGAATTAGGTGGAACGAAGTCCTTGGTTTCCGAATTGCTAACCTGATAATCAGAACGCATCTCTTCCAAGATCCTTTTGTGCTCAGCATGAAGTATAGAGTCTAAGCATCTGCAATTATGCCAAATAGGCACATAATGAGATAATGGAGACGCAGAAGATCACATATTTTGGCAACAATATGATTGACTAGATAGATTTCAGGTCATCTCACTATACCTGAGAATTCATATGAGTAGAGCAAGACATTAAATAACTAAGAGAAGTAATTGCTCTTTGATTTGATTTAAACCACATAAAATAGATCTCCTAATTGATAAGTTATAATCGGAAAGATATACTACAAAGGCTTTTTATTAGCATTCAATCGTGTCCATGACATGCTGAATAGCCCACTAGCCAATATCTAAAACTAATTATTAGGCAGAGTAGTGGAAAGCGAGCGTAATATAATGGCCGAAACAGGACGGATAATCTTACGAGGCGAGAAGACGAAAGTGGTGAACGTCATCTTGGTCATCAGATTTAAACATCATAGAAATGATAGCATCTAAAAGCTCAGACTTGGAAACAGGGATGTATTTCTGTCTGGGAACTTGTAATTTAGAGATCCCCACTTCATCATCTTCATCCTCATCCCCATCCTCATCATGGTGTTGTTGGAGTTTGCCTTTGTGGTTCTTCCTCGTGCTCACCTTGACCTGTGTGAACTGTTGAGTAGAGGAGCTTTTAGGTTCCAAGGGATGTATAGACATGTCCCGGAGGCCAGTGGCTGAACAAGAAGGAACCCTGGGGACGCTGATAGAAGTAGCGCGGGAGGGAAACAATGCTTGTGATTGCGGAATTGGAAGAGCGTTGCCCACAGTGCTTGTGAGACCTTGCCAACATGCTGACATGTTCTGAACAACTTGAACCTGAAGAAGAAGAAGAAGAAGAAAAAGAAAACGATGGTGCTGAAACAGGAAAAGTGTTGAACCAGATGCCTCTACGCTGGAGACCCCCAAATCAACGGCACGAACGTACAATTGGATAAGGAAAATTGAAATTCCCACGAAATGCTCTCGTGCGGTTTTCTCGTTGTAGATAATCCCTCCTTTTGACATCTTCTTGCATTCCACTGATCGATAAGAAGATTTTGTAAGGTTGTCAAAATTATGAAAATCCAGATGGCTGACTTTTAGTATTTTTTGGTTTTGCTGGTGGATGACTAAAACTTACTACTATGATCTCATCTGTATCGACACTGACATATTTAATTAGTCCGTAAAAGTGAAAATATGCAGGAAAGTCAATTATTTGGAATTTATCTTGCTAATTATTTACCGTTTGGAATGAGACTGCGAACATGTTTGCGCCATTAAGTTAATATATTTTCTAATAAAATTATACACTTCGCATCCCCGAAATGTTGGATGGTCTAGTACAGACGAGAATATAAGGCGCAGAACTACTCCGCCACACTACAACCACATAAAACTTTTCTTTTTATTTTCGGAAGAAGTCGTTTAAATTTTTCCCACGTAGACTAAGGGCCATTTGGGATCACTTTTGAAACCATATTTTGGGATAAAAATGAAGTTTGAAGCAATTTGTAGATGTTTAACTAATTTTTTGCTTTTCCGTTAAACAATGAATTTTTTCTTAACATAGTCTCATCAGAAGTAAATGAGAAGCTGCTTTTCTGTTTTAATTTTTTATTTTTATTTATATTTATTTTAAAGTTAGATAAAAATAAATTAATAAAAATGAGAAAAAATAAAAAAATTTAAAAATTAAAATTTTTATAAAATTTCTTATATTTAATGACTAAAATGCACGTTCAAAATTTTAATTTTCATAAACTATAACTTGTAAGAAAATATTATAAATATAAATTAAATTTTAGTTCAAATAAATTAAATTAATTATAAAATAAAATTTAAACTCAATTTAAAGAAAAATTATGATTTTTATCAAAACTAAATTTTAAATAAATTATCCAAATATAGATACATTAATTTAAAACTAATTTTTATTATAATTACGTTATAAAACTAATTCTACCCGTAACTCTTTTTTTTTAACTGTATGACATCCAAACGGTCCCTAATTTCCAAGTCTCGTGATTGTCCATCGTCGTTTTCGCTCTTTGTACTCAGGCTACCGGCTCCGGGCTCCGCGGCTCGCTTCCAAGGTCCCAAACCCTCATCCAAAATTAGAGATTCCATTTCATCACTCCGTTCCTCCATGAATCTCCCTCATATGCGAACATCTATCTTTCTAAATCCTGTCAATCCTCAGCATCGGTTATTCTTACCGGTCACATGCTGTTTCAGACGCCAAACACATCCGAAACAACCACTAGCGCCCCAAACAATCCCAGCCAGAGACAGAGTAATAGATTTTGGAAAATACAAAGGCAAGATGCTAGGAAGCCTCCCTTCCAGCTACCTCAGATGGGTCTCGAAGAATTTGCGTGCACGCGACTTCGAGGAGTGGGCAAAGTTAGCAGACCAAGTCCTGCAAGACCCAATTTACCAGGACCGTATTGAGTGGGAGATCGTGGAGAATGTACTGAACGGGAATCGATCCAAGGCTGTGTCTTCTCCCAGAGGTGGTGACACCAGTGCCGTTTCTGAGCTTCTAGAGATAAGCGAGAGGTTGGGTTGGGACAACAATGACAAGGCCGGTTGGGGCAAAATCAACTTCGAGCTTCTAGGCACTTCCAGGGGTGGAAGAATTCCGAGACTTGAGAAGAGGGAAGAGGAAGACGCTGAGACATTGATTAAAAAGAAAGAGCGTGGGTTGAAGGTTGAATCGGAAGTTGAAGAGAGGAGGAAGGAGAGAAGAGAGAGGCAGAAGGAGAAGAAAAGGAAAGAAGCTCGAACCCAAACAGTGTGGGGGAAAACTGAGAGGAATAGCGCGGGAATGAAGGAAGAGAAGAGTACTGTTAACTTTGTAAATGGGGTCGACGGTGAGATAAAGCGCAATGGCAGCCCATTCCCTGGACGGGAAGCCCTTCTGGGAAAGGTGTTACACCGCCGACGATTTGTTTCTTTCTAGTAATGCTTCCAGTTAGCTTTTCAGTTTGGATACGGAAGAAAGTAAGAATTGAAAGGAGGGAAAAGGGTGAACCAAGTGTTCTCTAAACTCATCCTTTTTCTTTCCCAAATTTTCGTCTTTTTTTTTTAATTTTTTTTCTATCCAAAGGTGTTTTTTTTTTCCCGTCAAATAACAAATATTAATGGTTGGTGTTAGAACGTTTGATTTGAAGCGAGGTGATCTAGGTATCATTTTTTACTGTTACACCTGGTTACGAGAATATGGATATGAGTAGATGTGCGGCATATGGCATTTGAGGGACATAATTGAGTATGTAATACACACATAGTATGAGTGTGAGTAAAAGATATTAGATTTTTATAAAATAATTAATCCCTTTTTTGTTGGCTCACCAAGGTTCATGTCCAAAGGCCAATCTGTGTGTGAACAATTTAATTATAAATTAAATTTATGTGGGATGCATGCTTTTAATAAAATAAAACCCCCACGATCTTGTAAATGGTCTCCTTTATTCTCTCAACCCTCTCACTCGTACATTCTCTCAGCGTATGTGATATGAGAAAAATCTCTCTTTTTTCATCGTGTCACCTGCTATGAAATCTGTGGTGAAGTCTACACAGTGATTTTAAGCAGCCACGCCGATATTAATTTTGATAAGATCTAAAATACAGAGAAAAAGACAGTAAATTGTTTGTCAAAGAGGTATTCATCTATGCTTGCAGTATAAAATTCTTCAGTCTCGAAGCATTAGTGATTTGTCCTTCTTCTTTCGTCTCCCTTGTCTTCATTTTTGAAGCTGTTCGTGTCAGGTTTCTGCCTCTTCATTTAGCGAATGGGTCATTTTAAAATAATGTCGTTTTAGCTTCAATAGTTCAATGGCTATTCCGAGTCGTGCCTTATCAATGCTTAAGCAAACTAATTGCTAAAGAGTCAAATGAATGAAACACAATACAACCTCCATTTCCTTTTATTTCTTGTTTAAGATTTAAGTATACATATTAATAAATATAATTAATGTGTTATAATTAACTCTGTGTATGTAGTGTCATAACCGATCCCGAACTCAAATAAAGAAGGAGGGTTGTATTAAGTTCTTGACGGTCAACGTAAAATTTTGTTGAATCTTTATAATATGAATCAATGACCTTTTTGTGCTAAGGTTAGGTCATTACCTAGAAGTACTGCGTTATATAACTCGAATGCAGTATTCAATGAGTTAGAGCCATTACATCGGCATCCAGGTATAGTATTAAATGAGTAAGGGTTCTCACATCATTCTAGATGGATACAGGTAAATAAGTTAGACTAGGAGAGTAAGATTCAGTTCGATTCTTAAAATATTGATACCTTAACAAATAAATCTATGGAAGTAGTAGACGCTATGATTCGAAAAAGAATTAACATCTTATGTTTTCAAGAAATTAAATGAGTAAGAAAAAAATGTTAAAGAGTTAGACACTACTGATTTTGAACTTGTACATAGGGAAAGTCAAAGTAATAAATGGAGTTGATATTATTATAGATAAAATTTGGAAAAAGAATGTGGCGGAAGTCAGAAAGATTACAGATAAGATCTTATCCTTAAAATTAACTATTGGACATGATGCTTTCAATGTTATTAGTGATTATGCACCTCAAGTAGGGTCATAAACATATATTAAGGATAAATTTTAAAAAGATTTTGGATGATTTAGTTTGAGATATCCCATAAGAGGAAAAGATTTTCATTAATGGGGACATTAATGGTTATGTAAAGAAAGAGACAAAATAATATGTGGGAACTTATGACAATTTTGGTTTTAGAGAATTAAATAAGGAGGGGCATTCCATTTTTGACTTCTCAATAGCTTATAACCTCACGATTATGAATACTTATTTTAAGAAATGGGAGGAGCATTTAGTCACATATAAGAGTGGAGCCCAAAGGTCACAAATTGACTTCTTTTTTGTAAGAAATTTAGATAGAAGAGCTTGTAAAGATTGTAAAATAATCACTGGTGAGAGTTTAACTTCATAACATAGGGTATTGGTTCTTCATGTACTGGTTAATAGTCGTAAACTGAAAAGTAGAAAAGCCTTAAATCCTAGGATCAAATGGTAATAACTAAAAGGTGAGCAACAATTGATCTTTACGAGAAAAGTATTGGACGAAGGTAATTGGGACTTATAAGAAAGTACTAACATCTTGTGGGATAAGATGGATAAAAAGATTAGGATTATTGCTAGAGCAATCTTGAGTGAATCCAAAGATTTTAGATCTAGAGATAAAGAGTCTTGGTGGTGGAATAAGAGTGTGCAAGAGAATGTTAAGTATAAAAAAAAAATGTTTCAAAGCCTAACACTTGTGCAATAATGAGGAAAATTGGAAGAGTTATCGTTTAGCTAGAAAAGAAATTAAGTAAGTAGTGAGCGAAACTCAATCTAAAACTTTTGAGAAATTCTATCAAGATTAAGGAATGAAGAATGGTGAACATAATATTTACGAAATTGGCAAGAATAGGGAAATAAAGTCAAGAGATTTGGATCAAGTAAGATACATTAAGGATGATGAAGAAAAAATTTTGGTTACTGATGATAATATGAAAGAAAGATGAGAGAACTACTTTTATAAGTTCTTCAATAATGAATTGGGTATGACTAGTGATACAGAAGGTTTAACAACTCACGAAGATGGACTGAATTTGAGTTTCTATTACAAGATCCGGGTTGGAGAGGTAAAAGAAGTTATTAAAAGAATGGATAATGGTAAAACTATTGGTCCTAATGGTATTCTTATTGAAGTTTGAAAGTACTTAGGAGAGAAGATGACTTTGTGGCTAACTAAGCTTTTTAACGAGATTTTAAGGTTAAAGAAAATGCCAGATAAATGGAGAAAGAGCAATTTGGTGCTCATATACAAGAACAAAAAGGATATTCAAAATTGTACTAATTATCGAGGGATAAAGCTTATAAGTCATGTCATAAAACTTTAGGAAAGAGTGATTAAGTATAGACTAAGAAAAAAGTCTCATATTTCAAAAAACTAATTTGCGTTCTATTAGGTTGGCAAGTCACCCAAGAGGAAAGGTGAATTGGGTGATGCAAGATTTATGTCATTTTTGAATCACACCTCAAATTCACTAGATGTGCAGCAAAACATGGATGAACAGAGAGAATAAAGTGCAACAATTGAATAGAGAAGATGAAGAGTAAGACACAAGTATTTATCCTAGTTTAGCCTAACTACTTGACTTATACTCGTCCCCAAGTTACCACTTGAGATTTTCCACTATATCCTACAAGTTTTATCCGAGCACCTGTGAAGTCTCAGTATATCCTACAAATTCCAATAGACACTTGTGAAGTCACTCTCCCCATACCCTTATAATGATATGTAATACCCTTAGTGTTTCCCAATACTAAGATTATACCCAGAAGTTTGTAGAAAAAAACAAATACAGAATGAAAACTCTCTCTTAGAGTAAATGATATATTGAAAGCTCACTCTATTGAAGTGAGTTTTTCAGAGAATGCTGATACAGAAAGATTTTATGTATATGAACAGCATTTTCACATAAACTTTCTTAAAATTGTTACCCATAAGTTTAAATGATGTTCTATTTGTAGATTTGTTGTATAATTAGATGTTAGATACAAGATCTATCTGTAAGACACAAGTTTTAGCCATTATTTTACAAAAAGAGCCGTTCAACTACCACATTAAATAAAATGCGTTTGACAAAGGTTATACGAATAACGGATGACCATTGGCTCTTAGTTTCAATGTTAGATTTTTATTATGCGGATAAACTAACTAGATTATGTGGATAATGATCATTCCAGAATGACTAATTTTCAGCTCTAGAACATTTTCATGAAAAACCTATTTAATTGTTCGAATAACGTCTCACAAACTTGGATACCTTTGAGAATTATTACAATAACCTCTTGGGATGTTATTCCTTATTTGGATAACATTTAATCAGCACAAACTAAATTTCTAAAAAATGTAGATTATCAGGATAACCTCCCAAGGTTATACTGATAACGAATTTAACAAAAGGAGATCCAAGAGTTCTGTAACATATGTTATGCTGATATTCTCCCTAGGTTATGCGAATAACGAGCAGCACAAAACAAATGACCTTTACTGTTAAGCTCCTTATGGGAATAAAGTAAACACATTGTCAGGAAATCGAGCTAGATAGAAGTAAGGACATGGTGCAGGCCTTAGTTATGCGGATAACTCAAATCTTGTCATGAAAACGAAAAGAGAACACTTAGAAACAACATTGAGATTGAGATTTTGTTCCCATAACTTTTGAACGTTATGCGCATAAGGTAAAATTTTTCATAAAAATCATTTTGAAAACATGAGTTAAATACAAAACTCATTTGTTAGCCATTATTTCTCAATTATAACATATGTTAACCTCATATTTACTTAATTTAACTCATTTAAAACACATGATAACAAGATTAAATAAATTTTCAAATATTAATCTCACTTCAAGATCTAAGTAAAAACAAAATATACCTAGTGACTAGGTCTTCAAATATTGAATTTCACTTCTACTTGGTCATTTCCTTCATGGTATGCTCCCTTCTGATCTTCTATTCTTGGAGCATCCTTGCTCTTCTTCTTTCTTAAGTGAGTCATGATGTTAATTTTTATTTCTTTATTCCAATACTTACTCTTCCCATTTAGACTATTATACATTTAATATATTTCATTTACAAACTAAGTAGTTAGTTCAATTTATACATCCAAACTATATTATTCATTGTAAAAGCATAATGAATATATTTGCACATAGTATGATATATGTATTATAGTCATAATTAAATTCATGGTAATGTATATTTTACTTCTTTAATGAACATTATATGTGTTAGACACATATGATGCTTTTGTTCCTTATTTTTCTATATTTATCATCATCAAAACTTATATTATATTAAACTTAACACATTCATGCCAGGATGATTTACAACAGAGGCTATTTATTTATTAAGGGGTTTGATTGAAAGATATCAGAGTAAAGAGAGAGACTTGCATACGATTTTTATTGATTTGAAAAAAACATATGATAGAGTACTGAGAGATGTGTTGTGAAAAGTAATGGAGAAGAAAAATGTTCGTATGGCTTATAGTTGAGCCACAAAAGATATATATGAGGGAGCAACAACAAGTGTGAGAACTCCTGCAGGTGAGACAAATGACTTCCCTATAATGTTAGATTTACATCAAATATCTTCCTTAAACCCATACTTATTTAATTTGGTTTTGGATGTTCAAACATAACATATACAAGAGAAAATTTTGAAGTGTGTGCTTTTTGCGGATGATGTAATCTTAATTGAAAGCTCAAGAAAATATATCAACTCTAAATTTAAGTTATAGAGACTCACTTTGGAATCAAAAGGTTTTCGCTTGAGTAAAAGTAAAACAGAATATATACACCGCAAATTTAACAAGATGCCGGTTAAAGATGATTCATATGTAAAAATTGGAGAGCAAAACATTTCAAAAGTGTCAAAAGTTCAAGTATTTGTGACTATAAGAATATAAGCTGGGTGGTTAAAATGGAGAAAAACTTCAAAAGTTATTTGTGACTATAAGATACTTACTAAGCTTAAAGAGAAATTTTATGGAACTGCTATAAGGCCAGTGATACTATACGGCAGTGAATTTTAGGCTTTTAAAGAGTAACAAGAGTATAAGATGGGAGTAGTAAAGATGAAAATGTTGAGATGGACGTGAGGTGATATAAGAATGGATAAGATACAAATAATTGTATACGAGAAAAAATTGGAGTAATACCTATTGAGAAAAAAATGGTGAAAAATCATTTAAAGTGATTTAAACTTGTACAAAGAAGAGGACAAGAGGAGCCAGTAAAGAAAGTTGATCAAATGGTTTGAAACTCTATCAAAAGATATAAAGGAAGATCAATAAGGACACTAAGATAAATTATAATACGTGACCTCTTATCTGATGATATGATGTTTGATAGAATTCATTAGTATCGTATGATCCATGTAGTTGACCACACTTAGTGAGATAAGATTAATGTTGTTGTTATTATCATTTTCTAATATGTCCTTAAATAAATAAACAGATAAAAAAGAGTAATTAATATTATATTTGACTTTTAAAAAAACAACTAGGAGTATAATTGAAAAACTACTCATTAATGTTGTATTGAAATTTGAAACAGATAAATAAAAACAAAAATTTTCTTAAAAAATAAAAATTAGAAAAGAATAAAAAGAGTATATTTCATTAAATGGAGTGACGTTGTTTACATTACTACTATATTTTTTTCAGTAGCGTGACGCAACAATACGTGGGACTTTATTATTATCATTTTTTTTTTTTGTAAAAACAAGCTGAGCGGGACTTAATCAAATTAATTGTTATTTAACCCCCAAAACAAATGCATCTTTCATTAGAAAAAAGAACTTCATTCGAAGATCAGCACTGTTTGGTGTTTTATGCAAGGAAAGGTATGAAATCTAGATTTTTAATTGGGAAAATGACAAGATAAGTGTCTTTGGGAATAAAAATTTCCAAAAATATTGTTGTTCGTTAAAAAGATAATTTTACTGAGGTACTAAGATACTTTCTATAAATATTGTTATTCATTGGAAAGATTATTTTACTCCTCCCTCTTTTTCCCATTTCCTCCCTCCCATTTTCCCCTCTCTCTCCTCTTCTTTGAACTCTTCTTCCCTCCTCCTTCCTCTTCCATCTAGACTGACAATCAAAACAACATCGGAGGGAAAAGAATAAGCAAGGAAGACAATGACAGAAGGAAGAGGATGAGACACTGTAGATGAAGCCGAGGGGAAGAGAATAAGACATTGTACAAGGCTCTGAGTGACAAAGAGAGGCCAAGTGGGAGAACGGAGATCTATCATCGTAGAGCCCAAATTTATCTTCACGGTGCTTCTTCCTTCTCCTTCTTCTTCCTCTTGTACTGCCCACACCTCATTTTCATCTTCTCTGTCAAGTTCTTTTTTCGGGGCTGTTGTTTTTTTTTCCCAATTTGTAAGGTTTAAAATATTGTTAAGAGCCCAAATTTATCTTCACGGTGCTTCTTCCTTCTCCTTCTTCTTCCTCTTGTACTGCCTACACCTCATTTTCATCTTCTCTGTCAAGTTCTTTTTTCGGGGCTGTTGTTTTTTTTTCCCAATTTGTAAGGTTTAAAATATTGTTAATATGAAGTTTTGCAACTTTCATAAAATGGAAATATATGTAAATCAATTGAAAATCTACATGGAACAATTGTAAATTTATGTATATCAATTACAAATGTATATGCTATTATTTTTTCTTTAATTGAAATTGTACATGTATCAATTGTAAATCTAGGTAGAACATTTACAATTTTACATGTATCAATTGTAAATATATGAAAAAGTATTTTTTTTTTGAATTATAGTGCCTATGACATTATGTTGCTTTCAGTTGTAAATCACCGTGTGATAGTTGCAAATATAGAATTGTTAGTTACAAATTATTGATTGTTCATCGCAAATAGGCGATAGTAGACCATAAAAGAAACCTCCCTATGAGAGTTGACCAGATTAGTAACTTTTACTATCAGTGTATTTGATGTGATTGACCATCAGAGGCGAGTCCTTCTAATGGTCGACCATGACCTCAATTGCAAATTTACCAATGTTCATTACAAATTATCGGATATCAGTTGTAAATGAATATATTTAATTAATTAATAATTTTGGCATAAAGGGATGGAAGCAAAATGTTTATTTCGTAAGTCAAAAATAATTCCAAATAGGTATTTCATAGTAATTTCACAAATTTGAGATATGCTTTTGGAATTTTTTGCTTCCAAAGGTATTTATCTATTATTTTCCCTTTTGTGTCCTTCCTCTTATCTTAAATATAAGATTATTTTATCTTATTACTAAATATAAAATCTTTTTTCAGAATATGACATAATATTTATTATGTATTTCTGATGTATTTATTTTATGCATATAAAATATCTACATTTAGTATCTATTTTTATTCCAATATATTGGGATTTGATACTTTTTGACATGATTTTGCATAATTTAGAGTATATTTACATTGTAGGAATATTTATGAGGAGTTTTGAGTTACATAGAATCAAAAAGTTGGAGCAAAATACAAAATACAAAATACAAACTTCATTTGTTTTCCCCAAATTTTCTCCCCCACAGTCGAGTGAAAAGGTGAGAAAAATTGTAAGTTACAAAAGGACCAGGGGCCAAGTCAACTTAGAAGGGGACTCATATGGCACTAAGTGGGTTTGTTGTTGAGGATGAAAGACACCATTCAACTTGATGCCATATGGAAGAAATAATGTGAAGCTAATGTCAGCTAGTCTCGCAAGCTTAACTTATCTTTTAAGCGATTTCGTGATTTTATGGGTTTTTATAGGCTTCTGGACCTCCTCTATAAAAAAGGATAAGGAGGAAATATTAAAGGACATTTAGAAAAGCACCTGAAGGCCAGAGAAAATGGTTCAAACGCATTTACGAGCAACTAGAAGTGATCTATAAGTAAGAGAGCAAGAGATTTTGAGGAATATTGGAGTAAGATTTATTCTTTTCCATTATAAACTTTTTCTAGTTATTCTCATTATGATTTGAAATTTTAGTTGTAATTTGATATCTATTCTTATGTGTAACTAAACTTCCTAATCAATGATAGGGATGTAGTCTAACTGCGATTGACTGGATTTGTTCTTTTTAGTTATGATTCTCTATATTTATTTTTCAAGTTATATTTAATTTGTTTCTTCATTATATTTATCTCTCTTGTTCATTTATGTGGATTTTATTTTTGATCACCATATAATATAATTAATGAGTAAACTTAATGCACAGAGAGGTGAAAAGTAAATCTAGATCTAGAGAGATAAACACAAATAACTAATCTAGAGATAGATTTAAGAATTTTTAGTGATGTACATTGTAACATCCCCATTTTTCATGTATGAATATTATAATCAGATAATATTATAAATGATATTAATATGTTCTAGATTAATTTATGATGATTGGAGAAGTCTGGATATTTAATTAGTTTAAGACCCAAAATATCCTAAAATGTAAAAAAGGGGCTTAAAAAGGGCAAAATTATTACTTACAATAAGACATAAGAAAATAATATTTTAAATATTTCGGTGCAAGTTAAAAATACAAGTGAAACTGGTTATGTGGGCTCTGAGAGGAAAAAAAAAGTATAAATCCAGTAAAAGATGGGGTCCCACAGAAATAGTAAACACCGGAGGAGATAAATAGTAAAAAATAAGTAAAATAGGTGGACCTTACATGAAAAAGTAAAAGAGAAAGATAATGGGTCTCCTAGATAAAGTAAATATGAAGGACACGGAGTATATTAAAAAATCCAATTCAAAAAGTACTCAAAGCAGAGTCAAATTTATCTATAAAAGTAAAAAGTACACTATCTGCTTTTTCTGATTTGACATAAAGTAAGGAGGGAAAAGTTGGACATTTTTGCCCTTCCCCACTCTCTCACAAGCCTAAAAATATCTAAGGGTATGATGAGAAATTAGTATATTAACTGTGAGAATAATTGTGAGTCATCTGATTAAATCTTAATCTGACGATCCATATCCATCAACCTTCCTTATGAATACCCCCTCCTCTTCCCTTATATTCCAGTCAACTCACGCAAGCCAAAGAAGATAAAGGAATTGGTATAGAGAGAGAGAGAGAGAGAGAGAAGGAAGAGGAAAAGAGGAAGGAAAAAAAGAAGAGAGAAAGAAGGAAGGAGGAAGGAAAAGAAGGAAAGTAGGGGTCTTCTGAAGTAAGCTCCTACTCTAAATCTTTTCTATATTTCCTTTTTATTTATTTAGTTTAAAGATTTATTATAGTTTAAGTTATTTTCTTACTCCCTCTTGTTCCTCTTTTTGGATCAAGACATGATTTTGAAAGAAGAGTTTATATTTTATAGTTGAGTTAGATTTACATGATAATATTAAATTGTTAAGTAAGGTTTAATGATGCTTTAGGTTTCAATCAAGTTAAAGAAATGATCTAAAGTTAAGTGAAAGCAATGTTCAAAGAAAAGTTAGTAAAGCTCTAAAGTAGTCTTTTGCCCTTGCTTAATATTATTACTTATAAATATTATATATGTTATAATAATTTGTAAATGATACCATGTTGTTGTTATAAATACTTTTCTATGATTGGTGACTATTTTATGTTAAGAGCTAAGCCCCAGGATGCCCATTTATTAAACCGTTATACTGCCGAAATTTTGTTAGACAACATGGAAGTTTTGATGATGTAATGGAAGTATGTTATGTTTTCAAATGTTTTTGTGATAACATAATTGCATGTGCAAGTTGACTACTGAGATTTTCCCCATCTCACCTCATAGTTAACCAATGTTAGGGTCAAGTCATAGCAAATGAGAGCAGGTGGACCATGAGGAATAATGATAGAACCTTGCTGAAAGCTGTTAATATTATATTTATGTACTATTCACTTATGATTAATGTATAAATTTGTACACATTTCTAAAAATTTAGTGGTCTATATGTATAGGTAGATCTATGTCTTAGGAACAAAATGACACTGATTTGGATGTATTTGAAGCTATATAATGGTAGTTATTCCTATTTTACCAAAATTGCTCCAGCAGACATTATTTATGACCTCTGATAACATATATTACTTCTTTGACCAGTAGGTGTAGAATAAATGTATGAAAAAAATATGGCTAGAAAGTAGACAAGTAAAGCTTTCCAATGATGCTAAGTATGCACCAAATGACTTTGTATATTGAGAGAAATGAATTTTCAAACTTAAGGTTCAGATTTTCAGACAGAAACAGAGATGTGAAATGAACAGTAATATGTTTATAATAAACTGTATGAAGTGATACGTTCATTTCCCATTTTCTAATTTTTTCCTAAAAATTCAAGATGTTTATGATTTTTAGACACTTGAACCACTAAGAAATTATTTTTTTATATTTAGTTATGATTTTTTGAAAAATCCCTGTGCAATAAGCTGTAAAATAGCTAAAATAGTTTTGTACAATTTTAAGGATTTAATTGGTTTGAGTTTGTCTAAAAATATTTTCACACATCAAATAGGCAGTTGTCAGGGAAAAATGTTTTAAAATGTAAGATGTAATATACATTGTGACTTTCAAGATTTGATTAGAAGTTTTAATTGCGTAAGAGCAAATTAAATTCTAATTAAATAATAACTAATTGATTGAAAAATAATTATGACACTTTAAGAATAATAGTCATTATAATGATGCATGTTCTAAATAAAGAGTAGGATATAGTTATCCTATAAGCTAAATCCTAATCCTTTGACATTTATAGTAACTAAATTAAAATTCATACATCAGTTTGCTTGCTGTTTTTTTATTTTCCTTCCTTGTTTAATTCCCTCCATTAATTTGTTATTTGCTTTTTTGCATTAAAAATTATGAATGGATAGATTTCACAATCTCCTTTTAAGTTCAACTCTAGAATATTCCAAATTTTTTATTAATTCTATATACTTGCAGTAGACTAATCAATTTCTAGGGGCTGTCCATATTTAATTTATCTAAAAAAAATTGAATAAAAATAGTTTTTAAAAAATATGACTTTTAAAAAAATAAAAAAATAAAAAAAAATTAATTAACTTTTAATCCTATTCTTAATTCATTAGTCCTCACTTAATTCATTAGGTTGGTTTTATACCAAGAACGAGTAACTTTTGTTTCTGCGCCAGTGCAAGAGTGTAACTCACTAACTTGAAGAGATATTCGATGAGAATTATTTGCAACTTATCCAACGGAATGTAATCTAACCAGTTGATTACGATTCGCTCTCACTTTCCCCGAGTGACACGGATTCGCTTCCCGTTAACGGATGAACGTTCTAGTTTCGTAATTTGCTTCCCGGGTTTCTCACAATAATAACATTTGCGTGGCCCTTTTTTCCATTCTTTCTCTTTTGATCATATTCTCTGTACAATGACACAGTCTCTTGTCTTCTACTCACTCTCCCCATCCCTGCTTGCATTAGGGAAAAATTCAATTTTTTTCTCTAAATAACCATTTTAACGCCAAATATACTATTTCTTTCAATAAAAAAAGATAATCAGACAAAGCAATCAGCGTGCTCTTTGCTCAGTGTTCACATTTATTGCATTTTCCTTAACTTTTCTCAGCACTTATAGCTGTTCTACTCTCTCTCTTCATCCCTGTACCCCCCCTCTCCATTCTAGGATCTCTCTTGCAAAATTTGCTTTCTTCAGCTCTGGGTTTTCTAAAATCAAACGTCACATTGCCCAGAACTCTAGTACTCTTTGGCACTTTCCATAGTGTTTGTTTTGAGCAAATTTTATAAATATATTGTATTTCGAAATTTTCTCGGAGATAGCTAGGTCTATCTGGAGAAACTGGCTCATTTATGATCGGCTTGTTGGGTATCTCATTTCTGGACTGCATGTGCTTTTTTCTTTTTCCTATCTATTTTTCCTTCAAAATGTGCAGTAGGCGAGTTGGCGAATAGTGTTTTTGGTCGTCCTCACTCACTAATGTCGTGTGTTGCTTCTGTGTTCAGAAAGATCCCCTTTTGGTGTTCTTGTTCAATGTTGCCAAAGGAAGTGGCTTTGAGCACTTCAATGTAGGAAGAATCTGCGAGCATTGTCGGTGGTTCTGATCTCTGTAAATGCTGCCCCTGTTACGTCACAGATGAGCCTTCATCCTCTGCACATTTTCCAACAGGTATCAGATTCAATATCTTGGATAATCCTGAAAGTACTTTCTGTTCACCACCTTTCTATTTATGGGCTTTGGAGAGTACACTGTACATTTGAAGAAGTTTTTCCTATAGAAATTACTTTCTTTTGTATGAAAGGAGTGATCTTTCTGCATATATGCTTCCTAGGCTAGCAGATCAGTAGTTTCTTGTATTAGTGACAATAGCAAATTTTGGGACTTGGTAGAGACCCCAAGGTTTCATGCCTATCAAATGTTAGACAGCAGAATTAGACGAGTAAACAAGGTAAAAAGCTCATTTCTTTTAAATTTTAATGGCTGCCGAAAAATATTCGTTTTGTTTAAAAGTTTTTTGACCGCAGAATTGTAGAGTTTGAAAATAAAACAGTTTTGGCAGCAAAAGTCTCTTCGTCAGTTTAATAACTCACTTTGTGTTTTGAGCTAATTATAGGTTTTAATTGAAAAGAAAGACCCCCTATTCAAGGAAAAGGTGGTAGAGAATGAATTTTTTCAAAGTGAACAAGTTCAGAATACCTCAGAAGGCAGATGGACAGAAGTATATAACGGAGGAGTCTATGCCTGAACCTGAGGAATCCAAGCCTGAGAATGGTGATGATGATCAGTGTAAATCAGCAATTTCAGATCCTGCAGCAGAAGCTGAGGACGATGACGACGATTTTATTACCAATGAGGTAAAGAGGAGGCTGAAAGAATTGAGAAGAAACAGTTTCATGGTGTTGATTCCCGAAGAAGAGTCATGCCAGGAGGATGAGGAAGAGGAGGAAGGAGAGGGAGAGATAAACTTTAACGAATGGAGGGATGTGGAAGCAGAAGGTCAGCAATGGTGGCGTGGTTTTGATGCTGTGTTTGAAAAGTACTGTGAAAGAATGCTCTTCTTTGATCGTATGAGCACTCAGCAGCTGAATGAAGTTGGCAAAGGTATATTATTTTCTATTCTCTGTTCATTATCAAAGATCAAAACTTGTTTAGTTTCCTATATCTTTAAGGCCTTGTTTGGTAGATAGAATTAAATGAAATGGAAAAGGGAATGACGTGAGAAATGTCTTTTCTGCTTCTAAATAAAAAATCAATAATAAAAAGAGACGCTTTCTGTTGAGTAACGACGAGAGGGATGTAAAAGATACTACATATCTAGATACTACCAATGGCTAGGAAGGTCTACTTGGGTTTTGGGTTCAATTAAGTGCTGACTGCGGACTACCTCTTCTCTATGACTCTTGACTAAAGCGATTCCTGAGGAAATATATAGCCTCATTAGTGTTTTCAGGAAAGTATATATTTACCCTAACAATAGATCTTGTAAGCATAATGGTGTCTTATCAATCGGAGTTTGGTTTGGAATTTTTTTTTTAATTACATTTCCAGTTACATGTGCTCAAGTGCATGAAGGATTTAGGAGTTGGGCTGTGCTAGCAATCTGTTAAATTGAATTGAACAGTCTGTCTGGATTGAGTTTTGAAACTAGGTGAGCCTCCATGTACTGCACGGAGCTCAAATAATGGTTTGTGAATAATGCTGCTATCTATCAAATAATGGTTATGTTAAGCGATAAAACCTAAGGGAGATTTCGTTATCCCAAAACAAAACATAGCCTCTGTTGTTCCAGATTGATTTAGATGTTGTAAACTAGTGGAGCAATTGTGTCCCAGAGTTTGATATGAATGATTTATAATATAAGAAGGTTGAGCCATGCTTGACTACTCTTTGATAAAAAGAAAAGCAGAATTAGTTATATTGAATCTTTAGAGAGAATGTTGGGAGAGTAACCTGAATATTCTCTTTTCTTTTGCCACCTGCTACTTCCTAGTTCCTTTTGCTGACTATATGTACACTTTCATGTCTTGTTATATGCAACATCCTTACTGCATTAGGCTCCCAGTGCCTGACAAATCCGTCTCTTAGATCTGCATCAAAGAAGCTGGCATCACATCTTCGTTGTCTGTCCTCGAAACAATTTGGAGAAACTGATGATGAAACTGAACATCTTCAACAGCCTCAAAATGATCCCTACCAGGATCTTGAAACAGCATATGTTGGCCAGGTATGCTTGACTTGGGAGGCACTTCATTGTCAATACACTCAAATGTGCCAGAAGATATCGTGGCAACCTGAAAGTCCTATATGTTATAACCACAGTGCACAACAGTTTCAACAGTTCCAGGTTCTTCTACAAAGGTTTATTGAGAATGAACCTTTTGAGAAGGGTCTTAGAGCTGAAATTTATGCCCGCACAAGGAACACTTTGCCTAAACTGCTTCAGGTTCCTAATATTCAAGGTGAATGATCCGTGAATCAGTTGCATATAATTGGATTGCCATTAATGTAAATGAAATTAGAAATCATTTATCAGTTACTGAATGTAGTTCTGTCATTCATGTCTCTGATGTTTATATCTGTATGACTAAGTGCTCAGCTTCATTCATCTTATTCAGGTTCAGATCAACAGTCAACAGAAGATGATTCAGACATGAGAGTTCTTGCTTCTGATCTTATCAGGATAATAGAAAACTCTATCCTTACATTCCAACTTTTCCTGAAAAGGGACAAGAAAAGGTCAAATGGAGCTATTAACACTTTTGGAAATCAGAACCAGCTTGCAACTTCTTTACAACAGGTTCAGTCTAGTCTTGAGAAGGTAAATTCATATGCACTTGCAGTCCAAGTTTCAATCTTTAAGATATAATAGAGAGTAAAGAACATGTGAAGCACGAGAAGGACAATCTTAAGTTAGCCACCATTCCCAGCAGTTTTTAACCTTTCTACAGCTAGCTGGTTAGCTTTCTGCTTGACCTTATGAGTGTCGTCTTGATAGTTTCTTACTTTCCATATTATTCATCAACTATCCCCAACCCCGTACACCATAAAGGGGATTCAACATTTTTCAATAGTAAAATAATAGTACTTCCCGTTTTACTTTTATATAATATATTGATCCTATGAATGTTATAGTCTGCATCTAAGGTATGCCAGTCATGCCTTTTTGTTGTGAACGATGAATTATGGGAGTGGGAAAATGCACATTTTACTCAAAAATTCTTCTTGTGAATGCAGGCAGTAATGAAACTGAAGGAATTGCGGAGAAAGAAGAAGGGTTGGAAGAATTGTTGGCCTCAGAAGCACGAGGACATTCAACTATTGATGGGTCTCATTGACGTCAAAATCCTATCAAGGGTTATGAGAATGAGGAGGATGACAAAAGAACAACTATTTTGGTGTGAAGAAAAGATGAAGAAACTAAATATATCACACAATAGGTTAGAGAGAGATCCATGTCCCATCCTGTTCCCTTGCTAATTACTAATGTCTATTTTATCAATGTATCAGACACACATAGCTGAAGCATAATTTTTTCTCTGAGCTTTGTTGTCTGAAATGAAGTGTGTTATTTTCGAGTGATTGGGAATGGGCTTTCTAGGTTCTTCTTTGTAAATTTCCAGTATTGTATTACATGTTAGAAAATGCTTATTTTGATTTGTCCGAGTCGAGAATTGAGCCAAAAAAAAAAAAATGGCGAACCAAAACCATAGGAAGGAGGACATGGGCGGGTCCAATTCCAAAAGCACTGGAAATGTCTCTTTCCAAAATGCCTTTTGCTTTATACACGTAGCATTTCAATCTGTTGACCAACCACGAACCTGTGTCTCTTTATTAGTCTAGATCTTCCACGCATAAAGGGTGCACCTTGCCTCACTCACTGAATAAAATCATCAAGAATTTATATTAATTTTTGTAAAAAAATTATATCGATGATTGAATTAACATGAGACATTGAACAAATTTTTAAAAAAATTACACATTTTTTATTTTTAATTTTAATTATATAAATATTTTACGAAAAACTTTAAAAAAGGATCTTCTATTGCTTCTTGAACAATTTTGATTAGTTTTATCATTTTTTATTATTTTCAATTGGATTAATTTTAAAAACATTTCAGACTAGATTAAAGTTCCATATGTAAGATTATCAGTTGAATTCGCTGGTCTCATTCAAATATGAGAACATTGGTTTATATAATCCACTTGCCTTCACATTCAACAACATAATCAAACACATAGTAAAATTATTGTTGTGTTAAAAATATTTAAAGTTCATGAGCTTCCCTAACCAGATTTATTTGGCTATATTAAACCGGCAGAAGTTCGCTTTCTGTTCTGATTCATATGTTGCCCTAATTTAATTTAGCTAAATATATAAAATTTGTTCAATGTCAAGCATCTTGGTGCAAAAAAAAAAAAAAACCCCACGGATTCAGCTATTGTTAATTCTAAGTATATTTTTGTTTTGACTGACAATTCTAAGTATATTACACTTTTTTCTAAAAAAAAGGTATTCTACTTTATTGAGGCTTTGATTTGATTACTCAGTTAATATAATAAGATGCAAACATATGGTCCCAGAAATGAATATGGAATAAAATTTTGATGAAAATTTCAATAAAAATTTTATCTTTCTATTTAACTTGGAGGAAAGTTCTTGCCCTCTTATCATTCCAAACTCCAAAGTCCAAACCCTTGGAACACTTCAGTGGGGTTTTACAGAGTGACATTTGTTTCTTAAACTAACGACTTCTGTTTCACTCTCTCTGACTCTATCTCATATTTCATCTCTGCTGTTTCTTCAACTGTGCAGGGCTTGAAAGGCCTTGAATTGATTGCATCCAATTTTCATGGTCCACACTGTCAACTGGTGAGTTTGTTGCAGTTTTATCATCCTTCCATTTCATGCTCTGAAATCGTCACCTATCGATCAAATTTCTTATTCCTTGTAACCGTTTGGTGCTAACTCTAATTCTTTCTGAATTGTGTTCTAGTGTTCTTCATAGCTTTACGTTTTTGGGTTTTCCGCCTTTGTGATCACTTTGTTGTTCAATTTGAGATCAACGTGGGAGAGTTTGATGTTCAATTTTGTTTTGTGTAAGTGCCTAAGATAGTTTGCTTTCTTGAATATAGCTTGACCATTGCAAGGTTCTCATTATCCAATTATACTGTTTACTTATTTAACTGGTGCTTTTTAGAGTATATCAAAGATGGCTTCCCTTCTGTAATACCAGTACAGTATGACCCTTTAGCTGGAAAAACAGACAAATTTACATAGAAAATCTAATTTCAGAATTATTTACTCGACTCATGATTCCATCTATCAAGGACAGGGTAGACTTGCTAATGCCAATCATATATGTTTTATCGACCTATCATACATTCGTGAATTGAGTACAGCACTACAGATCACCGCAGATCTTCCATGATGTGATATCAAGGTTCTTTTTTTTTTTTTTAAATAATTTTCTATTTTTATTCTTTTTTCTGTGAGGAATTTGAAACCGTTAATAATGCCTTTATCTTGTTTCTCATAGGTAGCTTCATTATGATTGTCAACTTTGTTTATCTGTTACTGTCTCGCCAAGGCCAAGTTGAAAACCTCATATTTTGCTTGACTAAATTTGTGGATAGTCTGTGGTTTTAACTAGTTCTGTTTTGCTGTATCTTATAGGATCTATCTCTGGCTTGGATGAACTTGGACAGGTAATTTTTAAGAAATAGGATGGCAGCTGAGAGTCCCATGAGAATGGTGGAAAGAAGCCAAAATAGTAAATGGCTTTCCTCAAAGGATATTTCAGCATTTGGATCTTTCTTGAAAAATAAGACAACAGAGGAGTTGGACACTTTCTTGAAGGGACAAAAGGTCAGTCGAGGCCAAGCAAACATAATTCCTAGTCGAAGTGGTAGTGCTCCACCAAGTGTGGAGGGCTCAGTTGCAGCGGTTGGAAATATGTTACCTGTGAAGGATTTTAGTCTGATTTCAAATTCAGGTAGTTTGAGCAATGCTCTTGAGGATCACAAGTCTGAAGGAGAGCTATTTGATCCTTCTTATGTTGCACATTGCTCCTTGGAGCTCAACTTGGATCCCAAACTTCCTTCACATCACCTCCAAAGTCAATTTGGTAATCATGAAAAAAATCAAGGCATCACTTCTTCAGATAATGGTGGCATTGCTTACCCTTCTACTGATGAGGGGTCCAACAAAGAAGGTTCACCTGAGCAAGCTTCAGAGAGCTTGTTCAATGCCAGTAGCATGTCTAAGCCTCGGCAAAATGCAGTCCCGTCAAATAGTCTTCACAAAAGCTTGGTGGATTTGATACAGGTATGATTCAGTTGCTAAGAGTCTTCAAGGCCTTCTCATGAATGTTACTTTCTCACGGCAAATGTTTTGAAATTAAACCAGTAAAATATACGCAGGTTGAACAAAGCCTTTTTCTTCCTATATTTTTTCTTCTACGTCTGTTATTATTTTCTTCTAAGATTCCACTTTAATTATTGTGTTTTCTGCCCAACAGACTTCACATTGTATTGATCCTAAATTTGTATTTTGTAATTTGACATTAAGGTGTCTTAAAAATGATATTTTTCTGCATGCTCATTATTTATTATTATTTGTTACTAGCTTGGTGTCTACTATTCTCTTGCAAATTTTCTTTGGGTTGAAACATTGGTCTTTTAGACGTTACTTTGATTATGATGCACTGACTTTTCTTTTCTCTTTTGGTCATCAATTATTAGGAAGACTTCCCCCGTACCCCTTCCCCTGTGTATAACCAATCTCATTCATCATGTCATGCTACAACTGAGGATTCAGTTGATGTTGATGTACATGCAATTTCTTCAAGTGTCTCTTCAATCGATTTATCCAACCAGTCAGACTCAGCTTCATGTTCTACTAGTGTTGGCATCCTGAACAAAGATGCTTGTGAGCTAACATCAAATGAAGTTTCTCTGGTTAACTTCCAAAGCTTGCAGCATGCTGATGAAACCCAAAGCCTGCTAGTGGATCCACCATGCAACAAAGATGCTGCACTGAAGGATTATATATCAATAAATGAGGTTATACATGCAGAGAAGCAGAAATTGAGAACATCTGATGTTAGAAGACAAAAACAAGAAGAACAACAATCTTATGGTGGGCATAAGCAAAATCAATCTTTTACTTGTGGCTATGCTTATCAATTTCCAGTTGTGGAGTCACAATTTTCTCAAGGGATGAATAATTCACAAAGTTACTTGGGAATGCTTGCTTATAGTCATTCACAATTTTCACCTATTGGGATACAGTCATCATTGGCTTCTCCTGGACTTAGTGGTCCCTTTTATGCAACTCCAACGGCATTTATGACTTCAGGAAACCCATTTTATCCTAATTTTCAGGCATCCGGTTTACTCCCTCCACAATATAGTTTAGGTGGATATGCTTTAAGTCCTACCTCTGTTCTGCCATATATGGCTGGATATTCTTCTCAAGGTGACCTGCCTCTTCCATTTGAAGCTGCAGGCAGTCCGGACCTGAATGATCAAGTTACCAATGCTTCATTGGGAGAAGGTGTTCTGCATGCTTGTGATTTTCGAAATCGCAGCAAGATTCATGGGCAGTATGGATTATCTCTGCAACCTTCATATGTTAATCCAACTAATATGCAGTATTATTCCCACACTTTTGGTGATGTGTATCCTGCTGCTATTCAGCAGAATCAATTGTCATCGAGAACACTGATGGGAGGACTGGCTTGTTCTCTACTTTCACAGCAAGATTCAGCTGTTCCTGCCTATTTAAATGGTCCTAAATTTCAATCTTCAGCATGTGGTAGCTTGACCATTCCAAGCTCAAACAATAAGGGGATCTCTGGGAATAGCTATTATGGGAACTCCAATATGGGTGTTATGATGCATTTTCCTCCTTTGTCTCTTGGTAGTCCAATCTGTCCATCCTCACCAATGGGCAAAACTAACCCTCTAGGTGGACAAAATGAGAGGATGCCTCATGTTTCTGTCAGAAATGCAGGATTTTCTTTGGGACAGAGACGATTTAAGAGTTTTGATGAAACCAGGCAGCAATCTTTTCTAGATGAACTTAAACCCATCAATCCTGAGAAGTTTGAACTCTCTGATATAGCAGGGCGTATTGTTGAATTCAGGTATTTTCCAATTTGTCAATTCCAATCTGTAATTATGTGTGGTATCATTTCTTCTGTGAGAAGGAAATAATTTATTGATTGATTTTTGACTTAGCATTGACCAACATGGAAGTCGATTTATCCAGCTGAAGCTCGAAAGCTGCAGTGCTGAAGAGAAGGTGTCTGTTTTTGAAGAAATCCATCCACATTCCTCAAAATTAATGACAGATGTGTTTGGCAATTATGTAATTCAGAAGGTATACTGTCAAAATCTGTGTCCCCTGAATTATTGCCTTGTTTTCGATCGTACACTTGTTTATGACTTTGGCATACATTCCTTACATGATTTGGCTAATTTAGTTACGGTCAATGCAGTTTTTTGAGCATGGAAGTCCTGATCAGCGAAAAAGCCTTGCAGATCAACTTTCTGGACAGGTTTTACCATTAAGTTTGCAGATGTATGGCTGTCGTGTTATCCAGAAGGTATGATTATTTCTTGAGTAAGTACTCGCAATAATTTAATTATTTTCCTGTTACCCTCTTATGTGATGTACTGGTTTTGCTGATGTGTTAGGAGTTTAACTTGAGGAATATTTGCTTTCACTGACAATTTCTAGTTTTTGTCTAAACATTACCATGTCCATGCTGCACTACTTGCTGAATTACTCCACTCTTGATATACTTTCTTTTCTTAGATGCAAAGATTTTGATGATACCATAGGGTGCTTTAGATATAGAGAGATTTAATTAATCTTGTATTTTTTTCCTGCGGTCTGTGGGATGTGAGAAACAGAATAACTTAGATGTGGACATGCGTGATTAATAGCTCAGGAAATTTGGGATATGATTGCCTCCATAATTTAGTTCTTAAAAATAACATTATTTTATTGTATGATTGTGGCCTACATTATCCTTCCCCATTTTATTAACTCTCTTTATGTTACATATTCTCTCTCTCCCCCCTCCCTCCTCCCTCCTCTTTAAACTCTTAAGCTTCTCAGTCAATGAGTTCTTCCCAAAAAATAAAGACAATGAATATCTTCCTATATTTTATTGGGACTCTGTTACGATAATCATGAATGTCCTCTCCTTATATTGTATTAGGAACCTATTGTGTACTTGTGTTCATACTTTTAAATAGAGACTCTGTAATGTAAAATTGATTCTTTTCTTTTTTCTTAAATGAAGCCATTGCCTTATGAATCTGGTAAATTTAGGCCCCGTTTGGTAGGAAGGAAAGATGGACAGGGAAAAGGAATGGGTGAGGGGAAAGGAATTTTCTCTTCTTTGGTATGTGTAAGTTTCCTTGGGAAACAATCCTTCCCTCATTTAAGGGAAAGAGGAAGCCTCTCATTTAGGTAAGGAAACATAGTGCCTTCATTCAAGCAACATGATTCCATTTCCTTTTCCCAACCATACCAAACATGTTTGGACTCAAATTCCCTTTCCCTTGCCCACTCCTTCTTTCATTTCCATTCCCTTTCTCATTCACACTTTGTACCAAATGGGGTCTTAATGGAACCTTTCTCCTCAGTTAAGAGTGAGATTTATGTGTATCAACTGAGGTAATAGTGTGGATGAGTTAAGAAATGTATTTATCATTATTTATGAATTTTATATTAATTATATCTTGAGCTTATATTTTGGTGCATATGAAAAGGTTTTTGTTCTTATTTCCTTCACTCTTCTCCTCCTACTAGTAATAATCTCTCTCTCTCTCTCTCTATATATATATATGAAGCTTTTTGTTGAGAATCATGTCAATTTTTGAAAAAAAGTCTTGCAAATGAAGTGAGAGAGTGACCTAGGAATCGTGGAGTTTAATTTTTGTATAATTGTTTTATTATAGTTATCTCACCATTGACTTAAAGTAGTTTATTCTATGTGTGGGTGTCTATGCCTCTTCATTCATCGTATTTCTGTTTTAACTTTTACCCTAAATTTTAACAGTTTCAAATGTATGCTTGCCAGAAATTTTCTTGTCACATGGTCCTGCATTTTATTAAGACCTTTTATCTCTTACCCTAAGCCTGCCCTACGGCCCTATCCTTAGAGTGAATCTAGCACAGTGCTCTATACCTAACAGTTTTTAACCAACTTTTCACACAATTAATGGTGCACCTATTTCTCGTATTTTTAAAGCAATATCACTGATTAACTATTCATTCACCTGGTTCAATTTTGGGATCCTTGTTCTAGGCCCTTGAAGTTATTGAGCTTGATCAGAAGACGCTATTAGTGCAAGAGCTTGATCAACATGTCATGAGATGTGTACACGATCAAAATGGGAATCATGTCATACAAAAATGTATTCAATGCATTCCTGTGGACAGAATCCACTTTATCATATCAGCTTTTCAAGGACAAGTTCTGGCTCTTTCTACTCACCCATATGGGTGTCGTGTTATTCAGGTAATGATGCACACATTTTGCTGTGGTGGACTCTACTTAGTATTAAATCTTTCAAATGTTATTTATGTATTTATCTGCCTTTGTTAGAGAGTTTTGGAGCATTGTTCAGACAAGCAATATATGCAATTTATAGTGGACGAAATTCTGGAATCTGCTTGTGTCCTTGCCCAAGACCAGTACGGCAATTATGTGACTCAGGTTGGAAATTATATATTTTCATTCATACTTTTCTCCCTTTAGAAAAAGTTACTTGCGTTTTACTCTGCTAATGCGTGAGATTTCTTCCCTGTCAACATAAATCTCTAGCTTTCTAGATTTTCATCTGACTGTAAGATAGTAGTGAAAAGCCATTGACTAGTAAAATGTCATTGTCAAACTATAATCATTTAAATGTTTGATCAGCCACTACATCTCTCTCTTCACCCTTCTGTTTTTCCTCTCTCCTATTTTGTTTGTCTGTCTCTATTTCTTTTCTCTTGTAAATTTAATGCTTGACCGGAAACTGCTGCAGCATGTCTTGAAGAGGGGAAAAAATGAAAGAGGTCAAATTATAAGCAAATTGACTGGGAAGGTTGTACAGTTGAGTCAGCATAAGTATGCTTCTAATGTTGTTGAGAAGTGTTTGGAGCATGGCGATGCAACAGAGCGAGAATCCTTGACTGCAGAAATTATTGGGCAGCCTAGTGAAGGTGATAATTTATTGGTAAGTCAGATCAGCAGCCTATAATGTAAGTAGAAACTATTCTAAGTTTTGAATGGGGATTTAAGTTTTAACATATACTCTGCACCAGGCTAGCTAATTGTATGAAGTAAGTCTAGCCATTGCATTCAATGGATTTATACAAGCCTTTGTTAAGTACGTAGGACCCGTTTGGTTCTCCGTTTTGTAAAAGTAAGTTAAGATAAATGAAGTTTGTAAAAATGAAGTTTATATAAAGTAAGTTTGTTGGAAGTAGTTATGTTTGGATATTCTTTTTGTAAAAGTAAGTTTAACAAAAATTCTGTTTGGATGACATGGGTTAAAAGTACTTTTAGATGTATAATATAGAGTAAATTTGTTTCTCCTTTTTCAAAACCCACGTTTTGTTAAAGGAAAAGTAACTTTTCTCCTCCTTTTTCAAAACCACAGTTTAACCCACTTTTCATTTTTCAAAAAGTCAGTTTGTGTTTTACCTGTGTTTGGCCAAACACATCTTTTAGAAAACTATGGTTGAAAACCATGGTTACGTTTTGTAAACATGAAACCAAACAGGCACGTAATAGTTTAGCCTGAGTTGGTATCTCCTCATTGATTTGTGTCAACATGAAGGTAGATCATCAGAGGTAATTAGATTAGTTTATACTTTATTGCTGAAATGACCATGTTGCTGAAATTCTCGCCCTTCAGATTCTAAGTTAACTTTCTTTCTTTGTTTTTTTTTGGGTAAGATAACTTTCAAAATTTATTCTAGCGTAAGGTTGTTCTGGATAATAAATCTTGTCTTTATGAAGTAATCAAAGTCATGCATATATTTTGTCTTTGCATATTGGTGATAAGTATTTATTCTGGTCTTATTCCTTTTCTTGATGTCAAGAGTCTTGATTAACATTTAGATATCATGTATTGTTGGAAGGGACATACTTTTGAAATTTTCAGTGCTGATTATTGGGACTGGACATTCATGAGTACAAGAAGCACTGCTGGAGATTTGGTTTCTGTTTGCTGACTTTGTTTTCTGATTTGCATTATGTAGACGATGATGAAGGACCAGTTTGCAAATTATGTGATCCAGAAACTTCTTGATATAAGTGATGACAGGTATCGGGAAATACTCCTCAATCATATAAGAGTTCATATAGATGCTTTGAGGAAATACACATATGGGAAACACATTGTTGCTCGTTATGAACAACTTGCTGGTCCAGGTTAGTAGATATACCATTTTCCGATACATGTACATGTCCCTCATATTCAGCAGTTTGAATTTTCTCTTACTAACAAACTCTCTACTTTCTTCAATCTATTTTCCGGTTAACATAAATGTTGGTTCCTCAACTCTGGATAGAATAACTGATTTACTTTCTTCCATTTGATATGCAGTAAGCGAGGCTTAGATTTGTTGAGATAGTTTGGTGGGGTCACTGTATCTTATTCGAGGCTTCAGTCACAAGGGGTTACTAAAATTGTCAGAGCAATCAAGAAAAAAATAAAAATAAAAAGGAATTAGAAGCTATAGGTTTCTATGTTGAGCTGCCAGTATATATGAAGTTAGCTGCTCAACATTGTGAAGAAAATTTGGTTTAATCATGTACCCTATCTGATATTGATATTTGGACATATATGTATACAAATAATTAAAGTCATGTGCAACATAATATTCAGGTTACAGGCATATCTTTTATAGAATGATATCATGTATACTTTTGAAGTATGGCATTTATGAAAATCACTGGATTTCCACCAATTTCGGATGGCACTGGACACACAACAAGATAGTATAGCATGAGATCTGAATGCGAATCAAAGTATGCATGCATGATTTGATTCCAGATTTATACTTGCAGTGATCAGGTATCCAGATTAGATTTCTTTTTTATATTGGTGTATTAATGTTTTCATGTACTTTCAAATTTTATTTGTAATCTCACTCATGATTAGGATGAAGGAATATTGTGGTTACATTGATGACACAAATAAACAAATGCAAGCCGTTAAAAAGGAAAAGCGAAAAACGCAACGTAGGACCTATGCTCCAAATATCTAGACACCAAAGCCTATGATCTACCACCCAAACCCAAGAAAAATGAGCCTAATAATGATAACAATTACAGTAAAAATTATGATAATTAATTCCTTGGGTTTTGGGCCCCTTTGTAAATAAAAAAATCATGATAAATAAAGGAAAATGAAAGGAAGTAATGAAAAGAATCCATGTGGGAAGGTTCATCCTGATCTGTTTTGATGTGCCCTCTAATAACCAAAGGAGGAAGCGTATTAAAGTACCTGAAAATTTCACTTGTTCCTATTTCGCTTTCTTTGCCAAGTAGCGTGTTGAAAAGCCTGCAATGAAGTGATGATGAGCGTGATGGATGATCTCAAGTATCTTGGAATGCATCATATACATTCCACTTTTGTAATGACATATCTATTAGGGTAGCTATAATGACATATCAAAGATGAACTTTGCAAGATGCAATTATTTTCTGGCTTCACCAACTCAATCATCTGTCCATCCTTCCAATGATTGTCAGTGTGGCCACCAAATCTTTTTCAGACAGTTTGTTATATATCTTAGGCAGTCACATCTTTTATCAACTTCCATCTTTTCCCCTCCTGCCCACATCAAGCCAAAATGTCCTTTACCAACTCTCACATGCTGGAATCTTACTTCTTGTTAAAAAAGGATCAATTTTGAATGTCATATGGCTAAAATTAGTTAGAGTTCGATATAACTACCCAATATAGGTAGTTTGATACCAAAAAATCAATTCTGAATAATTTCTTCTACTTTTTTTACTCCCTATTATTCTTTTTAATGATTTTTCATCCATTTTGTTCCTAGACTATTTAGTCTGTAGATATCATCATATTAAACTGTGACTTAAATTTTGAAAATGTTTGAACAATATGTGACTTTTCACTAGTTTGAGTCTTCTCCTTCCCACCAATTAAGAGTCTGTAATATTTTATTTCTTAATGGAGTCTTTTCGTCTTTGACAGTGATATCGGTTAAGTAAATTCACTTAAGAGCATCTTTTTTTTTCATTCATAAAATTTAAATTGAGGATTTTAAACTGAAGACTCTACCATTTTAAACCAATAATTAATTGTCGGTTGCTTTTATTATTTATTAGGAAAGTTAACAAAACATAAGAACAAGAATTAGCAACCAATATTGAAATCTTTGACGGCTTCAATCATCCGTGCACTGCATGAAAATTATAATATTAACTTGGTGTTGAAGTAAAGGTCAACACTGCATAGAGAATTTCATGTGACCTGCATATGATTCTCACATGTCACAACTATCCAATTATCATTTTTGCAGTATATCATTTGAAATGTACAGAGATATATGTAATCGATATGTGGATTCCGTAAATCGAAAAATCCGAAAGCGTCATATTTTATTATTAAATTTACAGTAAAAAGATAATAGCTAGGGAATAAGAGGGATATGCCACACTTTAGTATATATCCGTTTATGCTGTTCTTAAATGTTGGCAAACAATGGGGACTGAGACCAATTGTCTTCAATTGATCTAAAATAGTAGTTTTTTTCGTTTTTCAGTAGTCAGGACATTGGGTTGAATTATTAGTAATTAGTACTATTAAAATAAAACAATTTGAATGAAAAATCATTCAACCATGTGCAGTATATATCCATCATATACATATATATAATTATTAACTGTTGATTCAAGTGATTTTTCATCTTTTTCTTTTAAATAAGGTTTCAGGGTTTAAGTTAATTTTGTGAATAAAAAATTTGATGTTAGAAAAGTTTAATCTGAATTAATTGAAATTCAATACAAGTTAAGTTCCAAAATGAGTTGATACATCACGTATATCTATATATATGTGATCTTCACCATAAAGGATTTGAACACTTTATAATATAGGTATATTTCATCTGTGGTACGTTTCTAATGCACTTGGATTTTATACATCCCTAAGATGGAAGATATTATTTCATCTAATTAAACCGTCTAAATAAAATTTGCATTAGATACATATACTTGATCCGGTCCTTAAAAATCCCATGTCTTCTTTGAATATGTCAATTCATGCCGTCCATTATATAAGAGGGAATTGGGTGTATGTTTTTCTTGTTTCTGATGCAAGCAATAAGCATGAATATGGCACATTAATTTCTCAACATTAATTTATTATGTTATGACATTTGCTTTCCTTTTCAGTTTGCTGCTACGCAGGCCATGTTAACTTGAGAGAGAGGGAGAGAGAGCCTAGATTCCTAGGCATTGTTTGGTATGCAGGAATGAGAATGGGAATGCAAAACCATGATGTTGTTAGTTTGGTGTGTGGGAATAAGATTCCAAGGGAATGGCTGATTCCCACATACATGGAAATTAGCAAACCAATGTCCCCCCATAGGAATGGAATTGTTGCAATGGGAATCATATTTTTTGGACAAAATTACCCTTGTCTCAGCCTTCAGTTTCGACGCCATGTCTTCTCCATAATGACACCACCCTCTTCTTCCAACGATGGCCAACAGATGACGAACTTTCATTTCGGTGATAGCTCTCTCTCCCTCCATCGCTAGCTTTGCCGTCAGAGCTATGGAAGTTTGAAGGTCCAGATCTGTGCTCTCTCCCCCTCTCTCTTGCAGTGAACTATCCTCCTTCATCTGAGTTCTTCATCATCTTCTTTCTCAACATAAACATTCTCGACTTGCCTTCCATAACTCACGTGCTCTCCTCCAACTTGTCGATCTGGGTTTCAAGGAAGCGTTACTGTTTGAAGATGGTAAAGACATGGGATGCCAGAGGAGGGAGAGGAAAGAGAGAAGAGGATGATGGAGAAGAAAAGAGGATGGTGGACCTCTACTCTTTCGGGTGCCAGCATCATAATTGGTGGTGGCCTCTTGTGAAGGAAGAAGATAGAGAAAATGATAATAGGGACATTTTAGTTATTTGACTAATTTTTATTTCATTTTAGTATTATTTTGTTTTTGTGATTTCTATTATTTTTCCTAACATACCAAACATACATTTAAAACTCATTCATATTCTCATTCTCTTAAAAATCATCCTACCTACCAAATGGTGCCCTAGAGTAATAAAATCTAGTACTAGCATACATAGGAGAGTTTAGAAAAATGATGAAGAACAAAGAGATAAAAACTTAACATCGTTACATACACTTGTTATAAGTTACTAGGAAATAATAACATAAGAAATTATGGTTAGATCTAAAGAAGCATATAGTATTCAAAGTGTGGGATATGTGCATGTGATTTCATGTTTGACCAAATGATTAGGATTCTTTACTATTACTTCAGGTACACTATATCCGTACTAATTAATTGCAACTTGTCTTAATCATTGATAAACAATTTTTCCTCTCACATCTGATCCTACTTGCTATTCTTATTAGATGTGAAAAGGTCAAGTACCGAATTTAATTTATATTTATTGCATCACATTTTATTTGTTATTTTAAAAAATTTAAAATGTTCTATTTTATGTTATTTTAGAAAATTAATAAAAAATTCATTTTTTTTTCTTTTTAATTGTATTCCTACAGCCCATTTATTTTAATTACCAAAGGAATATGTAATGTCATAGGAAGAGTGTGGGAGAATGTAATGAGATAATAATTATATAGGAGTTTGTTTGATATGATATTAAATATGAAGGGATGATTTTTATATTTTAGTAAAAGAAAAATAAAAGATACAATTGAGATTACCATTTTGCCCCTGGATAAAAAAAGTCCCCTTCTGTACCATCTTCCTTCCCCGTGGCAAGGTTCAAATCAACAAACAACAACAACATAAATCAAAACAAAGGGCCTTGAAAAAGAATGGAGTACAACGGCCAAATGGAGTGCGATGGAGTTCGAAATGACAGACGAAGCTATGATGGAGATTGAAACAATAGATGGAGTTGTGATAGAGTTCAAAAGCTTCACTAGGTTCAGCCTTGGAATCTATGACAAAGATTGAAATGATGAAGGAGGTGGTCACTGAAGGGAGGGCCAAAGAAGGGAAGAGATGGCTGCCAGGAAGGTGACGGTGATGGAGAACGAAGAGGGAGGGAAGGGATCTGGCCCTTGTCTTTTTCTTTTCTGTGAGGAGTAGTTTAGACATTCTACACATGATTACACTACCATAACGAGGATCACATAGCAAAATGAATGTAAAGAGGATTACCGGATTTAATGCGATGATATTTACATTATGTAGTAGGAATCACATAATAAAAAATCAACCAAACGCGTCATCTCATGTGATGTAAAGCCCATTATTTTACATTATCTCATCGTGTGAGCAAACCAAATGGGCTATTAAGCAATATATATATATATATATATATATTAATATTTTTGAAGAAACATTGTTTATAAGCATTGTTTCTCCCTCGCTTTACCCACTTTATTTAGTATTTTATTTATTTTTATTTTTTTAACATTTTTTATTTTTAACTTGTAATTTTAATTTTCCCACTCTCCCCCACTCTTTCCCACTCTTTTTAACATTTTCTCTTTCAAAAGAAATTATTTTTACATTTTTTTAATATCAACTTTTAATTTTTATTTATTTAAATTTTTTATATTTTATCAAATATTATAAAATATTTTTCCATATATTTTCTCTTTTCCTATTTTCATTTTATTTTCTAGTCTCTCTCTTTTTCCTTTAATCACCTTATCTTGTATATATTTTTTAAATTCTCTCCCCATAGTTTTATTCTCTCTCTATTCATATCATTATTATTAATTTAATTTCTCTCTTTTATTTGATTATATCAAATTATATCAAATGTGTAAAAGAAAAATATTTTACACTTCCAGTTTATGACTATTTTTTTTTCTATCATTCCCTCTCAAATAACATAAATGTATTTTTTATATTTAAATTTTAATTCTTTTAATTCTATTATTTTTCTATTTATTTTTTACTCAAATTTCATAAATTTTGTATAATTATCTTTTTATGAACTTAATGCTATATATATTTTATAGGATCAATTATTTTTTATTTTTATGTGTTTTCATGCATTGCCCTGGATAAGACAATCTAATTAAGAGTAACTGATGGTTTTTTGTTGTAATCTAATACCCCACATAAATTTTCTATTTAAGGACAATTTATAATATAAAATTACAAAATTAATTATTTATTGTTTTTTTTTAAATTTTGTGCCAAACCCTAAAATATCACATATAAGACGGGGGAGTATTTATTTTTTCGAGAACGAAATCAAAGCGTAATAATGGCCAATCATTCAAGTGAGAGAAGTCAACCCAAAACAGAATTATTAAAAGATCAATGTTCACAATAAATTAAAGGGCTTTCATATTCTATTTGCGAAGTAAGATGAATGGGTCGGGTCACTGCATGATGCATGTTGTATTTGTCTGTTGAATTTAAAAAAAAATAAATAAAAGGGGCAGATTTACTACATGGAAATCCATCTTCCATGATCTTCTATCTCCATTTATCCAATAAACAAATATGAACCAATAATTCAAGATGAAAGAACATTAAGAAAATATAATCCCCAACCTGCAAGGCTAACATCCATATTAGAACCACACATGAGATCAATCCTAGTAAACTAACAATTCATTTGGTTTATTTATATGGGGTGTGAGAGGATATAAATAAGTTTAGGTTATGCGTGTTTGGTTCGTCAATTACCATATAATCGAGATTAAATGTATGAACACATTTACAATCTTATATGTAAATGATTTTACATATAAAAACTTACGTAATCCGAATTACATAGTTGTAAATAAAATAAAAATATTTTTTTTAACCAAGGGCATTTCAATACTTTTTAATTTATTTATATGTTATTAAATATAAGAAATAAATTTATTTTTCATATATTTAATGTTATATTAAATAAACTTATATATATTTTATTTACATTTTTCTCATTACATTCCTTCTAATTGCATCCCTTAACTTTCATATAAATGAACCAAATGGGGTGTAAATCTAGATTCTCGAAAAAGCGATGTGATCATTATTTTAAGTCAAATTTGATTGTTTAATTAATTTGGGTGATGTAAATTTGTAAATCTTAAGAATAACCTTTTATCTTCAATGAAAAATATAGACAGGTTAAATTAATATATAGAACAATAAATATATGTTGACAATGATTTTTTTTAACTGAAAAAGGAGAAAATCCAAATTCTAGTAAACCTTGTAATGGGGATAGGGAGGCAGTTCCTCCCTGGCAATTGGTTTGGTGCATTAACTAATACTAATATAAAATTTCGAGTAATACTTCATATTTTACGGAAAAAAATGACAGTCATTCTTAATAAAAAATTTACTTTCAATTACTTTTTAAGTGAGATTGATTTAGATTAGTTAGAAAAGTTTTACCTTTAATTAAAAACTAATTAAATAATTCAGATTAGTTGAACAAAAAAGTTATTAAAATAAGTAAGTCTTTAAGAAAATTCAAATTGAGTTCCTTAATCGGTTAGGTGCAATAATTTAATTGATATAAAATTAACACAGGAATAAAAAATTGCAAATTTGAGTAGCATTAGTTTATAAATCCAAGCTCCCACGACAAACCACATGATGCAGCAATGGATTCAAAGAAGTCTAACAAGATCAGAGAAATTGTTAAACTTGAACAGATCCTCAAGAAGTGGAAGAAGGTTGCAACTGCTACATCCACAGCCGCCGCCGCCGCCGCCACCTCCACCACCAGTAACAAAGGCATCAAGTTCTTGAAAAAAACCCTGTCATTCACCGACGTTTCATCCTCTGACGGCGTCGTCCCCAAAGGGTTTCTCGCAGTGTGTGTTGGGAAAGAGCTCAAGAGATTCATCATCCCCATGGAGCATTTGAGTCACCCAGCATTTCAGGTCTTACTGCGTGAAGCCGAAGAGGAATTTGGTTTTCATCAAGAAGGGGTCCTCAAGATTCCATGCCAAGTGTCCTTGTTTGAGAAGATATTGAAGGTGGTGGAAGACAAGAAACCAGTGTTCTTCGGGGAAGATAAGGATGCTTTTAGCTGTTATGCGTCAGATTGTGAGGTTACACCCACTCATCATGCTCAAACCTGTAGTCTGTAGATGATCTCTCGTTTTTTTTTTTTTTTCATTTGCCTCTTCTAATCTTCACTATACCATATCTTTTCTTTCTTGTGGTTTGGTTTTAGACAGAAACAAGTGAGATTGCAAAGGAAAGTTTAGAGCTTCAATAATCCTCTTTTACGTTTAAATGATATATGCTTGTTAGTCACGTATAATACTGTAAGTGATAGATTAATGTCATTAATTTTTTTAACTGAAGATTGAAAGTTTAAAACTACTGTAAGTGATGATTAAATGGTTTGAATGTTTAATTATATAAACTCATGTACAGACTTTTTTCAATGCGAGGCTTGAAACATTAATATCATTAAGGATAAGACCCAAGCATGCAACTAGTAATCTCACGACGAATTTATCATGATGCACATGTATTTCATTTTTCTCCTTTACCAAGGACTAAAAGTTAAAAATTAAAATTATTTAACATGATGAATAGCAACCATTACCAAACAGCTGAAATTATTATTTTGTATACACTACTAACACACAACATAATTCTGTTGATGTGGACTTACATCATCACACTGGTGTAAAAAAACAAAAAAATCTGTCGCTGGGGGGTTTGAAAGTGGAAACTCTCGCCGCGGAGGAACATAAATCATTGTCAGCGTAATTTGGGTTGGGTCACAATCACACTTAAAGGCCGTAAAGGGCTTAGATAAAAAAGAAAACAAAAAGCCCATCAATTCACATGTATTAAAATCCATAGACAGATATGAGACGTGGGTTTCACATGAGGACCCATTATAAGAAGATCCAATTATCATAAGTCAGTAATAGAGGAAATAACGCACACTTTCTTTGGGCCCTTCGCACCCTTTGTTCACTGAAAAAAAACGCATACTTTCTTTTATATCATATTATTATTTACAAACATGAATAATATGTTTACTTTATTTTTGTATAATCAATCAATAATGTAAAAAAAAATGAAAAAAAAGAAACATTTAATTTAACAAAATTCAAAGGTTTTTTTGGTTGCACTTCTCAAATTGAAATATATTTAATTAACTTCGCCTGATTTACACCAGGAAATTCAGAACTATCCAGACAAGGGATTAATACCCCATCTATAACATAAATTTAAAAACGGAAGAGTGAAGTGAAGAACGGTACTCAGTTCAACAGTTCTCACTCCGATAAGGGTTTAGCATTAGCGATAAACGAAAATGGAAGAGCCGCCACCCCAAAATGGGGCCTCATCGAAGCCTAAAACCGTTTCGAGTAGGAAGCCGCCGACGCCACAAGAGCTGATATCACACTACGAATCGCAAGGACTTGACTCTCACGCAGCCTCCGTGAAGGTCATTGAAGATCTTCAGAAGGCGCTGTTCGGAGTCATATCCTCCGGCCGTGGCAAGAAAGACAGGCTGTTAGTCGATTCCTCCAGAAAGATGGATGCTCTCAACAGCCGCCTCACCATCCTCGACCTCAAGCTCGACTCCAAGCCTGGCTATCCAGAGACCTTCACTATCGGAATCGCTTCCGGCGCGGCTCTTCGAGGAATTGGCGCCGTAATGCCTCAGATCCTTGGGGCTCTTTCTGAAATCTGGAATTCTGTTACCTCTGCTACTAAATCTTCTTCTTGATTCTCCATCGCCGCAGCCAGACATGTTTACTCTATTCTTCAATAATACAAAGGTACCTCTCTTTTTTGTATTTGGCATGTAATTATGGATTCCATTCATGGTTGATTCTTTAAGTAGAAATTCACGTCATTCTCAAGTTTGAAGCAGTTAGGGGTTAGGATTTATTTAGAGATTCAAGTATGAGTTTATGGTATAATCCAATATGATTTTTTTAAATGAAAAATTTTAATTAAAAATAATTGTTTTTTCTGACGTAAGAGAGGATTCGGATTCAGGGCCTTGTAACAACAAGTCGTGGTTTCGATTCCCTTGGGAATGGAAGAAAAGTTGGCCGTGAATTAAAATTAAAAATTTTATAACAACGGGGAGCCAGGATGAATAATGGTAAATACGCCACTTTCCATCGTCAATTTTTTTTTTAAAATTAATTACAAAGGGGAGAGTTCAATTCAACAACTTAGCGAAGTGGTTACAAAATCTTGGGATAGGCATTCCCAAGGAATCATGAGAGATAATATGAGGAGGAAGTAAGAAAATGTACTCCAGTGTTAGCTTCCCTGTATATGTGTGAGATGTGAACGTCCTAATGGAAACTAAGGAGGTGTTTGATATCTTGAACCAGCGGAAAATGCCCATTCACACGCCGACAATCTTGTAAATTGTTATATCTGCTATCTGATTCAAGCTTGACTTTCTTCCATCCTTTTGACCAAGCCAACTTGAGTGCAAATCCCAACTAGCCAATTGCTCCAGCAGATTTGGTGCTTCCTTTGAAGGCTCCATCTTAATCGGAGGCCGTTCCCAGCTGATAAGCATTGCACTTCCAGTCATTTGATTGCTATTGCATGATTCATTTGTTGCACTGATTCCGCGTATTCAACAATAGTGGCTTCAACTCCCAAATTTTCCAGCACGTCATGCCATTGTAGGTTTGAACCACCCTCTCTATAATCCAGATTTTGAGCTAACCAATTATTGAAAGAAAGTTCTTAACTGTTGTGCTGAGTCTGCTGACAAAAGAGATCCCCGACCACTCCATCATTGCACATTTCACATAGGCAGCTAGGCGTCATAGGTCTTCCGTTCGTTCCTCTCTTTTAACAAAGGCTCGGATTCTTTAATAACAAGATAGTTTGATATCAGGAGGACCTGAGAAACTCATTATTTCACAACCGAAAAATAGAATGCTGACATTTTTTTAATAATTGCAAATTATATCATTAGATTTCTTTTTGGCCAACATCTCATTAGATCAAACAAGATAAAATAAAATAGCATGCCTCTGTTCTTCATTGCTCTGCCAAATCTGGTTCATATCATGAGAACCTCAGAAACTCATTATTTCACAAATGAAATCTCAATTGGAGCGGTTGCCTTTTCACTGTTAGTTACACCCATTATCAAATTCATCATTCTGTAATTCTATTTCGGTATATATCTGAATAATATTACCTACATAGGCCATGTCATGCAAAATTAATTATAACGTAATATCTAAATTACTATGGAAAAGTTAAGAGAAAATGGAAAAGAAAGGACCACTCTTTCCAAGATTTATTATAAAACTTAATTTAAATTAATCTGATATATAACTTGCTAAATTAATTACGAAAGTATAAAAGGAACAAATACAAAGGGATTTGGTTGTGGAAAACAAAATGATCAAGGAGTTGCTTTCAGAGGAGATGGAATCCCTGGTTTTCCTCTGTTTCCTCTCTAATGAGTAAAAGTTCTTCGGCTGAACTAATTTATGTTTCTATGTTTTTGTGGTTCTAACCACAACTTTATTCCAAAATTCTTTATTTACAGTTGCAATGGATAAATAACCAAAAGAACAATTAAAAGACGCAAGAAAGGAGCTAAATGCTTGAACTAGCTAATACATGGAATACGTTTTAAGTTGGAAAATTTGAAAATGATTATGCATTTTTGGGGTCGGGGTCTCTCTTGTGAAGGGGTCGGGCTCTTTCTTGTTGAGACCTCTGCTGCCACAATACTACCACGATAGTCCCTCCCTTTTTAATAAAAAATTATAAATAAAAAATAAAATTTTTAAAAATTATGCAAATATGTATTTTGTACAGTTTTACATGATTCTTGCAAAATTTATTTTTTATTTATAATTTTTAATTTTTTTTCTTAAAAAAAATTTCCTGCCAGGAGGGGGCCTCTCAGGAGAGAGAGCCCCTATCCTGTATTTTTGGCATGACTTTAATCCCCATATCTAAAATGGATAATCTCATTTTGTGATGGAAAATAACAGTCATTTAGAATAAAATTAAAGAATTTAAATATGTCAAGAATAATTTTCTATTTTTTATGAACAAAAATAAATTATCTAGATCAATTAAATAATTAAAATTTTGTTAAAAATTGATATTTTCTTGTTATATAATAGAACTAGCAAGGAGCCCCGTGCTAACGCACGGGAAGACAATTTTTTTTAGGGCAAAAATAAGTAATTAAGTAACTAAGTGGGTAAAAAAGAAGTGGATGAAAAGGAAAAGAGGAAAAAAAAAAAAGAGAAAAAACCTATTGTTGAAAAGTTAATTCTTTGATGAGCTATCAGGATGTTTTTGCCATATTGGGGAAAAATCTAGTGACCTATGGTTGAAAATTGAAGAAAATGTAGAAAGGGAATGGAGAAAAAGACCTCACCCTTATTGAGATGCAATTAACATCATTAAAAATGTTAAAAGTAAGCATCATAAAGATTGAGTAATTTCATATGCAAGTAGTGCATTTTTTTTTCAGATTTTTAAGTGGGTTGACTCAAAATAATTGAAGTACTTGCCATATATTAATTTTAAGTCATGCATTATAAAATAGAGTTGTTAGATAATTTTAACTCTTGCATCTCACTTCAAACTGATACTTTTATCTCCCAAAAAATGGAAAAATGATTATAGTTTTGAAAAAGAACTTATGGATTTGTAGGAATAAACAATGGATTCAACTCTAAGAATGATAAAATTACAAGCCACTTATCAATTAATCAAAAATTGCATATCCAAAATACATTTAAAAAAGGGTAAAGAACACAACCAAAATGAGAAGGTTACTACATCTACCATAACCATTGTCATATAATAAATTTCTAGCAAACTTTGTCTTGGATCCATAATATGGGTGCTTGAAAGCACTATCTACAGCCATCTCTAATATATAGAACCATCAAGATGTGTAAGTTTCAATAATAGCTTTAAGTCACGGTGTCTAGGCTTATCATTGCAAATGCGAAAACATATCCAATTGTCCAATTAATTACCTGACATAAATGGGACATCCTCCAGTAGTTGGAGTTTTTTTTTTTATCTTTTCACGTTCATGAATCTATGAATGCATGAGATTTACTCTAGATTTGTGTGATTGGTCCTTGAAAGTGGGAAAATGTCACGCGAAAAAAAAAAACAAATGCCAATATCCCTTGTGCAAAGATAATGAGCTTTTCGTCACATATACAAGATGAAGAAATGGTTGAGAATTCATTCCAGAAATGGTTGAATGAAAATGTCAGTGGCCTTATTGTTATCAAAATTTTCTAATAAAGATTTGTTTAAATCATTATGCATTCCAAATATATAGTTAATTTTCATTTATTGCAAGTGAAAACATGTGTGCTACTTTTCTACCCGCTTTTCCTCCTATGACCCCAATTACATATTTACTATGCTTGTATATTAATATGCTCTTCAAAATTTCAATGATCCATGTATTAGATATTGAGATGCATTGTAGAAGAAAAGTTTCGGTTAATGAAGAAAAGAGTATAATAGTACATTTCAAGAAAAAGCTTTCATAACTTTATTTATTTGGATTTTGTTGGATCCTTCTCAAAGTAGCACCATCTCCAATAAAATTCGGAAATCCAAAAATAGTTAACATAAAACCTTGCTCATTAATTGAGCCTACTCTATTCAACACAATAACTTGGTCTATTGCCATTGACAGCACGAGCACCATCACACTGGAGCACCCTAAGCTTCCTACAATCAAAAGCAATAGATTATTAACTAAAGAATGTCTTAAGAAAAAAAAAAAACTATTGATCACAAACAAAACCGCACGTTTGTTCCATATACAAGCCCAATATCTTTAGGAATATGAGTTATGCCATTTTTAAAATTTTTCAAAAGTAAACAAAGATGGCCTGCTATGTTTGGAATAGACATATCATATCGATCAGTAATGAATAAATAGTGAATGATAGATTATTTAGCTATATATTAATTTACTTAATAGTGAATTATCATGTTAGTATCATGACTCTTGTTTCATTGTTTAGACCCCAAGCGTCAGTATTTATTTTTACATCTAAGGACAACGAAGAGTGATTGCTCACTTTACATCTAAAACAATGAGAGACTGTTGAGCCCAATGCTGAAGCGGGCTAGGTTTATACTTGGATAAAATGCTAAAGGGCCAGCTGAAGGGAAATGGGGCAAAGTTTACAAGAGAAAAGGTCATAAAGGCCTTCAAAGGTGGTGCTGAAAGACAAAAAAGAGACCCAGGCAAAAGCAACTAACTTTTGTCTATTTTCTTGAAATGAATGTGTGGAAACAGGAAGGAAGTTCTAAAGAACAGCAATAGTGGTAGATAGTTTATACAAGGTTTAGGGTTGTTAGGGAGAGGGGCCTAACCTCTCAAATGTTAGAAGAAATCTTTTTTTTTTAAATTCTCTTCGTTTTCCTGCCCATTCTCAGTGTGTAATCTCGGCTGTAAAAGGGGGCGCGGTTTTGTAATCAGTTTTTGTCTTCCAAACTCTATAGAAGAGGCATAATCTCCCAATATCTATAAATATATATATACATATATTAAATGGGGTAAGCCCCCAACATCTGTTAATATATTCCAACTCCAAGGTTCCATCAGAGTCTTAGACTATCTAATATAATGGGTAACCAAAGAATCTCAACTAAAGAAAACTCCAGCAGCAATCCATTTTGCTATTGTGATCTGATACCTTTCACATTTATCAATTATCAATCAAGGAACGGATACAGAATAACATTTTAACATTCAACAAGCTGTCTTTACCAATAAAATCCATTGCAGTGGGTCTTAAAGACTCATTTGCAGATAACATCCTCTGAAAGTCAAGAACCAACTCTGGTGGAATAGATGAGAATGTGTCACTGGATAAGTAAGTCAAGGTATTCACGTACTGCAGAAGTAAAATTCCAGAATATCTTATTACATACTAATGATTAAATAAAAGAACCAGCAATGTGCTTATGAATGAACACAATTATAATCTATCCTGGGCTTTTGATTGTAATATAAAGAGAAATAATTGTATTCAATACTTGAAAGTGTGGTTCATTATTCTACATGGTGTCTTCAAGGTAGCTAGCATTTTTTTAATAGAACAAAAGGAAAAATACTTTTTGATAAAATAAGAAAAAAGGAGTGTGGGCTATCCTCCTGAAAATACGTAAAGAAATAGTGAGCTTAAGTGGTACAAACAAGCAATTATGTGTCCAACCTCTCTGCATATTTGACAGGAAAAGCCACCTAGAAAGGATGTGGACAGAGTATAAAAAAAGGCATACATTTGGTCAATTCACTATCTATTACCATGGATTTCTCTAGCTTGTCCTTGACATGTTTGGATAATCCTCCAAAAATTGGAGAGGTAACACGAACATCAAGGTGCTGAAAAAAAAAAGAAAGTTTATACATATCTCAAACAAAGGCACCATTGAAATTGCAGCATGAGTTATCTGCAGAACATTCACACAAGTAGTAACATATCCATCTGCAAAACAAATGATAATTAATATCTACAGTATAAGAAACAACCCATGCTGTTAATAAATTAAAACTGACCTCTGTCCATCACGGGAAGATGTAAGAACTTTCCGTCATGCATCATATGTAGTGCATCAAGAATTGTTGTTTCCTAATTGATGCATATTCTAGGTTTGGAGACATTACCTGATGTAAAGAACCCTTGTTTCCTAATTTTCTCAGATCTTATTCTTCGTATGACACCATTCGCATTGACCTGACCTAGAAGTTCTCTATGTTCCTCATTTGATAATCTCAGTTCTTTTTTGAGTTTTGTAATCAAACTTTCCTTCTCCTGAAGAAAATACATGACAAGTAGCAGTCATTTGAACCTGGTCAAACAAATTTTAAAACTGCAGAATTTTTAAAACAATAACCAACTGTACCCAAGTAATGGCATCAACTTGAGCTTTAAAGGCTCGTAGAACTGCATTGTATGCCTCCTGTTCAAGTTGGTGAATTTGAGTTTCCATATTAGTTTCACCATACATCCTGGCATCTAGAATTGAACCTACAGCAGATCTTCCATTTCCAGAGAGACGTTCCCCTCTAAGGATTCTATTTTGATGGGTAAGTGGAAAATCATCATTAGTTCCTACAATCATTACAATCAAATAAAGGGATACAAGTTAAACTGGATCATAAATCTAGGGACTATGGATCTACCATCTCAGAGGAGAACAATCTATATCATGCATAAGAAATACATTGATTACAATTCTGACTTCTGTGAACTAAAGATATCAGATACATGCCATAGCAAGGATAGAATTGGATATTTCAAACTATCAAATTGTCACCATGTATACAATGCAAAGCTTTCTACTGACTGAAAGAATGTAATTTGGACAATTTACCTATCTAAAGCTAAAAGCAAGTAAGATTAACTAATTATAGTACAGAGAAAACTTGTAAGATATTAGTTCAAAAAAGGCAAAGGGAAAAAATATCGTTGAGGATCTTAGTGCACACAAATATTATTAAAAAATGAATAAGTAATAAATTTGCGATGGTAAATTGAGGACAGAAAGTCATTTGCTAAAATGTACAGTATATCTTTGTTTTAATTTTTTTCAATAAATACTCCTATATCTCCAATCAATCCTTTTCTCATTTTCTTTTTATGTTAATTTGTTTCTTAAGTTATTCTTGTATAGTTATTTTTGGTAACAACATCCAACCCTCACCAATATCACATTCAAGTACTCTTTCTGCTTATATCAAGCAAATGATATCATTCATGTCAGTATCACGTAGAAGCCATACATGGAAATCTTAAGTTCTTGTAGTTCGAAGTATTATATCGTTGAATTGAACTCATGCACCAATAAGGCTAAAAAGATAAGGGGCAGTCACAAACCAAAGCCACATTCTTTAATTGGTTTGTTATTGGGTTCATGCACCACCATCTACACACGAACTCTAATGCATTTATAACCTGCAATAACATTTCTCAATTGTGTTTGAAATGAAGGCATTTTGAAAATGATATTTTCCTAAAAAATGACAACGAACCTTGCCTTAATCAATTTAGAAGGCATTGAACACATTAATCATACACACAAAGAAAAGCTTACAAAACATTAACATCATCCTAGCACATCAATGTCATGAAACAATTATGCAAAGAATTATTAGAGAGGAGTTTCAGGATACTAATACTAATCAACCTCACAGAAAAGAATTTGAACTCAAAAGAATAAAGAATTTGAAACTCAAAAGAATAATTAGAGGAAAAATAAGGTAATGAACAAACCACTGTGAGTCAAGGCTCTTCTTCTCAAAAACGCTAATGCCTTACTTCACTCCCAATTTTTAGTGATTTAATAAATTCCTACCATAACAGAAAGGAGAAAATTTGACATCCAAGTTAGAAGATATGGATGTGAGATTTTCAATAAATTATGATCATAAAAAAATCAAAACACAGCTTGCAGAGTATACCTTAAATCAGATTGGCTGTATATAACTGGATTCAATGTAAAGGCTTTGATTTAAATAGTTACAGATAGACCAACCATACCTTGCACTAAATGTTGATTTTCAGCATATTTCAATAAGTCATCAAAATCCACTATGCTTGAAAACTAATTTCACAGCTTTAATCACTGGTCGAAATGGCCAGAGAATTGTAGTGGATAAAGTAATCTTCTAGAAGCAACAATGAAAATACCCACAAAATAAACCAATGCCAAAAGCGGAGCTAAGCACCAAATTAGAAACTGGTTCTAGGCAAATGAAAAAAGGCTGCTTGGTTTAAATCAGTGACACTCCATGGCACTAATAAAAGAATCCTAGAAAGCGATAGCTTGGTGGCTAAAAAAAAACCCCAATTAAGAACTTGATTCACCAGAAGAATGTAAGATGAGTTGTTTAACTAAAAATTTTTTATAAAATTAAAGAGGTTTTTTAAAATATTATTAAATTTGGGAGGAATTTTGGCATACTTGGAGTTGGAATAATTTTGGCGACTCTATGTCTAGGACCAATTATTGATTGCAAAAATTCTGGGATGATCTAGAAGGTGATGATCAAAGTGTAGCGATGGAAATGAAATGAAGCGAAGCATCCTAAGCACCCAAGAGTTTAACAAAGAATTCAACCAAAAAGGAGCTAAATATATGTCGCACCCAGAGAGGAGTCGCCACCAAAATTTTGAGGAAAATCTTGGGAAACCTAATTAAAGAGGAAAGGATGGTCCGCATATCCAGAGTTAGATTCGGGAGTCGATTGTGCGTAGGGAAGGTGTTAGGCACCCCACGACACCCGTTCCTAGGAACAGTTACCTTACATTGATTGTGTAAATTAATATGGCTTAAAAATATATTTTGGTTTTCCTTTTATAAATCACATGTGAGAAAATGGGTAGAGAAAAAAGAAATTAAGAAAGTTTGGAAAACAAAATAAAGAATATAAATTAAATTAAAATTAAGGATATTCAAGCAAAATAAGAAAAAGGGTTTGAGAAAATAAATTAGGAAATATTGATTAAATTAAGGGGAAAAAGCACCAAATAAATCAGAAAATATTTATTTTTTTATAAAGGTGGACTTGAATTGATATTCATTAAATTAAGGAAAAAACACCAAATAAAATCAGAAAATATTTATTTATTTTCAAAGGCGGACTTGAAAAAAAATGAATTGATATTCATTAAATTAAGGAAAAAAAACACCAAATAAAATTAGAAAATATTTATTTATTTTCAAAGGCGGACTTGACCCAGGATCAGAGCCTGGGGCCTACGTACCCCTGCGACGGGGATCAAAGCCCACGTAGTTCGGGCTAGAAATGCGTGTAAGTTTTGTTGATATTTTTTTATTATAAAATTTTGTAATAAGAGAAAGCTATTGAGAATAATTTAACTTTTTGCAAACAAAACAATTTCTGAGATTGAATTGGTGTGTTTTAATTGGCAAAAAGATAATTTAATTCCACTTTCTTGCTTTTATTTGAAAATATATTTCTTTTTATTTTCCTTCGATGCTTTGATTTTTGACTTTTGAACAACCATTGTGTTTTTTACTTTTACTTTATTATTATTATTATATATATATATATATTTTTTTTTTAAAAAATTCTTTTTTCTTTCAAAGAAAGAAAATTAATCTACCCGTTGCAGACTCGCAGTCATGCCTGATAGATCAATTCCTTACTTACCTGCGGAAGTTCTAAACCTCGCGGTATAAATGTTTCATTATATATTTAAAGCAAGAGTTTAAAAGTGCTATGATTTTATTCTACATTTAAAATAAAATTGAAAAGGGAAAAAAAAAACTTGTATCATCATAATTTATTTTTTTATGAAATATAGTTATTTGTGAAATATAATTAGAAAGTTATTTAACTGATATGTCTACGTGGATTTGTAATCCCACTTGATAACTCAGTAAGCTTAGATATCTGCGTGAAAAACTTACATATATAAATTTGGGTCAAACTCATTTCCCTTTTTTTTTTGTTTGAATACTTATTTGTTAAAAGGAAACGTGACTACATAAGAAACCATTGCTAATAAGGTAGGAACGTATAAAATATAGCAAAAGAAAAACTATTTCCTGTCCTAACCGTTGTCAAAAAGGTGTCTAAATACCACTTCACATCTTTTCACAATTTGATAATCAATTCATCATCATTGAACCAGATCCGACACTAGCCACGATTTAAACATACAATTTGTATTATGATGAAAGTGTCTATAGACTTTGCACCCCCCTTTTGCCCATGAAATCTAGACATAACTTAAAATGCTTGAATGAGATAGAGCATCTGATCACAAAAGAAATGTGACCCAGAGTTAATATATATTAATCAAGGTTTCACACGAAATGAGCTGCACCCAACATTATTTGAACCAATAGCCATATAGGGAGCCTCACATGGCACGAAGTTTCACAGAAACGAAACAAGCTTTAAAGGATGGGGTATTCTGACCTCAAAATTCCTTACAAAAACATTGAACTTTAGAACCTATTAATAGCTCTTTAGACTCAAGCAAAGGTCTAAACATGAACTAACCGGTGGACAGCTCATCATACGCAGTACAGATTGGGGCTCTTTTCTACTCTCAACTTTTACTAAGAAAAAGCATTCAGCTATGTGGCCACCCAACATATTAAAACTTGCAGGCATACGGGTAACGAATGGATTCAACCTTTAGATGGGGAAAACATGAGCATGTGGACCACTTGAAAGGTACATGTTAGAACTAACACTTGTATGACAGATACGATAATCCACTCTGAGCATGTTGAAGACAGGATATATAGCTTCAAATCAATACTCGGGCCCTTGCTATAACAGAGACAATTTCCTCAGACAAGGCTACCTCTATAAGCTAGAATCATTTTTCCATGCCCACAGAAGCCTTTCACACGAGAGCCCAACCTGACCCAGTGTCGAACATTTGCTAGAATAGACCTACTGTATCAAAGCCAACACATTACTTGATACTTGGAAGGGTTCTACTAACGCAAAAGAAACTTTGTAATCCGAAGCCTAGTAAGAATTGCATCTGGACCTCTACAATGTAGAATACGATCCCTTTAAGCAAAGCAAAGCCATTTTCAGGCATAAAAGATGTTCCCGTGGGTGGGAGGAAGTCTGAGCCATCATTAAAATAGGCATCTATGATGAGATCTAATTCTCATAAAAATCAAGGCGTCTCAATTCAATCAGAGAAAGAAAAAGATCGATTTAGAAAGAAGAATCACGTTTATGATATTTCAGCGAAGATCCACAAAGTAAAGCGCAAAACTGATCGCAATTTATAGAAGGAATAAGACTGGGATGGAAAATTCAAACCTACTGTAACAAATCAAAATCAAAGCTCCTCTTCCTCCTCTCTCCTCGGCTCTCGGTTCCCGCGGCTCGGAAAATCCCCTCTGTTTTTCTTCGGGCGCCTCCAGCTTCTTTTCTTCTCTTCTCCGCGGTTTTGAAATCCCTTTCTCAGATTTTCAGACCCAAAATCCTCCTCCCCTTCCTTCGGTCCAGTCTCCCTTTTATAGAGCTTCTACGGCCGAGAGGAGAGGAGTCCCCGTGTGTGTGGTCTTCGGTTCTTCCAGTTGCGTGCACGTCTCCTCTGCTCCCTCTGTTTTCGCGGCCACTTTTCCTATCTTCACGGTTGCTCCCTCAGCTTTTTCTTCCTCAGCTAGCCTCTGCTACTTCGCCCAGACTGCTTTTCTTTCTTTTTGGTTTGCGGCTCCCTCGGTCTCTTTTCTCCCTCTGCTTCACGCCTCTTCATCAGTTCCTTTTCTTCAGTCTTTTCAATCTCTGGTTTCCTGCAGCTTTTCTTTCTCTGCCTCCATTTTCAGTTCTCGCGTCTCTTCCTCGGCTGCGTCCTCTGCTCCATGCCTAGTTCTTTCTTCAATTGCCTCTGCCTAAGCCTTAGGGCATGGCCATTCGGTGGCCCAGATCCATGAACCCCAATTGGGCTCGTGGTATCTGGGCTTTAATTCATTCATTCATTTCATTTTTTTTTACCCTCTTTTTTTTATATATATTATTATTCTTTGTTGTTTTTGTTTTTGTTTGTTTGTTTTTTGTTTGTGTTTGTTTATTCACTTCTTGCAAATTTCTTCCTATTTTTATTTTGTTTGTTTTTTCCATTTATAGATTATTATTGATTATTTATTTTATTTTACTATTATTTTTTCATTTTTTTTGTCAAATGCCCGGACAAAATGGGGTGTTCACAATATAGATTAAGGGATCGAGTTGAGATGGAG